>JAJHZJ010000317.1:574973-1174973 GCA_023548195.1 Bettongia penicillata ogilbyi | reverse complement strand
AGGGCTGTATGGTTCAGCGACGACTCCTTGTACATGCTTAATGTACTCTACGCAGAGCAGGGTTGGGAATGCTAACAAAATGACAACACCTTCAAAACTCTATGGGTCTGAATTTTTCCACTAGAGATAGCCTCTCAAAAAGCAGATTATAAAACCCCAACCCTCCTCTTAAAGAATATGACATATTTCATAAGATGAGGTTCCAGCAACTTGACACATCTAACACAAAACATTATGCAATGATGTCTAACATTTTTCATGCAAAAGAAATAATATATCTGTTGAAAAAGTAAAATTATGTTAATTAATTTCCTTCACTATTCTCAGAGTTTTCTTTGGGCCCACACTACTCTCTGGGAATAGGGGGTGACTGAGATTTCTCTTCCCACGTAGCTCCACTCCTCCCTGAGGAACATCCAGTTTAATAATAGTGCTGGGAACCAGGTGATTTTGGATGAGCAGAGAAACCCTGTAGCTAAATATGATATCATGAATTACTTGACCTTCGAGCAAAAAGAAATTTTTGTGAAAGTCGGGCAATTTATTCCCATGAGTCTGCTGGATCAAAATTTCACCGTTTCTGAGAATTCGATCGTATGGGCTTATTCACAGGTCTGTAAAAGTTATGTAAAACAAATCACAAATATTATCCTTACCCTTTTGAGTTCCTCTACAAACAATATTAATGAAAAGACTTTCTCATTTGTTGTAGCTACATTCGCAGCAAGCATATAAATAACAAAGCGCAGCCAATCATAGAGAAATTTAAAAAAATTTTTAAAACATTTGTGTGCCAAAGGATCCAATTAATGCAGGACATATATGATAATATATCATATCATTATTATTGAATATAACATTATAATTTATTATATGTGATTATAATGAAGCTGCACATACATTATGTATGATAATATATTGTATATGAGCATAGTATTAATTGAATGCTTTGGATATAAAAGAAGATATGTGTGTGTGTGTGTGTGTGTGTGTGTGAGAGAGAGAGAGAGAGAGAGAGAGAGAGAGAGAGAGAGAGAGAGAGACAGAGAGACAGAGAGACAGAGACAGAGAGACAGAGAGAGACTGAGAGAGAGAGAGTGTTTGTGTGTGTGCGTGCATGTGTACATCCCTGGAAAGTATACTGCCAAGGTAAGTGAACTTACCAATAGATACTCCATTACCACTAACTAGTCTATATAGTACTGATTTTTCTGATCATGTAAATAATATGTGATTGCTGAAATTCTTCTACAAAATATTTTCTTAGCCAGTACCAAAGCAACATCATTTACTTTGAAAGAATAATGAATTCTTCCCCTAGTAATTACAAATCACATCCCTCCTAACATTTACTTCACTTACTGATCAGACTGCTCCGGAGTCTGTGTGCAATGAGAGTTGTGGTTCTGGATTCAGGAAATTATTCCGTGAAGGGCAGCCTCCCTGCTGTTTTGACTGTGTGCAGTGCCCAGAGGAGGAAATTTCTAATCAGAGAGGTAAGTGTCTAAAAATAATTCCCCTCTCCAAATCCCCGATAACTCTCCTTCACAAGAATAGGAGAACAGCCTTTGGCAAAGAATCTCTGTCAAGTTCTTGCAGTCACATGCAACTCATGGGAACATTACTCCATGAGACCTACTTGTTATACCTAACTTATGGACAGAAAATCAAATTAAAAAAAAAACAACCCATAGTACTGACAAACTATCAAGAAGGAGCCCACAAATTTTGTGAGCATTAAGAGGAGGGGAGCAGCTCTGTTTCACGATGGGTGCTAGTCTAGGGGAAACCTGGTTGCCTTTTGAAAGGGACACACTGGACAAATTCTTTACCTGGGACTCTCATTCAAGGATTCTCTAGCTTTGTAGGAATCACCTGGAGAATAATTATTGTTTGCTTTTTTTTGTTTTTGTTTGAATATGAAATTAATCGATTTCCAGTTTGCTTCTTTTTCAAGAATGACCAGATTTTCGACTAATTTTAATTTGCTTCAATAAGTATTAATATGTTGATTAATTAGATTCACCTTAAGCATGCATAATATGTATATTGTATACCTAGAGTACTGATGCTTAGAAATGAAATCAGATTCACACAGAGGACTCCTAGTTAAAGGAGTGCTGCATGATGGAAGTATCAAGGATATTGAGAGGATTTTGAAATACAGCAATACTTTTGGGAGATGTGGCATACTAAATGATTTAAGAGAAAGAAAAATTTGTTTTCTTTAAGTTGCTTAAGTATATAAACTCAAATTCCTGGTAAAGTAGAAATTTTCTAAAGCACTTGGACATTGATTTCCAGGTCTTTCTTTTTAAAATCAGTTTTCTGTTGTTTCCTTCCATATTTTTTTTTTTACATAATCATAGTATCCCCAGTATCCCTTCCCTCCCAGGAAGTTGTGCTATATAATAAATACTATTTTGTAAGAGGAAAAAACTCAGCAAAATTGATGGATACATTGGAAAATCTGAAAACATGTGATGTATAACACCTGTATCCCTTCCTTCTCCATTAAAAGTGGGTTGCAAGTGTCCTCTCCCATCTCTTCAACTGAGTTCATAAAGTTTTTCTCTTAGGAAACATCTCCAAAGAATTTTTTTCCAACCTAACCACTTCCTTTCTTATGTAAGTGTATAAATGTTGTCTATACAGCATTTTAGTTTCATGTAATCTAAGTTATTGTTTTTATCTTTTATAGTTGTCTCTGTCTCTTGGGTGACTAAGAATATATTTCCTACACATAGATGTGAGAAATATATGATCAACTACTCCTCTATTTTCTCTGTCGTATGATCTTTAATATTAAGGTCCATATCCATATAGAATTGTGGAATATAGTATAAATAACTGATACATGTCTAATTTCTGCCAGACTACTTTCTAGTTTTCCCAGAAGTTTTTATCAAATGAGGTTTTTTCTAGGTAATTTATATTTTCTGGCTTATTTTACATTGGATTATTGAGTTCCCCTGTTTTTCTCATTCTCCCTTATCTGGTCAGTTCCATTGCTTTACCTCTATATATCTTCATCAATAGAGATGATTTGATGATTGCAGCTTTATAATATTGTTTGTGGTCTGATATTCTACTTACATATTTTTCCTGTTTATTTTCATAAAGTCCGATGCATTTTAGATTTTGAAATTTTCTAAATGACTTTTAAAATCAAATTCTATAAAGCCTTTGCTTGACAATTTGATTGGCATACCATTAAAAGTGGAAGTTAACATTAATAGCATTGCCATTTTTCTTATATTGGCAAGGTCTAGCTATGAACACTGAATAATTCTTCCAATTTCTTAATTATTCTTTATTTCATTTAAGAGAATTTCTAAGTTGAACCTGTGTGAGTCTTTTATGTGCTTTGGTAGAGCAGTCCCAAGATATTTTATGAATTCTGCTGTTATTTGAAATGGCATTTTCCTTTCTACTGTTGACTCTTGCGTTTTGTTAATATTATATAGAAACGCTATTGATTTTTGAGAGTTTCTTTTGTAGCCTTCAACTCTACTGAAGCTATTGTCTCAGCATCTTTACTGACTACCTCAGATTTTCCAAAGGCACCATATGATCAGCAAATAGGGCCAGTTTAGTCTTTTTCTTTCCCTATCTTTGTCTTTAATTTCTTTATTTTGTTTTATTGCTGTTGCTAATATTTCAAGAATTACAACAAATAATAGTGGAGAGAATGGGCATTCTTGTTCACTTCTGTATTTCTTGGAAAAGGTTCTAGTGAATCTTCATTGCACGTGATCCTTGCTTCTGTTTTTATAAGGATGATTTTTATGACATAAAAATAAGTATGCCTACACTTTGTATAGTTGACTTTTTCTTTAGCATGAGTACTGTACTTTGCTGAAAGTTTTTTCTGTAACCCTTGAGATGATTGCGTGGTTTTGGATGTCTTGATTTTTAATATGATTAATCATGTTGATTGTTTTCCTAATGCTGAATAATAATTGCATCCTGGATATAAATCTCACTTAGCTATAATGAATGATTTCTTAGATTAATTACAGAATTTTCCTTAAAAAGATTTGAGTCAATAATCATGATAATATTGGCTTATCATTTTCCTTCCATATTTGGTTCTCCTTGACTTTGGTATTAGGACTATATTTGTCTCAAAAGATTTTGTTAATGTGCTTTCTCACTTCTTGAGAATAATATTTGAAGTATTAGAATTGTTTGATAGAATTCTCCTATGCATCTATCAAACCCGGAGTGTTTTTCTTTGGCAATTCTGTTATAGTCACATCTATTTTCTTTTTAGAGACCGCACTATTTAATATCTCTACCTAATCTAATAGTTTGGGTATTTTATGTTTTCGAAGGTTTTCCTCTATTTCTTTTTTGTTCTTAGTTTTGTTTGCTTATAACAGTACACAGTAATATGTTCTGATTATTGTTCATAGTTCTTGTTTTCTTGTTGATTTGCTATTTTATTGATTAGATTTTCAACCTTCTCTTTTAAATCATTTTAGCTAGGGAATTTATCACTTTAGTTAATCTTTTCAAAGAAATAGTTTTAAATTTTATTCATCATTTCTGTGGATTTTTGGTTTCCAATTATCTATTTCTCCCTATTATTGAAAATAGATATACATTTCATTAATTCTCTTTTCTTTTCTATTTTCGTAATGTATAATATTATGAATATGATTTTTCCCCAAGGACTACTTTAGCTGAATCTCAGAAATTTTGGGATGGTGTTCCATCATTATTGTTTTCTTTCATATAATTATTAATTGTTTCCATGATTTGTTCTTTGACTCACTCATTATTTAAGACTTCATTGGTTTTTAAAATTTATTTATTTAATTTTAGTTTTCAACATTCATTTCCACAGGATTTTGAGGTCCCAATTTTCTCCTCATTTCTCCCTTCCCCTCACTGCAAGACACTGTGCATTCTGATAACCCTTTCCCTCGATCTGCCCTCCCTTTTGTCATACCCCTCCTTTCCCTTATCCCTATCTTCTCTCTTTTCTTGTAAGGTAAGATAGATTTCTATACCCCATTACCTGTATTTCTTATTTTCCAGTTGCATGCAAAAACAGTTCTCAACTTTTGTTCCTAAAACTTTGAATTTCAACTCCTCTCCCTTCCTTCCTCCCCACCCATCCCCACTGAGAAGGCAGGCAATTCAATATAGGCTATACATGTGTAGTTATGCGAAAGACTTCATAATAGTAATGTTATGAAAGACTAACTATATTTCCCTACATCCTGTCCTGCCCCCCACCATTTATTCTACTCTCTCTTTTGACCTTATCCCTCCACAAAAGTGTTTACTTCTAATTACTCCCCCTCCCATTTGGTCTCCCTTCTATCATCCCCCACACCCCACTTATTCCCTTCTCCCTTACTTTCCCGTAATGTAAGATAGATTTTCATACCAAATCGAGTGTGCATGTTATTTCCTCTTTAAGCCAAATGTGATGAGAGTAAGCTTCACTTTTTCTCTCTCACCTCCCCCCTTTTTCTTCCACTGAAAAAGCTTTTCTTGCCTTTTATGAGAAATAATTTGACCTATTCCATTTCTCCCTTTCTTCTCCCAATACATTCCTCTCTTATTAGGGACCCGGGAGTCTGGGCCTGATCTCTCTCAGGCCCACAGGCCTTGTCTGACCAGCAGGGGCCTGCAGGCCTTGGTGGAGTTAGCCGTAAGCAATGACCAAGGTGGAAGACAAGATAGTAAGAACTCCATTTATTGAAGCAGTGAGCGGTGCTTTTATCTCTTTTCTGACACGAGAGTGAACCTATCAGCAATTAGTTTGACCTTATAAGGAAGTAATATACCTTTAACCAGGACTGCCCAGGGCGGACACGTAGCCCCTAGAAAGAAAAACATTTTGGGCCTTCTTTGTTCTCCAAAAGCCCGGAAAAATAGCCTTGAGCAAAACAGGGGAAGAATCCTTCCCCCCAGAGCCATCTTGTTCATGCCTTACAGTCTCCCCTCAGTTTACCTGAGTCATGACCAGTGAATGCCGTCCAAGAGGCTGGGGGTTGGCAATTCCTTTACACTCTCTCTCACCCCTTAATTTTATTTTTGTAGATATCATCCCTTCCTATTTAACTCACCCTATCCCCTTTGTCTATATGTTTATAATCCCTCTACCTATTCAAATACTGAGAAAAGTCTCAAGAGTTAGAAATATTATCTTTTCATGTAGGATTGTAGATAGTTCAACTTTAGTAAGTTTCTTATGATTTCTCTTTCCTGTTTATCTTTTCATGCTTCTCTTGATTCTTGTCTTTGAAAGTCAGATTTTCTATTCAGCTCTGATCTTTTCATCAAGAATGCTTGGAAGTCCTCCATTTCACTGAATGAGCATTTTCCCCATGAAGTATTATTTTTCTGGGTAGGTTTTAATCCTAGTTCCTTTGACTTCTGGAATATCATATTCCAAGTCCTTAAATCCCTTAAAATAGAAGCTGCTAGATCTTGTGTTGTCCTGATTGTATTTCCACAATACTCAAATTGTTTCTTTCTGACTGCTTGCAATATTTTCTCCTTGACCTGGGAACTCTGGAATTTGGTTACAATATTCCTAGGAGTTTTTCTTTTTGAATCACTTTAGAAGGTAATCAGTGAATTCTTTCCATTTTTTATTTTACCCTCTGGTTCTAGAATATCAGGGCAGTTTTCCTTGATAATTTCATGAATGATGATGTCCAGGCTGTTTTTTTCATGGCTTTCAGGTAGTCCTATAATTTTTAAATTGTCTCTCCTGGACCTTTTTTTCCAGGTCAGTTATTTTTCCAGTGAGATATTTTACATTGTCTTCCATCTTTCATTCTCTTGGCTTTGTTTTAAAATTTCATGGTTTCTCCTAAAATCATTAGCTTCCATCTGCTCTACTCTAATTTTTAAAGAACATTTTTTTCAGTGAGCTTTGGAACGTCCTTTTCCATTTGACTAATTCTGCTTTTTTAAGCATTCGTCTCCCTATTGTCATTTTGGATCTCTTTTGCCATTTGGGTTAGCCTATTTTTAAAGGTGTTATTTTCCTCAGCATTTTTGGGACTCCTTTAGGAAGCTATTGACTTGCTTTTCATGATTTTCTTGCATCACTCTCATTTCTCTTCCCAATTTTTCCTCCACCTCTCTTACTTGATATTCAAAATCCTTTTTGAGCTCTTCCATGTCCTGAGACTATTGCACATTTGTTTTGGAGGTTTGGGATGTAGAAGTCTTGACTTTTATGTCTTCATCTGATGGTATGCTTTCTTCTTTCTCATCTGAAAGGATGGAAGGAAATATCTTTTAGCCAAGAAAGTGAACTTCTATAGTCCTTTCCCCCCATTTTGGGGGCATTTTCCCAGTCAGTTACTTGACTTTTGAGTCCTTTGTCAAGTGGAAGATGTACTCTACAGCCTTGTAAGTTCTCAGTTCTTCCAAGGTGCCACAATCAATGGAGAGGAATTTACTCCTCTTCTTACCTGTGCTCTAATGTGGGAGCAACCATAAACTTTTCTGCCTAGGATCTGTGAGTATGGTTCCCTCTCCAGAGCCTCCACCTGCTTCACCAGGTCAGTACTCCTCCTCACCCCAGGACTGTCATTCATGACTGAGACCCAGATGGAGCTGCTCAATTCCCCCAGGTCTTTAGGCCTAGGGCTCCAAAAATGGACACTGCCACCACCCTGGGGTCACAGCTACAGCTGGACCCTGCTCCCTCCTCACCCAGGTGAAGGAGCTTTCTCACTGATATTTTAAGCTGTCTTTGGTGTTTGCCAGTTGAGTAATCTTGGAACCACACTGCTTGCCCGTGATTCCATGCCCCAAAACCTACTCCAGTTCTATATCTGCTGCTTAGGTGTGACCAAGGTTGAGCTGAGTTCCATTCTGAGCCACATGCAATAGACATTTCCTGTCAGAGTTCCAGGCTGTCTTGGGCTAGAAATCTCACTTTTTCGTTTTTGTGGTGCTCTAGAATTTGTTTAGAGTTATTTTTACAGGTATTTTATGAGTTATGGGGGTGGAACTAGAGCAGGTACATCCTTCTACTCCACCATCTTGGCTCCAGCCCTTTTAAGAGTTCATTGTTAATTCTCTATTTGGGTTGGTGTCTTTTGTTTGTACTACTTGAACTAATAATAATTTTCATTGCATTATTCATGTATTATGTACTATTTCTTCCTTTTTACATTTACTTGCAATATATCTGTGTTCTAATACATGGTCAATTTTTATAAAAGTTCCATGTGGTGCTGGGAAATTTTATATGCATATACCTACATACATTCATATATGTACTTATATACACATATGTGTATATACATATGTTTGTATATGCCTATATATATACATACATACATATGTACATGTGTGCATATTCTTTTGCAGAGCCATTTAGAAGATGACATGTCTTTTAGTTCTAATTACACCAGCAGCAATTTGTTCAGTTTAATATTTTCCTTTTTGTTTATCTTTCTGTGAGAAGTATCCAAAGACTAAGAAAAGTAACTTCAAACTCCTGTCACTATTATGTTACTGTCAGTGTCTTCTTGCAGTTCAGTTAATGTTTTCTTTACGAATGTTGAGGCTAAGACATTTTGAGCATATACGTTTATTCTGATATATTGGTTTATTATCTAAGGTTCCCTTCAGTATAGTTGTTTATAGCTTTTTATTTTTGGAATATTTGTTTTAGCTTTCTCAGATGAAATGATTGCAAGTTCTGGTTTCTAATGTTTACTTCACGTATAATAATTTTTCCATCCTTTCCTTTTTACTTTTTTAATGTTTTTTAACATTTCTTGTAAGCAAGGGATTGTTGAGTTTTGTTTTCTTACCAACCTGCCATTCTCCTTCACCAAATGCGTAATCCATTCATATTTAAAGCTATGACAGTTGGCTTCTAGTTTCCTTCTTCTACCTCTAATATTGGATTCATCTAGTTAAGGTATTTTCTCTCTTCTGCTATAAACATGATACTATGTTCCTTCAGCTATTTTAGTTTAATATTTTTTTAAGGTGCGTCTTTTCCACTGGCTCTCAATCCTCTTCTTTATTGTTTTATACATTTCACTTGGAGGTTCTTTTTGTTGGTTTCTTTTGACTTTCTGCTTTATCTGATTATTTATTTTCCCTTCTTGTTCTCTCAAATAGATTTCCTTTTCCTATCCTCCTTTCAACTCATCTTTTTCATTCATTACAACCCTTTGCAGAGAGAGGTTGTTTCACTTCATTATCTGTCTTCTCTTTCTGTTCACTCTGTATCCTCATTCTCTTTTGCCTGGCCCCCATAATTATGTAGTTTCTCTCTATTCTCTCTATATCTTATAGAGTCATAACATTCAACATATCATTTCTAGGTACTACAATCTTGGAAATTTCTGCCACTGTCTTATAAAGTTTGCTTCACACTCATAGTTCCGACAGCTGCCAACCTGGTACTACAGAGTTGGTTTCTGTAGTTCTCTGGGAGGGATTGAGATGGGTAGTGGAGTTGAATTTTATTTTAAGACCAGAAATGTGTTCTTTCCCTTCCCTCTCTTCTTCCACTTTCTTGCAGAGATTTTTTGCAGCAGAAAAAGCTGCAATTTCATGGATGGCTGTCTGTCAGGGCCGCAGCAAACTTCAACAGTCTGTAATACTATATGACATAGGCACTTTCTCTTGGACTGAGCAAAATTATGTAGTCTGATGCCTGTACCTGTACAGTACTAAAAGGGGGCAAGGTAGAGAAGAGTGTGGAGTTGGATTTTCTTGCAAGCCCATGCATTGGGTTCTTGGATCATATGTCAGTTCATTTGGTTAACTAGTGTGGTCTTTATGTCAGAAATGTGGTGGTCAATGGGGCAGAGTTTGTTAAGTCATCCTGGGGTAGATGTCAGTTCATGGTTTTTTTTTCCTACTTTTGGATTCTGGGTGTCTTAGGCGAGGGAGATAGTTGAAGATATTTTCTCTTTGGGGTATAATTTCTCTATTGGAGAGGAGTGAGGGGTCATGAGGATCAGATAAAACATCTAGCCCCATCTGTTGCTGGTCACATCACCTGAAAGTCCAATTTCCAGGACTTTCACAGAGAATCAGAGGATAGTATGTATCATTAAAACTTTTTGTAAATAATGAGAGAGAGTCTGGAAGCGGATTATCTACTCTCCTGTTAGAAAAAAGTCTGAAGATACATATCTTCAGAAGGTAAAGATAAAGATGCAGAGAAGCCTTCATAGGATGTTGACCCACAACAGAATTGAAGTCCTGGGGTAGGTCTTTTTCTTCTCTTTTCTGTTTTGAGTAAAGAATTTGTCATTGTGGGATATCTGGATCAGAAATATAATAAAACAAACTAAATCTTTAGCCAATACCTGAAAAACGATAAGAGTCAAAGGGGGTGGTTTAGCCTAGAGAAACATTATAGCTGTCTTCACATAACTCCAGATTTCTATACAGGAAGATGGATTAAACCTCTATTTCTCCACAAACAGAACTAGAAACAATGGATAAAAGATTAATATTTTCAAAGACATGCTCAATGAATAAACTTAAACTCTTGTATTGTCTTAAGAAGTTGTATATTCCCTTTCAATGCTCTTCAGTCAAAGGTTGGGCATTCATTGGTTATTTTTTGGAGGGCATTTTTGTTCTGATACAGTTTGGCATAAATAGTATTTCAGATATGTTCTTGCTCTGAGACTCTGTGCTACTTTGATTTTTGTAATGATATGCCATACCAAATTCTCTCATTTGCAGTCCAGGTTGTTTGTTTTATGATCCTACTAGATTGTCGCTAATGTCTCTCTCTCCATTTCCAAGTCTTCTTTCTTCCTATCCAAGTATTCTAAACTATGTTTCTTTCTTTCTCCCTGGATTTCCTTATGTAAGTACATGCTAATAATTAAAAATACTGTTTCACTTTGTCATGTGTTACATTCTGAAAATTTTAATAAGTTATAACTTTTCAAAGCCATGGGAAGGTCTTGACTACACATCGTAAGGAATTTCAATGATTCCTGAGTATTTGAAGTCTCCAGCAAAAAGAACTAATTTTAACTAAAATGTTAAGAGTATACTGTAAATTCATATAAAACAGATTAGGTCCAATATTATCAGCTGCTAGTAAATGAAGAGAAGAGACATTGCAAATTATGCTGAGCAGGTAATGGTGTCTGAATTATCAACTGAAATACCTGAATGATATTGGATTCATTGTCACCTACATACTTAAGACATCATCTGAACATATCACTATTGGTTCATAAGTCATTAATTTGTTAGACATCATCAGGAAGGATGTTACTGGGGTAAGAGGGAAGGATGTAATGTAGGAAATCATTTTACTTATCTACCTATTAACATTTGCTACTCCTAATCTATTAACATTTGCTACTCCTAATACTGCCACCCTAAAACAAGAGATTCAAAAGAGATATGTTAGGGTTTCCGTTTTCTATTCTTATATTGTCATGATAATATATTTTTAAAAAACTCTATTTCTATATGAAAGGATATATAATTTGAGACTGAATATGACTTATGTCGACCAAATTTTGATTGATTTAGGCAATGTAGAAACGTCCTCTTTTATTGTATTGCATACTGGTGGCACTATATCTCACTATTTCAGAAGGATTCTATAGAGTCAATTGAATTGATTTAATATGATAAAAATGATTTCACTGATCTGGGGCTAAGGTGAAATTCCTAACTATAAGATATTGAAATCCTCTATTTCTTGCAGATATGGACCATTGCGTGACATGCCCAGAGGCTATGTATCCAAATAAAGAGAGAGATAAATGCCTCCCAAAGACTGTGGTCTTCCTCACTTTCAAAGAGTCCTTGGGATTGATTCTGACTTGTATAGCTCTTTCATTTTCTCTCCTCACAGTTATGATTCTTGTGATATTTGTGAAGTTTAGAGAAACTCCAATAGTCAAAGCCAACAACAGGACTCTCAGTTACACACTCCTTATATCCCTTACCTTTTGTTTCCTCTGCTCCATGCTCTTCATTGGCCATCCAACATCAGCAACTTGCCTCCTACAACAAACTATATTTATAATTGTGTTCACTGTGGCTGTTTCTTCTATTTTTGCCAAAACCATCATTGTGGTTCTTGCCTTCAAAGCCACAAGACCAGGAAGCAAACTGAAAAGGTGGATACAACCCAGAGCTTCTAATTTTGTTGTCTTCATCTGCTCCATGATCCAAGTGACTCTCTGTGGTATCTGGTGGGCAACCTCTCCACCTTTTCCAGGACTAGACTTAGACTCAGAACCTGGTCATATAATCATTATATGCAAAATAGGTTCTGTCATTGCCTTTTATAGTGTCTTGGGTTACATGGGCTTCCTGGCCCTGGGGAGCTTTGCAGTGGCTTTTTTGGCCAGAAACCTTCCTGACACCTTCAATGAAGCCAAGTTTATCACATTCAGCATGCTGATCTTCTGCAGTGTGTGGTTGTCCTTCATCTTTGCCTATCAGAACCCCAAGGGAAAGGCTATGATCATTGTGGAGATCTTCTGCATTTTGGCGTCCAGTGCTGGGTTACTAGGCTGCATATTTCTTCCCAAGTGTTATGTGATCTTTCTGAGACCAGAGAGGAACACCTTGGAATGTCTAAAGCAGAAAGCATATTCTAGTAGTAATCATTCTGAAATTTTAACTGGGAGTCAAATTTGACAGTATGAAGTGTTCTTGAAAAAAATATTTGAATCAGTACCAGAAATCTGTATTTGGTAATATCTGAATCTTTACTAGGTTCTCCACTAAAAATGACAACCTTTCATGGATATTGTTATTCTAAATGGATCATCATTTCTGGACTATTACAATAGTCTTTGTTATGCTAAAATATCTCTTGTTCTCCACATTAAGTTTGCATTTCAACCCTGCTAATTCTTCTTACATGTCTCAGGGGATTCACTTTGTTACAATTCAATAACCAAACATTAAAATGTTTACTATGTGCCATGCACTGTCACAAATGCTATGGGTACAAACAGTGACACAACAAAGAACCTATCCTCAGACAGTTTAAAATATGACTAAGGGGGATATGTACACACTTAGCTAAGATACAAATCAAGGTGGGAAATTCTAAGGATGATTCAAGGTTTAAGTCAAGTTTAAAATAAAGAATTAGAGGGAGAAATAATTTTTGTCTTACAAGTGGGTGAGATGAGGTTTCAAGAAGTTTTTGGCACATGAGTTGTGCCAAAGTAAGGGACTTTATCATATGCCAGTACTAGCCATGAGTTATTGAAGGAGCAAAAATACAATAAAAGTAAATGGAATGATGAAAACCAAGCATAGAATTAGTGCAGTTTGGTTTCAATGGAGAGAATATAAGGGGAATTATGTGAAATAATCATGGAAGATACATTGGAACCATATTGTAGAGGGCATTACACACCAGTATAAGATTTAATGTGGTATTCAATAGGTCATGTAGAGTCATTAATTATTTTCAGTAGAGGAAGGTAGTGACTAAACTGGTTCATTAGGAAGATTATTCAGGCTATTATGAAAAGAATTAATTGGAGAAGGGGTGGACTAGGGCAGGAAGAACTATCAGGGGAAACAACTCAGCAACAGATTATATATCTCAGATGAGCTACAGGGAAATAAAGACTCAAATGTGACCCTAAGTAGGTGGTAAGATGGTAATGCAATTATCACAAATGGAAAAAATATTAGAAGAATGAAAAAGGTGTTGAGGCAAGATGAATTCTGTTTTGAATATGTGAATTCCTATAGATATCATGTTGTCCATTCTTCATTTTTGAAGAGGACTAGGGACATCACAGGTGATGTCTTGACATACATAAATTGGATTAAAGTGAGGAAGAGTTACACAAAGTCCTCAGCCTCACTCTCTTTTTCAGAATCATCAAAGTTCAGTGACAAATAAAAAAAAGACAAGTGTTGATGATCTCGTTTGACCATGATGTCTTTGATGTTTGACCAAGCTCTACCTGCTCTAGAGTGCCTGTTTCATCTGCCTTCAAAGCCATTTGAATAAATTATTCTCATCCACCCATTCCATTGGGGGACGCCATCACACGCTTGGGGCAGATATCTCTCTAACTCACCAACAGGTTTAGGTCTGTCAGTTACTCAACCTTGTTTAACCATAGTTTAGATGGTTTTACTGGGGTGTAGCTGATGTAGAGGCAATAGAAAGCCACTCAAGATCAGGTAGATGATTTTGATGTTTGTGTGAGGGATGTGCTAGAAAAAAGAAAGACTAAAAGCAGGGAAATCAATGAGGTTATTGTAATAGTCTCAATAAGAAGGTGATACGGTCCTGAACTAAGGTAAAGGCTGAAGATGGAGAATAGCAGACAACCCAGCTTCACACATGCAATTCTGATATAGACTATAGGTTCCCTGATCCCATATTATACCCTCTTCCCTTGGAACATTCAAATTTCCTCCACCTACATATATACCTTTAAAAATCTTTCTCTTTCTTTTAGGTTAGTTCTAGGTCAGCATACCTACATAATGGGTATTATCTAGTTGGGCAGTCATAGGATGTAAGTTCTTTCATGACCTGTGACTTTCATCAACCAATCTTAGCACCAAACTACTTCATGTCTTTAGCCATAATCCCAATCTACTCGCCATCAG
The DNA here is from genome assembly GCA_023548195.1 of Bettongia penicillata ogilbyi. Lineage (NCBI taxonomy): Eukaryota > Metazoa > Chordata > Mammalia > Diprotodontia > Potoroidae > Bettongia > Bettongia penicillata. The sequence continues at coordinate 1,160,381 of JAJHZJ010000317.1, read as the reverse complement.
AAACTTGGATTCTTTCCTGGAATGACCCTAGTTTTTTCCTTTATAGATGAGCTTTTCCTGTATTTTGTTGGAACCAATCCTCTGCCTTAATTTCCATCCCCTGACTCCAATCCTTGTCCCAGAGAAATTAGCCTTCTTCCCTTTCCAGTTATTTTATGTATGATCTTTCCTCATTAGAACATAAACTATTCCAAAGCAAGAAAATTATCTATGTTGTATGATACTTTTATTCATTTTGTTAAACTTTTCCCAATTATATTTTCAACTGATTTTAGAGTTGTGGGGTGACCCTATGAGTTTAACATGTCTATTCTAGAGTATGCAGTACGGGGCATGTCTACTAAGCCTAGACAGTAGATTGGAGCCCATATGAAGGACTTCATGAACTAAACAAAGGGGTTTCTATGTGATCCTACAGGTAATAAATATAGACCAACTGAAATTTACTGAACAGAAGAGTGATATGGTTCAATCTGAGTTTTGGAAAAATCACTTTGGCCAATATGTATAGGATAGTTTGGAGAGAAGAGAGACTTGAAACAGGGGGATCAATTTAGAGGTTTTCAGAAGGGTGAAAGGTATCAAGGTTCTGAGTTGGGATCATGGGTGTATGAGGACAGAAGAGGAGAGAGATGTTATGTAAGAACAATCTGTGAGATCTGGCAACTAATTGGGTATGGGTGGTAAGGGATACACAAGCTTGTGCACCTGGGTCACTAGAAGGCCTTTTTATCAGGACAAGAAAGCTCACAAGATGGAGTGGTTCATGGGGAAAAGATAAGGAGTTCTGTTTTGGACATGTTGATGTTGTTGCTGTTGGCATTCACACCTTGACGCATTCCTAACTCTTCATGACTTCATGTACAATATCATGTTTCCATTGTCTCTTGAAGTCTGCATTCATCATTTTCATGAGATCTGTCCATCTCATCCTCTTTTTCTTTTGCCTTCAATCTTTCCCAACATCAGAATCTTTTCCAGTGAGTCTTGTCTTTTTGTTATGTAGTCAAAGTATTTAAACTTCAGCTTCAGCATTTGAATTTGAGATGCCTATTAAATATCCAGGATGAGTTGTCTACTAGCAAATCTATGGGTGTGTATCTAGATCTGGGACTCATTTTTATATAGTGATAATAATTAAACCCACAAGAGCTGATGAGATCATGAAGAGAGAATCTAGAAAGGGAATAGAAGTTGGCCCAGGTAAACTTTGGAATATATCCACAGTTGCACTGCTCTTGAAACAGTTCAGTCATTTCTGACTCTCCATGACTCCATTTTGGGTTTGGGTTTGTTTTGTCTTGTTTTGGCGAAGATACTGGAATGCTTAGCCATTTCCTTCTCCAGCTCATTTTATAGTTGAAGGACTGAGGCAAACAGGGTCAAATGAGTCTGAGTCATAGGAAGCCTGTGGTGTGAGAAGTTTGCTGAAGGGGTGGAATAGGAAGGGTGGAGCAGGAAGAAGCAGAGCTAGAGCAGAGCTCAGAGGAATTTAGTTTTGACAGCAATCAGAGTCATGAAGGATGTAGGCTGCTGGCTAGTGTGAGTGAAAGGGCTTGTTTGTGATTTTGTTAAAGGGAATCTCCTTGGGATTTGTTTAATGGAGCTGGTTTGTGGGAGGTCTAGCAAGGGGAAGACTTGGGGATGGTGTTGTTCTCTGCATTGTTATTCTGTATAGATTTTTGTGGCTGTGATGGATTTGGCTTTCTGATGTCTAAAAAAATGTTTTGGTTCTGCCTTCCATACGGATAGTCTGTGGTATTTCACAATTCAGAATTGTCCTGGAATATTCATGACCATAGTAGGCACTGTGGATATCGCATTGGCACTACACACAAACATTTTACAGAGACAGAGACCTAATAACAAGGCAGATGCACAAATCATTCTAACAATGTGTGCAATTACAATTCTAATTTTACAGATACACACAGTTACCAACATATTCAGTTTCACCTTTATAGAGGCATGCAGTTTAAAAATAGCAGAGGCACATAGGGAGCTCAATTAAGAGGGATGTGTGATTTAAGAAAGGATATCCTTACTAGAGTGATCCAAGATGAACCAGGTCCCTGAAGGGACCCTTGAGTTTTCCTTACAAAGAGCACCAAAATCAATGACAGTGGGAGCTTGGACGATTGGAGTTGGGACAAGGCCAAGGACTCACTACACCAGGATGGGGTGGTGTGGTGCATTGGTCTCCAGAGAAATAAATCTCTGGTGGTGCCTAGTCCATTCCCACTGGTATCAGAGAGTCCAATGGCCTGATTCCATGTCTAATTCCACTTTTGACACCAATTATTGTCAACCAGGCAGAAATTACCCTTGATTTGTTACTTTCAGGAGTTCCATAGAAACTATGGGACGAAGGGCCTAGAGAATGAAGCATTCCTGGAGACTTGACTATCAATTTCATAAAAGTACTCTTTATTTTAAGAAATTATACAAAGTTATGAATAGATAAATCACTAAGTGATGCTTTTGAGTGTGTGGATTGTAATTAAAGTCAACCACTCTTTTGAGTCAATGAAATCCTACTATCAGATTGTCACTTTTACAACCTCTGCCAGTGAATTGCCATTAAGTTGTGTACCCCATACCAAGAAATGTTGACAATAAAAAGTATTCCTATAAAATAGAAAAACACATTGTCAAAATCATAATGCCACATTCTGTGTAATATCATTTAGAACATGGATTCAGGTGGCATTGAATTCCTTCTGCTCACCATTTCAGAGAAATGTGTCCCTCCTAATTTGATTATCAAGAAAAGTCAAAATGTCTTGTATTATTGGTCATGGAGAGAACCTGGGCAAATGCACCAATCTGAAATTTGATAACTGGGACAACTTCAGCCAGTTAGTCAATTTGCTTTAAATGAGTATGAAGTGCCTAAAACCATGACTGCCAGAGGGCAGATCCCATAAATACAAAGTGTCGTCACTAGATCCTTAATTAGTTGTGATCAGACACTTTTTTTAACCCATAAAACAACAGTCATGTGATGAAGGTCAACTGTGAAAAACTTAGCTCCAAAGCAATTGAATGATCCTTAAGAAAAAGGATTCATAAAAAATGCTTGCCCATTAAGATGCAGTTCCATTGGGGAGGCGGGGGGAGAAGAGGGAGAGAGAGAGATACTGATACCGACTGCAATAGCATGTATTGATATACTTTATTTATATTATTTTCAAAAAATTAATATTCTTTAGATTACTGTTAGAAACATACAGAGAAAAAGGTGAAACAATACTCCATACAGAGATCATAATGTTCTTGGAAATCACTTTGGTTGAAGTCTTGTTTTTCTCCATCACCAGAATATGTACGAATATTCCTCCAATTCTTTCTCTCCCAAACTTCCATCAGAAATAACCAACGGTCATTATCAAAAGGATGACAGGGGAAGAGAAAAGTCAGTCAACCTGATGGGCTTATCATCACATTTGGCCAAGCATCATTAAGAAGAATTTTCCCCTTCTACAAAGTCATGGAGTCAGAATGTCTTATCTCTTCGTGGGGCAAAGGGCTGTTCTGTATCTATGTGCGGCATGGGCTTTCGTTAGCTATCTCGTTTGGAGGCCAGAGATTCTTGGACTTTCCTAGACTTTTCCACGGCCTTACAAACTTCCTGAAGAAGGGACAGGGCAGAGAGTTGCACTGAATTTTGGTTCCCTAGTGTATTCTACATCCCTTGCATTCTGCTCCTGCCTAGGGAAAAGCAGGTGCAGAAAAAGACGAAGCGAATCGGAGGAAAGCCCTCCATGCAAATGTCCAAAGGGACCACAGCATCATCTACGCTGGTCACTGGCAGTCTGAGTACACATGAGCTGCCTGGGAATTCCTCGAGACTTTGGAAAGTGACCCAAAGGGTCCCTCAGTTCAACCAACAATGACAAAGGGCAGCAAAAAACCTGCAGCTGAGATGCAGTTCTGGCAGCAGAAAATCAGCCAACTCTGAACATCCCTTGTGTCATATGTGGGAATCAGGTTGGAGCTTGGAACATAGAAGGGCATTTTCCAAATCTTCCAATTTTCCTGGGACCAACACGGGTTCCAGGAGTCCTTTATCAGACCTCACTTCACCTCCACTGGTCTTCAGGCGACCTGCTGCCGACATGGTGATACCTTCCTCGAAAATGAAGAGGGAATATAGTGCTTCACGATCATTCCATTGACATCTTGCTTCACACTCGATGTGCACGTCATCCGCCTTGCTTTCATTTTAGCAACTCCTCCACTTCTCTCCGCAGCTTTTCTGTGGCTCACTTCCCAGTCAGCTTCCATGTTGTGCAAGGGGCAGCAAGCAGTGGACATCCCTTGTTCTTACAGTTGACCTGGGAAGGAGAAAAAATGGAGGATAGATCGCTTGATGGGATAGTACACAGCAGCAGTCTCAAGAGGGGAACAAAATTATATGTCAAAACGTTCCTATTTTTGAAGCAAAGGCATACTTAATTTAAATACGTTTGAAATACAGCAAAAATTTAAACTTTACCAACTTTTAAAACTTCCTAAAGGATTTCCTCTCCCCCTCCACATGGAAAAGATATTCGACCAGGTTGAGACCTCCTCAAGGTTCTCCTTGCAGTCCATCCTCAATACTCACCATAGCCATTGCTGTAGTTTTCACTGGCGTGAAGATCCTGCCTGCAATTGTCGCTGGTATCATGTCTGCTGCCAACATAATTGGCACCATCTCTGTCTCCACTGCTGTTTTCTCTACTGTCCTCGTTCTAGTAGGCAGGTGGGAGGTCAAAACACAAGAGGGTATCTTCCAAGTCTTGCAAATGTCCAGGGATAAACTGAGGTGGCAAAGTGAGTGAGGGAAGCAAAAGGAATTCTTCCTTTGAATTCAATCCACTTCCCCTCTCCTCTGGATGACTTGATATTGAAATGATTGACCTCTGAAATAGCACGGAAAATACCATGGAAAAAAAAGTAGTGGAAAGTAAAATGTTATTCAGATTCAATTTCTTTCTTTGAGTGATATGTTAGAGGAAAAGCAGAAGCTTGTGGGAACACAGAGCAGCCAGGCAGGAGGTAGATAAGAATCATTATCACACAGCCTCTCTGGACTAGTTCAGTGGGAATATCTGCATGACATTGGGAGTCCTTTTTGTCTGGGACGCATATCACATTGCTGTTTTTTATGTCAGTAATTCTACTGTTTCAATGATTATTTCTGATAATCATTCTGCACCCCTCAGGCTCTTTGTCGAGTGCCAAATTCGCTCCTCGAATTGGATATGTGGAGAATATCCCGGTCCCTGGCAATACGCACATTTTGGAAGGTAGGGAGTTGCCCAGTCAGGGGGATTCCGGGGCCCACAATGTGCCTAGTCAGCTGGATACAGGAGAAACACCCAAGGGAACAGGGCATAGACCAAGGCGAAACTGAATAATCTGTGACCTCCATGTGGATAGGTAGGTGGTGGCCGTGGTGTTGGACGACTGCGGGACAACAAGTGATTAGGGGAATGCCTAACATATGCCAAAATGTCCCTCTTCTGTAAGGTTCAGGTAAAAAGGGAAGAGAGCAGTGGTAGATGTGAGTTGTCTCTTCCTATGGCATTCAGGGAAGTCTCTATCAAAATGCTAGAATCAGAAGCTGAGATGAGCAATGTGCCGAAGTAGGCCCAGGTAGAAAAAAATATCTGAAAAGCAGCTGCTCTCCTGGCTACGGATTTGAGTGATATGTTAGAGGAAAAGCAGAGGTTTGTGCAAAGTCAGGCGTGCAGGGTAACCACGCACGAGGGCGGTAAGAATGTTGACAAAACCAGTGAGAAGATGAGGGATTGTGAGAGTGGAGGGAGACCCGAAGGCGTCGGTTTTCAAAGAAAACGAGAAAGAGAGGATGATAGAGAGAAAAGACGGTTCTGGTTCACTTCCCTTCCTACGGTCCCTGCCTGAAAACAGTAGATTTGGTGGGTGCATGGGGGACAGAGAAAGAGGAAACACACAGAGAGACGACAAGAGTATTGGAGTTAGGATTGGTAAAAGCAAGTCAGACATAGTAAGAAATCAGATGTTGGATGAGGAGAAACAAACAAGAAACGTGACTGTCCATTCTCTTGGTCTGTAAATTATTGCGATCGGCTCCACGTTTTCAAAGTGATTTTTTCCCATCCTCTACATTCCTGAGCATTGGCAGAATCTGCCGTGTAGGACAACAGAGGAGGAACAAATAATAATAAAAACAACAGCCACAAAGAGCAGGGAGAACTCTTTCCCCCTCAGACACGTCATCGGAGAACGGAAAGAAACAAGACACGAGAACACTCAATGCTTCTTTAATTCATGTCCACTGGAAGGATTCCTATAAAGAAATCCGAGAAAATTTAGCGTCTAGGAAAGAGAGGAGTATGGGCAGGAAACACATGGTAAGGTGTTTACGCTGACAATGTGAAGAGAGGATTGGGGATTTTGGAAACTTTTAGGAAAGTGGGAAAAGGAAGGAAGTCACTGTAAAACAGTGGCAGTGAACAGCCTGCGTTTGAAGAAAATCAAGAGGCGGGTTTGGGGGCTGTGTCTGAAAGTTTTCAGGTACAGAACATTTTGGTATGGAACTGATGACTCTTTCCTGGTTTCCAAAAAGAGAAAAGATTTGTGAGAATTAGGAAAAAAAAACAAAAAGTGATAGAGTTTGAATGGAACATCTAGTTACACGTCAGGGAGTGGGAGAAAGTAAAATTCAGTCACAGTCAGTTTGAAAATAAATTTTCCACAGATATATGATCAAAGAATATGAACAGTCAGTCTTCAGAGGAAGAAATTAAAGATATCTATAGTCATAGGAAAAACTGCTCTAAATCACTTTTTATTAGAGAGATACAAATTAAAACAACTCTGAGATATCATCACATCTATCAGATTGGCAAACATAACAGAAGAGGTAGATGATAAATGTTGGAGATGATATGGGAGAGTTGGAACACTAATACATTGTTGGTGGAGGTGTGAGCTGATACATCTATTCTGGATAGTAATTTGGAACCAGGCCCAAAGGGCTAAAAAAATGTGCATACCCTTTGACCCAGAAATATCGCTTCTATGACTGTATGCCCAAGAGATCATAAAAATGAGAAAGGGTCCCACATGTATGACTATATTTATAGCAGCATCCTTTGTGATGGCCAAAAAATGTAAATCAAGGGGATGCCCATCAAATCGGGAATGGCTGAATAAATTATGTTATATGAATGCAATGGAATACTATTGTGCTATAAGAAATGATGAACAGGAAGACTTCAGAGTGGCCTGGAAAGCCTTATATGATGTGATGCTGAGTGAAAGGAGCAGAACCAGGAGAACTTTGTGCACAATAAGGAGCACAGTGTGAGAGAGTTTTTTCTGGTAGACTTGGAACTTCGTAGCAATGCAAGGACTTAAAAAAAATTCTCAATGGTCTTCTAAGGCAAAATGCCTCCCACATCCAGAGAAAGATCTTGGAATTCAAGAGCAGAATGTAGCAGATCCTTTTTTGTGTGTATTGTGTCCTGGTTTGTTACATGATTTCTCACATCCAGTTTGACTCTTCTACACCGCATGACTGCAGGGAAAAATGTACTTAACAGGAATGTATGTGTAGAACCTATATAAAAATGTCGTCTCGGGGAGGGAAGGGGGAGGGAGGGAAAAATTATAATCTGAGTTATATGGTAGTGATTGTAAAACACTGAAAATGAAAAAATTATTAAAAAAAACAAAAAAAGAAAATAAACTTTCCAATTGCTATATGGTTTAAAGTTGTAAACTTGACTATTAATTTTATGAGAGTCCTATTGATTTTAAGAAATCATATAAAGTTATAAATAAATTCTTCCCTAAGTTTTCCTTCTGTGTGTGTGTGGAACCTAGTTTGGAACTAATTATAACCGACTCTTCAGTGTGACAATTGAGGTAGATCAAATCCTACTATGAGACTGCAAATTTTCAAACCTCTGGCAATGGACTGCCATAAAGTAGTGAAATCCATACTAGGAAATATTGGGAATAAATGCCATTTGTGTAAAATATAGTCCTACACTATTAAAATCATAACCCCATATTCTGTGTATTGCCATTTAGAACATACATGGAGGTGGTATTGAATTACATCCACTCATATTTTCAGTGAAATGTGTCACTCCTAATTAGACGATCAAGAAAAGTCAGGGTGTATTATTTTCTGTGGCACTGAGAGAAAATAGGCAAATGCACCGATCTGAAATTTCTTAACGGGACACCTTCAATCAATTAGGTCAATTTACTTTAAATGAGATGAAAGTGCCTAAAATCATGACTGGCAGAGGGAAGATCCTATAAATGTGAAGTGTTGTCATTAGATCCTTAATTGCTTGTGATCAGAAACGTGTATTTAACCCATTTATCAACGGTCATATTATGGGGAAAATAAACTGTGAAAGACTTAGCTCCTAAGAAGAATTGAATGATCCATGAGAAAAAGAACTCGTTATAAAAAATGCTTTCCCTACCTTCAGATGCAGTTCGACAAGACAGAGAGCAAGAACGAGAGCGAGGTCTAGAGGAAAATGGAGAGAGGGTGCAAGGGAGAGGGACGGAGAGAGAGAAAAAGAGAGAGAGAAATAGCAAAATGAACTCCAATAACCTTTGTGAATATGTTTTATTAATACTTATTGAAGAATAAATTAATATTCTATCCATTACTGTTAGAATCATGCAGAGAAAATGATGAAACAATGCTCTGTACAAAGATAGTAATGTTCTTGGAAACCAGTTTTATTGAAGTGTTGTTTTTTTCTCCATTACCAGAATTTAAAGCAATATTCCCCTAGTACATTTTTCTCCCAAACATCCATCTGAAATAAGCAATGATCTTTATCAAAAGTATGACAGGGGAAGAGAAATGTCAGTCAGTATCTAGTGTTTATCATCACAATGGGACAAGTACCATTAAGAAGCATCTTCCCCTTCTGCAATGTCATAGCGTAGGAATGTCTTCTCTCTGCTTTTGGCAAAGGACTTTTCTCTATCGATTTATCCCATGTGCTTTCCTTGGATTTAGTTTTTGGCAACGGAGGTTCTTGGTCTTTTCATGACTGTAGCAAGCCCTTACAAACTGCCTGAAGAAGGGACAAGGGAGAGAGTTGTCTTGATCCTGGGTTCCATAGTGTATTGACTGTCCCTTGAGTTTTACCCCCAATTTGGGAAAAAGCTCAGGTGTAGAGAGAGAGGAAGCGAATCTAAAAAAAGCCATTCTTGCAAACGTCCAAAGGAACCTCACAATCATCTCTGCTGGTCACTATAAGTTTCTAGAATCTGAGTGCACAAAGGCTGCCTGGGGTTTCCTCCAGACATTGGAAAGTGTCAGTAGGGGTCCTCCAGTTCAAACCACAAAGGCAAAGGTCAGCCAAGGATCTGCAGCTGGGATACAGTTCTGGCAAGAGCCAAACAGCAAAGTCTGATTCCATATCTGCGTGTCAGCTTGGAGCTTGGAACATAGAAGGGCATCCTCCAAATCTTCCAATTTTCCTGGGACAAACACGGGCTCCAAGAGAAATCTTTCATCAGAACTCCCTTCACATCCACTGCTCTCTAGATGACTTGCTGCACACATGGTGACAGCTTCCTCGAAAATGGAGTGGGAACATAGTGCTTCACGATCATTCCATTGACATCTTGCTTCACACTCGTTGTGCACTTTGTCCGCCTTTCCTTTCACTTTGCCAGCTTTTCCACTTCTCTCTGCAGTTTTTCTGCGACTCATTTCCAAGTCAGCTTCCATGTTGTGCAAGGTGCAGTAAGCAGTGGACATCCCCTGTTCTTCGAGGTGACCTGGGGAGGAGAAATAGTGCAGGATTTACCGTGGGGACGGAGAGTGCACTGGAGTAATCTTAATAGGAGAATGAAATCATGTGGGAAAAAGTTCCTATTTTTCAAGAGAAGGAAAACCTAATTTAAACATGTTTGAAATACAGCAAAAATTTAACCTTTACGAACTTTTAACCCTTCCTACAGGATTCCCCCTACCTCGCCCTAGGAAAGGTATTCCCAACAGGTTGAGGCCTCCTCAAGCTTCTCCTTGCAATCTGTCCACAATACTCACCATAGCCATTGGTGTAGTCTTCACTGGCATGAACATCCTGCCTGCGATTGTCATTGGCATCATGTCTGCTGCAAACAGAGTTGACACCATCTCTGTCTTCACTATTTTTTTCTTTACTGTTTTCAGTTTTGCAGGCAGATGGGAGGTCAAGGCACAAGAAGGCATCTTCCAAGTCTTGCACATGTCTAGGGATAAATTGAGGTGGCAAAGTGAGGGAAGGAATCAAAAGGAATTCTTCCTCTGAATTCAATCCACTTCCACTCTACTCTGGAAGATTTGAAATTGACATGGTGGCACCTGTGAATGAAAGAGTATGGAAAATATCATGGAAAGAAAATCAGTGTAAAGAAAAATGTCATTCAGTGCAAAGAAAAATGTTATTCATATTCAACTTCTTTCCAATTTGTAACAATCAAACAGACTTTTTACAACTCTCTGTCTCTTTACAACTCTACTTCAATAACAATCTTATTCCCCATAGCAGGTACCTGAAATATTTCCAACATTGCTTTCCAGCCTTCCTTAGCATGCCTTCGCCCTATTTCGCCCAATCAAGCCCATGCTAATCCATTTGCACTGCATGGTATTAAGCCCCGCGGAAGCCTAGAACCTTCCTCTAAAAGTTACCTTTCATGGCGTTCTTGGGACACTTCTCAAAGGGAAAGAGAGCTCCAATCGAAATCTCTCCTCTAAGCAGGAATCACAGAAAATGACGTGGTGCGAGCTTTTATACCATTTCCCACAGGAAACACTTGCCATGTCCACTTGACCTTAAGAAGCTGTGAACTCCCATCTTTCAAATGAGTGGCTCAGGAAAAAATATCCTTCTATCCTAGATGGATGGCCCTACCACCCTCTCCTGAGGAGTAACCATTCTCCCTGCTAAAGCAAAGACACCTGGCATCCCTCATTCCTCAGCAGATTGCACCTTCAGTCTTTCCACCATTCGGAATCTTTATCGTCCTCCCAACCCCCTGCCTCTTAGGCTTCTATCTACAAACTGGTCAGTCACTCTCCCCATCCTTCATCCATTTTCAGGGAGGCTAGATCACGAGGGCCCCCATTCATTCTATGTAAAGAGCCTTTGTAGCTAGCCCAGAGGCTCAACAACTCATGAGCTGGGAACCCACAGAGAAGCACTGCTCCCCTTAAATGGGATGGGACCCCGTCATCATGCTGGTCACCTCGTGGCACACTACCTTCCAGATTCTAAGTTTCTGAAGTTAAAGGGCTGGGAGCAAGTGAGGACACTGTAGGCAAGAAATGCCCAATTTGGGCAAGGTATAGGACTGATGTGTATGCAAGCAACAAACTTAATGGGCATAACGGAAGTAGGAGCCTGTCCCAAGCAATGTGCCAAACCCGGTAATTCCTCGAAGCCCACTCTCTCTCTTCTCAGTCACTCAAACAGTCGTCTTCACACTTTTCATACTGTGAAAGAGAAAGGCATCTCCTCAGGGGCAAAGTTACCTTTCATGGCGTTCTTGGGACACTTCTCAAAGGGAAAGAGAGCTCCAATCGAAATCTCTCCTCTAAGCAGGAGTCACAGAAAATGACATGGTGCGAGCTTTTATACCATTTCCCACAGGAAACACTTGCCATGTCCACTTGACCTTAAGAAGCTGTGAACTCCCATCTTTCAAATGAGTGGCTCAGGAAAAAATATCCTTCTGTTTGCTCCACCCCTTCTCCAAGATTCACACCTCAGTGCTCTTTTCTCTATGGCCCTATCCCCACCTTGCACACATACGTACTGAACTCCATTGAATGACCTTCGGCCCTTAGACGTTTTCCAAAAGTATCCAACATTTCCCACCCTGAAGTACTTACCCTTCATCTATTAGTTTAAGGACTCCTGTAAAAACAGACCTAGTGTGAAGCCTGAAAGAATGATGAATTTCTGTCTTTGGGCAGTTAGGAAAGCTTCCATATCAAATGCTCACTGATATTCCTGCAAGTCTCACAGTAGCACCGAAATACATCAGGGCAAGAGAACTAGGGTACCTGCTTTACCTCTGCTTCTCTTTGGAACAGGCAACTCACACTTGCTAGTTAGAGGAAGGAAAATGATTCTCAGTCACCGCAGTCCAGGGGAGCCCATACTTCTTATGGTTCAGGAAGTGCAGCACGAAGAAACATGTTATAAGAGAGACAGCCAGAAAGAAGGGGGCTTCTTGAGGCTGAGGATGAATAATTGAGTGTATTGCCCAGGGCAGAGAGGAATTTCTAGGTGAGACAATTGGATTCAGTGGAAGGGAGTGAATCTACTTTATTTGTAAGAAGCTAATCAACAGCCAGCATGAATGGATCTAGTCCTGAGAGTCTGCCATCTGCCAAGTGCCTTGACCATCTTTGGTGTCCATATTGGGGAAAAGACCATCAACAACACCAAAAAATGACAAAAGTAAACTCCATTTCTACCAAAGGTGGAAGCCTGATAATAGTGACCTCTCAAAAGTCATGATTCCTCTATGGAGTAGGACCTTGGATACTGGCACTTTAACGCGGCATAATGGGCAGATAGTGACCACTTAGGATCAATATATTTTATTTACTCAGCCTTTTGATTGGACTTTTACCCATCAGCTTGTGCTTTCTTGTCGAGGTAGGAAATGAGCTTATGACGGAGAAGAATTCACAAATATCCACGAATCAGTAATGATGTGCTCCATAGCCCTTCCTCAACTTCTCCAATTTCAATCATTATGAAGTGGACTCTCTGGGCTAGTGCTGTGGTAATATCTGCATGAGATTGAGAGTCCGTTTTGTCTGGGAGCCACATCACATTGCCGTTTTTTATGTCAGTAATTCTACTGTCTCAATGACTATTTCTGATAATCAGTCTGCATCCCTCAGGCTCTTTGTCGATTACTAAATTAGCTTGACCAATTGGGTATGCGGAGAATATCCCGGTCCATGGAGATATGCACCTTTTGGAAGGTAGGGAATTCCCCAGTCAGGGGAATTCCGGGCCCTGCAACGTGCCTGGTCAGCTGAATACAGGAGAAACAAATACATTTGAAATGGAAGGAGAAACAGGAAATTGTGCCCAAGGGAACAGGGCATAGACCAAGGCAAAACTCTGAATGACCTGTGACCTCCATGTGGATAGGTAGGTGGTAGCAAAGCTGTTGGACATCTGTGGGACACGAAGTGACCGCGGGGATGCCGCACATATGACAAAATGTCTCTCTTTTGTAAGGTTCAGGTAAAAAGGGAAGAGAGCAGTGGTAGATGTGAGTTGTCTCTTCCTATGGCATTCAGGGAAGTCTCTATCAAAATGCTAGAATCAGAAGCTGAGATGAGCAATGTGCCGAAGTAGGCCCAGGTAGAAAAAAATATCTGAAAAGCAGCTGCTCTCCTGGCTACGGATTTGAGTGATATGTTAGAGGAAAAGCAGAGGTTTGTGCAAAGTCAGGCGTGCAGGGTAACCACGCACGAGGGCGGTAAGAATGTTGACAAAACCAGTGAGAAGATGAGGGATTGTGAGAGTGGAGGGAGACCCGAAGGCGTCGGTTTTCAAAGAAAACGAGAAAGAGAGGATGATAGAGAGAAAAGACGGTTCTGGTTCACTTCCCTTCCTACGGTCCCTGCCTGAAAACAGTAGATTTGGTGGGTGCATGGGGGACAGAGAAAGAGGAAACACACAGAGAGACGACAAGAGTATTGGAGTTAGGATTGGTAAAAGCAAGTCAGACATAGTAAGAAATCAGATGTTGGATGAGGAGAAACAAACAAGAAACGTGGCTGTTCATTCTCTTGGTCTGTAAATTAATGCGATCGGCTCCACGTTTTCAAAGTGATTCTTTCCCATCCTCTACATTCCTGAACACTGGCCGAATCTGGAGTGTAGAAGCACAGAGGAGGTACAAATAATAATATAAAAAAAAGAAAAAGAAAAGAAAAAACGTGCAGGGAGAAATCTTACCCCCGCCTCAGACCCATCATCGGAAAAAGGAAAGAAACAAGACACGAGAACACTCAATGCTTCTTTAATTCATGTCCACTGGAAGGATCCCTATAAAGAAATGCGAGAAAATTTAGCGTCTAGGAAAGAGAGGAGTATGGGCAGGAAACACATGGTAAGGTGTTTACGCTGACAATGTGAAGAGAGGATTGGGGATTTTGGAAACTTTTAGGAAAGTGGGAAAAGGAAGGAAGTCACTGTAAAACAGCGGCAGTGAACAGCCTGCGTTTGAAGAAAATCGAGAGGCAGGTTTGGGGGCTGTGTCTGTGAAGGTTTTCAGGTACAGAACACTTTGGAATCGAACTGGCAAAGAACACTTTCCTGGTTTCCAAAAAGAGAAAAGATTTGTCAGAATCAGGGGAAAAAAACAAAAAGTGATAGAGTTTGATTCCAACACGTGGTTACATTTCAGGGAGTATTACAAAGTACAATTCAGTCTCAGTTTGAAAACAGATTTTCAAATTGCTATGTGGGTTAAAGTTGGAACTTGACTCTCAATTTTATGAGAGTCCTACTGATTTTAAGAAATCACATAAAGGTATAAAAATATTTATCCTTAAGTGCTCCTTCTGAGTGTGTGGAACTGGGGTGGATGAAATGCTACTATGAGATTGCCAATTTCCCAACCTCTGGCAGTGAACTGCCATAAAGCAGTGAACCCCGTACTAGGAAATGTTGGGAATAAATACCGTTTGTGTCAAATAGAATTCTGCACTATTAAAATCGTAAGCCCACATTCTGCGTATTGCCATTTGGAACATACATGCAGGTGGCATTGAATTACATTTGCTCACGTTTTCAGTGAAATATATCACTCCTTAGACGCTCAAGACACGTCAGAGTATCTTACTTTCTGCGGCATTGAGAGAAACCAGGCAAATGCACCGATCTGAAATTTGTTCACGGGGACACCTTCAACCAATGAGGTCCGTTTACTTTACGTGAGAGTAAAGTGCCTAAAATCATGACTGGCAGAGGGAAGATCGTATCAGTGTGAAATGATGTCATTAGATTTTTAATGGCTTGTCATCAGATAGGTGTATTTCACCCATTTATCAACAGCCATACTATGAAGGTAATCAAGTATGAAAAACTTGGCTCCTAAGATGAACTGAATGATGCATGAGAAAATGGGCCCATTATTAAAAATGCTTTCCCTACCTTCAGATGCAGTTCGATAGGAGAGAGAGCCAGAGCGAGAGTGAAGTCCACAGGAAAATGAGGAGACAGAGAGAAAGGGAGATACTGATGCGAACTCCAATACCCTTTGTTAATATTCTTCATTAATATTTATTGAAGAATAAATCGGTTTTCGATGCATTACTGTTAGAGTCAGGTAGAGAAAATGGTGAAACAATGCTCCGTACAAAGATAGTAATGTTCTTGGAAACCAATTTTATTGAAGTAGTGTTTTTCTCCATCACCAGAATTTGAAGCAATGTTCCCCTACTACCCTTCTCTCCCAGATATCTATGTGAAATAAGCAATGGTCTTTATCAAAAGCATGACAGGGGATGAGAAATGTCAGTCACTCTGTAGTGTTTATCGTCACCACGGGCCAAGTACCATTAAGAAGAATCTTCCCCTTCTGCAATGTCATAGCATAGGAATGTCTTATCTCTTCTTTGGGCAAAGGACTTTTCTCTACCGATTTGCCACATGTGCTTTTCTTGGATTTGGTTTTGGGCAACGGAGGTTCTTGGCCTTTGCATGACTTTTGCGTGGCTTTACAAACTGCCTGAAGAAGGGAGAAGGAAGACAGTTGTGATCCTGGGTTCCCTAGTGTATTGACCGTCCCTTGCATCTTGCCCCCAACTAGGAAAAAAGCGCAAGTATAGAGACAGAGGAAGGGAATTGGAGGCAAGCCACCCTTGCAAATGTCCAAAGGGAACCCACCATCATCTCTGCTGGTCACTATAAGTTTCTAGAATCTGAGTGCACAAAGGCTGCCTGGGGTTTCCTCCATACATTGGAATGTGTCAGTAGGGGTCCCCCAGCTGCAACCACAAAGGCAAAGGGCAGCCAAGCATCTGCAGCTGCGATGCATTTCTGGCAAGAGCCATGCAGCAAAGTCTGAATCACTCTGGTTCCATATCTGCGAGTCAGCTGGGAGCTGGGAACGTAGAATGGCATCTTGCAAATCTTCCATCTCTCCTGGGACAAACACAGGCTCCAGGAGAAGTCCTTCATCAGAATTCACTTCACCTCCACTGCTCTCTGGGTGACACATGGTGACAGCTTCCTCGAAAATGGAGCGGGAACATAGTGCTTCATGATCATTCCATTGACATCTTGCTTCACACTCGCTGTCCACTTCGTCCTCCTTTGCTTTCACTTTTCCACTTTTCTCTGCAGCTTTTCTGCGACTCACTTCCAAGTCAGCTTCCATGCTGTACCAGGGACAGAAAGCAGTGGACATCCTTTGTTCTTGCAGTTGACCTGGGAAGGAGAAAAAGTGGAGGATTTTTCGTTGGGATGGAGAGTACACTGGAGCAATCTCAATAGGGGAACGAAATCATGGGGGTGGAAAGTTCCTATTTTTCGAGAGAGGGAATACTTAATTTAACACTTTGGAAATACGGCAACAATTGAACCTTTACAACTTTTAACCTTTCCTAAGGGATTGCCCCTACCTCGCCCTATGAGAGATATTCCCAACAGGTTGAGACCTCCTCAAGTCTCTCCTTGCAGTCCATCCTCTGTACTTAGCACAGCCGTTGCTGTAGTCTTCGTTGGCATGAGCATATTGTCTGCGATTTTCACTGGCGTCATGTATGCTGTCAACAGAATTGGCACCATCTCTGTCTTCACTGCTGTTTTCTTTACTGTCCTCAGTGTTGTAGGCAGGTGGAAGGCCAGAACCCAGGAGGGCATCTTCCAAGTCTTGCAAACGTCCAGGGATAAACTGAGATGGCAAAGTGAATGAGGGAAGCAGAAGGAATTCTTCCTCTGAATTTAATCCACTTCCACTCTCCTTTGGATGACTTGAAACTGACATGATGGCACCTGTGAATGAAATAGCAAGGAAAATATCATGGAAAGAAAATCATTGAAACATTAATGTTATTCAGATTCAATTTCTTTCCATTTGTAAGCCTTGAACAGGCTTTTTACCTCCCTCTCTTTCTTTGCAACTCTGCTTGATTCACTATCTCACTCCCCATCCGAAATATTTTCCTCAGCGCTTTCCAACCCTTCTTAACACATGACTTTGCCCTATTTCGCCCAATGAAGCCCATCCTAATCCATTTACACTCATGTCACTTCCTGACATTGAAGCCCTCGGAAGCCTGTAACCTTGCTCTAAAATCAACTAGATGGACTGCCACACCTCTTTCTCCTGAGGAGTAGCCTTGCCCCCTGTCAAGATAAAGCCTCTAGAGACACCTGGGATCCCAAGCTGTCCCTCTTTCCTCAGCAGTTTGTGCCTTCAATCATCGCCACCATTCTGCATCTTTATCCTCTCCCACCCCCTGCCTTTTAGGCTTCTTTAGACAAACTGGCCCAGCACTTTCCCCGTCCTTCAGCCATTTTCATGGAGGCTACCTCACCCCTTTCTCTGTAATGAGCCTTTCTAGCTAGCCCAGGGGTTCCACACCTCATGTCCAGGGAATGCAGAGAGAGGCACTGTTCCCCTTGAATGGGCCTGCTCCTCTGTCATCATCCTGCTCAATTCTTGGCCCAATGCCTGCCAGGCTATTGGTTTTTGAAGCTAAAGGTCAGGAAGCAAGTGAGGACGTTGCAGGCAGGAAATGAACAATGAGGGGAGAGGACAGAAATGATGTGTACACAAGCAAGATACTTGATGGGAATATTGGACTTAGGAGCCTGTTCCAAGCATTCCATAAAACCCCCATAACTCCCCTAAGCTCGCTCTCTCCTCAGTCACACAGCACACTTCTTCTCACTTATCATAGTGTCAAAGAAAACGGCATCTCCTCAGGGACAAACTTACCTTTCATGGTGTTCCTGGGAGGCTGCTCTTGGGGAGAAAGAGCTCCAATGGAAATTTCTCCTCTTAGCAGGAATCACAGAAAATGACCTGGTGCTGGCCTTTTATAGCATTTCCCCCAGGGACCTCTTGCCACGTCCACTTGCCCTTAAGAAATTGTGAACTCCCATCTTCTAAATGAGTGGCACAGGAGAAAAATATCCTTCTGTTTGCTCCACCCCATCTCCAAGATTCACACCTCAGTGTTCTCTTCTCTATCAACCTACCCCCACTTTGGACACATATTTCCTTAATTCCATTTAATGACCTTCAGGTGTTAGACATTTTATAAAATATCCAACATTTCCCAACCCTGAAATAATTAATCTCGATCCATTAGTTTTAAAACTCCTATAAAAACAGACCTATTACCCTGGGCCTAAAGAATGAAGGGCACTTTGGGCAGGTAGGAAAGCTTTCCTGTCAAGCGTTCACTGAGATTTGTGCAGGTCTCACAACAGCATTGAAATACATAATGGGAATGGACCTAGGTCACCTGCATTACCTCTGCTTCTCTTTGGACTAGGCAACTCACACTTACTATTTAAAGGGAGAAAAAGCAAAACCAACTTGTCTCCTAGCCACAGCCCAGACCATCAAGGTTTACAATCCTCCATGCACAGACACATTCCTATCCCATCCACCACTGCCTGCTGGCTTCTCACCATTACACACACACCCTCACTCCTTGCTTCATTCCTCCTGATTCCTTGCCAAACTCGATTCTGGCACTCAGACCTTTCACTTCACCTTACCCTCCAGCTCACCCCACATATCACAAAGTCCAGGAAAATTAGCTGACTGAGACGGCCCTGCAATACCACACCAGGATTCATTACACACAGTGGATGGAAACATCAAGCCCACAACACTCCAGCTAAACATTCACACTCAAACACACACACACACATACACACATACACACACACTCACGAGCAGGGATACATCCACACTCACACTAAACTTGATTATAGCCCTTTCCAACACCACTGGCACAGGTGTGTCCTATCAGGACCCAACTCCCACCCCAGCCACACTCACATACTATCTCCCTCCTCTGCAATTCTCCTTTCCAACAGTCTTTTCCCTCTTTTTCAGGACATTGAAACTCTTTCCAGGGACCACTTGGGTTATTCACACTTCTTACACTTTCTCTCTGTGTCTCTCTGTCTCTGTCTCTCTGTCTCTCTGTCTCTCTCACTCTCTCTCTCTCTCTCTCTCTCTCTCTCTCTCTCTCTCTCTCTCTATTTTTCTATCTATCTCTCCCCCTCTCTGTCCCCTGTGTTTCTGGCCATGATTTTCTCTCTGTCTCCATGTTTCTCTGATGGTTTCTCTCCCTATCTCTCTGCCTTTCTTCTAGTTACTTCTCTCTTTCTTTCCACTGTCTACTACATTCCACAAGGTACTTTGCACTTATCTTTCTTTTCAAACTCATTTTGCCCCACTTGGACCTGCGCATCAAGGAACTATCTGAGTCCATGATCTGTTCTTTCTTTGTGGATGTTTTGTTTTCTTCATGGTGGCTTTCTTTGCTTTGGGGATTTGGTTTTTCTGGCTTCCATGTTTTCGGTTTCATTTGTTTCTGGCTTGGGAAAACGCCATCATTTTAGGGACTTCTTGCTTGTCAGAGGGACAGTGGCTGACTACAAGGTCTTGGTTGCAAAGAGAGCTTTCCCTTGCCATCTCCTGTCTCACTGCCTTCCTCCCCATTTTCTGCATTTCTGGGAGGTTGAATATCTCTTTTGCGTGGGATTCCAGCTCTTTCCTGGGACCATTTAGATTATTCCAAGTTATCCTACTCTCTCTATGTCTAGAGACATAGTCTCATAGTCTCTGTCTCTCTGTCTGTGTGTGTGTCTCAGTTGCCCTATCTGTCTGTCTCCTTTCCCTCTAGCTATTTCTCTCCTCCCCACTCTGTTCTGCAATCCATAAGGAACTTTCACTTACCAGTCTTTTCAAACCCTTTTGACCCTACCTGGGCCCCCTCATCAGGGAAAAGTCCAATTCCATAAAGTCTTTGCTTTTCTCTTTTGTTTCTCTTTGGTTTACTGCCTGGGGCATGGGGTTTCTTGTTTGTTCTGTATGTTGCTGATTCGGACTCCCTCCCCCCCTCCCTTGTTTTTGGTTTTCTTTCCTTTCTAGTTTGGGAAATCCCCATCAGGCCTTCTATGTCCAAGGTGGAGTGGCTGACCAGCAAGTTTTGGATGCATAGAAAAGTTTTTCAAGGGCACCACTATCCTCCTAGTTACCCAGGCTCAAAATCTTGTTAGCACCAGCACCTCACATATTATACTCACCCTATGTACCTAATCTGTTTTCAAGTCTTACTGTTTTCTGCCTTCACCACATCTCTTATGTAAGTCCCCTTTTCTCCACTGAGCTGCAACTCTGTCCAAGCCCTCCCTCCTAGCCTCACTACTGGACTTTTATTATAGCCTCCTTCCATTCCATTCCATCCTTCACTCAACTGCCAAAATGTTCTTCCTAACAAATCTGAGCCTGTATTCTTTTTGTTTACATTAACATAAGAATTGTATATATTGTTCTCAACAGTCATTGAGCATCAATTTATATTGATCTTGCCATGATTCTCAGAATTCCTCCTAGGCATCATTTCTCACAGAGAAATCACCTTTATATGTATTTTTTTTCAACCTTTCTCCAACTGATGAGTGCCTATTTTATATTGAGGGTTTGGGTTTTGTTTTTGTTATTGCTTGTTTTTTGCTATCACAAGAAGTGCTACAATGAAACTTTTGGTATTTGGTCATTCCTTTCTGCCTATGACCTTGTTGGTCTAGTAGTGGTTGAAGTCTAGAAATCAGATAGAGGGTTGGGATAGAAATAAAGGCTGGCCTAACCCTACAAAATGGAAGCTTGTGGAGGAATTCACCAATGGGAGAAAGGGCTGGGCCTTACCATATCATGTTCCAGGGTGAGGAGTCTCAGATTCTAAAGGAAATTCTAGGATGAGATTCTATTTGTTTGGAGTATTTTAACTATCCAACTAGGTTTTCCATCATCATTAAAACTGCTGTTGAAATGGACAGACCAAGAAATTCACAGGCAAGAATCAATTAGGAATTTCGAGAGCATCTTTATTAGCCAGGCTGGTGGCTGCCTCATGGAGAAACCCAGAGGAGACAGCCCTGAACTAAGGTGGGTGCGTGCATTTTAAGCATTTCGGTGCTACTCGGTACAGCCTTGCAGTTTCCACAGCAAATAGTTCTGACAGGGTGGGGGGGTGCAGGGCTTACTGCTAGGCAAGAGCACCAAAACAGAAAGTAGTTGTCAGGGTGCTGCTAGGCAAAGGACCCCAACAGAAAATAGGTGCCAGGAAAGGGACCCAATCAGAGAACAGTTGTCACCCAACAACAAGTTGTTGTCAGGAAGGGGGGCGCCCAGCAGAAAGTAGTTGCCTGGCAAAGTGGTCTAACAGGAACAGTTTTGGCAGAGGGGCACAGGTTGTTGCCATGCAAGGGAACTCAACAGAAAATGCTTGTTAGCAACTCAATAGATATTTTACAACCCAAGGGGGAATAACATTATGACAGGGGCCAACAAAATCCTGTTGCTAGGCAGGTTATACAACCCTGCCCAGTAACCTAACAGATATCTCTCAACCTAGGGGTCCAGGGAGGAATAATGTCCACTTCAATGTCTACTCTCTCTTTTATCCAAAGTGTTGATAAAAATGTGAAATGGAGTAGGATCAGACACAAAGACCTCCCTCTAGGTTGTCATCAGTTCAATAATCAAGAACTGTTTTATTAAAACATCCTAAAATCTCCTGTCTTATCATTGAACCCATATTTCTTTATCTTGTCTACAAAGATATCTGATTTTGACTTTGAATACCTTTCTGATATTTAAATACATAGTACCTAGAGCCTCTCTTCATCCTTCTTGGGCTTTCTGCAGACTTTGACACTATCAGTCACCTTCTTCTCCTTAGGTTTTTGTGACATTGGCTCTCCCCCTACCTGTCTGACTGCTGTCGGTCACACTTACTAATGGATGTCCCCAAGGCTTTGCTTTTGGCCTTGTTCTCCCTGTGCTATTTTGTTTGCAGATCTCTTCAGCTTTCATGGGTTTAATTATCATCTCTATGCAAATGATTCTTAGATCTATTTATCTAGTCTTTACCTCTCAGCTTGACCTCTAGTATCACATCTTTAACTGTTTATTGGGATATCTCACAATGGATGTTCCATGCACATCTTAAACTCAGCATGACCCAAAACTAAACTCATCTTTCTTCCCCAAGTCCCCTCCCCTTCTTAACTTTCCTACCACTCTCAAGGGCACCAGCATCCTCCCATCACTTCAGCTCACAAACTAAGCGTCATCCCAGACTCCTCTCTCACCCCTCACTCCCAGCCAACTTGTTACCAAGTCTTGTTATAATTCTATCCTTCAACATCTCTCATATAGTGCTGTTGTCTCTTCTGACATCACCACTACAGTACTTCATCACTTCATTAGAATATTAGAACAGCCTTATTGTTGATCTCCCTTCTCAAGTCTCTTCCCACTCCAGTCCCTCCTTAATTCAAGTTCCAAAGTGATCTTCCTAAAGCACACAGTTGGCTTTTATCCAGTAAATGCCTGTGGCTCCCCATCATCTGCAGGAACAAATATAAAATTCTCTGTTTAGCAGCAAAAGCCCTTTATAAACTGACCCCTTCCTTCCTTTTCTGTCTTCAACTTTACTCCCCTCCATGAACTCTTTTAACCAGTCACCCAGTTAATAAACACTCATTAAGCACCTCCTATGTGCCATGATCTGCACTAAGTGATTCTGGTTTCTTTGATGTTCCTCAAGCAGGACACTCCATCTCCCACATTCAGCCTTTTCACTGACTGTCCTCCATGTCTGAAAGCTTTTCTTCATCTCTGCCTCATAGATTCCATGCATTCCTTCAGGTCTTCACTAAAACCCCAGCTGCAGGATCTTCCTGGTCATCATTAATGCCAGTGCCTTCCCTCTGCGATTCCCTCCCATTTACCCTGTATAGTCTGTATTTTTATAGCTGTTTGCATGTTATCTCCATCATTACAATGGCAGTTCGTGGACAGCAGGTGCCATTTTACCTTTCTTTGTATCCCCAGCACTTAGCACTATGCCTGGCACACGATAAGGATTTAAGGATAGTTGGCTTGACTCCTCATTAACCAAACTAAAATTCATTTAAAAAATGAGGCTAACTTTGTATCATTTCCTCATTTTTGCCATATTTTTTAAGAATCAGTGTTTGCTTTCCCAAGTACTTCATCTAATCGGCTGAACGTAGATTAGGAGTGTTGTTGGATTTTGTTTTCACTCTTGCAGAAATGAATATCATTTCCAGCATCAAAACCTTTCTGAAAATTTTGAATTTTCCTAAAATTTATGAACAGTAATAGTATGGTGGCTTTTATAAATGTTTTCAGTAAGAAAGTAGCAGGGAGTGTCATTCCTTTAGTACTGGTTAGCTAGGTATGTCCTCCTCTATCTTTCCTATTAACAAATGATTGTTTTGTTCTTTCCAGGTTGATTAGTGTTTTCCTTAATGGCATAGGTGAATTTACAAATTACTAGAGTTTCCTTTTTCCCGGCATAAATAGTTGAGAAAATTGAACCTATTACATTTCTTTCAGGTTCCCTTTACCAGATGAGTACGTGTGAAACCAAGCACTCCACTCCGAAGCAGGATGATGTATGGCAGAATCATCTAAGCAAAAACTCACCGTGGACAATAATAACGTGGCAAAGCTTTAAGGCAGATCAATCAATCAACAATCAGATAGGATATGTTATCATGCATCAGATAATTCATACTACAGAGAAAATCTTTAAATGTAATGAATGGGGAAAAGTCTTTAACAGCAACTCAGGTCTTCTTATGCACCAGAGGATTTACACTGGAGAAAAACCTTATACATGCAATGAATGTGGAAAGCCTTTAGACAAAGGAGGATACTTACTGATCATCACAGAATTCATACTGAAGAAAAACCCTACAAATGGAAAGCCTTCAGCTTCAATTCAGTCTTACTGTACATCAAAGATTCATAGTGGAGAGAAATCCTACAAATGTGATGAATATGGGAAAGTTTTCAGAAAGAGAGGAAGCCTTAATAGACATCAGAAAATTCATACTGGAGAGAAAGTCTATAAATGTAATGAATGTAGGAAAGTCTTTAGACACAAGGAACACCTTACATACATCAAGAAATTCATAATATAGAGAAATCCTATAAGTGTAATGAATGTGGAAAAGCATTCAGTCAGAGTGATAGCCTTAACATAATCATAGCAGATCAGAAAAATCATAGTGGAGATAAAGTCTATAAATGCAATGAGTTTGGGAAATCATGCACTTGAAGGGGAAATTGCTATATGCATCAGAAAATTCTTACTGGAGAGAAATCCTATAAATGGAATGAATGAACCTTCAAGTAGAGGGAATACTTTAGTGTATATCAGAAAACTGATACTGGAGAAAACCCTATAAATGACATGAATGTGGGAAAGCCTTGAGAAAGAGGGTATACTTCTGTATGTGACACAATTAATACTGGAGAGAAATTTTCATACTGGAATATGTATCAGGCACAAGATATCCTTTATGTATCTTTAGAGGAACACTTTTGATGAAATGAATGTGGGAACATTTTCATCTAGACAGGAATAAATTACTAAATTCCTTAGTAAAACATTGAGACTTAGAAGTCACCTTAGACCCATCTATTCTAGTCTCTTGATCTTACAGATGATGGTGCTGTTGAGCAGAGAAGCACAAGACTCCAGCTGCCACATGCTTCCCAAAGATTGTCTGTCCTAATGAAGCACAAGATCACATTGATCATTTAGCCTACCTTCCCTGAGTTTCTCTCCAACCCCCACATCTCTTACTAAAAAACTGTTGTCAACCATGCCTCCCTCATTTTAGTACTGCAGAATGGATTTTCTTAATCCCAGTTCAGTCACCTGATGAATTCTACACCCAACTGGCTTTGTATTCTGTGTGGCTTTGATAAGGATACAGACTATACCAGGAGTGGGGAACCCATGGCCTCTATTTCATTGAATGACCATTTTTTCCCCTGAAGTACTATACTCAGTTTTGCTGGATAGGTGATTCTTGGTTTTAGTCCTAGTTTCTTTGATTTCTGGAATATCATATTCCAAACCCTTCAATCCCTTAAGATAGAAGCTGTCAGATCCTGTGTTACCCTGGTTGTATTTCCACAATACTCAAATTGTTTCTTTCTGGCTGCTTGCAATATTTTCTCCTTGACCTGGGAACTCTGGAATTTGGCTACAAAATTCCTAGCAGTTTTTCTTTTCGAATCTCTTTCGGGAGGTGTTAATTTCTTCATATTTTTGGGGGGTCTCCTTTAGCAAGCGGTTGACTTGCATTTCATGATTTTCTTGCATTGCTCTCATTTGTCTTCCCAATTTTTCCTCCATCTCTCTTACTTGATTTTCAAAATCCTTTTTGAGCTTTTCCATGGTCTGAGACCACTGCATATTTATTGTGGAGATTTTGGATACAGAAGCCTTGACTTTTATATCTTCCTCTGATGGTATGCATTGTTCCTCCTAATCCAAAAGGATGGAAGAAAATACCTGCTCACCAAGAAAGTAACCTCCTATTGTCTTATCCTTTTGCCCTTTTGGGGGCATTTTTCCAGACAGTTACTTGATTTTTGAGTTCTTTGTGAAGGGGAGGGTATATTCTGTGGTTCTGTAACTTCTCAGTTCCTCCAACGTAGCACAATCAAGGGAGAGGAGTTTATTCCTCTCCTGGCCTGTACGCTGATCTGTAAGCAGGATTCCCTCTCCAGAGCCTCCACCAGCTGCACCACACCAGCCAGCACTCCTCCTCACCCCAGGGCTACCACTCAGGACTGAGATCCAGAGCAGCTGCTCAGTTCCCCCAGAGGCTTTAGGTCAGGGCTCCAACAATGGAAACTGCCACTACCTTGGGCTGGGGCTAGACCACTGCATTCCTTTCTCACCCAAGTGAAAGAGCTTTCTCACTGACTTTTGAAGCCGTCTTTGGTGTTTGTGAGTTGAGGAATCTGGGACCCGCAGCTGCTGTCTGTGGAGCCTTGAAGATTGCTCCAGTCCTGTCCTTGCCATGGTTCTGTGCATGCTGTGCTGTGCTCTACTCCACACCCGGCATGACAGACCTTTCCTTTCAGTCTTCCAGGCTACCTTGGGCTGGAAATCTCTTTCACTCTATCATGTATTTCATATATTTATCATATATATATATATATATTTATCATATGTATTTATATTAGATAAATGCACCTAATTTTATTGTCATCTAGTCCAAATCTCTCCATCATTTCCATAAGAATATCATGAAAATGCATTAAAAGCTTTACTGTCATCTAGATTAGCTGTGTCTGTGGCATTCTGCTTATTCATTAGCTTAATACCTTTTTAAAAGGACATACAGTTGGGCTGCCAGAACTTGTTTTCTGATGATTCCTGCTCATTTTTGGTGATTAATGCTTTCATTTCTAGATGTTTACTATCTTACTATGCATAATAATATGTCCTATAATTTTAAAGGATATTTGCTTTCTCCAGTCCTCTGGTTCTTCTCCTATTATCCTTAATCTTTCAAATATCACTATTTTTAGGTTTTTTATTTTAAAATTTTTTACAAGCATTTATTATCTCTCCTTCCCATTGTCCCTTCATTTGAACTGGAAAAGGAAAAAAGAAAACTGTCGTCCAACAAAATAAATCCTCATATCTCTGTGTCCAAAAATGCATGTCTCATACTGCATTTTAAATCCATTGCTTCTCTGGCAGGAGTTAGGGAATAATTCCTATTTAATCCACTGGAATCATAGTTTATTATTGCATTGATCAGAGTTATAAAGGCTTTCAAAGTTTTTCTCTATGATACTAAGCTGTATAAATTGTTCTAGTTCTGTTCTCTTTGCTCTGCATCTTCTCGGTTTTCTCTGAAACTGTCCATTTTGTCATTTCTTATATCACAATAAAATTAACAATAAGGATAGCTAGGATTATATAGCACATTAAGGTTTGTAAATTGTGTTACATGTATATCTTCCTTTAGTCCTCACAGCTCTGTGGTGTAGGTGCCACTATTCCCATTTTATAGATAAAGAAACTGAGATGTCAAATGAGTTGTCCAGGTTTACATACCTACTAAGTGTCTGAGGCAAGATTTGAATTCAGTTCTTACTGACTCCAAATCTAGCACTCCATCCACTGTCAATTAGCAGCCAGCAATATAAATTGAATTAGTATACCATACTTTCTTTAGCCATTCTGGACACCCCTTGGTTCCTAGTTTTTAGCTATTATAAATATTTGTGTATGCAGAAATTCTTTTCCTCTTTTGTTTCTTTGGGGATTTTGGCCTTGTCATAGTATATTTATAGGTCGAATGGTATGTAGAGCTTAAGGGATATTGGAACTATGTTCTAAAGTGATTTCCAGAATTAGTGTGCCTGTTTTTCCAAATCTCTTCCAACATCTGTCATTTTCCTCTTTTGTTCTTTTTGTCAAATCTCATGGATATGAGATGAAACCTCAGAGCTGCTTTAATTTGCATTTCTCTATTAGTGATTTGGAACATTTTTATATGGTGGTTGATAGCTGTTATTTATTCCTTTGAAAACTAACTTCATATTCTTTGACCATTTATCTATTGGATAATTCCCTTTTGTTTCAGTATCTGAGGATGCAGTTCATCTGCGTCAGGTGATTTATTCATCAGGGGATCATAGGTGGTCTTTACCTTTTACTTACATGTCTTTAAAACAATATTTTCCCCCAAATTTAAGCAATGCCAAACAAAACATGTATTTTATGTCCATAGTAGACTAGAAAAAGAGGATTGCATGTGAAGCTGAATCTGTTATAAACAGCTTGCCTTTCTTATATAATAAACTGTACATGTAATTTTCAAAAGTGTTTGGATTTTCTGAGATTATTTTTTTGTTCTGTTTTGTGCAATAAAAAATCCTTGTTTTTCCTTCCCTTCCCTCCCCCTCATCCTACTCCCCAAATTGGGGGAAGAATTGTAACAAATATGTGTAGTGAAGCATAACAAATTCCCACTTTGGCCATATCTAGAAATATATGACTTTTATTCTATAGCTTGAATCCATTACCTGTCAGGCAGTAGGGATTATGCTTCATCATCAGTCATCTGCATTGGTTGCTCTTTGATTAATTATTGCATTGCTCAAGAGTTCTGAAGTCTTTCAAGGTTGTTTCAGCATCATTATTGTATAAATTGTCCTTCAAGTTTCGTTCCCTTCTGTATAAATTGCTCTGGCTCTGCTTATTCTCTACATCAATTGCTATAAATCTTCCCATGTTTCCCTAAAACAGTTTCCTTATTTCTTATAGCACAATAATGTTCCATTTTATAAATATACCATGTTTTACTCAGTCATACCTGAGTTGATGGGCAACTACTTTATTTCCAATGTTATTTGTTGTTGTTACAACAAAAAAACTGCTGCCGTATTTTTGTATATGTTGGTCCTTCTGGGTTTTTTCCCTGTTTCTTCTTTTCTAAACTCAGCATATAATACAAGTAATACACACACACACACACATATATATCCAAGTAATAATATTACTTGGTAGAAAGGGCATTTGCATCTTCTGCACATATTGTCTAAAAAGTTCAATTGGCTGGTGAGTTGTATCTACGATCACTTCAGACAATTCCCAATTTTTCCCTTTCCTTGAAACTATTTCCCTTTATGTCTTCAGAATTTCATTCCTGGAAGTTCCTCATCTTTTTTGGACAGACTTAATGAAATTATAGTCTGTGTGCTCCTAACTCTTCTTCCTTTGAACCTCCTAACCATTCTTCTTTAATATCTACTCTCATAGTCTATAATGTATGACAGAATGTGCCTGTCTTTATGGTCATAAACTTGCAGGAGAGAGTGGTCACTTGCCCTCAGGGTTCCAGCCGAATGGAAAGGAAATTCAAAAGCTCACTGAAGAAAATAGTTCTTTTAAAATCAGAATGGAGCAGATGGAAGCTAAAGACTTTATGAGAAACCAAGATATTATAAAAGAATGAAAAAATAGGAGACAATGTGAAATATCTCACTGGAAAAACAACTGACCAGGAAAATAGATCCAGGAGAGACAATTTAAAAATTATGGGACTACCTGAAAGCTATGATCAAAAAAAGAGCCTAGACATTATCTTTCATAAAATTATCAGGGAAAACTGCCCTGATATTCTAGAAATAGAGGGTAAAATAAATAT
This sequence comes from Bettongia penicillata ogilbyi, assembly GCA_023548195.1. Classification (NCBI taxonomy): domain Eukaryota; kingdom Metazoa; phylum Chordata; class Mammalia; order Diprotodontia; family Potoroidae; genus Bettongia; species Bettongia penicillata. The sequence goes on along the minus strand of JAJHZJ010000317.1, from coordinate 1,131,078 downwards.
TGAAAGAATCCATCAATCATCTCCTGAAAGAGATTCGAAAAGAAAAACTCCTAGGAATGTTGTGGTCAAATTCCAGAGTTCCCAGGTCAAGGAGAAAATATTGCAAGCAGCCAGAAAGAAACAATTTGAGTATTGTGGAAATACAATCAGAATAACACAAGATCTAGCAGCTTCTACATTAAAGGACTGCAGGGCTTGGAATATGATATTCCAGAAGCTAAAGGAACTAGGATGAAAACCAAGAATCACCTACTCAGCAAAACTGAGTATAACACTTCAGGGGGAAAAATGGTCATTCAATGAAATAGAGGACTTTCAAGTAGTCTTGATGAAAAGACAAGAGCTGAATAGAAAATTTGACTTTCAAACACAAGAATCAAGAGAAGCATGAAAAGGTAAACAGGAAAGAAAAATCATAAGGGACTTACCAAAGTTGAACTGTTTATATTCCTACATGGAAAGATCATACTTGTAACTCTTGAAACTTTTTTCAGTACTTGGGTAGTTAGAGGGATCATATACATATACATACATACACACACATATACATATGCATATATACATACACATATAGACAGAGGGCACAGGGTGAGTTGAATAGGAAGGGATGATATCTAAAAAATAAAATTAAGGGGTGAGAGAGGAATACATTGTGAGGAGAAAGGGAGAAACAGAATGGGGCAAATTATGCTTCATAAAAGATAAGAAAAAGCTTCTTCAGTGGAAAGGAAAAGGGGGGAGGTGAGAGGGAAAAAGGGAAGTTTACTTTCATCACATTTGGTTTACATGTACAACACTCAATTTGGTATGAAAATCTATCTTACACTAGAGGAAAGTAGGGGAGAAGGGGACAAGTGAGGTGTGAGGGGAATGACAGAAGGGAGGGCAAATGGGAGGAGGGAGTAATTAGAAGTAACCACTTTTGAGGAGGGACAAGGTCAAAAGAGAGAATAGAATAAATGGGTGGCAGAATATGATGGAGGAAAATATAGTCTTTCACAACATGACTACTGTGAAGTCTTTTGCAAAACTACACATATATAGCCCATATTTAATTGCTTGACTTCTCAGGGGGATGGGTGGTGATAGGATGGAGGGAAATATAGTTAGTCCTACACAACATGACTATTATGGAAATCTTTTGCATAACTATACATGTATAATCTATACTGAATTGCTTGCCTTCTCAGTGGGGACGGGTGGGGAGGAAGGGAGAGAAGTTGGAACTCTAAGTTTTAGGAACAAATGTTGAGAATTGTTTTTGCACACAACTGGGAAACAAGAAATACAAGTAACAGGGTCTAGAAATTTATCTTGCCCTACAGGAAAAGATAGAAGATGGAGATAAGGGAAGAGAGGGTTATAATAGAAGGGAGGGCAGATTGGGGGAAGGGGTAATCAGAATGCATGGTGTTTTGGGGTAGAGGGAGGGGAGAGATGGGGAGAAAAATTGCAACTCATAATGTTATGGAAATGAATGTTGAAAACTAAAAATAAATTTTTTAAAAAAATTTTTTTTAAAAAGAAAATATTCATTAGGCTCAAAGTCCATCACTCATCCATTGTGCCACCTAGCTGCCTAACAGTAAAAATAAAGTATAGCGGTGAAAAACTTGCTGTGTAACTAAGAAGATTTAATGGTGAATTAATTTAAACGAGCCACTGAAAAATTAAAAACGGGAAGTGGACAACAGGTACGACATCCGCACGGACCCTGAGTGCCCTCCGACGTCAGACTGAGGTGAGTTAAGGGCCACAGGGAGGCCAAAGGAGCCAGAAACGTCTTGCTCGGCAGATACCCGATGTCCTCAGCCAAGGGTGGTCTGCCGTGTAAGTACCACGGCACAGGCCTTTCTTCTTAAACCACGCAGCCGGAGCGGGAGCAGGAGCGCAGCGCGGGTCGGAGGCTTGGGTTTGGGAACCAGGGATACGTCCCACCTCGGACCTAAGGCTTACTCTCCATCAGCCTCAGCTTCCTCATCTATAAAATGGGGTTAATAATCCTGGCAAGGCTGGGAAGACCAAACCCTCAGAAAGCGACCTGGGCCCGAACCGAGACGGAACCACTCACGGGAAGCCCGCAGACTCCCTGGAGGTGGACCCGGGAAGCGCTCTGCGGACTCAGGCCCCCCCGTAGGGCGCCTAGCCACGCCTTGGTCTCCCCTCCCCCCCCCCGCACGTGGTCGGACTGGCGCGCCGCCGGCCGCACGGCCCGCCGGGAAGTGTAGTCCGAGAACGAGGCTCCGTGTGCGCAGGCGCAGTGGCCCGGGGGCCGGCGTTCCGCCATTGGTGGCCGGCCGGCTCCGGAGGTTCGTTGCGGCTGCCGCTGGGAGCGGTCGTCGGACGGGCGCGGCGGAGGTGCCGGGGCCGGTGAGTGGGGATGGGAGCTCCGGCCGGGCCGCCGGCTAGCTCGCTGCTGCTGTCGCTCGCCTCCGGTGTCGCCCCTGGCCCGTCTTGGGCGGTTCCCGGAGCTTTGTCCTCGGCCGTTGGGGGTCCTGGTGCGCCGAGTGCGCCTGCGCAGGGGGGTGGGCGCTCCCCAGGGAGTTGTCTGCGGAGGGGGCTTTGCAGGGCTGTGTATATAGGGGAGCGGCGAGCGTACCTGGGGGAGAGCGCTTCAGGACCGGACGCAGTTTGGGGGGGCTTGGTACTGTGATACTAGGGGCAGCTGCCGGGGGGCTTGGGGTGGGGGCGCTTCCTCCGTGTGTGTGCTGGGCCAAAGCCGGGCCCCTCTGTATGGCAGCTTTTGTGGACAGGTGGGGGTGCGGGGCCGGAGATCGGGGGCCTCTCCTGCCGAGGACACCTGGCCGGAGCTCCCTGCTAGGGATGATGGGAGCTCACGTCTGGGGAGAGGAGGTCCGTCCAGGAGGCAGTACTGTGTGAAAGGCGAGACCCCTGGCACCCCCTGGGATGACTTGGGGGGTCCTCTGTAGGCCCCATGAACCAGGGCTGCGCCGACTGTTAGCCCTTTAAGTCCCGCTGGAGCCTTTTCCAGGACGGTTTCTCCTTTGCTTTTCCTTGGGCTCACTGCTTTCCTCTTCTCTCCCACCATCTCTCCCTCTTTCCAGCTGCCCTAAGTTTATTCATTCTCCACCTTGATTCTAAGTTCATCCTGTGTGTTACGCACAAGGCTTTGCCCACCACCCCCAGATACAATCTTTGATAGCTAGACCTGTGATTTTATTGGTGTGGCTACCCTTTCTACCCATTGCAAATACACGTTTTGGGGAGCTTCACTGTCCCTCTCCCCCACTCCCAAAATAAAATTTTGTCTCCAAATTTCTACATAATGGTCTTCAAATCTCCAGACTGGAAGCCTTTCCTATCTGGTAGGACTTCTTTATCCAAGTATACAGCTCACTGGTATCCTATTGGAGAATGGAGATTGATGAAATGCACTGCAGTCAATGGAGGGCTAGCTTTAACATCAGAGTCTGTCTCTGATACATAAGGGACTGGAGGCAAGGTTTCTGACCTTTCAGTGCCTTAGGCAACGGTCTTAAATGATGATAAACGAGTTCAAGTCTACATTAAGGAGAAGATGGTCCACACCAAAATCTCACCACATTGATGAAATCATGGGTCTGAACAACCGAAAAATTTTTTAACTTAAAGACATTGTATGAAAATAGACTAGATATGTAATTTGTGTATATATACATGTATATTTAACAGTACAGAATATAACTTTTTTGTTTATCATTAAATTCCCGCTTTGGTCCCTCATTGTGCTATATGACTCAAGGTTCCCACGGATCATGTCCCTGAAACGTTGGCAGACCAGGCCAAGCTAGAAAGGCCCAGTATGGACTTGGAAATGCCCTTTATCAGAATAGCCAAATTCAGAGAGACTTATGACCTGACTCATGGCTGGCTACCTGTTTATTTATTAAACTCCTATTCTACTTAGGCATTGAAGATACAGGAATACAAGTGAGATAGGCCCTGTCTGAGGAGTTTGTGACCTAGTAAAGGACACAGCATCCACCTAGATGAAAGATTGTTTTAAGGAGAAGGTAATAGCAGCCAGGTAGCTAAAGAAAGGGTATATATGCAATATATGTGGATGTGTATACACACATATAATACATACATAAACATATATACATATAGAATATATACGTTAGTATACATGTATAATATATAATGTGTATAATTATATGTTGTACACATATAATTAACATTACAGATGACAGTGTTTCCACTGATAGTTAAAATTTTAAATTATAATTTTTTTTTTAAATTTTTAAAAAAGTACAAGTTGATGAGATTACCAAATGAGATAGTATATAAAGAGAAGAGCGTTTTAAATAGTGATCTGATCTGATTTCAGATTTGATTCCTAAAGTTAATAGGAAGTCAGTGGAGATTTTTAGTAGGAAATTGACAGGGTCATACATGTGCATTAGGAAAAACACTTTGGCAGTGGAATGGAGGATGAATTGGAGAGGAGAGGCAAAGAAGGGAGGTCAAGCCGAAGGCTATTGCAGTGGTCCAGAAGTGAGGTGATAAGAACCTTCACTAGGTGGTGGCTGTGTGAATAGAGAGAAGGGGACATATATGAGACACTGCAAAGTTAGGAACAGCTTTGACTATAGATTGGATATGTGCAGTAAGTGTGAGAAAAGAATCAAGGATGATACCAAGGTTGTGAACCTGGGTTCCTGGGAGATGCCCTTGACAGTAATAGGAACCTGAGAAGGAAAGAAGACTGGGGGAGTTGGGAGCAGAGGAGAAGATGATTTTATTTTAGGCTCATTAAATTTGAGATGTTTAAGGGATGTCCAGCCTCAGGTGTTCCAAAAGCCAGTAGGTGATGCAAGATTGGAGTTCAGGAGAGACATTAGAACTAAAAATATAACATGGGAATCATTTGTGTAGAGGTGATAATTCATTCCTTGGGAACTAATGAAATCACCAAGTGAGATGGTATAGAAGGAGAAGAGGGCTTCTGACAAAGCTTTGATATGTCCCCACAGTGTCCCCAGGATGAAGATTTAGCAAAGCTGACTGAGACGGAGCATTTGGATGAGTGAGGAGAACAGAGAGAACAGTGTCATGAAACCCTAGAGAAGAGAGGGGGTAATTGACAGTCAGATATAGTAAATGGGTCAAGAAAGTTGAGGACCAAGAAAGACTGTTAGATCTGGCGATTAAGATCATTGGTAACTTTGGAGCGAGAGAGCAATTTCAGTTGAATGATGAGGCAAGGATTAGAGGAGAACAGAAGGAATGACTGCACGGAGCATAGACAGGATCTCCAGTTTAATTGATCTACAAGTATCTCCTTCACCTTGTACTGTGCACTTCAGTGACCCTCCTACTGGTCCTTCATGAAACTCACTTCCTGACTCAGGGTGTTTTCACTGACTAGGGGTAGGGGGAGGTAGGGTGGAGGGATGAAATATCTTTTGGAGAAAAAGCAAACATGGCAAAGATCTTCCTCACTGGATAGAAGAATTGTGGAGAAACCAAGTGTAAATAGACTGGGGAGATAGGAAGGGTCAAGGGGAAAACCCACTCACTGACCTTGGAATGACCCTGTTTGAGTAGGGAGAGGAAAATATGCAAAAGAGGTAGAAACTGATTAAATATATCCCAAGGTTGTGAATTTGGTTGGCTAGAAAGGTAGTGAGTGGAAGGTGGCTTCTGCAGAGCTAAGGAAGCTGGGGAGAAAGAGCAACTTGTACTTTGGATATTCTGAGTTGGAAGCTTGTTTGAGACTCAGTGGAAATTCCAACAGACATTTTGTGGTGTTTGGGATACATCAGAAAGGAGCTTGAAGCTGGATGCATATAGAGCTTCAGTGTCCCCAGCATAGAGATGATCATTAAACTGACAGGAGCTGATGGAGAAGGTTGTCATCTGCATTGAAGGGGATGTGCACACAGTGATGAAATTGTCATTGAAATATTTGTGTTTGTGTCTGGAGATATGCACCCATTAATAGTTGTACAGGTGTTATTTTGACCCAGAGCCAAATATATGATAAGCTTTGCTAACTCCCCTGTCCTAGATTTTAAGCACTTATATTGGCTCTGACACATAATAGGTTTGCTTTAAGTCTTTGTCGAAAAATCGTTTCACTAACGAAACTAAGCATAACCCCATTCATATTTTCAGGGTCTCTGGCCACATCTGCAGTGTCTTGGGAGTGTATGGCTAAGGCTGCAGATCCTTCCTGCTCACTCTAGCCTGTCCGTGGCCCCAGCAACCCTTTGGTGGAGTCTGCAGGAACTCGCAGCTGACGAGAGAGTCAAGATCCTGTCTAAAGTGGCCTTGCTTTTGATCCTCCAATTTCACCCGAATGTGGAGAAGACACCCCTGGGAACTGAGATTCTGTTGTAGGAGGAGGCTGTGTCTTGCCTGAGACTTTATCAGAACATTTGAGCAGAAACTAGTGCAAATGAGCACATCCTGGAGCTGCTGGTTCTGCTGCAGGTTCTGACCCTACAGCCTGGGGATATAGGATCATAGATCATCAGGAAGGTATGACTATGGAGAACTCGACTCTCATGATTGAAGAGAGAGGTGAGAATTGCCCAGGTCTAGGGTGGGGGAATCTATATTATGTTCAGAAAAAGGAGAGCCCACCAGTGGGGAAATGGGGGTTGGCAGCAGGGACATATTGGCATCTTTTATGACCTCAACTCTGTTCTCTTCCCACCTGCCCCCAATGTACACATATCTCAGGTCCAGTTCCACTGGCACTTTCTGAGCTCTGGCCTGCCCAAGGATTTTTTTATGCCAGTGTACAGTCTTTTGTCTCTTAGTTTGGTTGATCAAGATTGACATTTCTAAAAGAATCTTTTACAAAAGTAGTATGACAGAGTAAAAGGAAATAAAATGACCTGCCCCTCATGCCCTAGGACATAAAGAAGATTTCTTCCTTTGAGCTTGCAAAGCCCGTGTCTTTGAATGAGAAATACACTCTTATTTAGTGTTGTCTCCCCCAGGCTGTAATTTTGAGGACAACTGTTTGAACCCACGTGTGGGTCTTCTTTTTATCCCATTGGATTTGGCCATTTGTTCCAGTCTGCCCAGGTCTTTGGGGATTCTGGTTCTTCTGAGTTATTAGCAGTCCCTCTCAGCTTGGTGATGTCCATCAGTCTGACATAAAGCACGCCACTCACGTCCCCATCCAAATCATGGGTGAGAGTGTTTACTAGAATGGGCCAAGAAGGCACCACATTTACCCCGTGGTAGACTCAGAGTGGGTGCACACGTAGACGCCCATGTCAGATCACTCAGAAGACAAGGCCAGGAAGCTTTTTTTTTTGATCCTCCAACTCCACCTGATGGTGGGAAGACATCTCTGGGAGCAAGACTCTGTTGTAGAAAGAGGCCGCATGTGAGACTTCATCAGAACGTGTGAGCAGAGGCTGATGTGAGGGAGCCCATCCTGGAGTGGCTGGCTCTGCTACGGGTTCTGACCCTACAGCCTGGGGATACAGGACCTAGGGAAAGGCCTCGGGAAAGTTCTTGTCCAGAGGAGAGAAGGAATCATAAAAGACAGACAAGTTAAATTAGACATTTTCAAACTGAACAAAATGAAGGTCTTTGATCAGTCTAACTTCTAAAATATAAGAACTGAATAATCACTGACATTGATGGGGACCTCTAATGTTGCAAAACACTTTACACGTATTATCTCACTTGATCTTCATAATGACCTTGGGAAGTGGGTGCTGTTTTAATCAGCTCTGTTTTACAGATGAGCAAACTGAGGCAGAGGCCTTTTTCAGTGACTTACCCAAGGTCACATAGCTAGTAGGTATCTGGGGCAGGGTTTGAATGCAAGTCTTCTTGAGTCCAAGTCCAGAACTCTGTTTATTCCACCACTGAGATGGGATGAAGACAAGGATGCATGGAGTGCTGAACAGCTCCTCCTGGGCACAGTTTCTAGTGGGTACCTGCCCCTGCAGCAAGGAGGACATGGGGGCAAGCTACTTCCCCTCAGTACTCCAGGCAACAAGAGGCACATGTGGATTGTCGACCTGATTTGGTGTAGGGCATCTCCGTTCTGGAAATCAGTTACCCACACTGATGCAGTCACTGGTCTGAACTCCCCCCAAAAACATGAGGATGCTTGATGTAAGGAGTCAGGCTACTGGCACCTCCGTGAGGCTTTGCCTTCTCCCAGTGTCCCAAGGCCATTGTTTTTCTGGTTATCCTTGGGTACCATGGTACGTCCCAGTGGGTGAGGATGTTGGGAATGGATTCTGGAGCACAGCTTCTCCATCCCTGATTCCGGTGCATCCATGTGCCAGGGGCTTACTAGGCCACAACGTTCTTCCCTTTGACCCCCTGTTCTTCTAGGGCGGGTATGTGCTGTTGCTCCAGCCTCCCTCCAGAGCTCTTCAGCTGTTGCTAACCTGGAGTTAGGATGATTGTGGTGGTGTTTTCACTTGTCAGAATGTATCCTTTTGTGTTATCTCAGAAGCCTCCCTGGGACAGGTCAGCCTGTCTTTGTCATTCTTTCTTTTACAGTTGTGGAAATTGAGGCTTGGATGACAAGTATCTTGCTGACAGTCTTCTGCTCACTAGCAGAGGCAGACTAGAATCCGGATCTGCTGAGTCCTGGTTCTTGGCCCTTTCCACCATACCACACTGCCTGTCTTGGTAATAAACTCAGAGGGTCTGCTGTGGGCCAGGAATATGAACCTAGAGCTGTGAATTCCCTGGGTGGGTCCTGATAAACTTGGAGCATGTTCCTGCTCTGTTGCGTCTCCTTCAATTCCCAGGACACACCTGGACTCTCTGGTGGCCATGGGATGTTTTCTAGGGATTTCCACCCTGCAATGTATCCCTCATACCTCCTTTTTCTCCTGTAGCCCTATCTTTTCTAGATCCTGGCCTTCCTGGAGAAAGTACAGAGGAGGAAGAGGAAGGCGGGCTGGCCAGGATCCAGGTGAGTTGTTTGTCACTTCTCTCCCAAAGTGTGGGAACATACCTTTCTCTTGTCTTTTTTTCCTGCCTGACCAGGTCCTCTTCCGGGTCCAATCCAAACATGTTGCTTTCTTTCCAAAGTCTGACCTATTCTGACAGATAATGTAAGTTTCTTAGAGTCTGTAGATCCTTAGAAATCATCCCTTACAACTCTCATTTGGCCCCAAAGGAAACTGATTCCCAGAGAATGAAATGTTAGTGCACCAAGAGGGGGCAGAAAGGGTCTCGTGCCCAGATTGCTTGTATTTTTTTGACCAGGCTTTGTAAATTTATACAGAAGTGTCCCTCCTTAGCAAGTGCTTTTAGAATCCTTCGCTCTCTGCCTTCCCGCCCCATTATTCACCTACTAAGAAGTGTCCTAGAAGACCACATATTAGAGTTTGGACTACATGGTCCGTTGTGTTTTTATCTATTTTGTCAAATATTTCCCTATTACAGTTTAATCTGGTTCAGGTTATACTGAGGGGGAAGGGTGGGGAAGGGAGTTTGAAACCTCTCACAGCATCTAGAGTGCTAAACTAGGACACAAGAAGACCTAAGTTCTAATCTTATCTCAGACTCTTCCTAGCTGTGTGACCCTAGGCAACTCATCTAACCTTAGTCTGCCTTTGTCTTCTCATCTGTGAAATGAGGATGATGACAGCACCTGCTTCCCAGGGTTGTCGTGAGGATCTAATGAGAAAATATTTGTAAAATGCTTAGCAAACCTTAAGATGATATATAAATGTTAAACATTACTAGCATTTATTCAGATCTCTATGTGCTCAATGCTGAGTTAAGTCTTGTGCAACAAACAAGTCCAGGACCCAGTCTCTGGGCTCAGAGAGGATTGATGGAAGACAAGACAAACAGGAGAGAAAGAAGGACTTGTCTACATGGATTTGTCAGATAACAGTGTGACTGCACCAAGTGCATTTCTGACTGTGGCTCTCTCTGAGCTGGGGGAGCAAACAAACTCCTAGGTGAGCGCTGAAAGGCTTTCATGATCAAGGGTCAAGCTAACTTTGCAGCATCATTTCACATCATTCTCCCCCCCATTCCATGGTCCAGTCCAGGGGTGGGAAATCTGTGGCCTCAAGGCACATGTGACCCTCAAGTTCCTCAAGTGTGGCCCTTTGACAGAATCCAAACCTAGAGGGCCACATGTGCCTCAAGGCTGAAGATTCCCCACCCCTGGGCCAGTAAGTCAGGCCTCAGACTTTGCCTCACTCACGGCCCTCTATCCCCCTTTTCTTTATGGCTGGGACAAACTCTCCTGCTCCCCCTTCCTTCTCTGGCTCTTTGGTTTCCTTGTTTACTTCAGAACTGGTTGTAGTGGCACCCTCTACGCCAAACCTTTCCTGATCCTGCCCGGTGGGTTGGTTAGTGCCCTTGTCCTCCAAATCACCTGGTTTCTGGAAGGTCCTTGAGGGCAGGGATGTTTTTGTTCCTCAGTTTGTATCCCCAGTGCTTCATGCAGTGCCTGGAGCATGTGGCATTTAATAATTGGGTGCCTAGGAGCGGAACAAATGAGAAGTGCTTTGAGTAGAGGGGAGAAGCTCTTAGTTTGGGTGGGCGTAATCAATGAAGCGAGGTGGTGCAGTGGGATTCAAGTCCAGCCTCAGACACCTTCTAGCCATGTGCCCCCAGACAAGTCCCTTACCCTGTTTGCCTCATCTGGTCCTAAAGGATGAGTCTGGTATGGTGGTTGTTCTTCGTTCCCAAAGAGGACCGAAAATGACATTGCTATGTTAGGGTCAAGTTATAGTGTTTACTGCTATGGCTCATCAGATCAGTACGAGCTCAGAATGTTCTACCACAGGTCAGGCATAAATAGTCCATGTGAACATTGGGGGTAGCTTCTCTGAATCTACACATCTCAGGTTTCTCTTGAGCTCCTGCAGTTGTGCTTTGCTTATAGTGTACAGCACTTTCTCTGATCAGGGCAAGCTATTCCAGGCAGTCCTGTGCCTGTAACTCCCATGTCCCACAATCTGTTCCAAAGTTCTTAAGAGATACCTTGAGAGTGTCCTTGTATCATTTCTGACCACTAGGGCTTTACCAGCACTGTCTCTCTTGTTCCTAAACTGATCTCTCTAATTACAGTTTCCTAGACTTAGCTTATTCCTCATGATTATGCCCAAGCCAAGTAGCTCAAAACTACATAGTTTTCTTTCTAGGTACTTAAAATTACCTAATTCCATGGGCACATTTTTTCTGAATTTTTGTGTTCTCTTTTCCTTTATAAATATCCTCTTCCCACCAAAAGTTCACACCTGGAGGGAAAAGGGGAGGAATTTTTGTACATTGAAAAAAAAATAATTAAAAAAATTATAGAGCACATAAAATATTTAGGAATTAAGTTGTGGATACGTTATACCTTATAGAATTACATAACTGCAAAGCCCTGTTTACTGAAATCAAAGAAAGACCTTGATAACTGAAAAAGTATTAATTACTCATGGTTGGACTGTGTCAGTATAATACAGATGATAATATTGCCCTCTCCCAAAAGATTCCAGGTCCACAAGACTATTAGAAAGAAGGGATATAAAAAGGAAACTAGGGAAGTAGGTATTAGAAACAGGCACTAACATATTCCACGATACATAGGTTGAGACTTTGTGGACCTAGTTCTAAATTGCTTTCCAATTAACTTAATTTTCTTGCAAAATCCAAATTGCTTTATGGAATGGTTGGATCAGATCTGTTTGTTCAGCCCTAACCTCTCTCCTGACCTCTAGTCTTGTATCTGCAATGCCCTATGAGACATCGCTAACTCAATATGAACTCACTATCTTATCTCCAAGCCCTGCCCTGTTCCTAATTTTCTTATTATTTTTGAGGACACCACCAGTCACTCAAGCTGCCGACCTAGATGTCATCCTTGACTCCTCACTCTCAACATCCCCATATCCAATATCTGACCATGTTCTGCTGATTCTGCCTTGGGCAAAATCTCTTATATGTTCCTTTTTTCTCCTCTAACACTACCACTGCCTAGAGCAGGCCCTCATCTTCTCATGCCTGGACTACCGTAACAGGGTGTTGTTTGGTCTTCCTGCTTCTCCCCTTATCCTCTGTTCTGTTATCAAAGTGATCTTCCTGAAACTCAAGTCTGATCCACTCCACTGGCTCCCTGTTTTCTCTGGAATTAAGTGTACAATCTTCTCTTTGATTTTGAAAAGCCTTTATAACATGACCCCTACCTTTCCAGGCTCCTTATATCCCACTGTATATTCTATGATGCTGTGACACTGGTGTCCTTGAGGTTACTCACACAAGACACTCTATCTCCCAGCTTCCAGACTTTTCATTTGTTGTCCCTTATACATAGAATTCTATTCCTTACTTACAAAGGAAACCAATTATATTAAAATAGAATTACAAAAAAATTTTTTTTTAAGTTCATAAACCTCAGGTTAAGGATCCCTGGTTTGGAATTGTACCCAAGTTAGTGAACTGTTTATAATCTTTAACCCAGCTAGTACTATATCCATACATGAAAGAAATCAGAGAAAGAGGAAAATAACTCAAATGTAAAATATATATTTTATAGCAGCTCTTTTTATGGAAGCCAAAAATTGTAAACCAAGAGGATGTCCTGGTGGAGAATCACTAAGCAAACTGGTATGTGAATGTAATAGAATACTATTATGCCAGAATAAATTGTGAAATAGACAGTTGCACAGAAAACTAGGAAGACTTTTATGAATTAATGATAGCATTAAGAAGAAAACACTTTAGAACTCTAATGACTGCAGTGGTAAACTGCCAATCTAAAACAATGAAGCTGAGACATCTCTTCATCTCCTGTCAGAGGCATGAACTTAAGAGCAGTAAGAAACCAACATTTTTGGATGTGGCCAATATGGGAATTTGTTTTGGTCAACTGCAGCTACATTTTGGGGACTTTGTTTTTTCCTTTCTTGAATGCACTAATGAGGGAAGAGAGGAGATGATGGACAGATTATCATCATCATTGTCGTTACCTACTACATGCTCGGCTTCCCGTTTTACAGTTGAGGAATTGGAGGCAAATAGAGGTTAAGTGATTGCCCAGGGATATATTATATTACAGTGTCCCTCACTTCCATTTCTTTTCCAGTGATACTTTCCATATTCCTTCTGGCAACATCATGAATCAACATAAATGGGTGGTAACCATAAAATTTGTCAGTTTTGGGTGGAAAGAAAACAGGCTTCTCTGTTGTTACCATGTGCCTTGGTTCCCCTCAGCAGGGAGTCAGCAGCCGCCACGGACCTCTTCCTCTTCTGGATGAGTTCTCACCTAAGAGCACCTGTGGAACAACCTCATTCTTTGGAGGATAAACTACTGATTTTTCCTTTAACATGTATAACTCCCTGTTGTCTGTGAAGATGCTCACATCTGTTTCTTAGCTCTGAGTATTTAATGATCCTTCTTTTGCCCTCTCTGTGACATTTTTCTATTCTCCAGCCTCCTAGTACAAACTCAGGATTCTCCTTGGCCTCTTAAGATTCTTGTTTCTTTTATTATTTTCATGTTGAAGCCCTTCCAACTTTTTTTCAGGAATACATCATCCTTCCTTATAATTTAGGCAGGTCAGAGTCATTCCTTATTCCTCTTTGTCTTTCCTGCTAGAAGGGGAACCATCCTGTACTTAGAACATAAACAGTAGTCACTAGACCTTGGCAGAGATACAAATGTTATAGACTTGGTTCCAGCCCCCCGCAAAATTCAGCTCACTTTCCATCCACTCAGGGCATGGATTCCTTGGTCCTATTTTTTTCCCCTTTGTTCTATTAAGTTTCATAGAGACTTGCTTAGCAATTGTTTGTATGGGCTTTCAGCCCCTGAGTTGGCAAACTCATTTGTGGTCTCCACGTGACACTTGGACAGCCACATCTAACTCCTGCTCTCTTTTCCTACCATAATTCCATTTTCTTTTTGTCATACAACCTTCTCCCAAAGAAGACTTTGACTAAGTTAGACTTACTAACAAAACTAAACTGTCTGCCATGCTTAGAAGTCCACCACACTGTCCTGCCCATGACCCTTGCTTTTGCTTCTTTATCCTTTTCTTGCTCTTGCCACTTTCCACCTTTGTAATAGTGACCAACTGTCCTTTAAAGCACAGATGTCATCTCTTCCATGAAACTTTCCTTCCTTCCCTCTTTCCCACTCCCAAAGCACTTAATTTATATGTTCCTTGTCCACTTGTCATTTTATATTGTAATTTTTTCAAATGTCAGTATTTCCAAATATGCCATTCCCTCCTCCTTGATTATCAGAGAATGGGAACCTGGAAACCAAGTTTGTACTTCATCACTTTTAGGAACTAGTAGTGCTTTCCACATAGGAAATGCTTAGTGATGAATATTTGAGGAAGTAATTAGAGCAGGTCCTGTGGATTTTTGCCTTGTCAATAGCTGGAATAAACGAAATAGTGTTTTGGAAGAGAGATTAAGGTCACATCTGTCACATCTGTAGCTGGAGGTAGGAACTTCAGGCACTTTGCCATGGTCTTTGTGCCCTGCATCTTGCCCAAAATTTGGCCAATATGATGCGTTTGGCTAGAGGTTAGTATTTGAAGTTTATATGTGTGTGATTTATCAAAGATGCATTTTGACTATATTGATCAGTAAAGTATAGGTTGGGCTTCACTTGGGGAGATAAGCTATGAGGCTAAAAGTTAATTAAAGCCAAGGGTTTACCACAGCATTTAGCTTAAAATGAGGCACGTAGTAGTGTTGCTCTAATATTTGACACAAGATGCTGAAAACCCTCAAGGATACAACTATTCTTTCTGTATTCTCTCCACTTCATGCCCCATCCATTCTCTGTGTGAGAGATGATCCTGGGCTGAACAAGAGATTTTGTTTCAGGAACCATTAACATTCAAGGATGTGGCTGTAGAATTCACCCAGGAAGAATGGGGCCAATTGAACTCTTCCCAGAAGAATCTATTCAGGGATGTGATGTTGGAGAACTACAAGAACTTTGTCTACCTTGGTAAGGACGGACAGCTTTCCTCATGCCTCAGAACTTATTCATTGGAGCATCTTTGCATCTTCATTTGCTAAAGTCTGAAGAGCTTAACCAACATTTTGGCTTGGTATGTAGAAGACATAATGGGAAAAGATTCCTAAATTTAAGGTCTGAGAGATAGTGTGTTTCTATTTGAAGAAGAAAGGTCTTCGTTGTATACAGTTATAAATCAGCAGCTTCATTGTTCTGACTCTGAGATTATATCTTGCCCTCTCTCTGTTCCCGTGGGTCAGAGATTTTCCTTTGGAGTCCTGTTTAAGTACATGAAAAATTCTCTCGTGGCAGAGATTAGGTCAAACAAACTAATTTTCTTTCTGGTTTCAAGGCTGCTTTGTGAAACATTTGCCAGACTTCCTGGGAGTACAATATAGAACATTCTTCATAAGTCCATTGTACTAATGACAGGGCCTTCCTAGTATAGCATTTTTTTCTCAGAAGAGAAAGAGAAGTTGGAATGAATTTTTAGATGATTCTTTGCCTTCATCCCATTTGTCCTTATTTCTCATTGATCAGGCCTTCCAGTTTCCATGCCAGCAGTGATTCTACTGCTGGAACGTGGAGAGGTGCCATGGATGTCAGAGGGAGAAGTATCCAGAGGCATGCTTTCAGGTAAATGAATAAAGCCAGAGAGACTGTAGCCATCGTAAACAAAAATGTTATTTGGTTAGGAGGCAGCACCTCTGGAATGTTGGAGAGTCAGGCTTATTGAGAAGGCCTGATGCTATCTAGTATGAGCTACATAGCCTCATTTCTTATTTTGGCTTCAAGAAAGAACTTTTCTGATAGCTCTCTCCTAGTCTTAGAGAAATATATGTTTCTCCCCTCTGACTGTAGTCTATTCTCCTGTAAGCTGAATCCCATCTAACCACTTGTTCTACTTATAGAACCATCACCTTAGTTCAGGCCCTTATTAACTCTTACTTGTATTAGTGCAGTAACCTTCTAATTGGTCTCCCTGCCTTGAGACCACCATTCTAGTTTCATCCTTCCCCCCAGAGCTGCCAAAGTGACTTTTCTTAAGTATATATCAATAATACCTTATAAACAGCCTTGCACTTAAATTTACAAAAGTCATTTCTTCTCTGTGAAATAGTTCTTAACTTTATTTTATAGATAAGAAACCCAAATCTCAGAGAGACTTGACTCATACTCACATCTCAGTGTCAATTGGGTTTCAGATCGTGGTTTTCTGACTTTTTAGTCTGCACTTTTATGTTCAATCATGTTGCCTCCTTTCCTTTGATCCAAATCTAGGGATCTTTTCTTAATCTTAATTTGCTTCAACCTTTCCTAGCCTTTGACCATTTTGACCAACCCTTCAAATCTCTTATCCAAGTTCTCTCCAGTCCTTACAGTCATTTTGTAGTGTTTAATATGTTGTTGAACTTTCTGAAGCTTATTTTATTAAAAACATTTGAGTGGGTTTACTAAAAAAGCAGCAAATGGGAATGTAAAATGTTTAACATTTTGGTAGAATCCCTTTGGAAACACTATAGTTCATTAATGCCTCTCAAAAATGGTTTTACCAAGATCTGATACAAGTTTCTGTGTGGCCTAACATAGAATTAATCAGCATAGAATACAATGAAGCTAATACTATTTATGCTGTGGACACTATACATCTATTAATGGAAATAATTAATTTTGGGGGGCCCACAACATTTTTTGTATGACATTCATCTTTGTAAAGTAAACCCCATGACTTTTGAACATCACACTAGCTGTCCCCAAGCATGTACTTATATAATTGATATTTTGAACATAACATTAGGATTTGACTTTTATCCTTGTCAAATTTCACCTTCTTTTTTTCCCCCTTTATGCTAGCCTATTGAGGTGTTTTAAATATAAACACCCGAAGTATTGGCTATCTCTCACACCTGTATGTCAGAGATGGATAACAACGTATACATCTTATGTTTTTATCAGAGGTGTTGGAGACAGTTTTGAACAGCGTAGGGTCAAAATGTAGACCCCTGAAGCACAACACTAAAGATAGAGCTCTAGGTTGACATTAATCTGTTAACTAAGACTTTTTGAGCAAAACTATGCAGCCTACTACAGATCTATGTAGGTATGATGTCACCCAACTATATGGAGGGAAGAGTTGAAGAATGTAGATCAAAAAATAGAATGAATTTTAAAGACAAAAAAAAAGTGCTTTACCTTTTCAGATTAGTCATCTTTTTTCCTTGATGGAGGAAAGAAAGTCTGAATTTAACCATAAAATACCTTTCTCTTAACTGAGATAACGGTTGATATTGATACTTTTTTGTTTTTCAGATTCTGTCACTCAGGAGACTATATGTAAAACCAGGAACATATCACCAAAGAGAGGCGTCATCATGGGAATGTCATCTAAACAAAGAATGGCAAAGGCTGGTGGCAACTCGAATTCCAGTATGGGAAAAGTTTGGAAACGTGATATGATGTTAGAGAATCAGAAAGACAACCAGGAGAGACAATCCAAACAAGTAACAGTTGCTCTCAGAAAAACTCTTAATGAGGCAAGTGTCCTTGAATATAATACATTTGGGAGAAACTTTCAACTTGAGTCAACATTTGTTCCACAACAGAGAGTTAATATAGGAAGAAGTCTTCATAATTATGATATCCTTGGAAAGAGCATTAAAGAATTTTCAGATCTAATCAAATGTAACAAAAACATCTTAGGGAAGAATCTTTCTAAGCCTCTTGGTTACCACTCAGGTCTTATTCAATATCACACGATAAATACTAAAGAGAAACCCTTTTCTTATAGTGAATTTGGGAAAGCTTTCAACCAGAATGTAAACCTTAATAAAATAGTTCATACTGGAGAGAAACGCTTTGAATGTAATGAATGTGGGAAAACCTTCAGCAACAATTCATGCCTTACTCTTCATCAGAGAATTCATACTGGAGAAAAACCCTTTGAATGTAATGAATGTGGAAAAGCATTTAGTCAGAAATCAAACCTTACTCTACATAAGAGAATTCATACTGGAGAGAAACCCTTTGAGTGTAATGAATGTGGGAAAACCTTTAGCCAGAAAGGACACCTTATTGAACATCAGAGGATTCATGCTGGAGAAAAACCTTATAAATGTAATGACTGTGGGAAAACTTTCAGCCAGAGAGGAAACCTTAATGAACATAAAAGAATTCATACTGGAGAAAAGCCCTTTGAATGTAATGAATGTGGAAAAGCCTTTAGCCAGAGGGGGCACCTTACTGAACATCAAATAATGCATGATGGTGATAAGCCCTATAAATGTAATGAATGTGGGAAAGAGTTCAGTCATAGGACATCCTTTATTTATCATCAGAGAATTCATACAGGAGAAAAGCCCTATGAGTGTAACGAATGTGGGAAAACCTTTAGCAAAAACTCAAATCTTACTCTCCATCAGAGAATCCATACTGGAGAGAAACCTTATAAATGTAATGAATGTGGAAAAGCTTTCAGCCAGAGAGGGCATTTTAATGAACATCAGAGAATTCATGCTGGAAAGAAACCCTATAAATGTAGTGAATGTGGGAAGGCCTTTAGCAAAAACTCTAACCTTACTCTACATCAGAGAATTCATACTGGAGAGAAACCCTATGAATGTAGTGAGTGTGGGAAAGCCTTCAGCAAGAAGGGTCACCTTACTGAACATCAGAGAATTCATGCTGGAGAGAAACCCTACAAGTGTAATGAATGTGGGAGAGCCTTCAGCCACAAAACAACCTTTATTAATCATCAGAGAGTTCATACTGGAGAGAAACCCTATGAATGTAATGAATGTGGGAAAGCCTTCAGCCAGAGGGGAAACCTTACTGAACACAAGAGGATTCACACTGGAGAGAAATGCTTTGAGTGTGGTGAATGTGGGAAAGCCTTCACTCATGGGTCATCTTTCATTCATCATCAGAGACTTCATACTGGGGAGAAACTACACAAAAGAAATGAATGTAGAATGTAGTGGAAAGATGGTTGAATTTGGAGTCAGAAGATGTGGGTTCAGATTCTGCCTCTGCTGCTTGCTACCTGTGACACTTGAGCAAATATCAACCACTCTGGCTTTACTTCTTTCTATATAAAAAAGGGTTGGATTGGGTTGGATTTTGTTTTGTTTTGTTTTTTTACGACCCTCACAAGAGGTATTGTAGATAACCACTAAGATTCATTCCAAACATTGATCTGTGACACTTAGTGTGAGAGGAAACCATCAGGGAAAGGAAAAACAAATCCCACAAATGCAGTGAATTTAGGAAAGAGTTCAGCATTTTGACCTGTAATAAGCATTAGATAATTCATACTACAGATAAGCCCTATCAATGCAATGACAAAGGGAACATTTTTGAAGTGTAGGCCATTCATCATCAGACATGTCAAAATTTTTAATAAAATCTGTTTAAAAGCTGGCTTACAGGGTTTTAAATCTAGTGCACTTTACATACTTTGTTTCATTTGAGCTTCAAAACAACCCTGGGAGACAGCTACTACAGATACTCCTGTATTACAAGTGAGGAAACTGAGATACAGACTAAATAATTTATCTGCCCATAATTGCAAACATTATAAAGGGGAAGGATTTGAATCCAGGTGCTTCCAAGTTTAACATTTTCCCATTCCCATTTGCTGCTTTTTTAGTAAACCCACTCTAATGTTTTTAATAAAATAAGCTTCAGAAAGTTCTTATTGCAAATAAATATTATAGTGAAATGACCTAAGGTGACTTGCCTGAAGTTGGGTAGTTTAAAATGAAGACTGCCTGTCTGAGTTCAGACTATTTAGCTAGTAAAATCTTTTGAGGGGGAAGCAATCTGGCAGTTCACATGAAAAGTTATGAAAGGAATCCTACCTTTGAGTCATAATTCTGTTGTTGGGAGCATATCCTAAAATTTTTATCCAAAATTGTCAAAGATCCTTTCGTAGAAGGATTATTTAGAATTGCAGTTTGTTTCTTAAAGTGGAAGCTGCCTAAAGTACAACAATGGGGAAGTAGTTAAATACTTTCTGTTACATTAATGTGATGACATATGATGTTATTAAGCCTGCCAAGTATAAACAAAGTAGGAAAATCTGAACAGGCCTTTGTGAAGTGATTGAAACTGTAAAAAGCAAAACCAGAAGAGTGGAGTGTACTCAACTATGTAAAAAGAATGGACAGTGAGAATCCTGAGGGAAACTTAGAGAATGACTAAAAAGTTATGACATTATTTGCATTGAAAGTCATTTATCTAAATGTAAATAGTTGCAAAGCAAGTTTGATTGGGTGTGTTAATGTCTGATATCATTTGTCATTTTAAAAAATAAATTAAGACTGGGCCCAGTTTGGTCTGGGTAGCATGATGTAGTGGAAAGTGTACTGTACTTGTAAGCAGGACACCTGAGTTTGATTCCCTGAGGTGTAACTTAATACCTATGTAACCCTGAACAGATCTTTACCTCTCAAGCGCCCAAGTAATTGTACTTGCACTAAATTTTATTATTAAATGAATTCCATTATCACTGTTGTCCTGTCATGGTTGAGAGTGCTGGAATAGACAAGTTGCCTCAAAGATCACATAGTGCACCTCTTCTCTGTGACTAAAGAATCAGTTGGGTTGAGGAGTAGGGGAATAACAAAGATGATATTTTTGGATTCAGTTTCTAAAATGGAAAGAGAAGTAATTCAGGATGACCCATTCTGTTTAGAAAAGGTCTACAATTGGGATTGGCTTCTTGGGAAAATATAAGGAACGGATGTAGAAGATGGTTTTACTGAAACCCTCAGAATGGCTGGTAATGGTCTTGACACCATGGGGGCATGAAACTGGTGGACTTGAAGTTTCTTTTTGCTCACACACTAATCCTAGTGACATGGGCGTCACTGTATTTGCAAGTGCACAGCAAGAGCAAAATTGCCACTCTGAAGTAAAGCCTTGGAACACGTTAGCACTAGACCCTCTTCCATAAATCCTCCACCCTCCACCACTACTTGCATTAGACTCACATACTTATCAGAAATCCACAAGATTTAGATTTTTTAGCTAAACCACAAGAGCTTTCCCTACTTAGAAATATCCCAGCTCCCAAATAAGGCTTTGCTGTAACTTCCCTTTTTAGGGTTTTCTTGGCAAAGATACTGGAGTGGTTTGCCATTTCCTTCTCCAGCTCATTTTATAGATGAGGAAACAAAGGTAAACGGTTCAGTGACTTGCCCAGGGTACACAGCTAGTAAGTGAGGCCAGATTTGAACTCAGGTCTTCCTGACTCCAGGCCTGGCACTCTATCCACCACACCACCTGGTTGCCCTCTAACTTCTCTATCTTATCATCCCATATATCCACCAACGCTACAAACTAAAATTCAAAAAAAAAAACAACAAATACTCCACATTGATACCCTTGTACCATTAAGTTGTCACCATTAGGTATACTTTCAATATAGAAATGTGTAGAGTAGTCCCTGGACCATCTTAAGATCCCCTGAAATGTCTGTGGTCAAGATAGAAAGATTCAGCAAGTTGGTAAAAACAAAATCTATGTGAAGGCTCATCTGGAGGTTCCAGATTCATGTATAAGGGCAGTACAAAGCTCAAAAAATAAAAATGATGAATTTTCTTCATTCCAGCTTAGTTTTGAAGAAAGTATGCATAAATAAACTTCTTTTCCTGTTTTTTCTATTATATACTACCCTTCCTTCTTAGTTTCACACCTTACTAAATGTGTGGTTTTGGTCACCACTGCCCTTCTCCACTCTTCTTCTATAAAGAGGGGACTCAATTCTGAGAGCCCAGATTTATTCAGCAAATGACTGTTACATTGTGCTAGGAATTATGAATATAAAAGCAAAAACAAGATAACCCTTGCCCTCAAGAATATTAACATGCAGCAAAAGCTGATGTGAATGTAGATAAATGAATATGAAATATTTATAATATCTTAATTTGCAGGGAACGGTACTAGGAACTGGAAGGATTTGGATAGGGGTCCTCCTAGTGGCACTTGAGCTAAGTTTTGAAGGAAATTGGAGATTTCATGAGACAGGAGGAGGGGGTGCATGCCAGATATAGACCACAGCTAAGTGGACATACAGACTGGTTAGCAGGAACTGGAATATCTAATGAACAGTGATGGTAGAATGTGGAGAAGGATATGCAATAGGCCTGGAAAACCAAGCTGAGGTGTTTGTGGATGGCTTTGAAAGTCAATTACTGGAATTTTAATTGTCTTCTAAAGTCATGAGGAAGCCACTGGAGCTTCTGGAACATAGCAGTGCCACAGTCAGACCTATGCTTTAAGATCGACTTGGCAGTTGCAAGAGGACCAATTAAGAAGCTCTTGCAATAGCCCAGAAAAACATTAGGACCATTCTGTGACTATTTCCCTTTCATGCTTCTACTCATCTTTTTTCATAGGTCCCCTCCCTCTCTACTCAGTTCTTCCTCTGCTTAACTTCAAAGGTTACTCTTCTATGAAGCTTTATTATTACTATGGACAGCACCATATCTCCATTTTAGGAGCTAAAACATTGTTTTGAATTATATGGTTGTGTATATGCATGCGGGTGACATTTCCTTCCCCAGCCAGATCATAGATGCGTTGAGAGGGCTCTTTTATTACCTTTCTACGTTTCTGAATGCTTAGCACTATGCTGGGCACATAGAAATAACATATGGAAAGTGCTTTGTAAACCTTAAATCACTATATAAATGCCATTAAGAGATACTGGCATGATTAATAATAAATACTGATTTAATTTTAGAGTGGCCTTAGGTCCCATCAGCAGACCCTTGAATCCCTAGGCCAAAAGATTCTTTAAAAGCAAGATTACAGCAATTGGGAATGAGTCCACCAGAACAGAAATCCCCTACCCAATATTTCTGACGAAGAATCGTTCTGGTTACAGTCTAAGGGGACATAAATAGTTGGTTGAGTCCACATACTATGATTATGTCCCCTGGGAGTGACATCTCCATTCTCTTCCTTGAATCAGATATTGAAGAGACCAGGAAGGCGTCTACACCCCTGGATCCTGACTGGATCCAATACAAATTTATGTTACCTTAACTGGACCATTGCTGTGGCATGACTATCCTTTTATTCATTCATCTTCCTGTAGCAATCCTCACAGCCCGAACACCAAATCTTTTCTCTCCTCAAGCCACGAACTCTTCCCACTTACTCAGAAGATTTGCTTCTCCATTTACCAATTGAGCTTCCCCTTGTCTGTGGTTTACTTTTCTTCATAAATGCTAAATACTGATTGATTTGTTCTTCTAAGTGTTGCAGCCTCTTGCTACTAGAAAATGTAAAAAAAACTGCATATTCCACTACCTCATCATCTTACTTGGACAATAGGTCCTAATCTGATCAAGATTAAAGAAAATCCTCCAATGGTGATGGATTTCAGACCGTGTCCTAATATAGAACACCCTATCCACCAGCTACCCTACCAAGTTTTGCCATTTTATGACTCTCCTTGGTAATTGTTGGAGCTGAATATGAATACATCATGAAGGTAGAAGGCTGGGAAAGGACCATGGATACCACTATGGAATGGCATAGTAAATGTGAGTAAAAGTGAATTGATTAGGCACATTCTCACCACACTGGCACAGCAAGCAAAAGAAAGAGTAAGCAAAGGGAAGGGAAGACACCTTAGGCATGGAGTGGGTATCTTTTGAATTTAAGGAATTGGTTTGTAGGTTATAAGAACCAGATAGTTCATCATAAATGGCCAGTGCATGCTGGTGCTCCACCTCCACATCCCCCTTCTCCTACATCTTGTCTCATATGTCAGTGAAAATGTTCATCAAGAATTTCCTCTTCTCTACTTCTTTCTTAACTCACTTACCCCTCGTAACTTCTGTCACTGTCTCTTCCCTGTATCCTGGTCTCATGTGAAGAGGTGGCCCTTTTGCTTGCCAAAGACAAACCCCTTCCATGCACCAATGATCTCATTCTATCCCTTCTCCAGCAAAATGGCTATGTTCTCACTCCTCTTTAATATCTCTCTACCTAGTGATTGCTTCCCTACTGCCTTGAAATATTCCCATGTCTCCCCTGGCCTTAAAAAACCCTGACTTGATCCATCCATCCCCACTATTATCCTCATATCTCTCCTCCCTCTTGTGGCTAAACTCTTTGAGAAAGTCATCTATAAATGATGCCTCCCCTTCCTTTCCTCTTACTCTCTTCTGAACTCTGAATACTGGCTTCTGACATCGTCATTCAAATGAAACAGTTCTCTGTAAAATTGACAGAATTCAATGGCCTTCTCTCTATGCTTATGCTTCTTGACCTCTTTGTAGCCTTTGACACAGTTGATCACCCTCTTCTCCTTGTTAATCTCTTCTCCCCAGGTTTTCGTGACATTACTGACCATTCCTTTTAAGTCTCCTTTGCTGGTCATGCCCACTAACTGTGGGTATCTACAGATCTTTGTTTTGGGCCCTTTTATCTTCTCTCTCTATGCTGTTTCGCTTGGTGATCTAGTTGGCTTCCATGGATTCAGTTGTCATGTCTATACTCATGATCCTCAGATCTCCTAATCTAGTCCTGGCCTCTCCTGGCCCCTAGTCTCACATCTCCAACTGCCTCTTGGGCATCTTGTCTTGGATGTCTTAAAGACATCTTAAACCCAACATATCCCAAACTGAACTTTATTCTCAAGCCCTATACTCCTTCATTTTCCTGTAACTGTTGAGTGCACCACTATACTCCCACTCACCCAGGCTTGTCATCAAAGTGTCATCCTTGACTCCTCCCTCACTCTCAATAGATCTGTTGTTAAGGTCTTCTTCTTGGCACTGCTACCACCCTGGTACAGGTCCTCATCACCTGCCTGAACTATTGCAATAGCTTTCTGATTTGTCACCATGCCTCAAGTCTCTCCCCACACCAGTATATCCTCCACGTAGCTGCCAAAGTGATCTCTCTAAAGCATAGAACTGACCATCCCATTTCCTTATTCAGTAAACTCCAGTGACTCCCTATCACCTCCAGAATCAAATATTAAAATCCTCTGGTTAGCATTCAAAGCTTTTCATAACCTGTCTTCTTCCTACTTTTTCTTTGATCTTACACCCCACCATATACTCTTCCATCCAGTGACACTGACTTCATTGCTCACCAACCTTGCTGTTTTTCCCACAAGGCATTTCAACTCCTGATTCCAGGCATTTTCTCTAATTGTCTTCCCTTCACCTTGCTCATGCCTGTAAGTATCTCACTCTTTATCTCCATCTCCTGCCTTCTCTGGATTTCCCCAAGACCCAACTAAAATCCTACCTCTGCAAGAAGCCTTTCCCAATCTTTCTTAATCTTACTGTTTTCCTTTTTAGACTCCCCCATATTTATCCTGTCTGTAGCTTGTTTGTACGTAGTAGTTTGCCTGTGATCTCCCATATTAGACGGTGAGTTCCTTGAGAGCAGGGACTGATTTGTTGATTTGTTTGGTTGGTTTTGTTTTTTTTCCCCTTCTTTGTATCCCCAGTACCTAGCACAGTGCATGAAACACAGCAGGTGCTTAGCAGATGTTTGCTGTTTTTTTGACATAATATATTTGACATAACATATGTAATATATTTGACATAAATATATTTATGTCAATAATTTTGTTCCTCACAGTGACAAGGGGATATTGGATCCTACCTTCAGATGAAAGGAAAGACATAATAAAAAGCCATTAAACTCTAAACTTTTTGCCATTTTAAAAATTTCATGGATAGAAACATGGATAAAATACTAACATTTATAGGTTAGTGTTATTAACTCTGAATCTGATGGGTTACAAATTACAAAATAGAATAGAAACTTGTTTTAATGTGAATATAACTGAATTTACTATATTACATAGAAATGAATCTAGTTGGTGATATTAACTGGGAATAATTTTCATTCATGGTATATTTAAGTCTTTACAATATGCAGTGATTGACAGATAATAGTATCACACATTTGTAGCTGTGACAAATTATAGACTTATTTTGCCACAAATGGAGATTTTTACCTGTCAACAATTTGGACATGTATTTAACTGATACTATTTTAATTTTGTTTTATATCTGTGTACTTTGCTTTGTTCTGTGTGTATGTAGTAGTTATTTGGGACTATGGTTTTGAAAATTTTTATAAAGCTATTTAGTCTTTCATGATTGGAAAGTATTATTAACTACTTGTGGTACACAAAGCATGATACATGTGCCATATTAAATTTGGAATCCTCTCTGAGGACTATAACAGATCTATTAATTAGTACTATTACAGGCTTTAAGTATGATCTCTGACATAGATCATAGAATAGAGTTATGAGTTATTCCTTTTCCATTGATATCTGAAATCTTCTAGATTTTGAAACCTCTTAGAATCTCCCTGGTGTCCTGTCCCAAGTGATCACTCCTACTCCTGTCCAAGGGGAGGGAGACAACAGTTCTGGGCCTATCTCATAGTTATGTAGGACAGAAGGGAAGGGTTATAAAAAAAAAACGAACTGCAACTATAGCAAATAGTATAGAAAAATCAACAGTGACAGATAACAAATGAGTCATTACAGTGAACAAATATGTAATGGAATAGAAAGCAGAAACAAAGGCAAGGCCTCCAGAAATGACAGTGGAAAAACCCTAAGACAATATTACAATGTAGAAAATATTAAAGTAGTGAATAGTCTTAGAAGAGGGTTGGATTTGACTAATATGGATACTGTGAAATTAGATTATAAGCCATAAGAAGAATATTTCTTCTTATGCATATTTCTGGATATGTAAAAGGTTTGGGAAATACTTATTCTTGGAAAGGCAATGTGATAGTTACTTTGATTCTAAGATTTACTGCTGTTGCTGTCTTAAAAAAATTAATTCACACTTATATTGGGTTTAGATTATGGGATTTTTATGTCTGCTTCAAGTTTGGGGGGAAAAGTTACTTCTGAGAAATAATAGGGAAACTTGTTTTGAAGATTACATGAATATGAAGAACGACTCCAGGAAACATCCATAGTAGAAGAAAATTCTTAAGGGCACAACTGTTAGAGATTAAATTGATCTGATCATGTGTCTAAAGGACTATTTTATAGTTATGATTATTGTGATTTAGTGTTTGTAGAATCATACTTGGAAGGCTATTAATATTCAGCGTTCTCATCAGTATAGACTTAGAAAAAGGTTAGGTGGGAAACACCTGGTACATGATTCTCTCCATAGAATTTCAAGGATGTGAAATGTCTTTTTGGTATTTGTTTTACACTTAATCAGAATAATATAACCATCTCACTCTTCAGTTCCCTGACCTTTGCAGATGTGCAGTTGGAAGCAAGCATAGGGCTTGGCATGCATAAACATGCTTGGATTCATGAAGTTGGCCAACATGAAGATTTGAAGCCCTCAATGTAAAGCAAAGAATAAAAGCATTAGCAATCAACAAGCTAAACAGAGTGGACTACATCTTATATAACCCAGTTGAGAGCTAGAGTGCCAGGAGATAGAGAAAAGAATGATAGGCCCCAATCAGTGACAAAATAGTAAACAAGGTAAAGTTAGACCAGAGAAAGATACATGAATTATTCCCACAGATGAACTGTGTATCCTTTAGGAAGCTGTGGACAGGAAATCAGATGAAGCCTTGAGAGGGTCGGTATTGGGGACATTCAATCTATCCAGGTATTATAAGCTTTGGGAAGGTTTGAGTCCAAATACTTAAAGAGACTTCCCAAGAACTGGGGTTGGTGCATACCTGTAGACTGGGTAAGAGCTGTTTGAGTTTTGAAGAAAGTAAGATGATTGCTTTCTAATATTTCAAATTTTATCCTTTTGGGATTTTTTTATAATGTAATATAGATGTAATGTAATTTAATGTAAGTGTAAAAAATGTTATGTAATATAAACTGCCTCAGATTCTTCATCTACAAAATGGGAATAATGGTAACATATACTTCACAGGGTTGTTTTAAAGATTAAATAAGATATACTAAACTTAAAGATAGGATGCATTTTTCTAGTTTTCCTGTCTTAGTTGAAATTTTTGATTTATTGAACATACATTGATGACAGTGTTTAGATGTAAGTGTTTCCTCTAACTGCTTTGGATATAACCTAAAAATTGTGGTGTTTCTCTTATTGTATTTTTTCTATTTTTTTTTTATTTCACCTACACATACTTTGGGATTATTTTATCATTTAAGTTTAAATCCTTTCTTCAGATCCCCTTTACTAATTGAAATTTTTATTGCTTTATGGACAGTAAAGGCTGAATTATATTTCTGCTTTCTTCTATTTGAATTTTTAATGCCCTAGGAGAAAGCTAATTTTTGAAAAGCCACTATACAAACCTAAAAAATAAATGTATTCCTTTTGATTCCCATTCTACAATTTGTCAGAGATCTGTATTATCTAACTTTTGAAAAATTCTACCTAGGTCCTTAGCTTCTTTCTTGCTTACCTTTTTATTAGGTCTAGATCCAAAAGGAGTACATTGAAATCGTCAGCTATTATAGTTTTTATGTCTATTTCTCCCTATAGTTGATTAATTTTTCCTTTAAGTATTTAGAGGCTTTTCTATTTAGCGTGCACACACACACACACACACACACACACACACACACACACACACACACATATATATATACACCAGCATCCTTTAACCATTCCATTGCTATTCTTACATTGTCTTAGATCATGATTATCATTCCTGCTTTTTTACGTTTTCCTGAGGCATATTAAATTTAGATCTGTCAGGAGCAGAGTGAAGATCACAGTGTAGAAGGACAGAACTGTAAAAGCTCTCCCCAACACCCCATAAAATACCTGTAAAAAATGACTATAAACAAATTCTAGAGCAGCAGAAGCCACAAAACTACAAAGTGAAAAAGATTTCCAGCCCAAAGCAGCCTGGAAGGCCAACAGGAAAGGTCTGTTGCACTGGGCATGGAGTGGAGCACAATCCAGCATTGGCCTCATGGCACAGCAGGGACAGGACTGGAGCAGGTCTCAGGGGGAGGAATCCCTGGCAGCAGCTGTGGTTCCCAGATTGCTCAACCCACAAATGCCAAAGGTCAAAGGTCAGTGAGAAAGCTCTTTCATCTGGGTGAGAAGGGAATGCGATCTGTCCCCACCCACAGCAAGCACAGGCTCTGTACATTTTTGAAACCCTCCACCTAAAGCCCCTGGGGGAATTAAGCAGCTGGTGTGGGTCTCAGTCCTGAATGGCAGCCCTGGGGTGAGGAGGAATGCTGGCATGGTGGGGCTGGTGGAGGCTCTGGAGAAGGAATTCTACTCACAGATCCTGTCCAGAAAAGTTTGTGGTTGCTCCCAGACCAGAGTGCATGCCAAGAGAGGAATACATTCCTCTCCCTTGATTGGGCCACCTCGGAGGAACTGAGAAGTTACAGGTCCCTAGAGTATACCCTCCTCTTGACAAAGGACTCAAAAGTCAAGTAGCTGGCTAGAAAAATGCTCAAAAAAGGGAGAAAAATAAGACTATAGAAGGTTACCTTCTTGGTGAGCAGGTATTTTCTTCCATCCTTTTGGATGAGGAAGAACAGTGCATACCATCAGAGGAAGATATAAAAGTCAAGGCTTCTGCATTCAAAACCTCTAAAATAAATTTTCAATGGTATCACACAAGGGAAGAGCTCAAAAAGGATTTTGAAAATCAAGTAAGAGAGATGGAGGGAAAATTAGGAAGAGAAATGAGAGCAATGCAAGAAAATCATGAAAAGCAAGGCAGCAGCAGACCCAAAAAATACTGAAGAAAATAGCACCCTTAAAAATAGACTAACTCAAACGGCAAAAGATGTCCAAAAAGCCAATAAAGAGAAGAATGCTTTCAAAAGCAGAATTAGCCAAATGGAAAAGGAGGTTCTAAAGCTCACTGAAGAAACTAGTTCCTTAAAAATTAGAGTGGAGCAGATAGAAGCTAATGACTTCATGAGAAAGCAAGAAAATACAAAACGAAACAGAAAGAATGAAAAAAGTAGAAGACAATGTGAAATATCTCACTGGAAAAACACCTGACCTGTAAAATAGATCCAGGAGAGACAATTTTAAAATTATGGGACTACCTGAAAGCCATGATCAGAAAAAGAGCCTAGACATCATCTTTCATGAAATTATCAAGGAAAATTGTCCTGATATTCTTGAACCAGGGAGTAAAATAAATATTGAAAGAATCCATCAATCACCTCCTGAAAGAGATCTGAAAGGAAAAACTCCTTGGAATATTGTAGCCAAATTCCAGAGTTCCCAGGTCAAGGA
This sequence comes from Bettongia penicillata ogilbyi, assembly GCA_023548195.1. Lineage (NCBI taxonomy): Eukaryota > Metazoa > Chordata > Mammalia > Diprotodontia > Potoroidae > Bettongia > Bettongia penicillata. The sequence goes on along the minus strand of JAJHZJ010000317.1, from coordinate 1,100,916 downwards.
GAAAACATTACAAGCAGCCAGAAAGAAACAATTCGAGTATTGTGCAAATACAATCAGTATAACACAAGGTCTGGCAGCTTCTACATTAAGGGATCAGAGGGCTTGGAATATAATATTCCAGAAGTCAAAGAAATTAGGATTAAAACCAAGAATCACCTACCCAGCAAAACTGAGTATAATACTTCAGGGGAAATAATGATCATTCAGTGAAACAGAGGACTTTCAAGCATTCTTGATGAAAAGACCAGGGATGAATAGAAAAGTTGACTTTCAAACAGGAGAGACAAGAGAAGCATGAAAAAGTAAACAGAAAAGAGAAATCCTAAGGGACTTACTAAAGTTGAACTATTTACATTCCTACATGGAAAGATCATGGATTCTATTCTGCTTTCTAATCCATCTTGCTAACCTCCTTTGTTTTTATGGGTGAGTTCATCTTATTCATATTCATGAATAAAATTTGTTAATCGATTTCTCCATTATCCTCTTAAAATCTTTCTCTTCCTCACCTACTCTCTCTCTCTCTCTCTCTCTCTCTCTCTCTCTCTCTCTCTCTCTCTCTCTCTTTGACAAAGGTGAAAAAAAGAAGCTATAATTTAACTAGTATGATCACCCTCCTCTTCCATTTCTCTTTTCACCCATCCCAGATTCAAATCACTGACTCTCACACCTTTTTTCTCCTTTTAATTTTCTCTCTTATGATACATCGGTGAGAAACAAAAGAAGGAATTCTGTTTCCATAGGATTAAAAATTACTTCTAGCTTTGAGTGATAACAGGATGTAAATCAGAGGTAACTGGTTCAAATCAGAGTTGTGACCAAGCAGAACCAAGCTTTTGAGCAGGTAAAGATCAGAAGTTCGTGTGTATGATTAACGAGCTGTTTGAGGGGGAACATATCAAGTAAGAGAACATGAAGTGGACAGTTCAGGAGGTTGCATCTAGCTAATGGAAAGCAAGGAGGAGAATTCAAATTGGGAACAACATAAAAAGATTTACGTTTGTCTGAGCAGGTATACTCTCCATTCAGGAGGTACTCATTCATTAAGAATGTAAAATAAAATGAGAGCTTTCCTGGATTCACAATAGTTATTATTCTTTGTAGAGTAAGCACGTTTCTCACACATCCTTTATAGTTGTTTTTTTTTTTTAATTTTGCTTGTGAAATTTATTGTGAGAAATAACTCATTTAGGTTTGGGAGTGATGGGGTGCTTGGGTACATGTGCTTGGATCTCAATTCTAAAATTACATTTCTCCCTCAGAACACTATCTCAAGCAGTTTCTCCCCAGCCCAAGGACACAATCTGACCCAGCAACAACCGTTATCTCCCTTCCTGCTACAGTAGCCAGCTGTACCTATAGAACTTATTAGTCTGAACCAGCTGTGTGCTGGCTGAGCTGGCTGTGTACTGGGTCATAACGACATTTACCACTCACTGACCAATCATACGTATCCTAGACTTAGACATTCATATACTTATCTTGTCTAACAAGACACTCATGAGAGCAGCCGGGTATTCCTGAGTCAGCCTGATGGTTAGTTGACATTCAAGTCTAAAAGCACACCTCTATGTCGCTCCCGCTTGGGCTGTTTCCCAATGAATTCTGGGTAAAATACCTATGTAGTAGTTACCAAAAGGGCATGTTCCTTTAAGAACTAACCACTCCTTAATCCCACCCTAAATCACCTAATTAACATAGTTAGTACCTGTATTACTATAGAATATCTTATATTAACTTTAACTGTATTCCTCTAAGGTTGTAGGTTCCCTAAGAATTCTTGCCTGTTAAAAAGCGTAATAAATCTTTACTTTGACCTCAAGAATGCTTTGACTCCATGGATTCATTCCAGGTGACCTGCCCCTGTATTCTGGCCTTTGCTGGGGGGGAGGGGGAGGGATGCCTCACCCAACCCCCTTCCAGCCCTCATCAGGAGGGGTGAAGATAAAAGGAAAGTTTATTAACATGACTGCAGTGGCAGTGCCTCATAAAATAGACACACCCTCTAGGAACAAAAGTGAGCCTTAAAAACCTATGCCCAACCACAAAGTCCTTCCCCTGTCTCCCCATTAGCTGGGTAATACAGGTTGTACAACTTTCCAATACACCTACTATATAGCTCCACCTCACATGTTCTCTCCCTCCCACTGCATACATTGTATGACCATTGAAATGAAACTTTAGCCCTCCCAGAGGAGGAAAAATTAATATTCATAAACTTATTACATATGAGTATTCCAAGCAAGACTCAACTTTTATACTACTTAACTGACTTCTAACCTCCAAACAAGATAAAGCCAATTGGATCCTTGCTTTTCCTGTTATCTTCTAGGTGAGACATAACTCCTTCATCATGTCTCCCAGTCTGTTGATTGTTATTCTGAATTTATGGAAACAGATTTCTCCCTTATATTTCTCAATTTTTCCTCTTCCTTGGCTAGCAGATAATATAGTACCAGTCTATGTTGTAAGTGTCTATTAAAACCAATTTATTTTCCTGCATTTTCTGTAAGTCAAAAGACTTTCTGGTATGTATGGATGCCCTAGATTTTATAAGTCATATATTTCATACTTTCTGTGAAAACAAGTTTTAACCATTGCTCACATTTACCTCCCCAATTCTAATCCTCCCTTTTAAATTTCCCTCATCCTTCCACTTGTTCCTTCCTATTTCTCTGTTAAATAGAATGTATGTCTATCAGAAAATTTGGTTACATGTATGTTTGTCACTCCTCTGCCTGGCTTAGGTAAGTGTGAGATTTTTTGTGAGAGGCCTACTTCCCTTTTTATATAATCTTCTTCTGGCACACCTCAATTATAAGAAATAGTAAGTTCATTCCTCTTCTTCCTCATTTCTTCTCTAATATATCTCTTTTTCCTTCTCCTTTTAAAATCACTAAAATGGAACACAACCACACCCAGTCCCTTGTTTTTCTCTATTCCTTCAGTGACCCTTAATGATAGTGGAATTCTGAAAAGACATCTTTCTCTTGTCCTTCACTAGAATTTAAGCACCTGATCATTGTTTAGCTCCTTCCAAATTGCTCAAATATATTTCCCATTATTAAGTTTCTCTGATCTTCTTTGTTTGCATTCCAAAGATTCGACCCAGGTCTAGTCTTTTCATCATGAATTCTTAAAAAGTCTCTGCCTCACCCCCTGTAGTATTATGCTATTTGGGGGCAGGGTCAAGATGGCAGAGTAACAGCAGGGACTATCTAGAGTGCTCTCCCCAAGCCCAGTCAAATACTTGTAAAAATGACTCTAAACAAATTATGGAACTGAAGAACCCACAGAATGATGGAGTGAAGCAGATCTCTAGCCCAAGACAGCATAGAAGGTCGCCAGGAAGTATCTATCACACCATGAAAGGGGCAGAGCACAGTCCAGTGAGGGCTGTACCAGCAAAGACAGGAATTGAGCAGGCCTTGGGGAGATTGAATCTCTCACACCTGTGGCAGTTTCCAGATTTCAGGATCCCAAAACTCCAAGGACAAATTGGAAAAAGCCTGTGGGACAAATGTGGGAGAGTGGAGTGGTTCAGCCCCAGGGCAGCAGAGGGGTAACGGGGCAGAGAAACCTGTAGCAGCCACAGCAGTAGCAGGGGCAGAGACAGTGTCTGTTGCTGGAGCTCTAGGCACTCAGATTGTGGGGGAATTGTGTGGCTAATAGTACACCCCCTCACCTTCAATGGAAGCAGAGATCTACCTTGACAAAGAGCTCAAAAGTCAAGTAAATGGCTATGGAAATGAGCAAAAACCAAAAAAAGAATCAGAATATAGAATCTTACTTCGGTGACAAGGAAAACCAAAACATGCAAAAAGAAGACAACAAAGTCAAGGAACCTCCAACCAAAGCCTCCAACAAAAATCTGAATTGATCTCAGGCCATGGAAGAGCTCAAAAAGGATTTTGAAAATCAAGTAAGAGAAGTAAAGCAAAAATTGTGAAGAGAAATGAGAGCTATGCAAGAAAATCATGAAAAGCAAATCAAAAGTTTGCTAAAGGAGACCCCAAAAAATGCTGAAGAAAATAACACTGTAAAAAATAGACTAACCCAAATGACAAAAGAGAGCCAAAAAGCAAATGAAGAGAAGAATGCCCTAAAAAGCAGAATTGGTCAAGTGGAAAAGAAGGTCCAAATGCTCACTGAAGAAAATAATTTCTTAAAAATTGGAATGGAGCCTATGGAAGCTAATGACTTTATGAAAAATCAAGAAATTATAAAACAAAACCAAAGGGATGAAAAAGTAGCAGACAATATGAAATATCTCACTGGAAAAACAACTGACCTGGAAAATAGATCTAGGAGAGACAATTTTAAAATTATGGAACTACTTGAAAGTCATGATCAGAAAAAGAGGCTAGATATCAACTTTCAAGAAATTATCAAGGAAAATTACTGATATTCTAGAACCAGAGGGTAAAATAAATATTGAAAGAATCCACAGATCACCTCCTGAAAGAGATCCCAAAAGAAAAACTCCTAGGAATATTGTAGCCAAATTCCAGAGTTCCCAGGTCAAGGAGAAAATATTGCAAATAGCCAGAAAGAAACAATTCGAGTATTATGGAAATACAATCAGGATAACACAAGATCTAGCAACTTCTACATTAAGGGATCAGAGGGCTTGGAATATGCTATTCTAGAAGTCAAAGTCACTAGGATTAAAACAAGAATCACCTACCCAGCACAACTGAGTAGAATACTTCAGGGGAAATAATGATCATTGGATGAAATAGAGAACTTTCAAGTATTCTTGATGAAAAGATCAAAGATGAATAGAAAACTTGATTTTCAAACACGAGTCAAGAGAAGCATGAAAAGGTAAAAAAGAAAGACAAATCATAAAGGACCTACTAAAGTTGAACTGTTTGCATTCCTACATAGAAAGATAATATCTAGAGCCAAGATGGTGGAGCAGAAAGATTCACATATGCTAACTCCAAACCCACAGCCCATAAAACACCTATAAAGAACTCCCCAAAAATTCTGAAGCAGCAGAAGCCACAAAACAAGGGAGTGGAGGAGATTTCTGTTCCAGAGAGCCCTGAAAAACTGACACCAAAGGTCTGTCACACACCCAACCAGAGCAGAGTCCATCCCTGTCTTGGCCACGTGGCACTGAGAGAAGCAGATCTGAGCAGGCTTCAGGGACAGAATCTCCAGAGTCAGCGAAGGTCCCTCCACCCACCCACAGGCACAAAGGTTAGTGAGAGAATATTTATGGCTGCCCAGGAGGGGAGCGGGGTGTCCCCATAACTCAGGCTCCCTCGGGAGGCAGCAGTGGAGGTAGCAGCAGACAGGGGCTCCCAAAGCAGACAGGAGCTTGGATCCATTACATAAATCCACTGAGGGAACTGAGCCCCATGTAGCCACCCTGCCCCCACCCCAGCAGCTGAATTTAGTCTCACACTGAACAGCAGCCTTGGCCACACCTGAGCATCTGAATTTAATCTTGCACTGAATAGCAGCCCTACCCCCACTGAAAGCCCTGAGGCTGGGAAGAAGCATTTGAATCTCAGACCCCAAGCACTAGCTGAGTGGATCTGGAGGCAAGGTGGGTGTGGAGAGTAATCTCAGAAGTCAAGTAACTGGCTAGGAAAATGGCCAGAAAAGGGGGGGAAAAATAAGACCATAGAAGGTTACTTTCTTGGTGAACAGATATCTCCTCCCATCCTTTCTGATGAGGAAGAACAATGCTTACCATCAGGGAAAGACATAGAAGTCAAGGCTTCTATCTCCCAAGCATCCAAAATAAATATTGAATGGGCTCAAGTCATGGAAGAGCTGAAAAAGGATGTTGAAAATCAAGTGAGAGGGGTGGAGGAAAAACTGGGAAGAGAAATGAGAGAGATGCAAGAAAAGCATGAAAAGCAGGTCAACACCATGCTAAAGGAGACCCAAAAAAATGCTCAAGAAAATAACACCTTGAAAAATAGGCTCACTCAATTGGAAAAAGAGGTTCAAAAAGCCAATCAGGAGAAGAATGCTTTCAAAAGCAGAATTAGCCAAATGGAAAAAGAGGTTCAAAAACTCACTGAAGAAAATAGTTCTCTCAAGATTAGAATGGAACAGATGGAGTCTAATGACTTTCTGAGAAACCAAGAAATCATAAAACAAAACCAAAAGAATGAAAAAATGGAAGAGAATGTGCAATATCTCATTGGAAAAACAACTGACCTGGAAAATAGAGACAATTTAAAAATTATGCGACTACCTGAAAGCCATGATAAAAAAAAAGAGCCTAGATATCCTCTTTCATGAAATTATCAAGGAAAGCTGCCCTGATATTCTAGAATCAGAGGGCAAAATAAGTATTCAAGGAATCCATCAATCACCACCTGAAAGAGATCCAAAAACAGAAACTCCTAGGAACATTGTGGCCAAATTCCAGAATTCCTAGGTCATGGAGAAAATATTGCAAGCAACTAGAAAGAACCAATTCAAGTATTGTGGAAATACAATCAGGATAACACAAGACATAGCAGCTTCTACATTAAGGAATCAAAGGGCATGGAATAGGATATTCCAGAACTCAAAGGAACTAGGACTAAAACCAAGAATCACCTACCCAGCAAAATTGAGTATAATACTTCAGGGGAAAAACTGGTATTTCAATGAAATAGAGGACTTTCAAGCATTCTTGATGAAAAGACCAGAGGTGGAAAGAAAATTAGACCTTCAAACACAAGAATGAAAAGAAGCATGGAAAGGTAAACAGCAAAGAGAAGTCATAAGGGACTTATTAAAGTTGAACTGTTTACATCCCTACATGGAAAGACAATATTTGTAACTCTTGAAACTTTTCAGTATCTGGGTAGTTGGTGGGATTACACACACACACACACACACACACACACACATACACACACATACACACGTGCAAACACACACAGAGACAGAGAGCACAGAGTGAATTGAATAGGATGGGATCATATCTTTAAAAAAATGAAGTTAAGTGGTGAGAGAGAAATGTATTGGGAGGAGAGAGGGAGAAATAGAATGGGGCAAATCATCTCTCATAGCAGAGGCAGACAGGAGACTTTTTAGTGGAGGGAAAAAGAGGGGAGCTGAGAGAAAAACAAGAATTTTACTCTCATCACATCTGACTAAAGGAAGGAATAAAATGCACACTCATTTTGGTATGAAAACCTATCTTACAATACAGGAAAGTGGGAGAGAAGGGCATAAGCAGGGTTGGGGGGATGATGGAAAGGAGGGCAATGGGAGGAAGGAGCAATTTGAATCAACACTCTTGGGGAGGGACAGGATCAAAAGAGAGAATAGAAGCAATGGGGGGCAGGATAGGAGGGAGGGAAATATAGTTAGTCTTACACCACACGACCATTATGGAAGTCATTTGCAAAACTACACAGATATGGCCTATATTGAATTGCCTGCCTTCCCAAAGAGAATGGGAGGGGGAGGGAGGGATGGGGAGAAGTTGGAACTCAAAGTTTTAGGAACAACTGTTGAGTATTGTTCTTGCTACTAGGAAATAAGAAATACAGGTAATTAGGAGTAGAAAGTTATCTGGCCCTACAGGATAAAAGAGAAGATGGGAACAAGGGAAGGGAGAGATGATAGAAGAGAGGGCAGATTGGTGATAGGGGAAATTAGAATGCTTGGTGTATTGGGGTGGGAGAAGGGGACAAATGGGGAGAAAATTTGGAACCCAAAATTTTGTGAAAATGAATATAAAAAGTTAGATAAATTTATTTTAAAAAAGAAAAATAATATCTATAACTCTTGAGACTTTTTTCAGTCCTAGGGCAGTTGAAGGTATTATATACACATAGACAGAGAGCACAGGGTAAATTGAATAGGAGGGAATAATATCTAAAAAAATAAAATTAAGGGGTGAGAGAGGAATATATTGGGAGGAGAAAGGTTAAAATAGAATAGGGAAAATTATCTCTCACATAAAAAGTGGCAAGAGAAAGCTTTTTCAATGTAAGAGAAAAGAGGGGAGATGAGAGGGAAAAAAGTGAACCTTATTCTCATCACATTTGGCTCAAGGAGCGAATAACATGCATACTCAATTTGCTATGAAAATCTATCTTACACTACAGGAAAGTAGGGAAGAAGGGGGGTGAAGAGATGATAGAAGGGAGAGTAAATGAGAGAAGGGCATAATTAGAAGTAAAGACTTTTGAGGAGGGATAAGGTCAAAAGAGAGAACAGAATAAATGGGAGGTAGGATAGGATGGAGAGAAATATAGTTAGTCTTATACAATATAACTATTATGGAAGTCTTTTGCAAAGCTACACATATATAGTCTATATTGAATTGCTTGCCTTCTCAGTGGGGATGGGTAGGGAGAGAGGAATGGAGAGAAGTTGGGATTCAACGTTTTAAAAACAAATGTTAAAAATTGCTTTTAATTCCTGGGAAATAAGATATACATGCAAAGGGGTATAGAAATCTATCTTGCCCTCCAAGAAAATAGAAGGGATGGGAATAAGAGAAGGAAGGGGTGTGATACAAGGGAGAGTAGATTGTGGGGGAAGAGCTAATCAGAATGCACCCTGTCTTGGGGTGGGTGGAGGAGAGAGATAGGGAGAAAGTTTGGAACTCAAAATCTTGTGGAAAAGAATGTTAAAAACTAAAAATAAATAAATAAACAATTTTTAAAAAGGATTATGCTATTTTGAAGGATTAATTATTCATGTTTATAAGCTTTTTCTTTTGCCTTTTGGTACATTGTGTTCCAAGAATTACCTTCCTTTACTATACCTATTGCAGATTCAGTCATGTGGGATCCTGAGGATTCCTTAGTACTCGAACTTTGTTTCGCTACCTGTGGGAATTTTCTTTTACCTAGAAACTTTGGACTTTGGCCAACGTGTTTCTGAGTGTTTTCCACTTGAATTTTCTCTCAATTAGTTGAGCAGTGGATTCTATGTTCAGTTTATGCTCTGGGCAATAATTCTGGGCAATTTTATTTTATGATTTATTGAACTGTGATATCCATTTTTTGTTTGGTTGGGGTTTTCAGGGAGTCCAATGATTGTTAAATTTTCTCTTTTTTGTGATGTTTTCCAGGTCAGATGTTTGTGGTAGTAGATATTTTATGTTACAGAACAACCTATGAAGATTCTAGAATATCCTAAAAATATAAAATGAAAGAAAGGGGAGTAGACTAAAAGCATTTTATGGGAACATTTACAAATGCTATCTAAAATTAAGGGAGTGAATGTATAAGGAAACAAAAGTTGGCAGCATACTCATCCGAGTGGAAAATGGGAAGGATAAAAGAAAAAGAAATAAATTTGGAACTCTGGGATTAGGCAAAGTAACATGGTAGTGGTGAGAGGGCATCAGTAGAAGTGGACCAGAGTCAGATTACTGTAAGCCCAACAAACTACAAAGATAGTACTGACTTAAAAGCATAAGGGAGGGGTAGGGGAAAAAGTTTAACTGAAGAAAATACAAACCATTATAACCTGAAATGTGAATAGGTTTTTAGTTCCCCAATTTAAAAAATGAAGGAAGAAAATGGAAAAATAGAAAACATTATTAAATGCCTACTAGTTTCCAGGTAGGCTTTATGCTAGGCACTATTATTACAAATACAAAAGTGAAACAGTCCTCACTCAAGAAATTTACCCACTTGCATGTTTCCAAGTGAGTAAAAAGAGCGTTAACATTCTCCCCCTACTCAGCCCAATTCAGCAGGATAGATTTGCACACTCAGTCCATGGGAATAAGGGGAGGGAGGGAAGTGTGGCGATGACTGCTTCCCTTCAAGGGGTAATCCTGTGGGTCTACACGCCTAAGACTGTAGCTAAGGGGTCCCCATGTGTATACTTCCCTTTTAACTAGCAGACACAACTAGCTCCTAGCAAGAGGATACAAACTCCCATAACCTATACAAGCCAAGTTATGGAACTGTGCACAACCGTAACCTGGTGTGTACACTCTCACCAATAACACAGCATCTCTGGGAAGAGTGGGCAAAGAATATAGTGTGGTGACGGGGCACACATATAAGGAACATAGGCCAAGCCACCCACAACCCCAGAACTGCAAAGAAAAGTGTTTCTACCTCATAATGAGATCAGAGGACTCACAGTCAGTGTGCTTGGAGGCCTCCCATAATTTCTCCCAGTATCATAATGAAGGCTACCAGTGAGGTGATCTAGCTGTCCATCTGTCATCTCTCATTGTTGCCATGTGATTAACCATTTTCCCTATCTACCATACAATTACTTGAGAATGTGCTTGTCTCCCTCTGTTCCTTAGAGTTCTTATTTGGTTGTGGGATGTAGCCTGTTCACACACACACATCCCTCCTACCCTGCACACTCCCCTCCCTGCATGTATCTCTCCATTTCCCTTTTTATGATACTATCTTTAGTTCCTTGGAGACAAAGGTGCTCTACATCTCACTGTCATACACGTTAGCAAAACTGTTTTAGTTTGAGGGGAAAAAAAGAGACCATTCCTTTCCTGGGAAGTTTGGGGCCAGCAAATGAGCTTTGAAATTTCCTGAAAGTGGTTCAGCTTAGTCTCTATTTCTACTACATGCCCACTCACTGTCTATAATATACAATAATCAGTTGTACATGCGGTGGACCATGGCAAACTTGAAAACAAAGTCTCCACTGACAATGAAAAATAGCATTTATTAATTATATGTGTACCCAGTAGCATAGCATCTATATTCTTAAAAGTTAGGCAAATTGCAATAAACATGCACAATAGTAGGATTTTATCATATATGTGTGTGTGTGTATATATAATATAGCAATATAAATGTAATATTTCTCTCAGAACTTGGCCCTAAAAATATATGCTTCTTTGTAGAGTTGGGGGATCCACAGGTGTGGAACACTATATATAATATTTAACTTTTTTTGATGTATTGTTTTTACTGAAATTGTTTTTTTCTTGTTGTTTTTTCTTATAACCTATAATGACAAAGATAGGGATATGGGATGATTTAACATCAAAAGATACTAATAAAAATCTAATTCTAAAAATTCCTCCCACATACCAAGTAAACTATCAGATAATTATTTTTTAGAGCTGGATAAAATAATATCAAAATTCATCTGGAAGAACAAAAGGTCCAGAATATCAAAGGGACTAATGAAAAGAAATTCTAGGGAAGGTGGCCTAGCACTACCAGATCTCAAATTGTACTATTAAGCAGCAATTATCAAAACCACTTGGTATTGGCTAAGAAACAGAAGAGTTGACAAGTGGAATAGACTTGGCACTCAAGATACAGTAGGCAAGAAATATAGCAACCTCCTGTTTGATAAACCCAAGGACCCCAGCTTCTAGGATAATAACTCACTGTTTGACAAAAAATGCTGGGAAAACTGGATAACATTGTGGCAAAAACTTGGAATAGACCCATACATGACACTGTACACAAAAATAAAGTCCAAATGGGTACGTGATCTAGGTATAAAGATTGATACCTTGGACAAACTGGAGGAGCAAGGAATAGTGTATCTATCAGATTTATGGAGAAGGGAAGAATTTTTGACTAGAGAAGAGATAGAAAGCATTATGAAATGCAAGATGGATAATTTTGATTACATTAAACTGAAAAGTTTTTGCACAACCAAACCCAATGCAACCAAAATTCAGAGGGATGTAGTAAATTGGGAAAGAATTTTTACACCTAATCTCAGGGATAAAGGCCTCATTTCTAGAATACATAGAGAACTGACTCAAATGTATAATTATACAAGTCATTCCCCAGTTGATAAATGGTCAAAGGATATGAACAGGCAATTTTCAGAGGAAGAAATTAAAGCTATCTATAGTCGTATGAAAAAATGCTCTAAATTTTTTATTAGAGAGATGCAAATCAAAACAACTCTGAAGTACCACATCACACCTATAAGATTGGTAAACATGACAGAACAAGAAAATGATAAATGTTGGAGAGGATGTGGGAGAGTTGGAACATTAATTCATTGTTGCTGGAGCTGTGGGCTCATCCAACCATTCTGTGGAGCAGTTTGGAACTATGCCCAAAGGGCTACGAAAATGTACATACCCTTTGACCCAGCAATATCACTGCTAGGACTGTATCCCCAAGAGATCATAAAAATGGGAAAGCGTCCCACATGTACAAAAATATTTATAGCAGCATTCTTTGTAGTTGCTAACAACTGGAGGTCAAGGGGATGCCCATCAATTGGGGAATGGCTGAATAAATTATGGTATGTGAATGTAATGGAGTACTATTGCACCATAAGAAATGATGAACAAACAAGAAGACTTCAGGGAGTCCTGGAAGGACTTATATGATCTGATGCTGAGCAAAAGGAGCAGAATCAGGAGAACTTTGTACACAGCAAAGACCACAGTGTCCAGGAGGTTTTCTGGTAGACTTGGAACTTCGTAATAACACAAGAGCTTAAAAAAAAAATCCCAATGGTTTTCTAAGGCAAAATGCCTTCCACACTCAGAGAAAGAACTATGGAATTCATTTCAGAATGTAGCAGATCATGTTTGTGTGTGTGTGTGTGTGTATTATGTTTTGATTTGTTATATGATTTCTTCCATTTATTTTAGTTCATCTACATAGCATGACTATAGTGAAAACATATTCAATAGGAAAGTATATGTAGATCCTATGTAGAATTGTATACCATCTTGGGGAGGGAGGGGGGTGGTGGGGATTAGGTGTGGGGGGGTTAAAATCTAAATTTTATGATAGTGATTGTAGAACATTAAAAAAATAAATTAAATTAAATTTTAAAAAATTCCTCTCAGAGCTAGAGAAATCCAGTCAAAAATATAAACAAGTAGGAAAACATGGAGTAGTTGAGAAAATCTGATTACAAAGATCTGTGAATGAAGTATTTAAAAAACTACAATTCTCAGCATCCCATGGCATCTTAAACTGGATGATATACTTCAGCATAAAGCAGAGATTCTTAATCTGCAAGATTTTCACTGGGGAAGGGAGGGCTGCAGAAGGAGAAAAAGAGATCCAAAGTAAGGGAAGGCTCTAGTGGATATGAGCTTGAGAAGACACTGAAATACTCAGGTGCCTCCTCTAAACCTTTTTGAAATCCTATTTATATAGATATATATCTATTTTCAACAACAAAAAAAGTGCCATGGAATATATATGGATGTGTGGTAATATCAACGAATACTTTCACACACACACACCAACCCTGAAGTTTATGTTAAACAGCTGCCTGTTACTGGACCTAACCCTGAAGATTATGTTAAACAGCTGCCTGTTACTGGACCTATGTAAATCTTTTGTGATCAACCCAACTGAATTCGATTCAGCAAGCATTTTATATGCATCACACTGGGAGGCATTAGAAATATAAATACAGATAAACCTTGGAGACATTGCTGGCCCAGTTCCAGACCATTGCAATAAAGTAAATAATACAATAAAGTGCACAACTTTTTTGGTTTCCCAAGGCATATGAGTTATGTTTACGCAAGTGTGGAATAGTATTAAGTCTGAAATAACAATGTACATACCTTAACTAAAAATATTTTATTGCTTAAAAAATGCTAGTCATCATCTGAGCCTTCAGTGAGTTTTAATTTGTTTGCTAGTAGAGGGTCCTGTTCCTATGCCGATGGCTGCTGACTGATCAGGGTGGTGGCTGCTGAAGGTTGGCGCGGCTGTAACAGTGTCTTACAATACACCAAAATGAAGTTTGCTGTATCGATTAACTCTTCCTTTGATTTAGAGGCTTTTGCAGAGTTGTTAACTGGCTTCATTTACTTGACTTCAGTATTGTCTCAGGAAATAGCAAGGCATGAGGAAAGAGAGAATGGAGAAAGCGAGTTGGAGCAAAGTTCACACATATTTATCAATTAAGTTCTGTGTCTTATATGAGCCAGATTTCTAGAACCCCTAAACAATTATAATAGTAACATCAAAGATCATTGATCGGAGATCACATAAGTGATATAATAATAATGAAAAAGTCTGAAATATTGTAGGAAATTACCAAAATGAGAGAAATTATGTGATCACATGCTGTTGGGAAAATGGCCTGCAGAATTGCTCAAAACCTTCAATTTGTTTCTTTTTTTAAAAAACAGTATCTTTAAAGTGCAGTAAAGCTACACAAAAAGGAGGTATTGGTGGGGCTTGCAGAGAAGAGGGCGGAGTATCCTTGTTCTAGAGGCTCTTACTTGCTTCTGGGTTGATATGACATGGAAACATCAATGCATGTTTTGAGAAGGAAGACAGAATTTCAACTAGGGGACTGGATCAATACTTCTCCTGGAAGATGGTGCCTGAATACTGCCCCATTCATGGTGGACCCATGCCATGGGGAGATCACAGCAGCTGTTCCCTCTGCCTGCAATAGGAGCCCTGGCTTCCTCCAAACCTCAGTTCAAAGGCCATCTTCTACAAGCGACCCTGCTTGGGCACTGGGCTCCGCTTTAAGGTTACTTTGTAACTACTTTGTAGTTACCTATGTAATTGTTTGCAAGCTTTCCCCAATAGAATGGAAGCGCTTAGAAGGTTCGGACTGGTTTTTGCCTTTCTTTGTATCCCTGGCACTTGGTACAGAGCCTGGTTCATAGTAAGTACTGGATATACACTTGTTAATGGATGGATAACACGCACTAAGATGTAGACGAATCACTTCAGTCCCCTAGAATTTCGTTTCCTAGGATCTGCAAAGATGTCACGCGCATTACTGTCCCCACGCTGTCGCTGGAACACGGGTGCCTGCATCAGAGGCAGACATTCGGCTTCAACACTCAACAGAGCCCAGCAGAAGGGGACGTCATATGTGTGGGGAATTTCGGGGTGGGGGGGGCTTGAAGGAGAAGAAAAGCAGGTCCAGCACGAGGACTTGAGAGAAAGAGAGAGAGAGAGAGAGAGAGAGAGAGAGAGAGAGAGAGAGAGAGAGAGAGAGAGAGAGAGAGAGAGAGAGAGAGAGAGAGAGAGTTTTGTAGCAATTCTCCTGCAGATGCCACCTTCCAAATAACTGGTTTCAGACGCCAATTGAGCTTGGCTGGCGGGTTTGGGGGAGGACTCAGACTGAGACTGCGGATGCACTAGCGACCTGGTGGGGAGCTAGTTTGCCGGTAGAAATGTGGGGGTGGAGGGCAAGCCCAGCGCCCGGGTTACAGTGGGAATTCCAGATCGAGAGGCCATCCAGTGCAGCCCCTTCAGGACCTGGGCCAGGGGTTACGAGGCTAGCCCACAGCGGCAAAGGCACGAGCCCGGGGCACTGCACTGTGTCCCCCAGGCCTCCAGGCGGCGCAGGTCGCGCACTTCACTTGGGCATCTGCGGCCCTTCCCCCAGGAAGCCTCCCCGCTGGGCAGGAAGAGCCCGGGCTACGAGCTGGGAGCGAGGTCCCAGCAGGGGGCGCCTCCGGGACCCGAGGCCGGCCCGAGCCTTCCCCTCTCTTCGCCCTTCCATCGCCTTTGCCGGCACACGCACAGAGGCCTTCAGGGTCTCGCGACTACGATTCCCACAAGGCGCTGCGGCCAGGTCGCCGCCGCTTCCTTCCTCGTGTTACATGATGGGGGCGCGTCAGCGGGGCAAACTTCCTCTTTCGCTCCCTCTTTGTTTCTCGATGCTCCCGATTGTTTGCTCCTCCCGGTGAGTCTCCCTGAGCTGCCCTGCGACCACGTGACGCTGCCTCGAGGCCCAGGCTCTTGGCCCCGCCCCCGTCGCGCCGGTTCTGGGCTTCAGCCAATCAGCAGCGGTTCCGAGCGCCCCGGTCCCGCCCCTGCGCTCCCAGTGGGCTGGGCGGGCTGCGAAGGCTCGGTGTCCCGGCTTCGGGGTGTCCCTGGGGCTCGGTGCGGTCCGGGCCGCTTGACCCCTCCTCCGGGCCTCGTCTGCCCAGCCCCCCGGGATGCCCTGCCCCCGGTGAGCCCCGGGCCTGCTCCGGGCGCCCTCGGCTGCCCTTTCTGGGGCCCGCCGTGCGGCCCTTCGGGGGGCTGGGAGCCGCCCGGCTGGTCCCGCAGCCTCGGCCCGACCTCGGGCCTCCGCTCCTCGCCGGCGCCGGCCTCGATCACTCCGGCCTGGTAGCTCCCCGCCGCCCGGCCGCGGCGCCCCAGGACCCCCATCTGGAGCACCCCGGGCCGCCATGCCTCCGTTTCTCTCTGCCACAGCCCCGCCGCTGGGCACCCTTGCGGTCACCCCCCCTTAGACACTTAGGGAGCGCCTCCCCCTCACATGTAAGTTCTGCGGAGCCGGGCCCGTAGGGACCTGGGCCTGGGGTGACCCAGGCGCCCCCACTCCTAACCCACTGCCGAAATCGCCTCAACTGGCGCTTGGTGCCTTCGGCGTCGTGCCAGGGCCGGGACTAGCCCGGGACTTCTTCATGGACCTTCCGCCTCAGTTTCCTCATCTGTAACATGCCCCTCCCAGGGGAACGGTGAGGCTCGGATGAGTGCCCGGAATCTAGACCCTTCCCCACCAATGACACCCTCCAGGCCAGGTCTGCCTGGAAGGAGGCAGAAAGCGCCCCCTTCCTGCCTGCCCTCTCCCCCTGCTCACCTCCCCACGCCCCACCTCCGAGCCTTTGCTGTGCCCGTCCCCCTCTTTGTGGAGCGTTCTCCCTCTTTCCTCATCTGCCTCCGAGCTTCCTTCAACGCTTAGACAGGTGTCATCTTCTGCATGTCAGGTGTTGCTTGATGCTCTAGCGCTCCTGGGTTCTCCCTGTCCGAGGGGCTTCTCTCCCCTTGTAGAGGACACGCTCCTTAAGGGCGCAGTCTGTTTCTGTTTTGTCTTTGTATCTCCAGTGAATGTATTAGGGTCTGGACCATAGTAGGTACTTAATAAATACTTGTGCCTTGACTGCATGAATCTGAACCTCTGGATTCCAGGTCTGACCTCAGAGGAGAAGAGCTGGGTACTGACAGCTATGCAGCCTGCCTGGGATTTGGGACCAGGGTATGACTTCCCCTGTGGGACTGGTGTGTGCCGTCTCTGCTTCCTGGAAAGGGTCAGCCAAAGTGATGGCCCTTATCTCTCTTTGAAGCTACTGTGTGCTGCGCATTTGCTGCTTCCGACTCCTCTCTCTGTGGGGAAGTCCACAGGGATTTTAGCTTGTACATCTGGGATCTGCAAGGCTATGATGGTCTTACTGGTGGTTCTGCTTTTCTCCCCAGCTGTGCCTTCTGACAGTTCTGCTGTTCCACAAGAGGGGAGCCCCGAGGAGGAGGGGATGGCTGATGTGTTTCTGACAAGCTGGCTCCACCAGGTAAGATCATAGACTCAGAGGTAGGACTGTCTTCTCTTCTAACCTCCATGTTTGGAAGAGAGGGAGCTTGAAGCCTAGAGGACAGTGACTTTGCCCAAGGTCACTCTGAACGGCAGTCCAAACCCTGTCTCCAAATCCAGTTTTCCTCCCATAGCACCCTCTGACCTCTCATTGGCCATGGGTATTTTCTCTTTCCTGAAATGGCACTCCAGTTCTCCAATACATTTTGACTTACTCTCTGATTGGAACCCCAGAGACTGGGTGCTGCACTCAGTATGATTGCCTAGAATCCCTGTCCTTTTCCCCACAGCTTTCATTTGCCCATTCAATACTATTTGCTTAGTACTCAGATACATGATATAAAGGAATGACCTTTTTCCTATTCTTTCTGTTCAACACTTTACCTCCTGACTTGGAACCTTGGTAGAGGCGTACCGGGTACCAGAATGTACTCTCTCCTCAATGCTGCTGCTTAGAATCCCTCATTTTCTTGAAGTGCCTTTATTATTTGAAGCTTTTCCTGATTCCTTTCCCCCATGCCTTGGATTTATTATTTTATGTTCATTGTATATAAATACATGTGTGTATGTACACATAGATACACACATGTGCATATGGATATATGCCCATATGGTCTCCCCAATTGATGCTAGCTCTTTGAAGGCTGGGAATATTTCATTTTTTACTTTGTACCCTCAGTATCTAGTGTGCAGTACCTGGTTGTGAAGGACATTAAAAGTCAAACAGAAGATTTTATAGTTGGTCCTGGCAGTAATGGGGAGTCATTGGAGTTTATTGAGTAAGAGGTTAACATGGTCAAGCCTGCCTTTTAGGAAGATCTTTTTGACAGCAAATTACAGGATAGGCTACAGTGGGGAGATATTTGAGGTAGGGAGACCAACCAGAAAAACCAGAAACCCCAACTTTACTATGGTAAGTGGTTTATAAATTCTTGTTGATCAGTTGACCCAGATAAACATGAGAGGGGCCTTTAAGTTAGGATTGTTTGAGTTTAATTGGTCAGAAACATTAAAATTTATCTAGTATTTGTTAGTTGCATTGTTGATTTTTAATATCCAACGTAAGTTCGTAGAAGCATTTCATATTAGATATGTTCATAGATAGAACACTGCATTGTCATCCGATGGTATCTAGTTTTTTCTCCCCTACAGTAAAAAATGTTTTTTTTCCCTGCCTGTTGGTTTGGTTTCATATTTGTTGATCAGAGGTGGGTTTCACCATGAGGGATGGGTGCTTAAGGAAAAAATGGATGAGAGATGGATGGACAGGTGACTGAAAAATACAAGGAATGCACATAAAGCTCATTGATTGGTGAATGTCAGCTCTAATGAAAATCAGCAAGGTAGAATATATAGAATCCTACCTCTAATGTTGGCTGTGTGACCTCCCAGTAAGTCAGTTAACCTCCCTGAACCTATTTCTTCATCTGTAAAATGGGGTAATTTTAGCTCATCAACTATTGGGAGACTTAAGTGAGATAATATATGTACTTTGTCCACTTAGAGCACTATAGAAATACTAGCTAAAGACAAAACTTAACAAAGAACAGACTGCAGACTTAGGTAAGGTGAGGAGGACATGTGGAGGGAGACAAAGAAACATGAACTAAGTAGAGTTTTGTAAACAAAAGTAAAATGGATGAAAATGTACTGGGGAATAGGAGCTTTGAACAAAGCCCAACATGGTGGTGTCAGGTTTATTGTTAGAGCATATGAAATCCTTGAATACAGAGGCAAGAGCCACTTGGGGTTGCTCCATGAAGCAAGCACATTTTAATTTAGCCATATTAAATTGTACAATTAGGAAAACATTGCAAGGGAGAGTGTTCATTATTGCATAGGAATGTTAGTTAAATACTAAGAAGAATGTTCACTGTGTTGCCCCTGACTGGAAATGACTGCTTACAGTATTGTTCATGTGGTGTGCCTCATTACCGAATGTATGTGGATTATGCCAGCTGTGGGATTTGTGGATTTAAGAGGGAAGGGTTTAAGAGTGGCAGTCTCTGGGGAAAATGTATGGCAAGGTGAGACTGAACCATAGGGCAATGCTCTGAATGGTGAGTTGGTACTTAAAATATCCTTCAGTTGAATCCCCTTTCTGATTACAACTGTGGGCAAAGAATTTGTTTTCCCAGAGGCTCCATTTTTTCTTCTGTAAGATGGGATTGTAAGTACTTTACCTACCTCACCACATTAATGTGAGGAAAATGCTTTATAAACTAAAGGGTTGTAAGAGATGCATGGAACAGAAGAAAGGCCAGAAAGAATCATAAACAAATAGGACACTTGGGAAAATAACATGTTGAATTTGTTACACATATTTACATATGCTTGGATATAAGTATGTACATGTTTATTTTTATTGTATTGTTCCCATATGTTTATGTGGGTTTAAAAGAAAAGCAGGGTGTGCGTCGATACATAATAGTTATCCAGGGCTTTGTGTACAAGCCTCTTTTTCTGTTGCGCCATGTCTCTGGAAATGCCCACTTTATTTGGTACTTATTAACCTAAGATTAAATTAAAGAAGATGAAAATAAATCAGGGTGAGCTTTTCTTAATGAGTCTGGTAGATTCGAGTGAGTTAATATTGGTCTGGCACATAGGAGGTGCCTAATAAATGCTTATTCCCTTTCCTTTAGTACAATGTAAGGCATACAATAAGTACTCTCAATAGATACTTTTTTCCCAGAACCCTCAATATTCTTAAGTACCAATTCTAAATTTCTGTTTAGTTTCACCTTTCATTAATATCCGTGTGAGGGACAGTCTGGGGCTAAGCAGAAATGTCTTATGTGCTTCAGGAGTCAGTGACATTCAAGGATGTGGCTGTAGATTTCACTCCGGAAGAGTGGATGCACCTGAACCCTTCTCAGAAGGAGCTCTACAGGGACGTGATGCTGGAGAACTACAGGAACCTTGTCTTCCTAGGTGAGAACAGCTTCCCCAGTGACTAGAAAATGCTCCCTCTATTCCATCTGACTGTGGAGCAATGTTTAACTGAGAGAATAGAGAATCTTCATCTTCCTGCTCCCCATTTTTAGATGACAGTTTTTGCTTTGTAAAATTGGAAAAAAGCTTGTTCCCCATCCTTGACTATCTTTCAGCGCTTCTTAAGCTATGGTCAAAATGGGGTCACGACCCACAGTTTAAGAAGCCCTGCCTTAGATCAAGGGCAGTACCCCAGATAGATATCTAAACACGTAGAGGATCCTTTTTTTAAAAAATAGGATAAAGGACGAATGAAATTATTTTCTTTCTGATTCCAAACCCAATTTGTGAACTATATAGCCATTCCCCTCCTATCTACACCCTTCCCCCACAAAAAAACCCACAACATAAACAAACTTTCTCCATAGGAACATAGTGCACAAGTTCCTAAATTTGTTTGGCCTACAGCCCCCATTTCAAAAAGAAAATTACTCAGTCCCCTCCCACCCCCTGGGGGGTTAGGTTAACCCAGCCATTGTTTTTATTCCGTGCCTCCCAATTGTACCCGAGGCTACCCCTGCCTGCCCATCGTTCCAGTGCCCGCAGGGGAGAACAGGGGTGCTGTATCACCCACTTTGGGAACCTATGTAGAGCCACTTTCAGAGGGTTTTGGTGTCACTCCTGGTCATTCCTTAATGCCTTCTTTTCCCTGGAGAATAATGGGCCATAATGCAATTCTGAAGTGATCCTCCATCCTTGGTACTTTTTCATGAGTAGAGTTTCCTGTTTCCAAACTAGATGTGATCTCCCAGCTGGAACAAAGGAAAACACCATGGATGCTGGGGAGACAAGACTGCAGAGGCCCCTATACGGGTGAGTACACAGGAGCTGTTACTGTAGGTCAACTCTTAGGCAGAAGCACCTTAGATATCTTAGGGAACTCTCCTTCAAGTCCCTCACCTAGAAGAGCTAAAACTATTTAGCACAAGTATTTAGTATTCTCAAATGAACATCAAACTCTTAACAGGTCACTTTTATTGAATTATTCCTTCATGCTCACTTCTATTCTCAGATAAAACGGTCCTCAGCAAGAGAAATTTCTTTCTCATATTTCTATGAAGTTACAGCAGAGACTCTGTTTCTATAAAATTATACAGCAGGTATTACTTCTCCCTCCTTCCCTGATTATTTCTAATAGATTTATAACACTGCAGATACAGGATAAAGAAAAAATATATTCTTTACACATTAATTGTGCGTCCGATTAGAAACTCAAGACAGACACAGGAAAGAGCAAATGATCATCCTTTCTTATAACACAGAAGGGACCCTAGATTCTCAAAGGCTATGTTAGGGGGGATTGGTTGTAATCTAAGGCAGGTCTGGTCAAGCTTAAAAGCCTTCTAGTACTAGCTCAGAATATCTGTTGTTAATGGATCCACCTTTTGTGTTGTGGTTTGTCCTTCTTTCTTGAAGGGGATCATGACATCAGGGAGATGATGACATGACTTGTAACTAACTTCGATTTGAGAGAATCGCTGTTCTAAGTCACCAGTCTCACTTTCTCCTCCAGAGCCATCTGGGTCCAGTGGCCAGATATCAATCAGGACAATTGGAGAGGGCCCCAGTGGACCCACCTAGCAAGTTGAGAAAGGATTATACTCAAAGTAGCCATGGGCTGATGAAGTTTTGGGCCATAGCAGGGCTAGAAAGCCATCTACTAAAGTATAAATGAATAGTGACCTTTGGAACAAGAATCCACAGAGAGAAAATAACACATCTTGGAAGTACTTAAAGATGACTTTTGGCCCCAAACTCCTTCCAGTCAAGATCTTCAGATCTTGGTTCTGTCTTCTAGAGTAGTAGCTACCCTTCATAGCTTGATGTCATCATCAGATTTGATAAGCATTGTCTTCTCTATCATGAAGTCATCTGATAAAAATATTTATGAGGAGGGAACAAAGGCATCATATATAGGAGGCACCGGAGACATCCCATCAAATTAATATCAATCCGTTAAGCTTCGATCTTTAGGTAGGAGAGTTTGATCAGACACCTAGTAACACAGTCCTGTCTCATCATCAAGGTGAACATGAAAGATTTTTGTAAAATATGTTTGTGAAGTCTAGATACATCATGACTCAGCTATTCTCATGATAGAACAGAAGGCCTTCCCATTCAGTATGAGAAATGAGGCTTATTTTGTATGGTTTTATTTCATACTTTCTTTACTTGTTCTGTAGTTTGAACAGGCTCTGATATCCAAATAATTATAGCTGATACTGGTATAGCCAATGAGGATTGAAAAAAGCCCTCTGCACAGATCCTGGCAGCAATACTGAGATGTGGTCAACGAGTTAAGTCACCTGGGTCTCATTCAGTACCCCTGGTCCTCGTTTCCCAGCTCCAGAGGTGGAAAGTAGACCGAGCTCTTTTCTGATTCCAAACCAACATCATTGCTCTCCATTCCAGCCAGTAGGAGTTTTCAGAATCCACCTCTCATCTGCCTTTCACTATTTTTACAGAACCTCCATTGTTCCCCATGATTTTCAGATTTTTAGCCGTAGATACTCAGTCACATATACAAACCATTTTAGGCAGTTAAGCCGCAAAGGGGATAGAATGCTGGACCTGCAGTCAGGAAGACCTGAGTTCAATCTGGCCTGAAATACTTACTAGCTGTGTGACCCTGGGTTAGTCACTTAACCTCTGCCTATCTTGGTTTCCTTATCTGTAAAATGAGGCTGATAATAGTACCTGCTTCTCAAGCATAGTTTGAGAATCAAATGAGATACTATTTGTAAAGCACTTTGCAAATCTTAATGCCATATATTGTTGTTTTTCATTTTTTTTTCCGTTGTGGCTGACTCTGTGACTCCATGGGGGCTTTTCTTGGCAAAGATACTGGAGTGGTTTGCTATTTCCCTTTAGAGTTCATTCTGTAGTTGAGGAACTGAGGCAAACAGGGTGAAGTGATTTGCCCAGGGTCACACCTGCCTAGTAAGTGTTGGAGACCAGATTTGAACTCAGGAAGATGAGTCTGCCTGATTTCCAGTGCTCTATTCAGTATGCCACATAGTGGCCCCCATCAACCCTTTATAAAGTGCTATTATTGGTATCCTTGTGTCATTGATTTGGTCAGTCAGGAAGTGTTTACTCTGTGCCAGACACTGTGCTAAGTGCTAGGGATTCTCTTAGGGAGCTCACATTCTAGTAGGGGAGACAACACAAATGAGTGTGTACCCACAAGGTTTAGGCGGGATAAATGGGAAGTGATTTCAGAGGCTTGGCACCAGCATGGAGCAGGAAAAAAAGGAGGGGAGGACCCGAAGAGGCTTTTTATCAGAGCTGGAATCTTAGCTGAGTCTTGAAGGCAGTCAGGAAGAAGAGGGAAAGGGCAGCATGCCAGGTGGGGGGACAGCCAATGAGAAGGCATCAAGTTGGGAGATGGGCGTGTTCAAGGAATAACATGTTGGTCACTATAATTGGATCAAAAGGACCTGGAGAGGAGTGTAGGAAGGCTAGGAAGATCAGAAGCCTTTAGAGCTGCCCTTTAAAAGCCGAACAGAGGGGTCAGAGGAAGGCACGGGAGTTTCTTGAGTAGAGGGTCGGCATGCTCAGATTTGCCCTTTAGGAAGATCACTTTGGCAGCTAATTGGAGGATAGACTGTGAAGGGGAGATCTGAGGCAGGGAAACCAATCAGAAGGCTTTTGTAGTTCAGGGATAAGGTGCTGAGGGTCTGTACAAAGATGGCGACTGAGCAAGTGGAGAGAAAGGGATGTTGAGGTTGGATGCTGTGAAGGTAGAAATGATAAGACTTGGCAACAGCGCTGCTCTTCGGTGAACCCAAGGCTTAGCTTTCCTCTGTGATGTTTGAGAGACAGTGTGCCATTTTGGAAGGAGTAATGGACAACGTGGTCAGTAGATCCCAGGTATAATCCCAGGCTTCCCATGTTATCATTTGGATCCTTGTTAAGTCGCTTACATACTCCAAGCGTCTGTTTCCTTACATAATGTAATACCTGCCCTGCCTACTGCACGGAGTTTTGAAAGGACAAATTAAATTAAATATGTGAAAGTTCTTTATGAATTTTAATCACTTCCCAGTTTTAAGTGTGAGGGGTGTTTTGTTATGTTTTTTGCTTTCAAGGTTGAAGATATTTATCTTTGAGGACAAGAAGGAACACTTTGGGGGGCTTTTTGGAGGCAATCGGGGTTAAGTACTTTGCCCAGAGTCCGGCAGCCAGTAAGTGTCTGAGGCCACATTTGAACTCAGGTCCTCCTGACTCCGGTGCTTTGCCCTATTCGCTATACCACCTAGCTGCCCCAAGGAGGAACAGATTTGAATGTACAATGTACTTCTAGAATTGTATGCACAAAATCACCTTCTAATAGGAAATGGAATAGTGATATTTTTTAATTGTATTTCAGGTTGGGAAACTAAACTTGAAATGAAGAAATCAGTTCTACAGCTTGACAGTGGTATGGATAAATCATCCCTGGAAAAATGCCCAGGGAATAGTTATCAGGATTCCAAAGTGGAAGAAGACTGGGATTTTGATGATAAGAAATTTTCTAAGCAAAATGAATTTGGAGAGACATCTCACTATAATTCAAACCCTTTTCAGGATCATATAACAGATATTATAGAGAGAACTTATGGATATGATGAATATAGGAGAGCCTTCATCCATCTTACTAGGTATCAGGGAATTTATACTGGGGAAAAATTTCATAAATGTAAAGAATGTGGGAAATCTTTCACCTGCAGTTCATCTCTTAAGTATCACTATAAAATTCATACTGGAGAAAAACCTTATGAATGTGAAGAATGTGGAAAGGCCTTTATTCTCCGAGCACAACTTACATCACATCAGAGAATTCATTCTGGAGAGAAACCTTATGAATGTACTGAATGTGGCAAAGCGTTTAGGTCCAACTCATCTCTTACCTACCACCAGAAAATTCATACAGGTGAGAAACCTTATCCATGTAATGAATGTGGGAAGGCCTTCAGGTCGAAAACACAGCTCAATTCCCATCAGAGAATACATACTGGAGAGAAACCTTATGAGTGTAATGAATGCGGTAAGACCTTTGCCCAGAGCACACCACTTACTACCCACAGGAGAATTCATACTGGAGAGAAACCTTATGAATGTAATGAATGTGGGAAAGCTTTTAGATATAACTCATCCTTTATTTACCACCAGAGAATTCATACTGGAGAGAAATATTAATTTAATAAATATGTAGAGGCCTTCCTTTGGGTAGAACATGCCTTACTTCCTATCAGAAAATTCATATTAGCAAGAAACCTTATGAATGTAATCAGTGCTAGAAAGCCTTTGGCTGCAGAACACAACTAGCAAAATATTCATCCTAGGAAGATTTCTTGATGTGGAACAGCACTCATTTGAAGCTTATCCTTTAACCTGGTACAAGAAAACTCATATTGTAGAGCAGCCCTGAAATTATAAGCAATAAATCAAAAAAGCATTTTTGCAACTAGGACAGGAGTCTCATGTTAATTTCTCCCATCATATAGCAATAAGTGCTTTCTAAAGGGGTAATTTTATGAAAACTCAGCAGTCACAACAAAGAAATAAAGGATAGTTCATGTACAAAACTGATGTATTTAAGCCACATTTACTAGGCTGAAATTTTTGATTGACTTCTTGACTTCATGTCAACATAAAGAAATAGGAGTAAGTGCCAGTAGCTGAGATGTAGGTCCACAGAGAAAGCCATAGGCCAAAGGAAGATTGCTTGAGATTTTCTTATATATGGGAAAATCTTGCCTCCTCACATGGGCTTTGGCATCCTTTTCAAAGTTATCCTTAGTTTCAGAATCTATACTGTATGGAACCCAGGGGCCAGGCTTATATTTTGTTTCCAGAGGACCCTGCAGAAACCTGTCTCCAAAAAGGATGGCTTTTGAAGAACCTCCTCAGCCTTAAACAAAGTTAATGAAGAATGAAATTTGGAACATTTCTAACAGAAGCAAAAACTACATATCTGTGTTTCAATCTATATAGATTTCTCTATACACACATATGTAGAAAGAGATGTGTGTGTGTGTATATATATATATATACATATATATAGATATGTAGATATTGATACAAAGATGTAATATAGATATAGATGAATTCCAAGAACATGCAAAAACTTCTATGAAGTGATGGAAGAAAAAAGTATAGCCTAAAGGATAGTATGCATGTTGACTATTACAATATAAATGGAGACAGTTTCAAAATGTGTAATGTGTGGTTATTTCATATTTATATGTGTATATATGTATATATATACACATATATATATATTCTAATATAAATGTTTTCCTAACTAAAATAACACAGTGGAGAATGGAAGCATACAAGACTTTAAGTGAAATAGAAGAGAAAATAGAATCAATGCATCTGATAAAAGGGTAACTCAATTGGGTGAAAATCCTTGCATCTCATATTTCTAATGAAGGTCTGATGTCTAAATAAATGAGAAATTACACAAATATGTGACTTTACTAGATAAGTGGCCAAAGAATGTAGAGAAACAGATCTCAAAAGAATTGCAAACTATTTTAAAGCATATGGAAAATTGTTACATATCACTAATAATAAAAGAAATGCCAGTCAAAACCAATTTGAGGTTTCACCTTACACTCAGCAAATTGGCAAAGATGACAAAAGATGGAAATAGTCAATGTTGGAGAGACTGTGAAAAGACAGGCACAATAATGTGTTTGCGGAGCTATTGTTCCAACTATCGTGTAAAACAATTTTGAACGATGGGAAAGTGACTTAAATGTTCATATACTCTTTAGGCTTATGCTAAAGAGGTCATGGACAGAAAGAAAGAATCAGTGAAGATATAGCACCACTCTTGTGGCTGGCAAAGAAGAAGATAAAAATTACATGTCTATCACCTGAGGATGTCTAAGTAATTGTGGTACATACATGTAATGGAATATTACTGCCTTGTAAAAATGATGACAAGGAATGCAAAGAAACATTGGAGTATTTGTCTGAACAAATGCAGAATGGGGTAAGTAGAACCAATAAAATAGACCTACAATGATGCAAATGGAAAAAGCAATTGAAAATTGAATGCTCTGTGTAATCATAATGACCAATCTTTGCCCCTGGAGAAGAGATGAGGAAATAAATATTCCTGCTTTCATTGGGGAGATGGATCATGGGTTTGGGATGTTGAATATACTATTAGATGTAGTCACTGTATTGAATGGTTTTGTTCAATTTTCTTTTTTCTTGGAAGGCTCACTGGGTAGAGGAGGAGAAAGAGGAATTGTTAAGAAATGATTTGTGATATAAAAACAAAAGGTGTCAATAAAATTTTCTTTAAAAGTAATTCATTGGTACCTTTATGTAGGAGACAATCTCTTCATCTGCTTTAATGGATATTAGTAAGTAATTTAGGCACATCTGCCATACTTTTGTTTAGGCTACTTTAAAAGTCATAAAAAATTTCTTCACCCAAGAAAATGCAAGGATGGATTCTTATATATGTTTAAACTATTTCTGTTGGGTGAAAGGGCTTTCTTTCTGAGCAGACTTTTTTCCTTTGTTTTTATTTTTAAAGAAAATATCTGAGATGAATTTATAATGGATTTTGGGGAAGTGGCAGTGTGTTAAGATATGGCAGAGCCCAGATCCACCTAGTAAAGCTCTAAAAATCCACCAGAAGGAGCAATGATAAAATCAAAGCAAACCCACTATAAACTAGATCTAGTCAAAGACTGCAAAAAAAAAAAAAAAAGATTGCTAAAATCTTGGGAAGTGTGGATCAGAGATAAACTGGGAAAGTATAAAGTGAAATTTGAATCATCCCAGTCTCACATTAGTAGAAAGGGTCAGAGCATTGCCCAGCACAAGCAACCTGGATGCTCCTTCCAGATATGAAGCTGGAGATGACCCAATCAGCACAGTCACAGTGATCCAAGGACACCATCCATGATGAAAAAGATTCAAGTAAGTGTCCGGTCCCAACTCAGGGTAAGCTACAGATAACTTCATGCTAGAAGACAGAGCCAAAGGAGTGCCCAGCATGGAATTTCTTAGGGGGCCCAGTCTGAGACAAAAAATGGGGATGGCATGGCACACAAGGTAAAGTGACCTAGGAGTGTTACAAAGTAGGACCAGAACAACATTCAGGCTGGCTCAAACAACAGGAGACAAGGCCAGTCAACTCCTACAGAAGATGAGTCCTAATCTTAGCTACCAACTCAGAATCAAGCAGAGTTATACACCATCCAGAAATACAGGAGCAGAGTTTGACCTATATGTGAATTCCTAATAAACTAAAAATAGAGATATGAGTAAACAAAGGAAAAGCTCAAACACAAGGAAGAAATCTCTTGGACTGAGAGAAATGAAAAGGGTAAAGCCAAAAGAAGACAATAACTGTTGAATAAGTCTATCCTCAAAGGAAATAATGTCATGACCATAAATTATAAGAGTATATGAAATAAATGCAATGAGATGCAAACTAATATAGCCATGGAGAGGCAAAATGACAAGGAGAATTGTTAATTTTGAACAGATAGTGGCAAAAATTACTCAAGAATTTAAACTTTGGGAAATTGGAATATACCAGACAAAAAAATGATTCCAAGATACAAGAAATATTAAAAGAAAATCAAAAGATTGGAATAAAGTAAATGTTAGATGTATGTGACCAAAACGTAATTTTTAAATCTTTACTGGAAGATTTAAAGCAAGAGCCAAAAAATAGTAAGGAAAGCTAAAAATTATTTTTAAAAAATGAAGGAAGTAGAGGAAAAAATGGGAAAAAATTAGAGCTATGGAAGGAAGATGTAAAAAGAGAAATGACATCTTGGAATGAGAGGGACAAAAACCCAAGAAAATGACTCCTTAAAAATTAGATTAACCAGATAGAACCCAATGACTCCATTTTTGTCCAGTCATTTCAATTGTGTCCAACTCTCTGAGATCCCATTTGTGGTTATCTTGGCAAAGATATTGGGGTAGTTTGCCATTTTCTCCACTAAGTTTTACAGATGAGAAAACTGAGGCAGTTAACTTTCCTAGAATCCCACAGCTGGTAAGCGTCTGAGGCTTGATTTGAACTTGGGCAGAGGAATCTTCCTGTCTCCAGGCCACTGGTATGCCAACTAGATGCTTCTACATCAAGAAATATCCTCTCAAAAGCCTGGGCAGGAGGGATGAGGGAGAAGGAGAGTAGAAAATATGAGAACTCCCAGCAAAAATAATTGACCTGGAAAGATGATCCAGTTGATGACCTTGAGTAAGATAATTTATCGTTGTACTACCTGAAAGTCATAACTCATATTTTGAGAAATCTTGAGAGAAAACTACCCAGATTTTTACAACCCAGTGAGCAAAGTAGAAATTAAAAGAATCTACTGGTTACCTCCTGAAAGAAAATTCAACATGAAAACTCCCAGGAATATTATAGCCAAAATCCAGAGGTCCTAAGATTAAAAAAAAAATACTTCAAGCAGTCAAAGAGAAAGAATTAAAATACCTAAGAGCTATGGTCAGAATCACATGAGATTTAGCAGCCATCACTCCTAAAGAAGTGAAACTGCTAAACACATACTTTACTGACCACAATGCAATTAAAATTGTATCTAAATAAAGACCTTTTAAAGGAAATTTAAAACTAGTTGGTGGATCAAAAAATAGAATAGGAAATTTCTTCAAAGGGGGAACAGGAGACAAGGCAATAAGCATTTATATTACACCTACTATGGGCTACACACTGCTGAGTGCTTTTTACAAATATTTTCTCATTTGATCATCACAAAAAATCCTGTAAGGTATATGTTTTTTATTATCCCCATGTTACAATTGAGGAAACTAAGGCAGACATTAATTATTTGCTCAGAGGCACACAGCAAATAAGTATTTGAAGCCAGATCTGAATTCAGATATTCCTTACTCCAGGCCCAGATGTACTATGCCACTTAGCTAGCTCAAAAAGACAGAAAATTATGATGACAAAACATACCAAAATAAATGAATGAGATGCAACTAATGCCCTGATTAAGGGAAAATATGCATCTCTAAACACTTTCATCAACAAAACAGAAATCAGTGAAATCAATGAATTGGACATAAAAAGAAAAGAAACAAATCAACTACCCCTAACTAAACACCGAAGTAGAAATTCTGAAAAGCAAAAAGAAATCAACAAAATTGAAATTAAACCATTGAATTGATAAATTAAAAGAAGGTACTGTTTTTGTTTTTAAAAACAAACATTTAGTAAGTCTGATTTTTAAAAAGAAGGAAATAAAGATGTTCCTATTGCAAATGAAGGAGAATTCACAACAAATAAGGAAATAAAAGAAACTATCAGAAATTATTTTTCCTAATTATATCCCAACCAAATTTATAAGTGAGATGAACTAATATATTTACAAAAACAAAATACCCAGATTAGAAGTAGAAATAGATAATTTCTTCTTGATTGAGAAATTTTAAAAGCCATAATTGAACTTCTGAAGAAAAAAGCCCATCAAGACCAAATGAATTTATAACTGAATTATATCAAATTCAAAATATACTTAATTCCAATGTTACACAAACTGCTTGCAAAAATAAAAGTACCCTTCTAAATTCTATAATGTAATTATGATCTTGATACCTAAACAAGTGGAAAACAAAGCAGAGAAAGAAAACTATGCATGAATATTTCTAATGATCACTGATGTAAAAACATTGATCAAAGATTAGAAAATTAACTTCAATAGCATATTTAAAAAATTATACACTATGACCAGGTTCAGTTTATACCAAAAATGCACGATTGGTTCAAGATAAGGAAAACTATAAATATAAAACCATAATAAAAAAATTTAAACATGATTATATGTATGCATACTGAAAAGACTTTTGATGAAATCCAACGCCTGTTTCTGTTGAAAGCAATAGAAATCATAAAAATAAATGGAATTTCCCTTAACAGGGTAAATAATATTTCTAAAACCAAGAGGACGCATATGTAATGGAGAAAAATTGGTGACCTTTTCAGTAAAATAAGGTATAAAGCAAGGATGCCACTGGGACCACTATTATTTAACATTGTTAGAAATGCCAGCTGTAGCAATAAGATAAGAAAAGGAAATTGAGGAGATAAATATAAACAAAGAAGAAACAAAACTTCTTTTTTTTTCCCAAATGCCACTGGTTTACCCAGAAAATTCTAAAGACATTAACTGAACCAGTACATGTAGCAAAGTTTCCAAATATGAAATAAATCCAAAAACATTTTTAGCATTTCTCTTTATTACCATTAAAAATAAGCATGAAGAAATAGAGAAGTTCCTTTAAACATAACTACAGAGTGTATAAAATGTTTGGTGTCTACTAAGATATACACAGGTAATATGTGACAGCAACTATAAAACACTTCACAGAAATATAGACCTAAATAAATAGAGAAATATTAAAAGCTCATGGGTAGACCATGCAAATATAATAAAAATGACAATAACATAATTTACTTGTTTGGGTATAGCAATAAAACTATCAAATGATTACTTTATAGAGCTACAAAAAACAATAATGAAATTTATTTGAAGGAATATCAAAGATTCCAAGTGAAATTTTTAAAAACAGGAAGGAAATAGACCTAGGAGTACCAGATCTCAAAGGGTACTACAAAGCAGTAATCATCCAAATGACCAGATACAAGTTAAAAAACAGATCAAGTGGAATAGATTAGGAACACAACATACAGAAGCAAATAAACTCAGTACTCTAGTGTTAGATAAACCCCTAAATTTTGGCTACTAGATTAAAAAGACTCATTCTGATGAAAAAGGTTCTAGGAAAATTGGAAAGTAGTCTGGCAGAAAGCAAGTACAAACCAACAATTCACACCATACCCTCAAATGTATCCATGATTTAGACATAAAGCATTACATTTTAAACAAAAAACACATTACATTTGGATCTTTGAGTAAGAAAAGAGTTTATAACCAAATAAGGAATAGAGTGGATGACCAAAGACAAAATAGATAATTTAGATAATATTAAATATCAATCATAATATTAACACTATCATATATAATATGTAGGCTATATTATCGTGTATAATAACTATTATAATATTATTAAATATAAATAAAATGTAAGTTTTTACACAAACAAAATCAATGGAGCTAAAAATTAGAAGGGCAATAGTTAAGTGAGGAAAAATTCTTTGCATCAAATTTCTTTCATAGAAGTCTCATATTCAAAAATTATGATTTTCCAAAAGTCTTAGTCCAAATCTCAGTTTTGATAGCTTCCTAGCTTTAATCACTATTATAGCTCAGAGTAGCACTAAGATTTTTGAGACACCCTCTGTAGGAATCTGATGATGAAACATGCTATCCACTTCTTGAGAGAGGTGAAGACACTCAAGATACCAACAAAGACATGTTTTTGACCACAGTCAATATGGGAAATTGTTTTGCTTAAGTACGCATATTTGTCACAAGGGTTGCATTTTTTTTTCCACCAGTGGGGCTAGGAGTCCAAGATGGGATAGGCAGAGGGTAACCCTCCCCCCAAAAGGAAGCAATAGTCAAAAACAGCAGAGGAAGGGAATGAGCATTTATTAAGTGCCAACTGTAGCAAGCACTATGCTAAGCACTTTACCCAATATTTTATTCTCACAACCACCTCCTATTATTATCTCTATTTTGCAGTACAGGCAGCAGATAAGTGATTTTCCCGGGGTTACAGAGCTAGTAAGTGTCTGAGACTGGACTTGAAATCGAGCCTTCCTGACTCCAGACCCAGGACTGTATGCACTCTAGTATCTAGTTCTCCCTCCTCCAATTGCCCCCTTCAAAAGAGAGTCATTGAGGCACATCTTTCTAATGCAGAGAAAATTGGAGCCTTTCATGGACAACCAGTACCATTTTGAAAATTACAGGTCGAATTTATTATAGAATTTAAAAGAAAAGCAAACTATATATAATAAAAATCTACAGTTTCATGTGCAATCTTCTTTTTCTATTCTACTGTGTGTGTGGAAATGGCCATTTCATCTGATATAAGTTAAGAATTAAAATAAGAGACTGATATTAGATAGAGAAAAGGTTTGGGCTATATACTCACTTATCCAAGTGTGTCAATGGTTGCATTAATTGGAGAAAACAAGGCATGAGGATTAGTGCTAGAAACAGCATATACTCACTCATTCTGAGAAAAAGGACAGTTGTAATGTGGATGAACTTTATCTACACTATGAAATCTCTTCAACAGGAAACTAATAAAGGTCTCTAGTATACTTATTCAGATATACTCTCAGTGAGGTCTCCATTCAATTTTATGATCTCCTACAAATCATCAAAATGTAGAACTAGGATATGTGAATCTGTTTTGCAAAAAGGGGTTTATTTTGAGAGCTGGTCTTTATTTAAGAGAGAAAAGCAGAAGAGGGCAAGGGAAATTTTCCTCTACTTTTATTCTCTGTAACTTTAACTGTATAACCCTTTAGGTCTGCATGCTGTAAACTTTAGACCACATTCAAAAAAATAAGTTAACAATCTATACAGAGCTTTTTATTTTAAAAAAATTATCATGAACTAGAAAATCATCAACAAATTAGATTATTTCTATATACAAAGAAGGTCAGAAAATGGGAATTGTCTATGAAATGGTAAATTATTGCATATAGCTTGTTTTAAATATATATTCTACATGTACAAAAACATACATATATACATGCAAACATACAAATAGTCTTTTTTTCTTTTATAGTTTCAAAGGATCAGTGATGAAATATGCTACTCACCTCTTGACAGAGAGATAACTGACTGATGATATAGAGTTAGATAAGCATTTTTGAAAATGGCCAGTTTGGAGTTTGTTTTCTTTGTCTGCATCTATAAATTACAAGGATTTGGTTTCCTTCTTTGTTTCACATTTTGGGGAGTTG
This sequence comes from Bettongia penicillata ogilbyi, assembly GCA_023548195.1. NCBI lineage: Eukaryota > Metazoa > Chordata > Mammalia > Diprotodontia > Potoroidae > Bettongia > Bettongia penicillata. The sequence goes on along the minus strand of JAJHZJ010000317.1, from coordinate 1,066,835 downwards.
GTACGAAGTAGGGGGAAAGTTCTGGTTCATTTAAAAAAATGAAATGAAAGCTTAAAAAAAAAATAATGTAGTAGTACCAAAATTGCCTTGTTTATCTTTGTCCCCTTTGGTACTTCCTTCTGTGTACTTTTAATATTTAATTGATGTTCATTTTCTTTCTTTTCCAATCACTGTCATTATCCCCCCTTTTATTTTTTATAATATAAAACTCTCACTTATAATGAAGGTATAGTTAAGTAAAGTGAATTTGTGTTTTAGTGGTCATATCTGAAAATGGATTTTTTAAAAATTTGCCCCTATGTCTATCACCTCTCCACCAAAAGGTAAGAAGCGTGTTTCATCATTCTTTTGGGGTCTTGATTGGTCACTGCACTTATCTAAGTAAATTTTTTTCACTTGTTTTCTTTTACTGTGTTGGGGTGATTGTATAAATAGTTGTCTCCACTTCCCTTCATTCTGCATCAGGTCATACAAATCTTCCTAGGTTTCCCTGAATTGATTCCATTTATCATATATATATATATATATATATATATATATATATATATATATATATATATATATCATATACACACACATATACATACGTATATATGGAATATTCAAAGCTGAAAGACAGGTTTGCAATATTGGGGCTTACATGTCTATGAAGTGATTTGGCCAGCAATTACAGGGAATAGTAAAAAAGATTTCAATTTTGAGCTTCTCAGCTTGAGATTACTCCTTTTCAGTATGAAGGCTTCAGCTCAAATAAATTTTTATAAATTTAATGACTATAGAAAAACAATCAGTCTAAATCATATTGAGACCTTACTATCATTAAATTCTTATTGGAGCAGAATTGTAAAGACATTTCACTACCTATAATTTTGCTATGTAGTTAGTTGGGAGTGAGGGAATTTTTTCTTTTTATATTTTGCTTTGACCCAACAGATATTTCCTCCCATATATGCTAAAATATCCTCTCTAAAAAATACACCCCACCCCAAACAATCAAAGTTACGTGATAGTGATTGTGTCTGATGGAACATGTCAATTTTCCAACTTACTATTTTTGACACAAATGATACAGGTTTTGGGGGGGTTAATTATAGCATTTCATATTTTGGTAGGATTCTCCCTATTCCTCTGGCTTTCTGTTTGTTAGCATACAACTATGTGAAAAAAATTCAGATAACTCTTTATTTTTTCTAGTTTTGTTGTAATTTTACATCATCAGAATCTTCCCATGTTCCTCTGAATTCTTTATAGTTATCATTCTTTACTGCATAATATTATAAATGCCATAATTTGTTTAGCCATAATCATATTGTTGGGAACGAAGTTTGTTTCCAGCCTTTTGCTATCACAAATAATGCTGTTCATATCTAACTTAAGGAGGTCAATCTCTCCTTGGAGTTTAAATTCAGTAGTGGGGTTTCTGGCAAAGAGTGTCATTTCTTGAATAATTCAAATTTGTTTGTAAGAATAGTTTCATGAATTTACAACTTACCAACAGTTAATCAGCATCTTCTATTCCCATAGTCTCTCTACTCTAAGGGCAGCTCTGTGGTTTTAATTTCCATTTCAACTTATATTATTAATATCTTTCGTGTATTTGTTGATAGAGATAGAAATGCACCAAAGAGAACGAAGACAGAAAAAGCCCCTGGATTGGACCAAGCATATAAAAAGGCGATCTGTGCTAGAGGAACCGCAACGGCACGTGTTCTGAGAGATCAGTGTTCTAGATATCTAGGAGGGGAAGATAACAATACATGGAAGAATCTTGGACCTTATTAATGAAAAAAATGGTGACCAAGAAAATGGAAACCAACTTCCTACTTCTTGCTTCTACGGATAAAAGGAGCAAGGAGTAGAAGGCAAGGAGAGATCTTTACCCAAGAAAGAAGGAAAAGGAAATTATGTAGGTGACTTGGAGGAGTTTGAACTGGGGGAGTCAATAAATCAGACGTCGCATTTAGGGAGGAGAAATCTGGAACAATGTCTAGATGTCGATACCAGTCTAGGTTTTACTTGTGGTTTGAAGAATGAGCCAGATCTGGCGGACGCGGTCTCCTGGACATCTGTCCTAGGTTCCCTTTCCTCCACACGCACGTTCTCTAGGTATTTACAGCCGCTCTCGTAGCAGGCACGAATGGGGAACCTGAGGGCTTCCCTGCCCGGCCCGACAGCCGAGAGGCTATGACTGCGATGGAGGGAGCCCCTGAGAAGCCTGGGAGGACTCGTTAGAACCAGGGCCACGCTCAACACAGCGAGGTTAACTTGGCGCCACGGGCTGGGCACCACCGGCCCGGCTGGGCACCACCTGCCCGGCTGGGCACCACCGGCCCGGGCTGGGCACCACCTGCCCGGCTGGGCACCACCTGCCCGGGCTGGGCACCACCGGCCCGGCTGGGCACCACCTGCCCGGGCTGGCCGCCACCTGCCCGGGCTGGGCGCCACCGGCCCGCGCTGGGCGCCACCGGCCCGGGCTGGGCGCCACCGGCCCGCGCTGGGCGCCACCGGCCCGGGCTGGGCACCACCGGCTCGGGCTGGGCACCACCGGCCCGGCTGGGCACCACCTGCCCGGGCTGGGCGCCACCTGCCCGGGCTGGGCACCACCGGCTCGGGCTGGGCACCACCGGCTCGGGCTGGGCACCACCGGCCCGGGCTGGGCACCGGCTCGGGCTGCATCGAGGGGGCCAAGACGTCTTAGACTCTGCTTCGGGGTTTGGCATTTTTGTTTCTTCTGGTTTTAGGGGAGGGGCAGGGAAAGGGGGGAGGAAATACATGATTGAAAAATGGAAACGATCCATTTTAAAAAATAAGTTATATCGCAGTGAAAAAGCCTCCTCTGAGTGTGGACCCACCCAGGCTCCGCTCTCCTGCCCCTGCGCCCTGGCCTCTTCCTCCTCGGGGCGGTTAAAGACCAGGCTGGACAGCGCAGTCTGCTGGTGCGGACAGGCCAGCCACACCTTCCCCTCCACCGGCTCGCGGGACAGCTGCCCGGCACGTGCGCACAAGTCTACATAGCCCGGCCTCTGAACTACGATTCCCACAAGGCTATGCGTCCATAGGAGTTTCCGTTTCCTTCCTACATCCAACGCCAAGGGCAGGCCTTCGGAAGGAACTTCCGTCGTGACTTTTTCTTTGTTCCTCGGCCCCGCCCCTTGAATATACTACGATTTCCTTTTGTCCGTGAGATGTTGCCTTCTAACCAATCAGCGGAAGATCCTGGCCGCCCCGCCCCGCCCCTGGAGGCTGAGACTCGAGCTGATGGCGGCGCCCCATCTAAAGCGCTGGGGCTGGTGGCGGATGGTGACGCCATGTGGGAGCGGCCGGCCCCGCGCGGGATGCGCCTTCCCACCTCCGGGCCGGGCGGCTCGCGGGCCTTGCCTGCCCTCCGGCCTGCCTGCTGGGGAGCCGGAGATGATCCCGGTGTGGGGGCGGCGCGGGTCCCCCTGGTGACCTTCTTCGGGAAGGGGGCGGGACATGGGTCATAGACACGCCCATTCCCCAACCAATCCGGGGGAGTGGACAGAGTGTAGGCACGCCCCTTTCTCCCTCTACTAAAACACACCAGGGTGTGGACACGCCCCTTCTCCACCTGCGGGAAGGGCCCTTAGTGCAGACACAACCCTTATCCAGAATGGCCTTAAGTGTAGACTGTGTAGACGCAACGCGTACCCACGTGCTGCAGCCCGGGAGCCTCTGGGCCCAGGCATTCTCTCCAGCTGTCCCCTGTGCGCTCTCTGGCTTTCCCAAACAAACCCAGCCTCTACAGGAAATCTTCCCCAACCCCTCTTAACTCTATTAATATCTGCCTTCTCTGAGTTATTTCCCATTTATCCTGTATATAAATTAATAAATATTTACAACAAAGTCAAGTGCAAGTCATGTCATCATTTCTCTGATGGCATGGTCTTCTTCAGCAACCAAGGCCACGCATGACCTGTTATCACTAGGGTATCTCAGTGGTGTGCCCATATTCAGCCCCCCTACCCCTTTGCTTCATAGCCTGGCCTGGAGTTATCCCCTGCCTGAGGGTAGCTTATGCTAGAACCCAGGTAACTTTGTAAAGCACTTTGCAAACCTTTTAGTTGTCCGAGTATCAGCTGTTAAGATTAGGAGTATATTGGTGATGTGCCCCAAAATGAATGCTCCCTAACTGTTCAGAATTTTTCCCTAACCTTCACAGTTTAATTTGTCAGTAAGTTAACAGGCACTTATCTATTACTGTAGGCATGGCGTTTGCTGCTGGTGATACAAAGAAAGGCAAAAGACAGCCCCTCTCCCCAAGGAGCTCACATTTGGATGGAGGAGACATGTAAATAGCAAGACACATATAAGATATTTTACAAAGTAGATGAAAGGGAATCCAAGGACAGAAGGCATGGGCAGAAAGGGCCTCCTGCACAAGGTGGGAATGGAGCTGAATCTTGTCTGAAGTCTGGGAAACCCTTTTTTTCTAGGTATGGAAGCTTGCCATTAGGTCAGTAGAGAGAGGCACTAGGTGGAGTACAGAATCGCCGGAGAAATTCCTTTAAATCAAAGAAGTCTCAGTGTAATTGGACAGACACTATGATGTCTGTCTGAAATTTGAAGATCATACACTTAGGTTTTTAACATCTTTTTTTAAAAAGGTGGGGGGATAATAATTTCACTCTATACTGCCTAGAGTTGTGAGAAAATGCATTATAAGTAAGAGCCCTAATTAATTTGTCACACAGTTCTGGGTCCAGCACAGTCACTTCCCAGTCCATATTACATTTCAGGACTGCTCCCCAAACTTTGTGTCAGTTTCACCCTCACATATGTTTTGCACGATTTTACATGTATAACGGATATCATATTCCTTGCCTTCTTAGGGGATAGGGGAGGAGCTGGAGGGAGAGAGAGGTGGAATTCAAAATTTTTTAAATTAACTTTAAAAAAAAAATCAGCTTCTTCCACATTCCAAGTGAGGGAGACTGGATCAGCAGGAATGGTTTTGTGTGTGTGTGTGTTTCAGGAGTCCATGACCTTTGAGGATGTGGCTGTGGATTTCACCCAAGAGAAGTGGGGACAATTGGACCCTGCTCAGAAGCTTTTTAAAGATGTCCTGCTGAAGAACTTACAGGAACCTGGTTTTTCTTGGTGAGGATAGCTTCTACCTATAACTGGGAAGCTTTTAACTTGAGGCCATGAGGAGTGTGGTGGGGGAGAGGGTGTATGTTTAGGTTTAATAGTGCTTTTTTGACATGGAAAAAACAGATTCCTAATCCCACAATGTTCATGAGACATAGTATCTTTGCACCATGTTCTCAGTCTTTGCTTTGTAAAATTGGAGAGGGTCATTTTCAGTGTATGGTTATCTGTTCTATATCAACAGGGTTTAAGGGCCTGGTGCCCTGTAATCTGGAAAATCCCTGTAAAATTTTTTGGCCCTCCCTACCAGAGAAGAAATCTGAATTTTTTTCTTTTTCTTCTGTGAGGTGTTTATAGTACCTTATTGGAAATTTGGGTTGATATTATTCATTATTTTGTGATTCTGTACTCCACCTAGTGCCTCTCTCTACTGACCTAATGGCAAGCTTCCATACCTAGAAAAAAAGGGTTTCCCAGACTTCAGACAAGATTCAGCTCCATTCCCACCTTGTGCAGGAGGCCCTTTCTGCCCATGCCTTCTGTCCTTGGATTCCCTTTCATCTACTTTGTAAAATATCTTATATGTGTCTTGCTATTTACATGTCTCCTCCATCCAAATGTGAGCTCCTTGGGGAGAGGGGCTGTCTTTTGCCTTTCTTTGTATCACCAGCAGCAAACATATATTTTATTCATTTCTGAGTTTCTAAACTTTTTTTGTGTCATCTGCTGGCCTTCTCAAACAAATAACCAATAGATTTCACCTTCAAACAACAGTTGAACAAAACCACCTGATAATGTTTGTGACTGATATACCTCATGTCACTGACTATTTTTATATTTACTACAGTATCAGGTGTCGAAGTGGATGGAGTGCCAGGCCTGGAGTCAGGAAGGCTCATCTTCTTTGTGAGTTCAAATCTGGCCTCAAACACTAGCTGTGTGACCTTGGCCAAGTTATTTAACCCTATTTGCCTCATAAAATGAGCTGGAGAAGGAAATAGCAAACCAATCCAGTATGTTTGCCAAGAAAATCTTAAATAGGGTCATGAAGAGTTAGACACAACTGAAACAACTGAACAACCAATTTAACAGAAAAGAATGTGTTTTAAAATGATAATATTTTATATCAATATTTTTCATTGTAGATGACCAGAATTTTTTTCATTTACATTGTTATAGTCTAAGTTGATAGATAGCTGTATCTATCTATCTGTATATGCACACATATTTACATGTATATATACATATGTATGTGTATGTATATATGTATGTACATATGTATATGTATAAATTATGGGTTTGGTTTCTTCATTCTGTATCACCTCACACAAATTTTCCTATGTTTCTCTGAATTCTTAATATTGGTGATTTTTTTATGACTACAGTAATAGACAATGATCAGGTATATTCAGTCATTCTTCAGTTACTGTGCACATAGTTTATTTCTCACTTCTTGCTGTTACAAAGAGTGCTTCTGTGAATAATTTTGTATACAGTGGATTGTGTCTTACTATCATTGTCTTTCTTAGGGTTTAAAACCAGTAGTTGGATTGCTTAAGTAATCAGATATAAGCAATTTATTAACTTTTCTTACATAATGACAAATTACACAAGATTCAGTGTGCCTAATCTTCCCCTTCAACAGTGAATTTTCCATTTTCATAATCTTTCCCAATTTGATACATATGTAATTCTCAATGGTTTTGCACTTCATGGATTATTAGTAGTTTTTGAACTTTTTAACCTATAGATAACTTCTTTTTTCTTTGAAAACTGTACCTGTCCTTTGAGAAATGACTTATTAAGCTTTTTGTGTCAATTCCTTAGAGATGTGGAAGTCAGAGTTTTATCAAAGACATTTAGTACAAACATTTTCCCCAGGCCAAATCCATTCTTACTGTAGGTGCATTGATTTCATTTCTGCACAACTTTTGTTATTATTCTTGATTTGCTTTCACATAAATCAAGTTTTCTCTTATCTTCTAGAATAGTCTTTATTCCAAGACTGGTTATAAATTCATTTCCTATCCACATTTGTGGAAAATCTAGCCTACTCTTCTCCCCTACACTTTTTATAGAATAGCTTTATATATTTATATGGTTTATTCTTTAGGGATCCATTGTGTTATATACTGTCATATGCTATGTTCTGCTGACTATAATCTGTTTTGCCCTGAAGTATTTCACATCACTTATTACATGGATGAGATTGTTATAATCTAGGATTTGGTTTTCTTGGGCAAAGCCTTATATTTCTGGTTTTTGATCTCCACTCCTTCAGGGAGCCATTATATTGTTTGTTGGGGTTTGTTTTTCCTGTCTTTTTTACTTTTTTTCCTCCTGCAGCACAGGCTATGCCAGGAATCTTAAATCTCAAAGACTGGTGCTGTTGAGAAACAGCCCCAAAGTTACTTAACTGCTGGGAGGTCTTTTAGAAGACCTTACTACCAAGGGAAATGGTGTAGTTGTAGTAGGAGCAATATTGTGAGGCCATATCTAAGGCAAGCTAAAATGGTTTTTCCTTAAAAGGTGTGGAAATTGGGGCAGAGTCAAGATGGCGGAGTAGAAAGACGCACGTTTACGAGCTCCGAACCCCACAGCCCATAGAATTAATGTAAAAAGAGATCCCCATAAGTTCTAGATCACTGAAAGGGGTGCAGAAACAGAGTGGAAGAGATTTCCGTTCCAGAGAGCCCTGGAGAGCCATCCCCAGGGTCTGTCGCGCCCCGGAAAGCGGACCCCACCCCAGCGCTGCCCTGGCCACGGCCCCAGAGAAGCTGACCCAAGCAGGCTTCAGGGATGGAAGCTCCGGCGGCCGGGAAAGTCCCTCCGCCCACAGAAGCTACAGGTCAGTGAGAGAGACGGCTGGGCTGGAGGAGGCGAGCGGAGTGTCTCCATGACTCGGGCCCCCTCAGGAGGAAGCGGCGGCGGCAGAGACGGGGGCAGGAAGCAGCGGCGGCAGAGGCAGCAGCTGCAGAGGCGGCCCAGGACTCCCCCAGCAGCAGGCAGGATCTTTATTACTGAAAGTCTCTGCATAAACAACCTGAGGGAGCTGAGCCTGGGAGGCGGCCCTGCCCCCACCCCAGCACCACAACTAAAGCTCACATTGATTAGCAGCTGGGTGGCGCGGAAAGCCAATTTGAATCTCAGACCCCAAGCACTAGCTGGGCGGATCTAGGCGGGGGTGGACAGGAATCTCAGAAGTCAAGTAACTGGCTGGGAAAATGCCTAGAAAAGGGAAGAAAAATAAGACTATAGAGAGTTTTTTCGAACAGATGCAAATGATCCCGACTTTCGGATCTGACGATGACGAGGACATATTCTTGCCATCAGGGAAAGTCGTGGAGGGCGGGGCCTCAATACCCCAGACATCCCAGGGGGATGTCGGGTGGGCTCAGGCCTTGGAAGAGCTCAAAAAGGATTTTGAAAAGCAAGTTAGACAGATGGAGGAAAAACTGGGAAGAGAAATGAGAGAGATGCAAGAAAGGTATGAAAAACGGGTCAATACCTTGGTAAAGGAGACCCAAAAAAATGCTGAGGAAATTAACACCTTGAAAAATAGGCTCACTCAATTGGCAAAAGAGGTTCAAAAACCCAATCAGGAGAAGAATGCTTTCAAAAGCAGAATTAGCCAAATGGAAAAAGAGGTTCAAAAGCTCACTGAAGATAATAGTTCTCTCAAAATTAGAATGGAACAGATGGAGTCTAATGACTTTACGAGAAACCAAGAAATCACCAAACAAAACCAAAAGAATGAAAAAATGGAAGATAGTGTAAAATATCTCATGGGAAAAACAACTGACCTGGAAAATAGATCCAGGAGAGACAATTTAAAAATTATGGGACTACCTGAAAGTCATGATCAAAAAAAGAGCCTAGATATCATCTTCCATGAAATTATCAAGGAAAACTGCCCTGACATTCTACAACCAGAGGGCAAAATAAGTATTGAAAGAATCCATCGATCACCACCTGAAAGAGATCCAAAAAGAGAAACTTCTAGGAACATTGTGGCCAAATTCCAGAACTCTCAGGTCAAGGAGAAAATCTTACAAGCAGCTAGAAAGAAACAATTCCAGTATTGTGGAAATACAATCAGGATAACTCAAGATCTAGCAGCTTCTACATTAAGGGATCGAAGGGCATGGAATAGGATATTCCAGAAGTCAAAGGAACTAGGACTCAAACGAAGAATCACCTACCCAGCTAAACTGAGTATAATACTTCAGGGGAAAATATGGTCTTTCAATGAAACAGAGGACTTTCAATCATTCTTGATGAAAAGACCAGAGCTGAAAAGAAAATTTGACTTTCAAACACAAGAATAGAAGAAGCATGAAAAAGTAAACAGCAAAGAGAAGTCTTAAGGGACTTACCATAAGTGAACTGTTTACATTCCTACATGGAAAGACAATATTTGTAACTCTTAAAACTTTTCAGTATCTGGGTAGTTGGTGGGACCACACACACACACATGTACACGCATGCACGCACACACACATACACACATACAGAGACAGAGAGCACAGAGTGAATTGAATAGGATGGGACCATATCTTAAAAGAAATTAAGGTAAATGGTGAGAGAGAAATGTAGTGGGAGGAAAGAGGGTGAAATGGAATGGGGTAATTATATGTCATTTAAGAGGCAAGTAGGAGACTTTTTAGTGGAGGGAAAAAGAGGAGAACTGAGAAAAAAAAACCAAGAAGTTTACTCTCATCACATTTGACTAAAGGAAGGAATAAAATGCACACTCATTTTGGTATGAAAACCTATCTTACAGTATAGGAAAGTGGGGGAGAAGGAGATAAGCAAGGGGGGGATGATGGAAGGGAGAGCAAAGGGAGGAGGGAGCAATTTGAAGTCAACACTTGGGGAGGGACAGGATCAAAAGACAGAAGAGAAACAATGAGGGGCAGGGTAGGATGGAGGGTAATTCAGTTAGTCTTACACAACACAACTATCAGGGAAGTCATTTGCAAAATTACACAAATATGGCCTATATTGAATTGCCTGCCTTCCCAAAGGGAATGGGTGGGGAGGGAGGGATGGGGAGAATTTGGAACTCAAAGTTTTAGGAACAACTGTTTAGTATTGTTGTTGCTACTAGGAAAGAAGACATACAGTTAATGAGGAATAGAAAGTAATCTGGCCCTACAGGAGAAAAGAGAAGATGGAGACAAGAGAAGGGAGGGATGACAGAAGAGAGGGTAGATTGGAGATAGGGAAAATTAGATTGCTTGGGGTATTTGGGTGGGGGGAGGGGATAAAAGGGGAGAAAATTTGGAACCCAAAATTTTGCGAAAATGAATGTAAAAAGTTAAATAAATAAATATAAATAAATGAAAGTAACTACAAAAAAAAAATGTGTGGAAATCATTCGTAGTGGCCTAAGGACACAAAAGTCAGGATATGACAGTTCAGCAGGTTCTCACTTGGGCTTCTGACCAACATGCCAGTGTTGCCAACAAGGAAATTGCACTTAACTGAATCAATGCTCTGTGTTTACTATGAGTGTTTAGGGAGTATGCCAGAAAGAATGCTGCATTTCCCTGCTTTGGATATCTTTTTCCTGATATGGTTATATAAATCACCTTTTTATAACTGTTAGATGAAGTACAAATGTCTCATTTCATTTCAAACAACCAGACAAATCCAAATCCAGCCTTGCCTACTACACGTTCTCTTCTTGGCACTCCCACAGCCACCATCCTAGTTTAATTCTTTACCACCTCTGCCCTGGGGTATGGCATTAACCTGCTTTTCATCTAGGCTCTCCTACATCTAGACTGTCCTCTTCAAACCTTCCACACAGCTGCCAGAATGATACTCCTAAAGCTGAGTTACTGCAGTGTCACTCCTTTGCTTAAGATCTGGTGATTGCATCTTGCCTCTACAACTAAATTCCACTTTAGCTTTTTAAAAGCTTTCACAGTTTGGCTCTGGCCTACCTTTCCAGATTCATTGCACATATATCTTCCTTCTCACTATGTTCTAGTCAAACTGGTCTACTTATTATTCACTGTACATGACATTCTATTTCCCATCTTCATGACTTTATGTGACCCATATCCCCTCATATCTGAAATGCAGTTTTTTCTCATCTCATGGAATAGCTGGCTTCCCTCAAAACTCACGTCAGGCCCCAGCTCATATAGGAAGCCTGTCATAACCATTCATTTCCCTTGTTCCCAGCATCCTCCTTTGAAAATTTTGTATTTCATTTTCAGCACACACATTGAATGGAAATTCCTTGAGAATGGGAATTCTCTTTACTCTTTCCAGTAGTATGTGCTGATACATAGTATCCACTATATAAATTCTTTTGAACAAACAAATGTCATGTCCTAGGTCTTCCCCAATATATTAGTTATTTCATTTAAATCCCTTCAACAATAAATTATAGCAACTGGCAGAAATTTATATTTTCCTTGGACAATACTGAATATGTAATGCACGGTCATGTGACCTCAAACTAAGGCTGACTTTCTGTGAATATGGGGATAGAGAAGAGGATACGGTCAAGGTCTACCCTTTACCAGTCTTTGTGCCACATTCTTCATGATTTATGTGTCAGGATCTGTAGTAGAGATCAAGTGGACCATCATGTTATTTCCTATAGTCAGTCAATAAGCAGTAAGTACTTGCTATGTGTCAGGTACCACGCTAAGTGCTGGGGGTACAAAAAGAGGCAGAAAACAGCAGCCCCTCCCCTTAAGGAGGTTACATCTTGTTGGGAGAAGGCAACCCACATAAGGAAGGTGCAAAGCAGGAGGAAGGGGCATGATGGAGAAGTCAGAAGGGTTTAGTGGGGTGGGAAATGAAGAGATGGCTAGCCTGGATATCCTCCTTCAGCGGACATTCTGGGAGGGCCCTCAGGGTACTGATGAGTTCCAGGGCTAAAGGGGTTTCTAGGGTATGAAGTCTGGGGGAAGGGGCAGCAGGTTAGGGAATTAGCAAAATAATGAGGCAGACTTGGCACTTTTACATTTTTAATGCTAAGGTTTATTGAAGCAAAGATACATAATTAATAAGCAAAGATATCCCTGATGTGAATGTGTCCAAAGTGGCTTTGTGCAGTTTCCAGCAGTTTGCATGAATCAGGGTGTTTTGTCAAATCTGGGAAGCTGTTATGGGGTTCTAGCCAAGGACTTTTAATTGGTTTAAATTACTTGTCCCTGAACCAAGTTTAATTATATTCCCAGCTGTTTGCATTTCCATCAGTGAGTTCAGCTGTGGGTCTAAAAGCACCAATTCCTTCAGGCTTAACGGAATACACTCCCTGGTGGCTTACTTTAGTAGTCCTATTCCTGTATCTTGTAACAGGACCAAGAGCAAACTAACTCTACCCTTAACAAATTTGCTTTTGACCACCTTTCTTGTGTGGCCAGACACCACAAAACTACCCATTTGGAAAGCGTTAGCTGGTAAATAGCCAGGGGAAATAGACATAAGGGCCTTACCTCCATGCCTATAGTAAGGCCCCTTTATCTCCATGTAGCCACATATGCTGCATCAGTAGGGTTTCTTTCCAGTATTGTCTTATACTGAGTGAGAGATTTCCTGACTAAAGGCCTTCACATCTATTACATGTTTTTCTCAAGTAAAGATTTTTGCAAGATCAATAAGGTGTGCAATCTCACTGAAAGCCTTCCCACATGAATTACATTCATAAGACTTAATTACAGTATGCATTCTATTGCATGAATTCATCGGTTTGACTAGCTTTTGCCAATAAGCCAGCATGAATCAGAGAAATAGGTTTTATTATACAGTGACACACCCCAGCAGCATTTGATGGGAATGTCATTCATAATTCAGCTAGTAGTATTTCTATAGTACATGAAACAAAGAAAAACACATGGCTGCTCATTATAGTGTAGTTGATTATACAAAGAAGAAAGTATGTTTGTTAAAGAAAATGTCTAGCATTCACTATAGGAGATAAAGAAGGGATGTGCCCTTCTTAATATAGTTATTTCACTAAGTCAAAGGGAACTATATATCAGGCTAGATAAAGGGAGACATTCCAGGGACGATTTGAGTCCTCTTTTTCATTTTTTTTTTTAGCAATTATATCTTTTTGTATCAATTATAGGAGGAAAAAGACAGTGAAAAGAGCCAGCTGTTGCAGCTAGTCTTTCAGTTCATGCAGGCATTGTACACAGCAAAACTGTAAATACAGAATAAAATGGTTAGTTATGTTTTCCCAAATATTCACTTTAGCAATTTCCCCTCTGTCCCTAGACACAACCACTTTATCTTTGGGACATCTAACGTGAGGACAAGATTAAGTCAGTTTCTATAGCAAAAGAGGCAACTTGGTCCAAAGAGGGTTATAGCGGTTATGAAAAAAAAATAAAAACAGGTCACAAATCATACAAAATTCAGAAGATTCCCTTAAAAACTAATCATCAAACTTCAACCAATAAATTAATCAGTTGTACGACAGTAAATCTAAGAAGCAACAAGAAAATTAAGATACAAAACAGGGCACTCTTAAGAGATAACGGACAATAAACATCGCTCTATTATCAGAGGGGCAAAACAAACCAGAGAATGCACCATAACATCCACTTAGAAAACAGGTTTCTTTTCCCATCATTTTGGGTTAGCTCTCTACTTCATGAAGTTATCTGCTTCTGGGAAACACTTTCCCTAGGAAATTCGGTGTTAGAGGGGGTCTGTCCACAGTTGATCACTGTCCACAAATTGTCCAGATTAATCTACTTAAACTCAGAGACATGCATCCCTGAATCAACATCTAGGTGTCTTTAACTGAGGTGTTAGTTGTCAAAAGTACATGGAACGGGCCTCTGGATTTGCAGAAATGTTTCCTTGACCACTTTCCATGTTCCAAGTCACTTATGGAGATTCTTTAACCTGTTGGTGATAAAACTTAATACAGTTTGGCAAGGCTTGACAAAACTAATTACATTGCCTTTCCAGTAATAAGTTCATGTGGTGAAAGTCGGTACAAGTCTAATGGAATTAACCTTATGAACATCACAGCTATAGGAAGAACATCAGATTATGTCACCTGTAACTCATCTGAAAGTTTAGTTTTTAATATTTACATGCTTTACCTGAAATGTGCTTGTGGTACAGACATCACTATAGACAATGCTATCTATGGACTAAAGAACTATTTTTAAAAAGATCCTTGAGAATCTGACTTTGTAAAATAAGTCCTTCTTTCTCTTGATATCAGAGACCTCAAACAGAAATTAAAAACAATTCCCTAATTTAAACATTCACAAAATAAGATGCAAATGTTTTAACATCCATTTAATCATCTTGCACATAACGAAATGCTTTGGAGAACTAGTCCATTTTATGTATGAGCTTCAACAAATTGAGACAAACCTTTTCCTAAAGCTAAGTGCTTTAGAATTATGTGACTATAAAGACCTGTTACATTTAATGAGCCTATATCCAACCATTTTGTATGCCATACACACTAAGGGGAGGGAAATGATCTTTGGCCATTTGCTTAGGGTAAGCAGTAATTTCTACAGAGTAACAGAGCATATGGAATTCTGTATTTACTATTCACATATTTCCCTGGATGGTTAAGCTACTGGAGCTTTAGTTTTGATGTGTAAAACCATAAAAATATATTGCTTCTAGAGAACGGCCACATATTTTATCAAGCCATTCTTTATTTTTCCAGAGTCTCAAGTTAATGCTTTCAAAATCTCACTGAACTCTTCCTGACATATAATGTCATTTGCCGAAGACTGCGTTTCTCCTCTTCTCCCAATATATGTACATATAATGTATATGCCTCCAGGCACAGTAGTTTAAGTTGTTTTGTGAACAAGATAGAAAAGATTTATTTCCTCTTTATTCTTTTGTTAAAAAAAAAAAAACTATTGATTTACAAGTTTCTTGACAACTAATTAAACAATTTCTATATAGGAAAGCCTCAATCCAACTTGAGATCTTATAAACAATTATTTGTTTGGGATAAAACATATCTCGTCTGTGTATCTAGGCATTTGTATGGATAGGAATCTGTGAATATTCAAATGAACCTGAAAGTTTAGTTGTTTCTTATTATCTTCGGGATAAAATTTGAAATATATCATTTAGGACCACCTTCTTTCCTTGGGCTTTTCCATTATTTTTCACTAGCTGAAGTCCTAATAGTCGAAGTCCTAAGCTTACAAATACAATTATTGTCTTTAATTACATTCCTTTACCCAAAGGAAATCACTTGAAAGCCAGTCATATATATCATAGTTCTCAAATGGAAAGTCTGATTTTGCTGCTCTTTACAAAGTGAAGATCACTACTTCATTAAAAATTAAACTTTTACATCTTTATCTCATGTCACAGAATTCACCCATAAGGGCATATTTTATCTTCATATCATTCAGAAGGAATGTATTGCTTGAAGAACATAATAATCTTATACATGAATATTTAAGGATTAAAATGATGGGCAAGGAGATGGCAGGTCCAAAAGCAGATTTGTCCAGGTAACTGAGGTTAGAAAGTTGAAATGAGTAGTGGCCACCTATTCCAAGCAGTAAAAATAAAATCAACTGGTTCCTTCCTACCTGCATCCCAAAGCTCAGAGATGCTTGAGGATTGTAACATCAGATAATTCATTAGAATTATATTCGTTAGAAAACACTTGTAGTTCACCTACCAATAGAAAGTTGCTATGAAAGGGAAAAAAAGGAAGGACATGGTGGTAACAATATTAATATTATTCCCTTAGGTTTAAGCCCAAAGGCACAGACTGACATATCGTAAATTAACAGGATAAAGTTTTCTTTGCTGATTTTGGATAAAATTCATAGTAACATTTTGGAACAACCAATTATGCAAGCTTCACATTGTTCATGTGAATTCAGGATATCATGGCCAGGTTCATTATTAACCAAGTAGGAAATTTTGCTATTCAGAAAGGAAAAAAGCACAATGGGGAAACTGGGTCTAAGAAATCCTGCTATTATCTTCATAAGGCTGTCTTTTCTGTCTTCCCAGGTACTTACATCCACCTGTAACGTTTCTCAAAACGAACTCCCTTTGAGCACTTCATGGCATTGAATTGAACGGTGCAATGATTCAATTAAATTAGCAATAAAACAAACAATTATACTTGAATTCAAAACTCAGTAAATCCAATTATATTCCCAAGAGGTTCAACTCCCTTAACACAGCACAAACCACAGCTTATGGAAGGATAGTTACTTTCTTGCAATAATATTCAGTTAAAATAAATAATTTTTAAAAATGGATCATCAGTATTCATCAAGTGCATATAAGGTATTTTAAGAAAACACTTTAATTCATTTGTGTGCATGTGTATGTTCAGACATCCTGAAGTTACAACCAAGTAGTTAAAGTTAAGAAAATAAACACATTCTGGGGTTTTATACAAGAAGTGGAGGTTTGATACAGTTCACTAAAATTGGAGAAAGACAGTGGCTTCTGTTGGTTTGGATATCTTAAGGTATCATATATTAACTTCTGAGGCAGAAAGAAAAATATTCTTACTAGGACTTACATTACATTGGCTCAAAGATATAATTTCAATGCATATTTATTCAGGTATAATTTCATCTAATTTAGTTTTCATAAATTTCATAATTAGCAATCCAATTTACTATCTCAGAATTTGCAAAGTTCTCACCTGTCACATATATACTTTCAGCTCTTACTTTCATGGAGGGGGTAAGATTTTATGATCTTGCCCAAGTTGAAGATCCAAAAGACCTGGCAAGTCCTTAAAGTATTTCACTGATAATAACAATTTACAAGGTCTTTAGGTTTTGCCAAATTCTATTCGAATTCTGCCAAATTACCATTGTTATTCATTTTTAAGCAAAATATAACCAAGTATAGACAGGTTTTTGATGTTTTTTGTTTTCTTATCATAATGCTAAGTCTCTAATATGTGAGAGTTCAAATTTATCATTTCATAGCATTCAGATCAAAGGAGGAGTTAATTTCCTAATAATACATGTGTAGTTAAGTACCCTCTAGGTATCACTTTTCAAATTAACAGCATTTCTTATATGGCTTCCCAAAATCACAATGCAAAAAATTGGGAATTTCAAAAAATATTATAGACTTAAAACATGAAACAAAACATTGCCAGTCAAATTACATCCACTCAATTGAATGCATTCTGAATTACCTTAAAAAGAAATCCATTTCATCTCTCCATTTTGGCATTCTATGTTAGTTGCATTCAGATATCAATATGGAGTAATTAAAATTAAATTGTCCTTATATTACAAAGATGGCATTAGTAATTACCATTCAGAACACAGATCATGTTGTAAATAGTAATTTCCCCAGATTTATCAAAAGGCAACATAAATAAAAATTTTTGAATGCCACACGATTCGATCTACTTTTCTACATGAACAATATAAAAAGTGATAAAAATAAAGCTTGGCAATCATAAGAAACCTCAAAATTAACTATTTGAGGAGAAAATAAGCACTTCCCCAGCACTTCATTTTAGAGGCATGGAGAGCCTCCTGTTCTCCTGTAATCTAGACTAGCTGTAAGATTTAAACTCCTCTAGAGTATTTTATTGCCTTCTTGGCTTTATGCTGTACATTTTGGCAGCTGGCAAACACAGACTTTGCATTGTGCCAACCTGAGTAAAGAAAATCACTGATTTTACATTCCTGCTCTCAGAGAAACTCTCTCAAATTCTCATTGCCTTCTAAGTAAGCTTTATATCCACACTGCGTAAGTGCAAATGCTCTCCAAACTTCCTTTATATTCCCTTCAGAACTGAACTTGATTTCCAAACTGATTCAACCCTTCACTTTCCTTCTCTACTTTCTGAATTCCTCACATCTTTTATTTCCTAATCATATCCCACTCCATCCACAAATTTTCTTTATGCCACTTAAATAATTAGCACAAGTTTTATTACACAATTTCAGTTAACTTTCCTTGATCAAAATGGAAACTTTATTTTGTCAGGTAAAACATTCCAATTTGCTTCTTTAAGGGCTTGTAAATATAGTTAATTCTAATTTCTTTTTAAGGTGACTTTGCTTCTAATTAGGCAATTAAACTTTATTAAGTCATTCACAGAAAAACACAGAGGAAAAAATGCAAACTTTCCATTAAAGTGAAATTTTACTAATTTAAACAAATCTTTCTTTTCAAATTGTATAGAAGAATTAATAATGGCACTATATGGTTCTTAAGCACCATATATTTAGAAAATGCAGATTTCAAAACCATTTACCTTTTTTTCTTTTTTTACTGTTTAAGGCTTTCTTAGTTGTCTCTAGTGGGTGAAATCATCTACTCTTACCTTAAAACAATAAATCTGTCACACTTCAAGGAAGAGAGGGTAGCAAAAATGGTGAAGTGCTATTTGAATGTAACTTTCACAAAGTTTTCATTTTTTGTTATAGAGTATCAACCCCCCAAAACTCTGGAGATAATTCACGAGAATATTTCAGCCTTTAAAAAATATTCAAATCACATTTTGGAATTCACAGTAAAGAAATTACACTTCAGTCATAAATTTAGTTGCTAATTAGTTTACAATACCATAAGTTTATGTAAATAGAGAAAGGATTTTAGTTCCTCTTACTGATCTCTGTGTACTCCCAACTTGGCTAGATTAAGAGCACAGAATTATGTCTTCTGAAAGCTTCGAAATATGTGGCATGAAGTTCTCATTTCTCCTCTTCCCTTTATTTCCTATGGAAAGTTTACTGGGAGTGGGACAGTTTAACACTGGAATTGGCTGGGAATCTTGGATGAAAAGGACACGTCTTCTGCCACTGCCAGAGGTGATGGCAGTAATTAACAGACACCAGAGAAAGGTCATTTAAGTACTTTGTTCCCTTTACATCCTACAAGATGGTGGTCTTGTCCAGAATTCTACTGCAAGGCAGCTGAAAATTGTACCCGGTGATCTTCCTGCATCTGGGTCTTACTTGTCTTTACCGTTCTCTCCTCTTCCCATTCACTGAAGATAAAAGCAAGAGGATTTCACACAGAGTTTTTTCTTGCCCCTCAAGGGCAAGGTTATAAAAGGCAATGCTATTGTCCCTTAAAAGAACAAGTATCATCTCTGGGTAGTTGGTATCTCCAGAGGGAGAGTGTTTGAGACAAATAGTGGAATATTAGGTGGAGAATGTGACAAAGGATGTCAGCATTCATCCTCTGGCAAAACCTCATAAGGAGGTAGCATTCACTTTCTCCAGGAGAAAGATTAGCTTCACAATTTGATTGGCAAGACTTATGCACTTCAGGATCTATTCAAATAAATGAATAACTCACTTATTTTGAGAAATGGACCTCTATTTTTTCCTTCTATAATTCATAAGGTTTCATTATCATAACAGCCAGGGCCTTCGTGTATTAAGTATCAGGTGGCCATTTAGTTTTAACAAAGAACAAATTCACACTTAGACACTAGCCCTTCCTAGAACTTTTTTCCAATTCATCAAAATGGACATGAAGATTCTACTCCAGAAAAGAAATACCAACTCGCTACCATCACGATGACTGATTACTCAAGGTGAAATTGAGACTTCCATCAGCTTTACATTATTAACGTTTGCAATCCCCACCCCCACCCTGACTACTTGAGTTTATGGTTAGATGAACTCTTTGACCTCCACCAGAGCCTTCTCTGGTTCTGCTCTAGCAGGATGTAGTTTTTTCAAAGGCTCCTTGCTATCTTACTGCCAGATACCAGACCAGAATAAAAATTTAACCAAGAACTTAGATAGGAAGGTTGGCCGAGACACTGAGTAAGTACAAATGACACAAAGTCATACCACACAATACAAAAATACACAAAACATTATCCTGTCTCTATAGATCTCATGACTTGGAGCCCCAATGTGTTAGATTATGCCTTTGTCAGATCTCCCAGTTCCCTCTCTTGAGACATTCCTGAATCGGTGAACTCATTGGTACAAGGTTAGAAAGTTCTTGAAGATGGGGATCTGTAAAGGCTGAACTAGCCAGTACCAGACCATGTGGTCAAAACTGGGGCATGAATTTTATCAGTCTGACTAGCTTTTGCCAACGTGCCAGTACAAGTCAGAGAAATGGGTTTAATCATACACTCAAGGGAGAAACCCACTTCTCTAGCAGTTGATGAAAATGTGTATCATGCCCATTATTATACATTACATGAAACAAAGAAAAAAAGATGGCTGTCCATAACAGTGCAACTGGTGTTACAAAGAAAAACTTGTTAAGAGAAGTGTATATGATTGGCTATAGGAGATAGAGAAGGGATGTGCCCTTTTTAGTATAGCTAATCTAAGTCAAAGGGATCTACCTGTCAGGCTAGATAAGGGAGGGAAGATATTCCAAGATCGTTGAATGCTCCTTTTTTAGCAATCAAGTCTCTTTGTATCAATTAGAGGATGAAAGAAGAAACTGAAGGAAACCAACTATTGCAGCCGGCCTGTCAGTTCATGGAGGGTTCCTACATAAAACAATGGCCAATAGGGAACAAAATGGAGTCAGTTATGTTCTCCAAAATATTCACTTTCAACAATTCTCTTATGGTAATGAAAAGGTGATTGATGTTTAAGCCCTTCCCACATTGACTACAATTATAGGACTTCTCTCCAGCATTATTCTCTACTATGTGCACTTTGTTGGAAGAACTTTCCAAAATTCCTTACTGAGTTTCTCTGAGCTTAGAATGAATACTTTCCCACATTCATTACTTTTGTAAATCTTTCCAGGACAAATTGGTGCCAAAATGTGTGCTTCAGCTGAAGACTTTCCAACATTATTACATTAACATTTCCTTCTACTACAATGTATCTAGGGGATAAATAAGCAATTCACTGTATCAAAAAGCTTTTCCATATTCATTATGTTCATAAAGTTTCTCTTCAGCATGCTTTTTCTGGTGAGAAGTAAGCTGTGTTCGGAGAATGAAGCCCTTTCCACATTCACTGCATATATAAGGTTTCTCTCCAGTATGAATTCTCTGGTGGTAAAGAAAGGATGAATTGTGTCTAAAAGATTTCCCACATTCATTACATTCATAAGGTTTTTCTCCAGTATGAACTCTCTGGTGGTTAGTAAGGGATGAACCAGAGCTAAAAGCTTTCCCACATTCATTACATTCATATGGTTTCTCTCCAGTATGAATCCTCTGGTGGAAGGTAAGATGTGTGCTATGGACAAAGGCCTTCCCACATTCGTTACACTCATAAGGCTTTTCTCCAGTATGAATTCTCTGATGGGAAGTAAGCTGTGTGTTCACTCTGAAGGCCTGTCCACATTCATTACATACATAAGGTTTCTCTCCAGTATGAATTCTCTGGTGGTAAATAAGAGATGAGTTGGAGCTAAAAACTTTTCCACAGTCTCTACATTCATAAGGTTTCTCTCCAGTATGAATTTTCTGGTGGGAAGTAAGGTGTGCACTCTGGATGAAAGCCTTCCCACATTCATTACATTTATAAGGTTTCTCTCCAGTGTGAATTCTCCGGTGGTAAGTAAGGGATGTACTAGAGCTAAAAGCTTTCCCACATTCATTACATTCATAAGGTTTCTCTCCAGTATGAATTTTTTGGTGAGAAATAAGGTGTGCACTCTGCATGAAGGCCTTCCCACATTCATTACATTCGTAAGGTTTTTCTCCAGTATGAATTCTCTTGTGGAAGGTAAGCTGTGTGCTCTGATTGAAGGTTTTCCCACATTCATCACATTCATAAGGTTTCTCTCCAGTGTGAATTCGTTGATGGGAATTAAGCTGTGTGTTCCCTCTGAAGACCTTCCCACATTCATAACATTCATAAGGTTTCTCTCCAGTATGGATTTTCTGGTGGTAAGTAAAGGATGAATTGTATCTAAAAGTTTTTCCACATTCATTACATTCATAAGGTTTCCCCCCTGTATGAATTCGCTGGTGGGAATTAAGCTGTGTTCGAAGAATGAAAGCTTTTCCACATTCATCACATTTATGAGGTTTCTCTCCAGTATGAATTTTCTGATGGTACATAAGGGATGAGCTGAAGCTAAAAGTTTTGCCACAGTCTTTACATATGTGAAGTTTCTCTTTAGGATGGACTTTCTGATGCTCAGGATGGTGTTTGCCTTGCATTAAATCTTTTCCAAATTCATTATAACCGTGAGTTTGATTTACATTATATATTACATGATCCTGAAAATGGTTTGAATTACACTTGAATGATTCCCCACATTCCGTGTGCACAGAAGGTTTCTCAGGATCATAACTCCATTCTTCTCCCAACTTGGCACACTGGTAATCATCTTTTGAGTATTGTTCACGGGATGATTTGTCCATAACAATGTCATTTGAAACAGATTCCTTTGTTTCAGGTTCAGTTTTCCACTCTGAAATGAATAAAATACAAGCATTTACATGTTCTCAGTGATAACAGTTTAAAAAGTGCTCTCACATATGGTACTTCATTTAATCCTTTCCACAACCCTGTGAAGCAAGCTGGAGCAGGTATTGTTACATTTGGAGACTCAGGGCAAACTTCCCTGACTTTGTGAATGGCCAAACTGCTAATGAGGGTTGACTGGGACTACATCCAAGATCTTCTGACTACTTTAGTTCATGGTTCCTTCTGCACTACTAAACTGCTTCTCAAACATTAGGTAAGGATAGGAAGTCAATGCTTGAGAGACACTATAGAAGGTGTTCAAAGTAAGTTCTACTATCCAGATCCAAAGATTATATCAGAGGGTACCCTGCAAAGGTATGTTAATCTCTGAGAAATCACAAAGAACAAGTATGTTCCTAGAAGAACTGTAATAGATATACTTTTTTGAATGGAGAAAGTGGTAGATTCTGAAAACTACAGCTGGCAGACAGTAGCACTGAACTTAAAATCAGGACAAATAACTAAACTTTTTAGGTTCAGTTTTCTAATCTACAGAATAGGGATGTCAATAGCTGGAGGGATGTTGTAAGGATCAAATAAAAGGACTTAAAGTGCTCTGTAGAACCTAAAGAGCTATATAAAAGTCACTTACTCTTATGATACCAATGTCTGATCAAATCAGAGCACAAATTTTGTGAGTAATGAAAAAGTAGAAATTCAAGCAATGCCAACCATCCCTCATTTCTTTACTGAAGAAAATTTATCCTACTTTATTAGGAAGGGTGCTTTAGTTATCATGGAGTAAGATTTCAATGACTTATCAGGCAAAAATCTGTTAGGTTATCCTTGTTGATGTAAGGATTGCTCATAAAATATACTTCAGTTATGAGACCTGTTACTGATTGCAATTATACATCTAAAGAGAATCAAATTACTAAACTGATAATAATGTGGAAAGAAGTATCTATTGCCATAAGTACAATAGGCTACATACTTTACTCTCTATTCCATAATTTTATTGAATTTTATAACAAAGATGTGCTAATCACATTTGTTGCCAACACAAAGCTATAAAGGACAGCTAATACAGTAAATGACATAATCCAGATTGAGGTACCTAAAGGAGATAAGAATTATCAAGTGCTTCAAAGACGTGTGGTTTTCTGTGTCGGTACCTGCTCCATGGACATCGAATACAACTCCTATACTACATGGTATTTCACTTCAAGCACTTCTGGGACCTCCCAATTCAGAGGTAATCTACTGAAGTTGCTAGGAAGGCCATATCGACAATGATCAAGGCTAGACAGCAGAAGATCTTCCAGCTTAGCAGAACTCCACCACAATTCACCTGCCCCTAGCAGAGGATAAGAGTAGCAAGGACCACTTTCATATCCTAAATGAAGTTTTAGTGTAGGACTTCAGTGCAGAAACCTAAGAAGCAGGCTATGAAATGGGGTCACTCGCAAAGACCTGCAGTTATTCAATGTTCAAAGACTCACTCACACCATTTCAAGTTGGGGTAAAACCTGGTAGAAGATAGTTCAAGTGAATAAATACTGGTGGTTTGATACAATTAAAAGGACAATATGCAACAACAGATAAATTTGCTTTATTATTACTTTGAAATTATGGAGGGGAGGCAAAAAGGGTGTATCATTGAACATAGCTGCAGAGGACCACACTGCATGAGGACTGGGAAAGATGGTGAATGGTCAGGATACTATAACTTGAAGACAGGCTAAAAGTTCTGAGAATGTTTATCATGGAGAAAAATATCAAATAAGATGCGATTATTGTTTTAAAATATTTGAAGTATCACCAAGTGATATGATAAAACTAACAGAAGGAGGAATTGGAAAAGGAATTAGCTGCTTGGTACAAGAGGAACAAAAACTTGTCCAAGCAACAAACTCTCTAAAAATAAAACCAGAACAAATACATGACAGTGTTATGAGACAAGAAAAAACACATAAACATTCAAAAGGTTGAATAAAATGGAACTGTAAGACACTGTAAAAATCAATTCACCTAAAAAACAGATCAAGGATAAAAAAATTTAAGAATCAGACTATCTAAACTCCATGACAAAAAAAAAAAAGAAAAAGCCTAGACATCAAAAAAGTCAAAATAAATGCTCCCAGGAACATCACAGCCAATTCAGAGCTTGAGTCAAAGAAAAAAAATACAAGTAGTCAGAGAGAAAGAATTCAAGTACCAAGGAACAACGGTGAGGATCACAAATGATTTAGCAGCCATAACTAAAAAGGAGCAGAGAATTTGGAATATGATACTTCGGATGGCAAAGGATATGGTCTTATAGCCAAGAATAATTTACTTACTGCATATAAAGCTACAGAAGGAAAAAAATGGACCTTCAAAGAAACAGAAGATTTCCAAGCCTTTAGAAGGACCAAAGCTGTGGAGAAAATGGGATGTCCAAACTCAGGAGTCAAGGAAGTGAAGAGAAATATAAAAAGGTGATGAATGATAATGATCAAGGATTAAAGAAGGATAAACGGATTACATTCAAACATGGGGAGACAAAACGTGTGTCACCCTTCCGAACAATATCATTATCAATGCTGGCAGAGGGAGTCCAATGAGACCAGGCCCCAGGGTAGTTCTATTGGGTCTTGATGTTCCTTATAAAAGAACAGAGAGATGGAGAGGAATGCACTGGGATGACAGGAGGAAAAGAACTTAAGGAAAATTATCTTATATAATCAGGGGGTACAAGTAAACATCTATACAAATGAGGAAGAGTGGGTGGGGGCAGCTGCCACATGAACCTTACACTGAACTGGTCAAAAGAAAGAATACACACATTTGCACATATAAGAGGGCATAGAAATACATTTTACTCAAGAGGGAAATAGGAGGCAAAGGAAAGAAGGGAAGGGGGGCATTAGAGGGAGGGTAAAGGCAGAATTAGTACTAAGCAAAATAAACTACATGCAAAAATATTTAGAACCCTTTCTGAGTTGGCAAGAATTGAGAATCTGTGGGGGTGCCCATAAACTGGGGAAGAGATGAACAGGTCATAGCATATAAATGGGGTGGAATAATATCATGCTGAACTTTTATCAGTGTAATGACCAACTAGGATTCCAGACAACTAATGATGAAACGAGCTCCCCACCTCCTGAGAGAGAAGCATGCAGAATGCAGAAAGAGAGAAATCTATTTTGATTGACTATACATGTTTGCACCTACCAAGGAAAGTCGCAGGAAAAATCTAACCTCTCTAAGGAAAGGAGAAGAAAGAAGATGGAACAGGATAACCCAAAGGACACAATTAAGAATAAGGAAACCTGGAGTCTAGCTCTCATACTAAATAAGTATGAGGCCCTAAATATGTCACTCTGCTTTTCTAAACCCCAAATTCCAAATCTGAAAAATGGCAAGGCTACCCCAGCACCATTTCACTCACATGTTCTTATGAGGAGAAAATGAGACTAAAAACCACGGATGCATTTTGACGGATGCAAAATCAGTGGCATAATCTCATGATGAAACATGAAGGGCAGGATGCATGGGAGCAGACAAAAGATTGGGATATCCAGCACTCCCCAAGAAAGGAAGAGCCAATGAATTTCCTGGTTAGCTTGGCTTCTGAGGGTTTTAGTTTTTTTTGAGAGAATGTTTTGTACAAAGTAGAGGTGGAACAAGGCTAGATCAGACAAATCTGTGGCCTGCAGAAAAATTCCTATACCTATGGCCAGTAGAAAGATTCCCAGATTCCCCCCCCATAACTGTAGCCCCGAAAGTGACCCCTTCTCTGTCCCTTAGCCAAGAGTGAGTATCCTACTCTTGTAGCATGCAGGAAGACTAGTATATTTGTAGCACAGAGAGAAAGGCTCCTATTCCTGCAGACCATAGAAAAATCACTACACCTGTAATCCAGAGAAAGATCCCTACACCTGAGGCCTGTAGAAAGAATCCTACACGTGTGGCCCATAGAACACTACTACATCCACTGCCTAGAGAAGACTTCCTGCAAGGAAGATTCACCATACTTTTGATTAATCAAAAGACCCCAGCTTCCTGAGAAATTTCAACAGTAAACTCAAGTGCTCTCAAAGTACCTTGCCTCCTCCCTTCTATTCCCAAGTACCATAGGCTGGAGTCTAATCCTAAACCATCTTCTAAGCCCGAAATGCAAACAGTATACCTTCAAGACATTCCACACGCTACAACTACTTACTTTTTAAGAAAAGAGGTTTTAATTTTTTAAAATTGATCTTCTTCTTGAAAAAAACAACTTCTAAAACTAGAAGATTGTTGGAGCCTTCCTTGAAGGTTATGGTTACATTGTGGAGCCACCAGTCTTCAGAGACTCCAAAGGCTGTGTCAAGTAAGAAGGGCTGTTCTACTGGGTCCCAAAAAGGTAGAAGGAAAACAAAGCCTACATGGCAGAACAAGAGGCTGCAGCCCTCAGAGACACCCCAACTGGAAGGGGGTGAACTTCTCAGCAGTGTCCTGCAAGGGATTCCCATCTAAAGACAGACACGAGGCAGCTTCCTTCTGATGTGGCTGTCAGGCCAGAGGAACTTCCATTCCTTTGGGTGTGATTACTCAACAGATGGAGAAGGACAACAGTGCAAACAGGGAGGACTGTCTCAGAGCAAGGGACCTGACAGACTCTCTCACGTTGACCAGCTGAAGACATTCCCTGGGCCAGATAATTGTCAGACAAATTCAGAACTGGGCACATGAGCAGCTGCCAAGTGTGGAGCTGAATGGATCAACAGCAGCCCAGATCAGGGGTTCCCAATCCTTTCTGTGTCATAGACTGCATCCCCCCACAGTCAGGGGACATTTGCACATCCCTTCTCAGAAAAGTGTTCTTGAGAGCAAAAGATGGCAGAAGAAACCAGGGATGTCATCAGAGGATGGGGCTGATGCTGATGACCCCTTTACAGGGGGTATTAAGGTCTGCACAGTGCTTTGCAGGTATCTCACTGAGGCAGACAGGGATGGGGACTGGCCCATAAGGGGCCACATCCCTACTAAGTGTCTGAGGCCAGAGGTGAGCTCAGCTCTTTCTGACTCCCAGGCCTGGGCTCTAAGCCATGGACCACACAGACCACCTAGCTGCCTATAGATGACACTGAAATCCAGTTATCAAATGATTTTCCAAACACAGGTTTGCTGACCCCAGGTTAAGGATTCTGGTGCCAGAGGGAGGTCTCTGATGCAGCACCCCAAGTTCCTGCCATGGGTCACAGCACCCCAAGCTCCTGCCATGGGTCACAGCACCCCAAGCTCCTGCCATGGATCACAGCACCCCAAGCACCTGCCATGGACTGCCAGGTTCAAGAGCTTGAGGCATAGCTGTCTTGGATAGAGGCCTTGAAGCTTATCAACTCTGTGGAAGACCCAAAGCTGGGACAGGACAAATCTTCTGGACAAGAGGTCCCAGATTTAATAAAGCTTCAGCCTGGCACAACAGGTCAAAATAAAATGAAATGAAATCAGAAGAAACATAAAGTTGCACAACTCAAGTGGTTTTGTTGTTTCAAGGACGAGCTGAAGGAGACCAACAGCTCATGAAAAAGGTGGGGGTCTTAGTGGACCATATGACAGCCAGAAAAAAAGCTGTTATGTCCATCCATACTTGGGTTTCAGCAGTTGTTTTGTTTCCTCTGAATTTCCTAGAAAAGCTGCCTTTGTGTGGCCCACATCACGGCAGGTGAGGCTGGCAGGGGCCTCAGTGGACATCCAATCCATCCATTCATCAGAAGGATCCATGCCTCCTCTAACACTCCCAGCAAGGCAGCATCCAGCCTCTCCCTGAAGACCCACAAGGGAGGGAAAAGCCATCCTCCTGAAGCAGCTCCTGCCTCTTTGGGGCAGTCCTCATTTCTAGGAAATGCTGCCCAACAAGGAGGCCTCAGTTGGCCTCTCCACAGCCTTCCTCAAGTGTGATGCCCAGAACTGAACCCAAGACTCTGGATGTGATTTGACAAGAGCAGAGCACAGTGACACAACCCCCTCCCTCTCCCTGGAAGCTCTGCCCCTGCTCCTGGGTAGCAAAGGGTGGGTAGCCAAGGAGATCCAGGGACCCCTAGCCCTGAAGGGGGACCCCACCCCAGCTACCATGCCACTGGTCATCCTGCCTCTACATAAAGGTCTCACAGCAGGGGAGCAGATGGAGGGGACCAGAAGGTCAGGGAATTGTATGGACATGCTGGGACTGCGGCACAGAGGGGATCAGAGTCAGGATGGACTGCTGACCTGCTGGACCATGGCCTCCCCCAGCCCCCCAGCCCACAGCCCTCCTGGGCCTGCTGCCCTGAGCAGCCCCAAGCCCCCAACCTTGTGTCCTCCTCACCTCTCTCCTCCAGCATGAGGTCCAAGGCCTCCATGGTCAGTTGGGCTCAGGGCTTCCTGCCTGACGTCCTGGCTCCCTTGTCAGGAACTTGGCATCACTGGGGCATCACATGCCCTGGGCCCTGGAGCTGCAGGGGAAGGTGTCAGGGCAGGTCAGTGCACCAGGTTCGGGGTGTCCACGCGGAACGGGGGCACGGGAGCTTTCTGCGACTCCCCAAGCAAGGGTCCCCTCTTGTGCTGGCAAAGAGGGGTGGGAGGAGCTGGGGGTGCTTCTCCCTTCAGTGCCTGGGGCGGTGTGGGGGGGTGACCCACGCGGGTGGGAGGGGGTGACCCACGCGAGGGGGAGGGGGTGACCCACGCGGGGGCGCAGAATGGGCACACACACGCGGTGAACTCCACACTCTCTGGGCGAGTCTCTCCCGCCCCGTGCCTCTGACTCGCGTGACCAAACACACGCACACACAAGAAAGCCCACACAAACACGTACGTGCGTGGTATTCAGTTCGGGGAGCTCCCCGCCTTTTCTTTCTCCATCCCCCACGCGCACACACGTTTTACCCCGCACTCCGTCGTGTCACGCTGTATCCCACGCGTGCTGGTGGCTATAGGAGGCTCTCGCACTCCCGCACCCACCAGTCCCGCCTCCCCAAGCTGCAGAAGTAACTGGGGACCAAAAAAGCCGGGGCTCCCTGAGGAAGTGCGCCTGCGCACAAGCCTCCCTAGGGAACCGCGGCTCCCCCTCCCCCACCTCCTCTGGGGCAGGAAGAGCCAGGCCACCACGTGACCGTGTTGCCCTCCGCGAAGGATTCTGGGAAATGGAGTCCCCGGGTCCGGACGCGTTACCAGCCTTACCTCATCCCAACGTTTTCCAGAGCGCCCTTGGGGCCGGGGGCCGATGGCTGCAGGCCTGGCTAAAGGAAGAGGCGTGGGCCTCCCTGCTTGCTGGCCTACTAGGAAACTTCTTTACTCCATCACTGTCGCCTTCCCCTCAGGCGGCCAGGCCGGTCAGTCTCTGAAGGACAGCCCCGTGCTCAAGATATCTCACCTAATCCCGCCCCTCCCTCCTCTCGGTGTCTCTTGATTGGCTTGGATGCCTTTGGGCCTTCCTGCCGCGTACAGGGACGCTCACTCCTGATTGGCTCACAGGCTTGCCCATTTTTTTAACTTTAATAGGAGGCCCATTTTCCTTTATTTGGTAAAATAACAGTCTATCTAGGGAAAATCCCTGGAAATCCCTCTTTATTCTCAAATTAGCCATTTTAAAAAAAAATGGTTGTAACTGGACAACTGGGTACCGCAGTGAGACGAGTCAGGAGATCTACGTTGAAGAGGGACCTCAGACAAGCAGCTCTGGAAACCTTGAGAAGTCCCTTAACTTTTGCTGGCCGCACTTTCCCTAAGTTTAAAAGAAAGGTTCATAGTGTCCATCTGCCACGGATGTTGTGAGCGGAAATAAGATCACATGCCAGTCAGTAAAAGAATAAAAAGTATTTATTAAGTGTTTATTGGGTGGTAGTCGCTGCACTGCACTAAGTACTGAAAAAAAAAGGCGCAAGACAGTCTAGTAGAAAAGACGTTATACGGTTAGGATCAATTGGAGATAATCGGCGGAAAGAAGGTGTGAGATCTAAAGTGCGATGTCTACATCCGCCAACTATCCTTACGTTAGTAGCATACAGCCTCGCCTCATTGGTTGTCATAGTGCAGTTACTGACCTTGGTTATTGATACTGTCAGCTGTGGTTCAATATAGTAAGAAGATGGGGGACCTGAATCCTGTTGTCTTCCCGTAACAGGAATAGGTCTAGACCTTGAGAGTAAGGAGCATGGGGATATGTAAAATTAAGGTAGTTCCTCCTCCTTCACCATCCAATAGGATCAATGACATCACCTGGGATGTCTTGACTGAAGACTGAATTGGCTTTAAGTGAAGCAAAGTTACATAAAATCGTCTCACCTTCAGGCAGATGAGACAACTCAGCAAGCTTTTCTAGTCCTACCTGGAAATTCTGATTAGGAAGACATGTCTGCCACGTTGATGCTAGCAAGGTGTATGTGGGAAGCATATTTAAAACCTTTCTCAGTAAAACTGAAAATACTAAGAAACAATATTTTCTCTGATCGAAAAGCTCTTTCCAGACTTCCTTGTGCGAAGGTGTGTTTGTGGATAGACAAAAAGCCTCTTAGAATGAAATGGATAGAGACTAGTAACCGAAATGTAGAACCAAGAATTCTTAGTTCTCGGTCTCTTGTCTTTGAATCATTACTCTTGGAAGTGATTGCGACGTTGACCCGTCTAAGGTAGTCTCCTCTTCGTACACCCCCAGAAGGGGCTCGCCCCTGCATCAAGAAAAGATTAAGTGCTTGCAGCACGGGAGAAAACTGGAGCCGAGTGACTGATGAGTGGGCTGGGTAGGGAGCGTTGTGCTGGAACGTTAACCCCCAACTGTATTTAATACGTTGAGATCTTTCCCCTGTGAATGCTACTTTAATTTGGGGTACGCAAAGAAGTCCGGGGGCATAGGGATACGGTGGGTTCGGACGTAAACCAGGGGGGTCTAAGCTTTAATAAGTAACATGAAACGCCTCCGGGGAGACCTGTGCCTACAACAGCGCGCAGAGTTAAGGTGGTCTTCCTTCGAGCCATTCAAAGTAAACCAGGCATCTGGGCGAGGAGACCTAGGATCGGGTTCTGGGGCGACGCTGCCCTTCCCCGCGGGGTGCAGGAGGGGCGCCCGAGGCAGGCAGGGCCCGAAGGAGCCGACTCCGCCTAAGGACCCGTTCTGCGAGGGAACGGCCCTTCGGAGCTTTGGCTGGGCCAAGGACAGCGCAGGAGGGGAAGCGGGCAGGGGAGCTCGAGGTCTCTGGCTCCCGCCCTACGGCTGCCCAGGAAGCACGGTGGGATCAAGCCGGCAGGGATTCAAAACACCCAGGGGACTCCATTTCCCAGAATGCCTCGCGAGGGAAGGTCAAGCGCGCGCGGGCGCGGTGCTTCGTGATCACGTGTATCGTCAAGCTCTTCCTTTCTTGGAGCCCGAAGGACTGTGGGAAGTGTAGTTCCGGAGGCACCCTCTGCGCAGGCGCAGCTTCCCGTGGAGCCCTAGCTTTTTCACTGCTTAATTGTTTGTGAAGAGGAGAGGGGGGCGGGGCTGATGAATGGGAGAGCCCGCGTGGGAGGCGGGGGAGAAGAACCTACTACAGCCACGGACACCCGCAGGTTACGACCTGACACAATAGAGTGGGGGGGGGAGGGGACCCATGCGTGTGCGCGCGTGAGGGTGGGAGAAAGAAAAATCGGGGATCACCCGGCATTGGAGTGCACGCAGGCTTGCGTACCTGTGTTTTTATGTGTGCGTGTGTTTGGTCACGCGAGTGAGAGCCACGGGTGGGGTTCACCGCGTGTGTGTGCCCATTCTGCGCGCCCCCGCGTGGGTCACCCCCTCCCCCTCGCGTGGGTCACCCCCTCCCACCCGCGTGGGTCACCCCCCCACACCGCCCCAGGCACTGAAGGGAGAAGCACCCCCAGCTCCTCCCACCCCTCTTTGCCAGCACAAGAGGGGACCCTTGCTTGGGGAGTCGCAGAAAGCTCCCGTGCCCCCGTTCCGCGTGGACACCCCGAACCTGGTGCACTGACCTGCCCTGACACCTTCCCCTGCAGCTCCAGGGCCCAGGGCATGTGATGCCCCAGTGATGCCAAGTTCCTGACAAGGGAGCCAGGACGTCAGGCAGGAAGCCCTGAGCCCAACTGACCATGGAGGCCTTGGACCTCATGCTGGAGGAGAGAGGTGAGGAGGACACAAGGTTGGGGGCTTGGGGCTGCCCAGGCATCAGGCCCAGGAGGGCTGTGGGCTGGGGGGCTGGGGGAGGCCATGGTCCAGCAGGTCAGCAGTCCATCCTGACTCTGATCCCCTCTGTGCCGCAGTCCCAGCATGTCCATACAATTCCCTGACCTTCTGGTCCCCTCCACCTGCTCCCCTGCTGTAAGACCTTTATGTAGAGGCAGGATGACCAGTGGCATGGTAGCTGGGGGTGGGGTCCCCCTTCAGGGTTAGGGGTCCCTGGATCTCCTTGGCTACCCACCCTTTGCTACCCAGGAGCAGGGGCAGAGCTTCCAGGGAGAGGGAGGGGGTTGTGTCACTGTGCTCTGCTCTTGTCAAACCACATCCAGAGTCTTGGGTTCAGTTCTGGGCATCACACTTGAGGAAGGCTGTGGAGAGGCCAACTGAGGCCTCCTTGTTGGGCAACATTTCCTAGAAATGAGGACTGCCCCAAAGAGGCAGGAGCTGCTTCAGGGGGATGGCTTTTCCCTCCGTTGTGGGTCTTCAGGGAGAGGCTGGATGCTGCCTTGCTGGGAGTGTTAGAGGAGGCATGGATCCTTCTGATGAATGGATGGATTGGATGCCCACTGAGGCCCCTGCCAGCCTCACCTGCCGTGATGTGGGCCACACAAAGGTAGCTTTTCTAGGAAATTCAGAGGAAACAAAACAACTGCTGAAACCCAAGTATGGATGGACATAACAGCTTTTTTTCTGGCTGTCATATGGTCCACTAAGACCCCCACCTTTTTCATGAGCTGTTGGTCTCCTTCAACTGGGCCTTGAAACAACAAAACCACTTGGGTTGTGCAACTTTATGTTTCTTCTGATTTCATTTTGTCTTGTTTTGACCTGTTGTGCCAGGCTGAAGCTTTATTAAATCTGGGACCTCTTGTCCAGATTTGTCCTCTCCCAGCTTTGAGTCTTCCACAGAGTTGATAAGCTTCAAGGCCTCTATCCAAGACAGCTATGCCTCAAGCTCTTGAACCTGGCAGTCCATGGCAGGAGCTTGGGGTGCTGCACCAGAGACCTCCCTCTGGGACCAGAATCCTTAACCTGGGGTCAGCAAACCTGTGTTTGGGAAATCATTTGATAACTGGATTTCAGTGTCATCCATAGGCAGTTAGGAGGTCCATGTGGTCTGTGGCTAGAGCCCAGGCCTGGGAGTCAGAAAGAGCTGAGCTCGCCTCTGGCCTCAGACACTTAATAGGTATATGGCCTCTTATGGGCCACTCCCCATCCCTGACTGCCTCAGTGAGATACCTGTAAAGCACTGTGCAGACCTTAATACCCCCTGTAAAGGGGTCATCAGCATCAGCCCCATCCTCTGATGACATCCCTGGTTTCCTCTGCCATCTTTTGCTCTCAAGAACACTTTTCTGAGAAGGGATGTGCAAATGTCCCCTGACTGTGGGGGGATGCAGTCTATGACACAGAAAGGATTGGGAACCCCTGATCTGGGCTGTTGTTGATCCATTCAGCTCCACACTTGGCAGCTGCTCACGTGCCCAGTTCTGAATTTGTCTGACAATTATCTGGCCCAGGGAATGTCTTCAGCTGGTCAACATGAGAGAGTCTGTCAGGTGCCTTGCTCTGAGACTGTCCTCCCTGTTTGCAGTGTTGTCCTTCTCCATCTGTTGAGTAATCACACCCAAAGGAATGGAAGTTCCTCTGGCCTAACAGCCACATCTCCCAGTTAGAAGGAAGCTGCCTCGTGTCTGTCTTTAGATGGGAATCCCTTGCAGGACACTGCTGAGAAGTTCACCCCCTTCCCGTTGGGGTGTTTCTGAGGGCTGCAGTCTCTTGTTTTGCCATGGGGTCTTCTTTCCCTTCTGCTTCTTGGGGCCCAGCAGAACAGCCCCTCTTCCCTGACACAGCTTTTGGAGTCTCTGAAGACTGATGACTCCCTTGGGTCCTTCCCACCCCCAGGGCCCCTGTCTTTGCAGACTGAACATCCCAGGTCTTCAGCTGTTTCCTGAGGAATCTTTTCAGCCTCATGTCTCAGCCTGTGGTTCTGCTTTGTCCCTTGGCAGGTCCTGTGGAGTCCCCAGGCCACAGGATGCCTTGTGACACCCAGCACCTGGACCTGGTGTCCTTACCTCTCTGAGGGCAGCTGATTGCTTGCTTATTGGTGGCAGATAATCCAGGGCAGAGCTGAGGAATTCTGCCTTCTTTGTCTCCTCAGTTGTTCTCCTCCCCTCTCCTTCCCCCTGCCCATGTTGCCATCCCATCCCCCTCTGACACCCTGTCCCTCCTCAGGTCATCTCCAGCTTCTGGTTGTGTGACCTTGAGCTGCCCTGTTGGTCTTCTTTGAGGGTCCTGAGTGAAAGCCCTCTTCCTTCCTGTATAATGTGTCACACACACCAGCCTCCAGAACTTGGGAGGGCTGGGCTTTGGCCCAGAAGGGCATCTTCTGGAATCCTTCCCTAGCCACTCATCCTTTCTTGGATCTTTTTTCAACAACCAGAAAGTGATTTAGGAAGCACTCAGAATTAAAGATGTTCCCTGATGCTCCTGGGGAGTCTTAGCTCCAGCAAGGGTGCAAAGGATTTCTCATGGAAAGAAGCTTGAGTGCCATCAGCTCCTTGGCATGAAGTGTTTTCCCAAGTCAGTCACATCAATCTCATGCAGCAGAGTAGAACAACTGGCCTCTCTGTTGTGCCGTACAGTTGGAGAAGCTTCTCTCCTAGTTTCTCATAACCCTGTGACATAGGAAGGTTCCTGGGGCTGGGATGAGACCTGTGATTTCATAGGGAGAGCAAACAGATAATGAGGAAAAGCCCTTTACCACCATAGACCAGCCCCTTGGCCCCAAGTGAATGCCCTGAGGAGCAGCCTAGAGCACTGGGAACCTACAGAAGCCCCTTGGGGTCACAGTCAGGATCTGTCAGAGGAGGAGCTTGAACCCAAATCTTCCTGTGAAGCCAGCTCCCTACCCCATATACCTGGCTGCCTCTCCATTGGCCCGTCAATACTTGGGCTAATTCTCATTTCGCTTTCTGGAGCTGAGACTTTTTATCATTTGTTCTCAACTGGGATGTTATATAATCTCTTCAATCTTCAGGGGTGTGAACCTTCCCAGCCTCTCTCTGACCATTATTGGGCCCAGAAACATTCTGTTCTGGTTGTTTGGCAAATTCCTCATTTGTTAATGTGATTTTCTGTGAATTGGGCATCCCAACTCAGTTAGCTGGATATGTTTCCAAGCTCGCAGCTTTCCCCAAAGAATCCAGCTGGTTGAACTCTTCCATGCTTGTTACCTGAGCAGAATAGACATTTCCACTCCATCTAATGAAGGGGTGAATGAGCCTTATTGGATCTCACTTCATGCTGCAGGCCGATAGGAGACTTTTTTGGTATCTTCTGGGATGGTCCAGGTACTGCAGCAGCAGCTCCTCCCTTTCCAAGTTCTGCCCCCCTTTAACCTCCGGCTTTAAAGTTAATTATCCAGCAATGAAGGTTAACGATTTGTCCTCTGAAAGCTGCTGTCTTCCTGCCGTCCTATATGGGATCCTGTTAAGGTCTTTCTGACACGTTTACAGAAGACTCTTTCTAGATTCAGGCATCCATCCACCAGCCTGCCAGAAAAGGCTAGCAAGGAAAAAAATCTTTTGAATCAAGTTCCGAACTCCAGCACTGGACTGGGATAGAATTAATGCTTGGGATTTAATAAAAAACAGACAATCTGGAGCTCTACAAGCAGGAGGTCCTAGTTTGGCATCTATGAACTTGTTTTTAAAAATGTCTGATAACTGTATTTCAATATAATTTATTTCCTTTGTAATCTTACATGTTTTTATTTTGTGAATTTAACCGTATTATTCCGAGAAGGGATCCATTGGCTTCCCCAGACATCAAAGGGCTCCAGGTCACAGAAAAGGGGTTTGGGTCCCCGGTTTAGAGCCCATATCTCCCACCGGAGGCAGAAGCTCTGTACCTATATCACACTGGTGATGTAGTCACATGGTTTATTAAATAGAAGAAAATGGTAAAGAAATATTGGGTCCCCTTCTTAGAGAACTTTGACCAATCATGACCCCAAATCCCTCCCCAACCCCCAAGCTATTCCTAGCATTACCTCTCCTGGAGGGGCAGCAAGAGAAACAATTCTCAAGCACTTATCCCACCCCTACTCCTAGGATCAAAGCAAAGGGTCAGTTCTGCAAGACAGGGAGAAATGGGAGGACTGAGTACAGTAGAGGGCAGGGAGCCAGCTTCCGTGTCAGTCTGTTCTCCGTTCTGACCTCAGATTAGTTTCTGAGATGCCTTTGGCCTGGTACGCTCTGAGGGATGCTGGCTGGCAGCAGTATGTCTCAGGCTGAGACTGCAATAGTCACTGCCATCTGATATGCCAGTCCCCAGCATCGTGTACTGCTGGCTTATGTAGCGACCAGTCACCCTGCGCTTCCTCTAGCAGCCACTAAGTTTGAATCTCAAGGCACCAGGCAGAGAGAAGCATCCAGTCATAAAAGTTAGCGTTTATATAGTGCTTGATGCCAAGCATTTTATATATATCTCATTTGACCTCCACAATCACCTTGGGAGTTTGATGCTATCATTATCCCCATTTTACAGAAAAGGAAACTGAGGCAGAGGGAGAATGTTGACTTGGCAAGGTCACACAGCTGTGTATTCTAGGCAGGACTGATTCCAAGTCCAGCACTTCATCCAATGCTCCACCTAGTTGCCAGTATACCACCGTACAGGTTTGATAATCAGTGACCTCTTCCATCTATTCTCTTTCTCTTTTCTCAAATTATCCTTGCCCTGGGCCCTAGAGTAAAATGATAATTCAGAACAGAAAAGGGAGACACAAAGTGGATACCAGTTACATCTTTCAGAACATAGGGAAAGTGCTGAGACTTCAGCACTTTCAAACACTTATTGTTCCATTGTGTCTGACTCTTCTTCATGAACTCAATTTGGGTTTTCTTGGCAAAGATACCGGAGTGGTTTGCCATTTCTTTCTCCCAGCTCGTTTTACTGTAGAAGAAACTGAGGCAAACAGGATTAAGTGACTTGTCCAGAATCACATAGCTGGTAAGTTTCTGGGGCCAGATTTGAATTCATGAAGAGTCTTCCTGATTCTAAGCCCAATTCTCTATCCACTGCACCACCTGGCCCCAGAATTCAAGCTACATGTCTGTATTTCCTTACCAAGGTTTTCATGCTTATAACCTTCTATATGGGCACAGACAGAGTTGGAGTCCATGACTCTAGCCTCTAATTCAACGAGAAGGTAGAGCTGCCCCTGGGCTCCCTCTGACTTCTTATTCTCTAGGAATCATGGATCTTATCCAGCTGGTGAATTGTGTTGCTATAAGGTAGGTATTGCTTTCCTCATAACATCTTTTTCTTCCCTCAGCAAGGGATTCTCAAGATTCTGTCCTTTCCCAAGAAAGGAGGGTAAAGCAGAAGGACGGAATCACGTCTGGTCTTGGAGCCAGGTCCCTGGTGAGTTGTTTTCTTCTGTCTCCTGAAATATCATCTCATTTTTCAAGCTGTGGGCACATTCCTTCCCATTGTCTGCCATCTTATTTCCTCTCCATTGTCTTGCCCAGGGACCTGAACCTTAAATGTCCTCCTTCACAAGACTCTAACTGTTCTCATGGAGATTGTGAGAGCTGGAAGGAGTCCTATAATCCAAACCCTTTGTGAGACCTCAGTGGTAACCAAAGGCCAGCTAGAAAGTCTTACCCAGAGTTAGAGACATGAGATCCTAGGTTTCCTCCTGTTCAGCCCACTGCTCTTTCAGGAATATTCCTTACTGGCTTTATACCATCCCTGGGTGCTCTTCTCCCCCTCCAATCCACCACACTACATTCAGGGTTCATTGATTTTGCTGTACTGAGCCAAATGCTGTAAGGCAAAGCAAGTGGAAAGCAAGGGGGAAGGAGAAATGGAATAAACATGTTTTAAGTGCCTACTCTGTGTCAGGCACTGGGCGAAGTACTTTCATAAATATCACTTCAGAAGTATAAGACTTAAATCTTACATGTATTGAATGAGGTAATCTCCATCCTTCAGTTGTTCCACTGAGGAGGCAAAATATCTGTCCCTGAGAGACTAATTATGAGAATGAACCAAACGGGGAAGGCGGGGGAAACATTGCCTAGAGTGGGACTTGAAGGGGGAGGAGGGCAGTATTAGCATGGCACTGGGACCTAGAAGGGGCCAGAAAGTGGAGGAGAAGTCTGGTCTGAGTGAACAACACCAAATCTCATCCATCCACCTCTAGTTCCTGGGCAGAGGCCAGGACACTGTAGGAAAAACGTGAAGACCCAGGAGAGGAGGAATGCCTTAGAAATGCCATGGTTCCCTGGGCAATTAGGGAACAGGAGAAATACATGATTAAATGCTCAGAGGAGGGATATCAGATAACGTATTTCATTGGCGGAAGACCTCCCTTTACACACACACACACACACACACACACACACACACACACACACAGTCTACAAATCTCTCTGTCCAAGCTTAGAGGATTTTTATAATTCCTCGGGGCCCAAGAGGGTCACACTTGCCAGTGGTCACACAATTAATATGTTTCAGAAGCAGCTTGTTAGGACTGGGTTTTGTGAGCCCATCTCTTTGTGCACCGTGCAGCTGTGTCCAGAGGAGCAGCTCTGGTAAGGAAAGAGTTTAACAAAGTGACCAAGTCCTTTTCATGAAACTTCCTGCCTAGAACTGAAAACCAGAATGTCTTGTGCAGAAGGGCAAGCACTTGCTTGGTCTAGATTCTCTGTAGGAAAAATTCAGTGTGGCCATCCAGATTAAACTGACATGTATTTTAGTGTCAGTGCAAATGTGGGCATAGGGGAAGATGTTGAAGAAATATGTTGGAAAGCCTCAGGCCTTTCCTTTTGACTATTTTCTTTAAGCAGAGAATCGGGAGGCTCCAGACACGGCTTGCACTAAATAACATTGTGAAAAGTGGAAAGGTAAATATCCATGAATAGGAAACAGCCAGTTACAGATGTGGGCATTGACTTCAGAATCTCCTTTCTGACTGGTCTTGTTAGAGCAAAGCTCAGAATCTGTGCTAAATTAAAAGAAGAAAAATGAGGAGATACAGCATGGAATTAAGGTGACTCCGATGTATTCTGTTTTTAAAAGCTGTTAATGCAGAAAAATGAGAAAGATAAGAGTAATCAGATGTCAGGCTGTCGCTGCATTTTAAAGAAGTTTAACTGGTGGAAATCAGTTCCACAGAGAAGAGACCGAAAAGGTCTCAGCCAATAGAAAGGGACTGGCCGTGCTAACTAGTGAGCTATGGCAAACATCTTAGCAGAGATTGCCTGGGAGATGGGACCTCATAAAGGGCATCAGAGAAATGTATGACCAGTCAAGGAGAGGGGCTGGTCATGTGGTAAGAGTGAAGGATAACTGAAGCCTGCTGTCCATGTAATACAGAGATGTGTGTGTGTTCATCCTTCATTGCCAAACAAGACCATGCCGTCAGAGAAATAGTGACATGACTTGCACTTGACTTTGTTTTGAGTGAGGAAAGGCTGTGCACATCACCAGCCTCACTTCTCCTCCAGAGCCAACTGAATCCAGTGACCAGATATTCATCAGGATGACTGGAGATGACCCAGGATGAGGGTTGGGGTTAAGTGACTTGCCCAAGGTCACACTGCTAGTGAGTGTCAAGTGTCTGAAGTGAGATTTGAACTCATGTTCTCCTGACTCCTGCACTGGTGCCCTATCTACTGCACCACTTAGCTGCCCCAATGTAAAGAGATATAGAGGAAGACACTGAGTGCATTAAGGGAACTGCCTGCGGGGGCTTTATGGGGAGTCCTGGACAAGGGCCTTGCAGGATGAAATGCTGAGGCCACAGATTCTTCAGAGTGTTCAACAGATAGTCCTTATCTGCATTTTCTTTCTTGTGACTAACAGTTTCAGAATATCCCAAAAGTCTTGGTTCATTTGTAAGTTATTAAAATTTAAGACTGCACTAAGACTTTGGGATAACCTGTGTTTTCACTAGATTTCGCATGTTCTCATCACACCATTCTGTAGTCACCCCTCGTTTTTGTTTTTCGACTATTCCTCATATTTCTGTTAACTTTTTTGAGTGTACCTTTTTTTCTTTTTTTATTACTGAAATCTAAATCCACAATAGGAAAAGAAAAAGAAATATTAAACTTAAATACAAATAAGGAAGAAAAAAGCATGTCATGTGCACAGCAGGATGTAAGAGAGGATTCAAAGTCTATGGCAATCAGTTTCCATTTCAAGAAAGCCTATATGAGAAATACTTCATATTGTATTCAGAGCTGTTCATTTTTTGCCTTTTTGTAAGTATTCTTTCGTTCACTTTTTACATTGTTCTTTTCCCCTCTTCTTTCCCACCCCTAGAAGGCTACAGTTAAGCCTGGATATATTTATATATAGATATATAGATACCCATATACATATATACACACATGTATATGTATATATATATACATACATACATATACTTCCCCTAACAGATTCTACTTCTGATCTTTGTTTTCATGTTTGTGCGTACCTCATATTTCCTATCCCTCTTGACTCCTCTGCTTTCCTTCTACCCTCTACATTGCCCTCCTATTACTTAACCTACCTCCCCCATCCTCCAGGATCCCTCCCTTTTCCTCCCATTCCCATTAAGCTGAACTCACTTCTATATCCCCTCACCCTTCCCTCTAAAGATCCCTCCTTTATCCTCTCCCCTCTCCTTATCCCCGTCGTGTTTTATTTCTCTCTAGATTTAGAAGACTTCTATACTCTTCTAGATGTGTATGTATTGTTCCGTCTTGAAAACATTCCCGATGAACTGGGTTTCCAGAACTACCAGTCCTCCCCCCCATCTAATTCCTCTGCGTTGGTTCTTCCTCTCATACCTCATTTGTATAAGATAATTACTCTTTTTGACTGTTCCTGAACAGTTTTGTTTTTTGAAGTATTTCATACTGAGATCTCCCCCACTCTTTCTTATGAACTATCCAGTGACTAATAACAATCTTAGACATACATTTTACACACATCAAAGGTAAACAGCCTGTCCTTAGTGAGTCCCTTGTAATTAGTCTTTGGTACATACCTTATATTTCTCTGGATTCATGTGTGGAAAATCTTCTGTTAAGTTCAGGATTTTTTTTTTAACAATGTCCTGAAAGTCTGACAGTTCATTAAATGTCCATTTTTTTTTCATTCAGGATTATGCTTAACTTTGCTGGGTTCTGTTAACACTTTAAAAAATGGCTAGCTGCCAACTATTTTGGTGCCTATAAATAAAAAGCTATTTTATATTCCTGATTTCTGGTTCCTTCGTCATTATGTAATATTTTTGCTATCCCTTTTCATATTTTTTGTTTGAATTCAACATTAGTAGTATTACTACCACTCCTGTTTTTTTCAAACTTGCAGTTTCATAAAAAAAATTTTAAGCTTTTCTCTTAAATTTAGTCTTTGTTTCTTTTTTTTTTATTTGGTGAGGTAATCGGGGTTAAGTATGTTTCTTTTCTTTTTAAGTGTGTTTTCCCATCAGTGATACGCATTTCAGTATTTCAGGTGGGGCCCTTTGATAGCAAGTCAAAGCAGAGAGAAGAGTGGAAGGTCTCCTAGTAGTGTGAATGAAGTGTGATCCCCTACTTCTGGCTGCCTGGAGATCTGGTCACTCTAGGAAAGAAATGGGTGGAGAGGGCAGCCAGTGGGTAGCCTTCTCTGGATTCTTTGGGACCAACATCATGATGACTGTATTAAGCCCTAGACCAAGAACAAGGAGCTCCCATGAATATGTAATCTAAATTATAACTAATCCAAATGTAAGTCATAATAAAATACCAAATAGATGAAAAATGCACATTGTAAATTCAGACTGTGTATACATAAAGCTAGCTGTGTATTCCATGGAATTGGGCCATGTTCACAACTTTGGTTCCATCGCAACAAATGGTCAATGAACTCAGCACAGAATTGAAAAGTAAGAAAAATACGGAACAAATTACATTTAGGAAATTGTTTAACTCTTCTAACATCTTCCAGCTGCTTCCTATTATAAAAACCCTTTTTAGCACAAGTACTCACTTGGCATGACGCATGAACATGAATCTTATGTCACCCCAATCTTTGGGGGATCAGAGTTGCAGAACTCAATGGGAAAGCTGCAGCCCCTTGCTGCTTACATTCATCCTGTTTCCAACTGGCCTGGGTTCGAGGCACAGCATCACATATATCATGTAGGAAATGGATTATCAGAAAAGGAGTTGGGCTAGTAACAAGAGTGAGGGGTCACAGATGGACACCCCCAATATGCATTTTTATGGAGTATATAAAGACCAAGACCTTCAGGCCTTTAAGGAGGTGTGTGCCAACTGAGACATTAAGACTGGTTGAAGCAAGTAACCTAAAGAGGAGACGATTTAGTGGGTAAATAAGAACTGTATTCAGAAATTGAAGGGCCAACAAGTTAAAAAAGGATTTGACCTCAGGGACACTGAGAGAATGCCTCTTCTCCTTTCTTTTGTTGGCCAACCCATCCATCATAGCGCTTGCCAGCAGCATCGTCCCGATGTGACAATCTGATTGTGTCTTCTGCCCAAAGTCCATCAATGGCGCCATGTTGCCTGCCTAATCAAGTTCACATTGCTAAGCCTGATATTAACCCCATGACCTGGCATGACCCTTCTTATCTGGTCAGCCCCAAAGAGACTGCACACCAATGTAGACTTCACAGCATCTGCCATAAAATGCCTTAGACCTATAATGCTCTTCCCCTCTCAACTCCTCTTGAAAACTCCTTATCCTTCAAGGTTTAGCACAAGTGCCATCTGCTGGAAATTTTATTTTCCTAGACTGACTTCTTTCCTCCTCTGCCTTTAGCTCAAGAGATGATTTTGTATTTTCTTAGCTAGATAAAAGAAGCAGCGTTTGGAAGTAAGAATAGGTTCACTTCTGTAAGTAGCTGCAGCCACTGACATCTAAGCCATTCACGTATTACTACACTCCTATGTAACCTTGCTTCCCCATCATTCTACCTAATACGTCATTTTGTGACAGTGTCAGTTTAGAACTATTTGCTGTGAAATGTGAAATACAATGAAGAATATGGGGCAACTAGATGGTGCACTGGATAGAGCACTGGTCCTGAAGTCAAGAGCACCCAAGTTCTAATTCAACTTCTGATACTAGTTGTATGACCCAGGGCAAGACACTTAATATTGCCTCCGAAAAAAGATACAGTGAAGAATTTGAAATGGACGCCTTCCTCCCCGTCCAGAAGGTCAGGGGAGGCACATGATGTGTGTGAGATGACTATTGCGTGTAACCCATGAAGGACTCAGAGGAAGAAACAACAGTAGGATTAGACAAGGTCATCAAGGACACATGAAAGGAGAAGAATTGGGCTGGCCGTGTGGTGAGGATGAGGGTTGACAGGGACTCCAGCAGTACTCTCGTGAAGTCTGGAGAGGTCAGGGAAGGCCTCCAGCACATTGGATGGACTCTTGGTGATGTATTCATGGGAGGACATGGGAAACAG
This sequence comes from Bettongia penicillata ogilbyi, assembly GCA_023548195.1. Classification (NCBI taxonomy): domain Eukaryota; kingdom Metazoa; phylum Chordata; class Mammalia; order Diprotodontia; family Potoroidae; genus Bettongia; species Bettongia penicillata. Next base: position 1,022,731 of record JAJHZJ010000317.1, on the reverse strand, counting down.
GATGAACTTAAGGTTTCTGGTTTGAATTCCTGAAGGGAACTTCCAAATTGGTGAGGTAACAGATCACAGTGCAGAGGTTATGAACCTGGTTCTGTGAACTTGGTTTTTTTCAAAAAACATAATTTTGTAATAGCATTTCAGTATAATTAGTTTCCTTTGTAATCCTATGTATTTTATTTTATTCATTTTACACATTATTCTGAGAAGGGGTCCGTAGACTTCATCAGTCTGCCAAAAGATTAGGCTCCCCAATTCTATGCGGCACAGGATTAAAAGCACCAGACTTGGAATCAAAAAGACCTGAGTTCAAATGCTACCTCAGACACCTATTAGCTATGTGATCCTGGAAAAATAATTTAGTCTCTTTCAGCCTCAATTCCCTCATCTGTGAAATGGGGATAATAATAGCACCCACCTCCCAAGCTGTTGTGAGGACCATTTGTAAAGTACTTTTTAAACCTTAAAAAGCTATACCAGTTGTGGTTGTCATCATGGCACTTTAAGCTGTGTCATTCAATCTTCACCACAGCCCTGGGAGTTAGTTTCCTTTATTCCCATTTTACAAGTAAGGACACTGAAACTGAAGGGGGCCACGCAGCTAGGTAAGTGTCAGAGGCAGCACTCGAACTCAGGTCTTCCTGAGCACAAGGTTTGTATTCTTAACCAATGCACTGTCTCGATGCCTCCCTGTTATGACCTAAATCTAATATGTCAGTCAGCCGTGCCCCATTGAGGCTTACAGTGGGAATTGATTTGTATGATTGAACTTGAGCAGTAAATAAGATGGCCGGTGTGACAGCAGAGAAAAAGATCCTTAAGAATATCTGAGATGCTGTCAAGAAGCAGGAAGGAAAGGGGGAAATGGTGAAAGGGTAGATGTATTGTTTCAGTCATGTCTGACTTCGTAACCCCATTTGGAGTTTTCTTGGTAGAGTTCATGGAATGGCTTGCCATCTCCTTCACCAGTCCATTTTATAGATGAGAACACTGAGGCAAACAGGGTTAAATGACTTGCCCAGGGCCACACAGGTAGTAAGTGTCTGAGGTCAAATTTGAACTCAGGAAGATGAGTCTTTCTGACTACAGACCTTGCACTCTATTCACTGCTCCACTTAGCTGCCCTTAGGGGTAGTAGATATTAGGGGAGAGAGTAATCCTAAGCAAAACAAACTCCAACTAGGGATATACATTTTTTTTTTAGCTTTTTGGGGTGGAAAAGAATGGGAATGCAGGGTGCCCAGAAATTGGGGAATGGATGAACAAGTAATGACATATGAATGTGAAGAAATCTTCTTGCGCTATAAGAAATGATGGAGATGATTTCGGAGAAACCTGGGAAGACTTGTATGAATTGATACAGAGCAGAACCAGGAGAACAGTGTACACAGTGACACCAATATGGTAAAGACAAATAACCCTGAAAGAATAATGTAATGATAGACTATAATTTCAGAAGACTAATGGTGGAACATGCTGCCTCCCTCCTGATAGAAAGGGAAAGGACTCAATGAAGAATGAAAAATATTTGGTTTTTTAATATGGCCAGTGCAGAAATTTGTTTTGCATGGCTATCTATGTTTGTAACAGGAGGTTTTTCCCCTTTACTTTCCAATGGGAGGGGGCAGAAGGGTGGGAAGGAGAGACACAAATTTCAATTTAAAAATGTATGTAATCTTTAAAAAAATCTCCTAATGCTCTGAAGACCTGTTAACTTCATGTTTCCTTCATGCTGTACAAAATGTCAGAATGTGTCTGCTCTCCCAGGAATCAGTGACATTCCAGGATGTGGCTGTGGACTTCACCCGGGAGGAGTGGGGGCACTTGGAGCCGGCCCAGAAGGACCTGTACAGGGAGGTGATGCTGGAGAACTATCAGAACTTGGTCTCCCTTGGTAAGGACAACTTTCTTCAATGAGATGGCATCTGACTAGGGAGCTGTCTTATTTTCCTTTCCTGAAGACTGCGGTATGCCTAAAATAGAGATGTAATAGTGTGCCCAGGTCAGGAGGATCTGAGTTCAAATCTGGCCTCAGACACATAATAATTGTGTGGTCCTGGGCAAGTCACTTAACCTGTTTGCCCCATTTTCTTCATCTGTAAATTGGGGGTGATAATAATAGCACCTGCCTCCCAGGGAAGTTGTGAAAGTCAAGTGCAATAATATTTGTAAAGTGCTTAGCACAGAGCTTGGTACTTAATAGGCACTGTAGAAATGTGAGCTAGAATTAAAATTAATATTGTTGTTAACATAGTGCTAAGCTGAATTTTTACTTGATATGCAAAGCTATTCATAAATGCATGTAATGATGGTAACAACAGCTCAGGACCAGCTCATCACCACCTTACAGAAAGCTTGTCTTTAAGCATCCTAGAGTTATTAAATGATGCAAATTATGTAATTTGGAAGTTGTACACCATAGAAACCTAGAAAGACATGACCAAGTGGCTGGAAGCTTTTATCCTTCATAAATGAACAGGTAACAAATCCCCATGAAATAAACACCAATCCTTAATTATACATAAGAATTTATCAAATAAATGGGCTGGACGCCAAGCATCCATGGCAGCCAGAACTCTCGCCCACACCTGCCCGGGCACCACATGGAGCCATGAGGATGTGAGACTTAAATAATGGGCGTTGTCTTGCTGAATATTCAAAATTTCCAAACCATACAGAATAAAAACTTCCCAAATATCGAGACTCGGCTAAAGTGAGAACTGTGAGAACAGGATGCACTCTGCATCTCCGATCTCCTGTCTGCTCCTTCAGAAAGCCTGCAGAGGATGAGCTTTACTGAAAACAGTCATTCTACCTACCTGCACAATAGGCTACAGATATAAAATATAATCATATTTTATTAAGTGCATTAATTTATAAATTAAAATAATTTAAAATTCCTCTTAATAATATACAAGATATCAATATAAAAGAGGACTTGAATATGCATGAAAATAATTAAATAATAAAAAATCAGTATAAAATAGCGACTTGTCCTTAGGCTGTTTCTCTTGGAACCTCATAAAAAAGAGGAAATGACAAATATCATTGATTACATTTCAAATCACTGACTGCACAGGAACACAGATTAGCTCAATAAGGCAGCTGCAAATTGCCATGTTAGGCAGCAAATCAGGGACACCATTTGTATGTTATGTTCCTTGTTCATAGGGCCTGTGAAAAGTCCTTCCCAAACTGTATACCTTTTGACCACATGAAGTAGGTGAACTGGCTTGCAATGGGGCCTGGCTAGTCAGTGCCGCTGTCACTACGAGGGTCATTGGTGACAGTGAGTCAGATGTCAGGAAATTAGCCAAAACAAAGAGATAAGCTTTGGTCAATGCAATTCACAGTTATGTGTACCGCCTAATTAATTATAGAGAATTCCATTAAAATGATGGAGTGAATTTTAAAAAAAGAGATAAATGATAATTTCAAAGTATAATGATAATAACAACCTCAAAATGTTCTTGAGATTAATTAATAAACTCCTACAGCTGTTGCTGGTAATCCTTAGGATATAACACTGATCCATAAAAACTTCAAAACAATGTTTTCAGGAGATTTGGTCGTACCCAATACTCACAGTCAAGTTATATACAATGAAAAGCTTTCAAAATGTTCTTGATCCCTGTTCCTAAGTGAAAAGTCTTGGTCTTTTATAACTTTAGTGTGCTGTTCCCTAAAGCTCTAACTTCCCTATTATCTACTCATTCAGATCAGTGTTTCTCAAAGGGTGGTCCAGTGGCCCCTGGGGTGCCCAAAATTCTTTCAGGGAGTCCATGAGGTCAACATATAATTTGCCTATTAAAATACTTCTTTTTCCAAAAACACATCTGTATGAGCACCAGAAGCAGATATGAAAATCCAGCTGTCTTCCATTAAACCAGACATTAAATAAATTTGCAACAATATAAACCAGTGGTACTCTTCTCATTAACTTTTTCATTTGAAAATGTTATTTTTCATAAAAATTATTATTTTCAAGTATAATGGATTTATTGCTATTTTACATTAATAAATATTTTAATCTCTACTATCAGTAGACATAAGCCATACAACCAAAAGTACTTTGGGGTCCTTGACAAATTTAAGAGTGTAAGGGGTCTTTGAGACCAAAAATTAAAGAACCATTGATCCAGATCACAGATTCTTCACTAAAATCTCAGTGCAGATACCTAAAGATGTGAAATGCTCCTTTCCTCTTGGCAGGATTAAAAGGAGCTAATTTTCTTTGACCCTATGTCAATTATGAGAACTTTTCCTCACATTTCTTGGGAACATTTCACAATACATCTCTCAGAGATCTTTTTTTCTTGCCACCCTCTGCATACCCTCTTTCCCCAAGAGAAGGAACGCATCAAAGGACAGTAGCAAACAGTTTTCAAAATAAGACTTCAAACTATTAAGAACCATGTGAAAGATCACATCAGATTATTAATTAAAATAGAAATGGGAATGAAAACAACTCTGAAGTTACACACCACAGAAAGATGACCAAAGCTGGAAATAGAAAATGTTAGAAGGGCTGTGGGAAAAGAACCTAATTAATATATCCTTGGTCTAACCATTCTGGAAAGCAGTTTGGAATTGTCCTAACCAAGTGACTGAAATATCCAGACCCTCTCACCCAGGGCTCCCATACATAGGCATACATTCTAAGGAGGTGAAGGTCGGAAAAGCCACGTGTTGTAAAATATTCATAACATTTCCTTTCATGGTAGTAAATAAATCAAAATAAAATAGGTGCCATCATTTGAGGAACAGTTAAATGAATTGTGGTACCTGAATAGAGGAATATGGTAAAGAATAGCCCTGGGGCAGCTAAGTGGCACCATAGTGCATAGAGTGCCACGCCTGGAGTCAGGAAGACTCTTCATGAGTTCAGGTCCAGCCTCAGATACTTACTAGCAGTAGGACCCTAGGAAAGTCACTTAACTCCATTTGCCTCAGTTTCCTCATCTGTAAAATGAGCTGGAGAAGGAGAGGACAAACCACTCCTGTGTCTTTGCCAAGAAAATCCCAAATGGGGTCACAAAGAGTCAGACGTGACTGAAAAATGACTGAGCAAAAGCAGAATAACAGATTTAAAGAATTCAGAGAAATGTAGAAAGATGTACATGAATCAATATGGAGCGAAGTCAGTAGAACCAACCGTATAATGCATTCCAAGTGTCTGTGATACAAACAGAGGACAGGGACCCACCTGTGATTTTGTTAGTGAAGGAAACTTCCAAATGAGACATCTCCTTGACCCATGCTGGCTGTCATCTGCTCCATACCTTGTAGTTTTAGAGTACAACTGAGAGCACTTTGAGGCTCAGTTACTTACCCAAGGTCACACAGCCTATGTGTATTAACAGTGGAGCTTAAATTGAGATCTTCCTGGCTTCCAGACCAGTTCTCCAGTCCCCAAATTGTGTGTCCTCTATGATGCTTCAGTGGAAAGGTTGAGGGATCTTGGGCATGGCACAAACCCCAATTCTCCCTAGGTTCTCTATTCCTGAGCTGGGGCTGATTCATCCATCCTACCTGAATTCACTTCAGCAAGTCACAGTGGTTCCTTAGAATGGCAACCTTGCCACTGCAGCTCCATGCTCTCAGGATCCTGGGGGTAATCCTTTTTGATCACTATCGCCACTAACCTCGTGGTTTGCATTAGCACTTTTCTCCCATTAGCAAATGAGCCACTAATAATCAATTCACCTTAACCAAAACATTTATTAAAAATACAAGCAAACACATAATATTTACACAATATTTCATCCATAAACCTTAATCATACTCCTATCAATGCACATAATGCCTGTGGGGAGAATTAAAAGTCTAATTTGTAGGGAAATATGTAAGCAACTCAACTCTGGAGACATAGATGTTGGTATTCTATCCTCTCTATCTCCAAAAGTGTCTGTAAAAATTCCCTGATGAGTGCACCATCTTTGTTGGAAAGAAGTTTCCAATGCTAAGGTACCACTGATCCACACTGTTCTTGACCTCACTGGACATGACTAGGTGAGCCACCAGGGTACTTCTCTGATGCTAAGCTATTTTTCCGCACAGTTAGGCAACCGTAGTATCTGTCACTTCAAGCTACAGGTTTAGCTGATGATTTCAGCTCAAATTGTGTGGGGTTCTTCAAAAAAAAAAAGGAACAACATTTATCCCAAGGTTGGCAAAAGTCTCTCCAACTCTCCTTCTTTGCACTATTATTCTCCTCTATGTCTCAGAAACAACAGGAGGCAGTGTAGAAAAATATTTTCTGTCCTCTCTTGTTAGCAATAAGTCATAAATGATATCATAGTATATACTATATATATACATGTTATATATATGTATATATATATATATACACATACACACACACAAGACTATGGTCTTGGTGGAAAAGTCATTGAGCAGCTTATGCTCACTGTGGAAATGTCTACCTTTCACTCTAAACTTTCCTTATTTAAAGTATAAATTGAAGACTCCTCATTGGGTTTATAGTGACTCTTATGTTTTTGAAAGTCCATGGAGTAGCAATTTGAAAGTTGTATACACTTGCCAGTTGTACCCCACGTCCCACCCAAATTACCATGACTTTGTGAGAAGCATCTTTAATAAAGCAGGATACAGTTTGGCTTGGACTAGTTTAAAATATTTTAGTGACCAATCATAATGGCAAGCAGTCAGTCAGTAAGCATTTGTTAAGCATTTACTGTGTGCCAGGCACTGTGCTAAATAATAGGGATGCAAATATAAGCAAAAAGACGGTTCTTATCCTCAAGGAGCTTATACTTTCATAGGGAAAGATAGCACAAAAAAGGGGAGATGAAAAGGAGAAGGTGTGGGAGCCACCTGCACAGGGACAGGGTGGCTAAGCAAAAAAGAATGAGCGGTGACTGGTCTGGGTCCTTCTCCAAAATGGAGGTTCTGGTTAGAACTCACCAATGGGAGCAGGATATAATCTCTTCTTTTTCTTCTTATTCTTTTAAGTAGCAGGTGGAGTAGAGAGCACTCCAGACTCTCATTGGCTAACCAATCCACCTGTCAACCAGAAATAGTTCAGCTAGACAGTTCCTGTCTGTCTTTGATCCAGTTCTAAAATCTGTTCTTTCCTCTTCTCCTTCTAATCTATTTTAATTCAGCAACTGAGTCTTTCTGTAAAGAACCTCCTCTTAGCCTAGGGTTAGTCACCAAATTCTCAATAAATTCTCAATTTCTGGCTATACATGAGCTGAAAGTTTTCTAATTCTTTGTAGGCTTATTACTGAAGTCAGCTGTTTTCTCCAGTTCATTCCAGTGTTCTACAGGTCTTCAGTTTAAATGAGCAACTGTCATCTCAGAACTCTGAGTCAGACTCATTAATAAATTGCTTCTGTGGGGAGTATCTGAGCCCCCAAGCAGGGATGTGTCAAGGTAAAGTTAACTCACGGACTGCTTCGCTCAGAAGCAAACTTGTGTCCCAGACCAGAGTCATCTTTTTAAGTCAAGAACTATTAAACCAAACTGAAAGTTGAAATTAAAATGACAAAGCTTAACCTGTCAAGGTATTGAGGAAAAGTACTCTGCCTTCCTTTACTGAAGACAAGAGGGACTCTAGGTGACAGATATTGTATATATTCTCAAACACGGTTAATATTTTGGTTGGTTTTATGGAACATTTTTTTCTTTTTAATCTTTATTATTAGCAAAACCGTGCTTAAATTGGGGAGGGTAGAAGAGCATATTTGGAAATAAATATCACCTGTGAACAAAGGAAATCTATAAAAATTAAAACAAAATGAGAGCAAAAGGTACTAGAATTGAATTATGAGAGATTTCTACTCTCAGCACTTTCCATTTTTTTCTCTGTGAGCAGGCTTTCCATTTTCCAAACCACATGTGATCTCCCAGTTGGAGAAAGGAGAAACGCCATGGATAACAGAGAAAGATCTCCCAAGAATCTCTTGTCAAGGTGAGCCTATGGAAGTCAATGCCAGTTACAATTAGCTGGTCACCATGCAAGTATGCAGTTAATTAATAGCTTTGCCCTGTTGAATGGGAATGCTTTTCATTGACCCCCAAGGCTAGAGAGAAGGTGTGAGGTGGTCTACAATGAGCATCCTCACTTAGAGACTGGTTCTGTGAAGGGCATGAGCCTGAGGGTAATCAGAAAGGCTTCATGCAGAAGAAGATACTTCAGGGATCTGGAATTTTCTTGGTCTGAGGACTCCCTATACTAATGTACATGTAATGTAGCCCTCTGTCATAGTGGATGAACTTAACTCATCTCCCTCTAGCCAACCTGAAGCTGAGTCTCCAAAGATAGCTAGGCTGGACATCTGGAGCAAGACTTATTGTCCATTGCAGCAACGTGGCACCATAGTGCACAGAGTGCCTGGAGTTGGTTCAGATCTGGCCTCAAATACTTTCTAGCTATGTGGCCTTGAGCAAATTACTTCACCTCTGTCTGCCTCAGTTTCCTCAACTGTAAACAAAATTGGGATGATAATAGCATTTTGTGCCAGAGTTGTTATGAGGATCAAATGAATGCTTAGTATGGCACCTGGCTCACAGTAGGTACCTAATGAACATTTGTTCCCCTCAAATTGAAGTCTTTCTAACTTGATAGAATCAACCACAGCTTACAATTAGCATAAATATGAACATAGAAAAATAGAAAAAATAAAATAAATAGCATGAGCTTGGAGACTCCTTTGCCATAATGAAGCATCTACCACTTTGGTTTAGTCCCACTGCTCATGGTTACCAGAGTCTCACTCCAAGACCTCTATCCCAGCCTCAGTTTCCCTTCTATCCCAGCCTTTCTCTCTTCCTCTCACCCAACTCTAAGGAGTTTTTCTCCAATCTCAGTCTTTAGGGACTTGCTCTACTGTAGCACCAGACAAAGTTTCCCAGCCCTTGAAGAAAGTCCCTTCTAGCTTGACTTCATGCTCTGATTTTTCCTATTACTTATCACATGGCTACACTGCTTTTTCTTTCCTTGAAGCCCAGAGTTAAAAGGGACCCTGAGGCTACCTAGTCTTATCTAGAATTTCTTCCATGACAAATATAAGAATTGGCTTAAAGCCAGTCAGTGAAGAGGAAGCCATTGCATCTTGAGCCTCTTCAGCTTTGGGGGAGCTCTACCTACAAGAAGCTGAAATTTGTCTCTTTGCTTTTATCCATTGCCCCAAGGCCTTCCTTTTAGGGCCCAGTCAAGCAGGCATAATCCTTCTTCCACATGACAGACCTTTGAAAACATGAAGATAACTGTCATGTGTCATAGCTATATTCTTTCCTCCAAACTCAACATGCTTGGCTTATTCAGCTTCTGCCTGTGCAGCCTGATCATCCAAGTCTTCACCATCCTGGCCTGGCCCCCCATCTCCTGGTCATCGATCTCCTTCCTGAAATGGGCAGCAAAAGCTCCTTGAGGGTAGGAACTCACCTATTTGCTTACGTTTGTATCCACCAGGTTTTAGCCCAATGCATGGCACACAGTAAGTGCTTAATTAGGGTTTTTATTTAATTTATTTTTTATTATTTTATTAATTTATTACTTTAATATTTATTTATTTATTATTTATCTATTTATCTATCTCCTCCCCCAGCTTAACAGCCACTTTGTCCATCCCTTCATGCCTTTTGGATTCGCTAACTCCCTGTTATGCAGATTTTACAAATGTCTTCCCTTCTACTCCCTCTCTTTAATGCTTTTCTGATGATGCCACCTCCTGAGTGGCCTCTGCATCTCCACCATTGCCCAACTCACAGGGCCAGGAAGACTGATGCTCATCCCTGCCCCATCTGGACCATTCCACCACTACTAGCTCCCTTGTGAGTTCCATTCCGTCTGTATTAGTCTCTCCTCATCCCTGTTACCCTCATTAACCAACCTCAAGATTGTCTACAGACTTTTTCTAGGAATTAGTAAGTTAGAAGAGTAGTTAGTTCAAAGTCTTCCTATCCACTTTGGCATCTTCCTTGGGGTCTGTATTTATGTTGATGCCCCCTCTCATTAATTACCCTCTCCGTCTTTCCACTTCCTGAACTGCAATATTTCCAGTTCCTCAGCTGTAATGGGAATAATTCTATTTTTTCATCTCTCCTGCAGTCATTACAACTATACAGGGGAAAGTTTTATGTGGTGGTTCTTTTTGTCACCATTGCAGTAGTCATTGTTCAGACTCTGCCTCTGACCCAGAGCGCCTGTGGGATCCTCAGCAAGTCCAATTAGCTTCTCAGTGATACATTCAGCTCTCCCAGATTCTTAGAATAGGTGCTGACTTGCATTAGTAGAGAGGTTTTCCTTACTGAGAGTTCCCTGATACCAATAAAATTATCAGCCTGGCTTAATAAATTGTTTTTTAAATGTAAGTGAAGTCACCTTTAAACGGCAGCAAAACTCATATAAAAACCATCGAACAATGGTGGTACTGTGGTTTAAAAGCATTTTCTTTCAATAATGGAAAGCCACTGAAGTGTGAGGTTATATCTATGATCCGTTGCAGTCACTTTTATGTTGTTTTACTTAACTGTCTGGGGGAATTGTACACTGTTAGGAGTACCCTCAGGATGTGTATAATGTATCAAAGCAAAATTTGGTCTTTAACAATGTCATGGTAATGAAATACAAACTCAAAATTCAAAACAATATTGATTAGCAGGGAGTTCTACATTTTTATAAACATCATTAATAAATTTCTTTACAAATGGGGGCCAAGCACTGAGCCCTTTGGTATAACACTTGAGAATTTCCTCTAGATGAACAATAATTTATTATTCAGGAGCATTCATGGTCATATTATTTGACTACTAATAAATACACATGGCTATCCCATCACCCATTCTCCTTTCATTATTTTCCTTATAAAATTTTAAACATAACAAATGTAGCTTTAACACACAGGATTAGTTAAAATAGGAACACAAAGAAACCAGTGTGTATTCTCCAAAAACAGTAAAAATAGCAAAAATCTTGATTGCTATTGTACCCTTTCCTAACCTACTAATTTCTGTAAGGAAAGAAGGCCAAATGCTTTGCAAGGTAATGCCAATACTGTCCATTGTATTTATCCTGTTTTGTTGCCTCACAATGCCTTCATTTACATCTCTGTATTCTGTATGGAGTTCAAATGCATATTGATTTTTGGATCTACTTTCTTTACTCTGCATCACTTAATACCTGTGTATCCCTGTTTCATTGAATTCTCCATATTTAAGTCATGATCAGGAAGTGTAATTTTTATGGAAATAAAGAAAGAGCTAAATAATCTGAGAGGTATTCACTGTTCATATCTAAATAGGAATGATAACATAAAAAATTAGACAATAATAGCAAGATATCATATTGAGAAAAAAGACTCAAAATATAAAAAAAGAAAAAAGTAGGAAATAAGGGATAATGGCATTATATCAAATCATGTTGAAAACAAAATGATCAAACCTATTAAAAAAAAAAACCAAACAGGCAATCAGCCAGTAAACCTTCATGAAGTGCTTGCTATGTGTCAGTGCTTGCTGTGTCGAGCTCAGTCTCTGCTCTCATGGAGATCATAGTCTAGAAAGGAGACAAATCATAAACAACTGTGTACAAACAAGTCATAGATAGGATAAACTGGGAATAGTCTCAAAGGAAAAGCATTAAGATTAAGGAGAACTGAGAAAGGGCTTCTTGTAGTAGGTGGGAGGTTAGCTGATTTGTTTTGCTTGACTATATTTCTCACAAAGGAAGTATTTGGAAGTTACAGTAATATAAAAAAGAAAAGAGCATTAATAAAACATTTAAAAAGAAATAAACAGACACAATTGCTACACCTTTTCCTGCTCAATCATCATGCTTCTTGATGTAAGAGAATCTGAAACATACAATAAAACAATTTCCTTCTTCAAACACTGAGAAAAGCAAATATTTATATATTTTTTCTTTCTTTCAGATTTCTTTATTCAGAAGACAAAATATAAAACCAAGGAGTCAGCTGCAAATAAGAGTGTTTCTGTGAGAATTTTGCCCAAGAAGAGACTCTCAAAGAATGGCTCCTGGAGTTCTGAGTTAAAAGAATCTTGGGATTTTGATGCAAGGTTGAAGAGGCAGAAGGGCAATCAGAAGAGATGGGCTAAGCAAGTTATAATCAGTCAAAGAACATCTTCAAATGAATTGAGTCTTCATGAATATGTTACTTGGGGGAGAAAGTTCAAGCTGCGATCACTTCTTACTCAGAAACAGAAAACTACTACAGGAAAATATCTCCATAAATATGATTCTCTTGGAAAGAGCTTTAAATATTTGTCAGATATATTTAAACATAATAGAACTGCTTCAGGGAAGAAGTGTTATAAGTATAGCAAATGTAAGAAGCCCTTCAGTTACCACTCAGACCTTTTTCTGTACCGTAAGATACATAGTGGAGAGAAAATTCATAAATGTGATGAATGTGGGAAAACCTTCAGCAACAACTCTTGCCTTACTGTGCATTTAAAAATTCATACTGGAGAGAAGCCCTTTGACTGTACTGAATGTGGAAGAGCCTTCAGGCGTAGAGCACATCTTATTCAACATCAGAGAATTCATACTGGAGAGAAACCTTATAAATGTTATGAATGTGGAAAAGCCTTCAGTGTTGACTCATACCTTATCAAGCATCAGAGAATTCATACTGGAGAGAAACCCTATAAATGTAATGATTGTGGAAAAGCTTTCAGACAATTAGGAAACCTTAATCAACATCAGAGAATTCATACTGGAGAGAAACCCTATAAATGTCATGAATGTGGGAAAGCCTTTAGTCAATGGGGTCACCTCAATCAACACCAGAGAACCCATACTGAAGAGAAACCCTTTGAATGTAATGAATGTGGAAAAGTTTTTAGGCAGTTGGGAAATCTGAATCAGCACCAGAGAGTTCATACTGGAGAAAAACCATATAAATGTAACCAGTGTGGGAAAGCGTTTAACAATAATTACCTCCTTATTCAACATGAACGAATTCATACAGGTGAGAAGCCATATGTATGTAATGATTGTGGGAAAGCCTTCAGTCGAGGAACGTATCTTAAGAAACACAAGAGAATTCATACTGGAGAGATACCCTATAAATGTAATGAATGTGGGAAAGAGTTCACCGACAAAGCATCCTTTATTTATCATCAGAGAATTCATACTGGAGAAAAACTTTATGAATGTATTGAATGTGGCAAAACTTTTAGCCAAAAAGCAAACCTTAAAAAACATAAAATGATTCATACTGGAGAGAAGCCCTTTGAATGTAGTGAATGTGGAAAAGCCTTCCGAGAGAGGGGAAGCCTTAGTGTACATAAGAGAATTCATACAGGAGAGAAACCCTTTGAATGCAATGAATGTGGAAAAGCCTTCCGAGAGAGGGGAAGCCTTAGTGCACATCAAGAAAAGCATGCTGAAGAAAAACTTTATAAATGTGATGAATGTGGGAAAACCTTCAGATACAAGGGATATTTTAGTATCCATCAGAGAACTCATACTCAAGAGAAATGCTATAAATGCAAAGAATGTGGGAAGGACTTCAGCCTAAGGGCATCCTATATTATTCATCAGAGAATTCACACTGGAGAGAAACCCTATAAATGTAATATATGTGGAAAAGCTTTCAGTTACAATACATCCCACAGTAGACATCTGAGAACTCATACTGGAGAGAAACCCTTTGCATGTAATGAATGTGGCAAAGCTTTCACTCAGAGGGACTACCTTACTGAACACGAAAGAATTCATACTGGAGAGAAACCCTTTAAATGTAATGAATGTGGAAGAGCCTTCAGGCAGAAGCAAACTTATAATGCACATAAGAAAATTCATACAAGAGAGAAACCCTTTAAACATAAATTGTATGAGAAAACTTCATCTGGAAATTGCACCTTATAGAACAAACATCAGAAATTAATAGTAGTGAGACTCTCCTAAGGTGCAACAAATATAGGAAAGTCTTTAGCACCAGCCTACAGGAGGCATCAGAGAACTCACACTGGAGAAAAACTCTATGAAGTTACTCTGAGACAACTATAGAGTGTGTATTTAATCCTTCAGAGACTTTATATGGAATGTTAACTTTGGGGATGTAATACTGTGAGCAGCTTTTCATATAATATTGTCATTTGTTAAACATTGAGTCCAGATGTCTGATTTTTTTTCATGATCTATTATTTGGTGCTTCAAGAGAGAAAAATGTGGAGGTCATCTTTGATGTCCCTTTTCCCTGGAATACACATTGGCTGCTATTAAGTGGCAATAGAGCTGCATAAGTATAGGATCTTTAATAGCACCTATATAGGAATTCCATGGAATTATTGTATTCATAAATAATGGTTATATCTTTACTACTGAGGAAAGACATAAAGGATGATGAATGATCATTGATTGACAGCACAGTTGGGAATACCCTAACCATATTGAAAAATAAAGAGAACCAGTTTTCAGTAGGCTCAGAGGGTTGGTCCTAGCAATCAGCATTATTCTGCTTACAAGTCCCGAACAGAAGCATGTACAAAAGCTCAAGTCAATCCTTATGTAACCCACTTGTCCTTAACTTTCTTATCACGTCCCTGCCTTGGCTCATTTACCCTGTTCACACCTACACATTTTATTCTGTCCTATAACACGCTAAAATGTCTTCTCTTCTTTAGTAGTCATGCCTAAATATACCTTTTGATCTCATTTTCCACTTTCTTGTTATTGCCCGTCCCAAGCAATAGCAATAGGTACCCCCATTAGAGCCATAATCAAACTGTGGCTGGTCTAGTCTGCTGTTATAGTCTTCCCATTGGGTAAGCAACCCACATGCCAGCAAGCCAGGTGCATGTAGTACAATAAGGCTGGATGAACGTTTGTCAGGTTATAGAAGCTATTCTTGTTCAGGCATGGGTTACCTACCCTAGATGCTTCTGAGATGCTTCCATACCCTAGGACCTAGTTGTGAGTCTTGACATATTATTTTCAAATTCCTAATCATCTGATTAACCCTAGCAATTCCAAGGGTTCCTATCTATGTCTCCCTTCTTCCTTTATTATTGTAGAGGACAGTAAATCCTTCTAATATCACAAACCTAGGAGTCATCCTGGATTCCTCCCTCACCCCCTGTGTGCAGTCTGTGGCCAAGACCTGTTGATTTCACCTTTGCAATATCTCTCAGATAAGGTCCCTTTTCTTCTCTGACACTGTCCCCACTCTGCTATAGGTCCTTATCTTTTCATGGCCTCTTCTCCCCTCCAATTCATTAAGCCACTGAGGTAATTTTCCTAAAGCACAGATCTGATCATGTCACCTCACTATTCAGACTCCAGTGATTCCCTGTCACCTCCAGGGTCAAATCCAAAAGACTCTGTTTGGCATTCAAAACCCTTTATAACCTGCTCCCTCCTACCTTTCCAGTCTTCTTACACCTTACTTTTCATCATTTACTCTTTGCTCTAATGACACTGGACTCCTGGCTGTTCCACAAACAAGATACTCCATTTCTTGGCTCTGGATATTCTCTCTGGTTGTCCCCCATGTCTAGAGCACTCTCCCTGCTCAACTCTGCCTCCTGACCTCTTTAGCATCTTTTAAGTCCCAGCTAAATTCCCATCCTTTACTAGAAACCTTCCCCAACCCTTCTTAATTCTAGTACCTTCCCTCTGTTAATCATTTTCTACCTATCTTGCATATAGTTTGCTTTGTATATATTTGTTTGTGTAGTCTCTTCCCCCATTTGACTGTAAGGTCCTTAAGAGCAGAGCCTGTCTTTTGTCTCTTTCTGTATCCTGGGAATTTAGCACAGCTCCTGGCACATAGTAGGTGCTAACCAAATGGTGATTGATTGATTGACATGAGTCTCATAGGAAGAGAGATGACCATCCCTCTGGCCTACCCAGTAATCCAAGTGGAGCTAAACTATAGGAAGTGCCAACCTGGAATGGCACTTTTATTAAGGTGTAAGTCTGAGCTAAAACTATGAATCTAACATTCAGAGTGAGCAAACCAACAACTTACTGTAAGCTCAACAAGCACATCACAGCAAGCAAAGGAAGGGGAAGGGAAGCAGTCAGCACCATTGTGGCTGATCCATTTTTTTCAAATTGGTGGAGAATGTAGATGTTCAGAAGTTAAAGTTGTTCCTTTTATTATTTCCAACCTTCAGGATGTTTCATGACTTAACAGTAGGTCTGTGAAACCAAATGTGGTAGTAACATATGACCTTATTTCTTTATGACATACTTCAGCTGACTTTACTTAACATGTCCTAACCAACTTGGAGCAACTGTCTCTCCTACAACCTTAGTCTTTGTACAGACACTCATTCACATTGTATTAGATTGCCCTGATCTTGGACCTCACCCATTTTGCATAATCACACTTCATCTACCTGCAAAGTAATATCCCTACCCCTATGACTATTCACCCTTTTCCTTGGTATCTTCTCTTTTCTTCTAAATTTTCCTATTTTTCTTTCTCACCCAATATTTGTATCCCCATCTGACAATTTCAGTTTGCCAGTCCTAGTTTCTTGTTTCCCCACCACCACCTTTTTCACTTCTTCAGTAGCTACCTTTCCCTCAGACTTGATTTGAGTGAATCGATGGCCCCCTTTTCAGCACAATTATATAATATTGATAATTTATATTATGCTTTAATGTTGGCAGAGCAGCTCAGCTAGCAGAAGCAACTTGCTCAGTTAGTGTTAAGACCGTTCAAGGGAGCTTATTCAATTACAAAAAGCCATTTCATCCACCTGGACTATAGAATGTCCTACAGAACGTTAAATAGAAAAGACTAGCAGCAGGATAATGACTTGTTCTCAAGTTAATTCTATCCAACCCTCATTAAAAAGATGAAATAAGAAGGATGAGAATAACTGATACACATAGTCCTTTAAGGTTTTCAAAGCCCCTTGGCCTAGTGGTAATAGCTTGCTTAGCACTATGGATGAGCAAAGCAGTAGAACAGAATATCCATTAATGAAGCATTTATTAGGCACTATGTCTAAAACACTGTACTAAGTACAGGGGATACAAATAGAAAGAGAAGATGTTTCCTGCTGTCAAAAAGTTCACATTCTAATGAGAGAGATACCTATTGTATTTTTTTGTGCCATTGTGGCAATGTGCGTGACTGGATGAGAAATCCAAATATATAAGTCCTAATTGATGTGGGGAACTTAGGAAATTAAATCACTGACAACTTATTGGTAAAGCGTAGTACATTATTATGGAAGAAGACTTCTGGAGCAAGTGATCCTACAGCTATAGTGATGAACTGAGAGGAAGGTGGGTGACTGTGGCAGAAAACCATTCCACTGACCTGGAAGGGAGGCAGTTCCTTTCTGCCACTGGTCAACATGGCCTCCATGTTTGGGTTACGTTGGCTCAGGTAGCTCATTTCCTACTGATGATGGGAATGAGATCTGAATTCCTAAAAGGAAAAGATCATGTCTTTGAGATCTGGACTCCAAAAAAGGAAAAGCCCTGAACTTTCCCCTGTGGTCCAGGTCCCTGACATTGGCCTGGGGCAACTGGTCATAGGGGTGGGGATATTGCTTTGCTCCTCTGAGCATTGGTATGGCAAATGCAAGAAGGCCAGATTCTTAAAGAATCTGAGCGCTTTAATGGAGGCAAGATGGACCTTTTATACAGAAGACAGTGGGAACAGAGTGGTGGTCTATGGTGGGGCCAGGTGCAGACAATGAAAAATCAGTTAATTAACTTTATTTCATCTCAGTTTCATAAGCTGCATTTAGTGCACAATCATCTACAAACGGGAAAAAAGGCTCATTACCTTTTCACATTGAAGAATTTACTATCGATGTGGTATCTGACCTTGATGCCCTGTTCATCCTCAATGAAGGCATTTGACAACATGGCTGAAAACATCATGCTAAAAAGCATGGGAGCAAGCACACGGCCCTGTTTCACTCCATTGTTGACTGGGAAGGCATAAGAGTATTGTCCACTATCCAGAACCTGGGCAAACATGCCATCATGAAATTACATACAATACTGATGAACTTCTCTGGGCAACCAAACTTTGACATACTTTTCCATAAGCTGCCACAACTAATAGTGTCAAAGGCCTTGGTCAGATCTACAAATGTTGTATACAGACCTCTGTTCTGCTCCTGGCATATTTCCTGGAGTTGTTGGGCAACAAACACCACATCAACTATTCTTCAACCCTTTCTGAAGTCATACTGGCCTCAGGTAGATGACTGTCTTCCAGGTGAAGGATCACTTTATTAAGGAGGGCTCTAGGAAGAAGCTTGCCAGCAATGACTAAGAGAGAGAACCCTTCTGTGATTGTCACAAATGGGTAATAGATGAGGAGGAAAAGCAGCTGTCAGTTACCAGTGAAGTAATTAGGTTCTCTGACTGAGTTTTGATGGCTTGTATTGTTGGGAAAGAAAGAGTAAGACTTCTAAAAGAAGTTGTAGGATCTTGGAGCAGGTACAGGGACATTGGTTTTGTCTCTAGAGGTGTTTTCCTAGCATTGCATTGGTGTGTCTGTATCTTTCCCCAAGTGTATGACTGGGAGGCAAACAAACAGGGTAGAGTGCACATGTCAGGACTTCTCTTTCTCTCCAGTGTCTAGGAGTCTGTGCCAGAAACATGGATATAGGCATCAGTTTTCCCATAAAGAGCAAGTCTGATGAAATGGCCTTTCAAATCCATCCCTGGCTTCATTTTTAAGAAGTGTTTGTTTGGAGTCACCATCTAATTCTACCATGGCCTTCCTTCAGAGTCCAAATTTAACACTTAGTTGCTCCAGGCTCTGGTTGCTTCACTAGATTCTTCAAGTTATCCAGGCCCCCAAAACAAGCTATGTTACCTTGAACACTTAACATCTCTGTATCTCTTTCATTATCCATAGAAAGAGAAGAATCATACTTTTGCTACCTACTTTACAGATTTGTTGAGAATACTATTTGTAAACTTTAAAAACTTACATATTCTAATTTCTCAAAATAAGTGTTTTGTTGATATATTTTTTACATCATTAAAGTTTCCACCTGTATCCTTCCCCTTATCCTTCCCAGAGTTATCCTATACAACATATAGTGTTTTTAAAAGACAAAAAGAAAAGAGAAAGAGTGAAAAAAACCAACATAACTCATCATGACATCAAAAAAATTAAATATGTCAACATATTTAATAATTTAACTTTGGTTAAAGAGGCAAATAGGCTTGGTGATATGTAAGTTCATATTGTTTATTCCCTTAAAGCTAGCAGATACATGATCATGGAGCCAGAAGAAAACTTCTGGCTGTCTGTTACAATGATGACTAGGCTTAAATCTGTTTTAGGACAATCCAAGAATGACTGTGTCCCTCAGATTTATGGTCTCTTTAAGTGTTTAACTATACCATGAGGAAGTAAGTTTCTTAGGTAAACAAGTTGTAAATACAATAAGATAAGAGAGTTGACAAAGTTCCAATTGAAATTATTACTCTTTGTTTTCTTTATCATTAATGTGTCATAACATAATATGTGTCCACAAAATATTGAGATGTGGAAAAAGCCCCATTATTTAAGCTAGTATCTCTGGTTAAGTCTCATAAAAAATGCTAAGTCAACCTCATCTGGCCTTGTTGACATAAGAAGAGGTATTCTCTGAGTTTACTTTAGAAAACAAGAGGCTGTTGGGTCCACGCTCTTCTTCTGATTGATTAATTCAACCATTGGCCCTTATTAAAGTTCAAAAATGATATTAAATGATTATCAAAAGCAAAGTGTAATGCTTCTACATTGGACTTCCCACCTCTGCAAAGGTGGGGAATGGTGAAGAGTCTTCTCTTATCTCTTCTTTAGATCCTTACTTGTTCTTTATAATTTTGCAGCATTCACTTCTTTTGTGATTATTTTCATTTCCATTGTAGTTTAAATTGTTTTGTGTATTAATTAAATAAATTTCACCAGTTTCATTTTTTTCTCCTTTCACATATAACCCTCTCTTTATCCTTTACCCATAAGTCTTCCTTCTCTGAACCACCGTGGGATACATAATCAAAGAGATGGACTGTAATCCCACCTTTCCACAAATCTCAGTACATTAACTCTTGTTTTTTAATATACCCAAAGTAATAGGTAGTTTTACCTTTAAAACACAAAAACATTTGTAAGGGAACCAGAAAAATAACAAGCATCCTGTACATGTAATGTTGGAAAGATATTGCTATTTTTTAAAATGGGCTGACAAGGTTTAGGAAAGGCCGACCGTTTTTGGACAGTACTAAGATGAGTAATTTCTTCACAGCTGTCCTGGACTCTGGCTTCCCTGTTTCTGGTGAATCACTTTTAACAAGTCAAGATTCAATATCAGACATCACGTAAATCAGTGATTGCCGACTTGGCCATGGTGGAGGCTTATTTGATAGACCCTCCAAAGGTCATGCCATATCCAACTCATCCTTTGTAATATGACACTGGAGCCATTTGTTAACATAGTTCATTCTGCTTGCTTAGGGTAGTGCTGGGCAGTCAACCAAGAACACTTGTAGTGGTAGATCATGGTAAATTGAAAGCAAGTTAGTCAGCGTGCATTAATTAAACACTTACTGTTGTAACGGATGATTGAATTTTGTTTTCACAGAAATTATATGAAATATGATTTGAAGCCATACTGGTGGCTAATGTAAGAGAACTGCTCATAGGGAGCTGTGGGGGATGTTGGCCACTTGAAAATCAGCATATCTACTACTTGTCTTTGTTCTGAGAAGGCCTTTTCCTGTATATCAAAAAAACTGCCAGAACAGATCTCATTCACAAAGGATGAAGATGAAGTATATTAACCCAGATAGGGGTCTTACCTAATGGGACTTTTATCATTGATATCCTGGGTTGAATCTTCAAACTCACCATTTTTGTCAAATCTCTTAGCAATGGAGGAAAATGCTATCTTTCTCATGCTATCTGATGCAGACACGGAGTAGGAAGCTAAAAGTATTTTTGACTTGGCATTTCCTTTTATAAATAATAAAGTATATGAGGATGAAAAGAGGAGGAATTTATGGGAAATAAAAGAAGGAATTCTGCTTCTACAGGATTAAAACTTTCAGCTTTGAATGCTAATCAGAGCTGTGACCAAGCAGAACCAGGTTTCTGATCAGGTAAAAGGTCAGAAGCTTGTACCCATTCTTAAAGAGCTGAGGTATCAGGTAGGAGAACATGAAGTGGGAGGTTCAGGTGGTTGCATCTACCCAATGGAGAGCAAGGGGGAAAATTCAAATCAGGATGGTTATAAAAGAGTTGGTAATTGCCTTGAAAGTGTGCGTACACCTGGCCCCTTCTCACAAGGGACTCAAGGCCAAGTCACCCGTCAGAAATGATATGAAATAAAAATATTTTTTTTCCTAAATTCACTCATGGCCAAGTGAAATTCTTGGTAAGAAGGTTCTTTCTAACAGTCAGGGGGCAGGAACAGCATAAAAAGCATTGCATCTGTCTGAGCAAGTGCACTCTCTATTCAGGAGGTAACCATTCACTGGGAATGTAAAATAAATGTATAATAAAATGAGAACTTTCTGACTTCAGAAGGAGTATTTTTCTTTGTAGAGTGGGCATGCTTCTCACACAGTGTGCCAGGCACTGTGTTAAGAGGAAGTGAAGGTAAGAAAGACTGAGTACAATTCCCGCATTGGCCAAATTGAATATTCATTATTAAAAGCATTGAAACTTTGAGCACATTGCAAACCAATGTGCTGCTGAATTACATAGAAAATGAGATTTTGGGAAGACTTCATCACATCAACTTTCCATTTAGAACAGGAGTTCTTTACTTCCTTTGTTTCATAGACCCTTTGAGATCTCAGTTCTTCTCCTGTGTGCAGCTGCACATGTGGAGGTTTAGTAAGACTGCTTCCAAAGATGTTTGATAGAGGGTGCTTTCCCTGTTTTACTGTGTGATACTGAAAAAATGAGTGTGCATACAAAAGGCTTAAACAGGTGGATTCTCTTTCTTCCCTGGTGGTGAGTAAGGCTGTGGGCCTCCAGGTGGGGGACTTTATGTCCTTTCCCAGCTGCTGTGTGGCACATGGTGCCAAATGTGTCTTGTCTCTGAAGTGTTTATACCTTCCTCATCTTAGACGAATGAGACATGTGATAGATAATTAAGACATTTAGATCTCTGGTTTATTTCCAATTAGTATTATTCAGTTTATTGTGATTTCTTAGAAGTAGAAATTATTTGTTATGCTTGTCTATTAATATACATTTAGTCAGTTTAATCAACGAATATTAATAATAATAATATATAAAATAACATATTTTATGTATCTTATATTTAGAGATAATTAGATATGGTTTGATCCTTTATATTAGGCTCCAAACTTTAAACTACAGTTTATAAAGCTTATTTGCCTAAGAACAAAATATGACCCGATGAGTAAATGAGCAAGACCTGAGTGGGTGAGAGGTCCTCAGACCTCCACTCTCTTTTTGCCTAATCACAGTAATCAAGCCCTGGATGGCAGATGACCTAATGAGATGGAAAGTCTTCCAACTTATTTTTATACCTCTAGATCACCCTCTCTTGCACCTGCATATTATGACCATTTAGACAGTGGAGATGACCTTTGCTTTGTGTATGCTGTGGCTAACACCTCTGGCTCTCCTGGAGGGTAAAATCAAAGTCTATTAAACAATGAGAGTTGATTTTACTTTGCCTCTTTTGTATCTTCTGGATATCAAGCACTATAAAATTAAAGCCCTGAAGTGCAGGGGCATCTCAGATCATGAGGAAGATCTGAGGTCCCATTCATAGAAGGGGGTCTGGTCTCTTTAATAAGTGGTTATTGGCTCAGAGCTCTGCTTCAGTATCTTTTATTGCAGATTGAACAATTTTTAGATCCCACAGATAGGACAGATTAGGTTATAACCTTGTGAGTTTTGACATATCTTGAAAAGCCATCAGAAGGCCACAAGTGGACTCTGACAGTATGAACTGATAGTCACAGAAGCTGAGTCTGATGAGGAAACAGGCCTTAGGAATGCTTTACTTGACCCTTGGTAGCTGTGGATTGACCCTTAAGCAGAGACACTCCGTTTTATAAGGAAACAAGTTGTCTAACAACTCCACTAAACCCAGAAGTAAATATGATGGTTTGAATGTTTTTAGTCACTACATGGAGTTTACTCTTCCCAGAGACTGAGGGAGTAAAGAAGAATAGGTTCTTGGTTTTTTGAGTTTTCTAGTTGTATCTTTTCAGTAAATATCCCTTTGCAAAGCTAATTTATGTTTATTAGTTAACACTAATACTAAAGTCCAACTGTAAAAAATTATATTGGGACATTTAGCACTGGTTAGATGATACTAATGACATGGTAACTGGATTGATGGCCAATGGGGGAAATACACCAGATGGGGTTGGGAGCTATAGTATTAGAAAACCTCAAACCTATAGAGTTACCCTGCACTCTGGAGATGCTACCTGCTAGTGGAGTGGAGTTTGGGAGAGTGAACGCAGTCCAAACACTACAAATGGAATGAGAACCATGACATCAAAGCAATCAATGGGTATAACTTGACTCCAGTGAAAGTACCAAGTCTCTTTTTCTGTCCCCTGGAAAGTGGCTATACCCTAGCTCAATCTTATCCCACTCAGTCCTGGAGGTCAAGATAGGGCACAATTTCTACTGTATACCTCAAACTTGTTTCCCCCCTTACCTGAGGCTAGGGAAGAATTTACCTCATCCAAAGGAAGCCCAGTTTATGGCTCTTAGGGAATCCACCAATTTGCTGCTGAACTGCCAACAGAACTGCAATCTTTATCCCCATATCAAGTCTAGTATAATGCTCCCTTCGAACTTCAGCAAGAAGAGACCACTGAAAAGCCCAGACATAAAATGCATTTGGTATGTGTCATCTTTTTCATCTTTATGCTGGTTTAACTATTGCCTTGTGTTAAATATTTCTTTTTCTGGCTCAAACCATGAGGTAAACATCTAATGAAGCTTCTGTTCCCAGATGTCTTGTGGCTGCATCTGGAACCACAAGAGTAGATAATAAGTAGAAAGTTATGAGTGATGGAGGGTAGGTAGAGTTTGACTCACTCACTGGTTCGCTTGACCCATGTCAAAACCTCCCTCAGAAGGTCTTGAAAAAGCATGGCCTTTCTCTTTTTCATGTCCTCTGTTGCAAGTTGTCATCTAGCCTCTCTGCTTGAAGATTTCCAGTAACGGTGGATTGCACTGCCTCCTGAGGTAGTTCATTCCATCTGGGGGCAGCTCCAATTGTTAGAAAGTTTCTAACATCCAGCCCAGTTTGCTTCTATGCAATATGCAATGCCACTCCCCCTCTAATTGCTCCTGGTTCTGCCCCACAGACAAGAGAGTCCCTCCTCTATTCATTGTGTGTCAGTCATCCTTGCAGTACCTATATGATATCCTAGGCAAAACAGTAAGTTTCAAAACTCAGTGGACTCGTGTACGAGAAAAGGTCCCAGGAAGGAGCTTTGGGAAGCACCTATGGGTTGGTGGGAATGACGGGGATGAAAATCTGGCAGATAAGACATGAGAAGAATTAGACAAGTAGAAGCAAGAGAGAGTATTATCAGAAAAAACAAGGGTCTCTGGGGAAACAAGAGAAAGCATCCATTCGGTCCTGCAGTAGAAGTGGTTATAAGCATACTTTCTCTGTGAGTAAATCCAGTGGAGAGCGTGCCTCTCTGCCATTCCCGTCTAACCCTCTTTCCAATCGGATCCACTCGTTCTCTGGGATGTTGATATTTGTAGTGACGGTCAGGCATTGTTTTCCTTTTTTTGGGGAGAGGGCGCTGGAGTTTTATAGCTTTTGTTCTTATTTTTACCATATTATGAAATGCTTTTACTAAAAGCTACCTAATTCTGCAGGCTGACTGTCCATGGGCCCTGAACTAGGTTACTCTCTGGAACGTGCGGGAGGAGCCACCTCCTGGGCATCCCACTGCCTGGCGGGGCGAGTGCCAAAAAGAGCTTCTTGACTCCAGTGACTGGTGCGGGGTCCTGTGCACCATGGGCATCAGAGGCTAACCAAATCCTGTCCCTGCTCCCTCCTTCCTGATCCATGCCTCCAGCACCCAAGATGGCTCTGGGATAGGAGGGTCGCACCCAACTTGCCGAAGGAGAATTTGCTGGGGGCGAGAGCGTAAGGAGCTGGAGGGGCTCTTACACTACCCGGGTAAAGGAGGAGGGATCGGAGGCATTCTTGAAGTCGCCACGTGGCAGACTGCTGTGCGTCTGCGCAGAAGGCGCCTCGCGCCTACATTTCCCAGACTCCTCCCGGGCCCGCTCGGCTCCTTCCTTCCTTTCAAGGACTGACTTCATTTCCCAGGATGCCTCTGCGAGGGCACGCTGGGGTCACGCCGCGCGTTCTCTTGCGCCTTCTGCGGCGCGGGCCTTCCCAGCCCAGCTGGATCCTGGCTCCGCACAGTCGGGCAGGGAGAGAGGAGCCGCCCCAGAGCCCGTTCCTCCGTGCGGCCGGAGTGCGTGAGTGCGTGCAGGAGCGGGGCAGAGGGAAGGCGGGGTGGGGGGCCCCGTCCCGGCCAGGCCCAGCTCCGCTCCGGGGAGTGCGCGAGCGTGTGCGTGTGCGTGTGCGTGCCCGCGTGCGCGCGCGGCCCCGGCGTCCTGGCGTCGCGTTCTCCGGAGTCGGGCGGATCCGGAGGCCGCTGCGGTTGTGCGGGAGCTGGGCCGGGGGCCGGGGCTGGTGCGGGAGGAACGGCCTGGGTCGAGGCGCCTCCGGGGCTGCGGGGGGAGCGCGGTAAGGCCCGCGGGTGGGGGCGGGGAGGAGGGGCACGTGACCCCGCGGGGGGAGGGGCGGGAGCAGCTGAGTGGCGCCGGCCCGGCTTAGGGGCCGAGAAGTGCGGGGCGGTCCCCGCCTCCCTCCCGCGGGTGTCTCGGGGCGCGGCGTCCGGGCTTCCCGAAGGCTTGGGTTGGGGGCCTGAGCCTCCCGACCCTGGAGGTTGGCTCCTGGGCCGGACCTCGGGGGCTTTGTCGCGACTGTTGGAGGTCCTGGCTTGCCCCGGTTCTTATGGCTTAGGAAAGAGTCCGGCCTGCGCTGTTGCTGCCCCAGGCCTTTAATGCAGGGGGCCTGCGTCTGCTGTTAAGCTCCTACTACGTGCCGAGTGTTCCTACGCCCAGACGAGGAAACTGAGGCAAGCTAGTTAGGTGACTCGTTACGTCACACGGCTGGTCAGTGACCTAGGCGGATCTTGAGTCCCTGGCTTTCCATCTGCCTAGCGCTTCATTTGCTCTCGATTGTGATTTAGTTACGTCTCCTGTTCGCAGTGGTTGGCATCTTCCCGAACAAGTGTGATAAATTGTCTTTCCTGTCAGTCTCCTGCTTACTATTGCTGACATCCCCTCGTTGAGATCGTAGTTGTCTCTGGGAATTCAGCAAACTGGTTTTCCACGTGTTATGTCCTTGGTGGAAAATGATGAACATTTTTTCATTAAGGAGTCAGCAGAGATCCAGAAGAGCTAATTTGAATTCTCAGTGCTGGACGCTGGTGAGTTGCTCGAATTCAACACACGTGTCCCAGTTCTATAGCCAGAGCTTTATTCCTTGGAACCTGTTAGGTGGACAAAAGGGTCACTGGAGCTAATGTCCATGGCCCTTCTGATCATAGAAGGAGGTGGCTGTCCTTACACACCTGGGATAGAGTGTGTTAAGTTTTACTATGTGAATTTTGTCTTCATGAATTCTTTCTTTTCCCTGATGATAGGTTTGCAGATTTTGCCATTCCCCAAGAAAGAGAAGTAGAGAATGACATCTGGACTTCTGATGGCCAGGTCAATGGTAAGTTATGGCTTCTTTTCTTTCCGAAATATGCCACCTTGTTTCTCACAGTGTAGACATATTTCTTTCCCTTGTTTTCCAACCTCTCCACTCTATGAAGTCCCATCCAGCGATGACCAGATGTTCTTCCTCTAATGACTGACTACTCAGACTTGCTAGAGTTCATAGATCATTAGGGCTGGAAGAGATTATATAGATCAACTCTCTTTATCTGACATGATAAACTGAGGTTCAAGGAAGTAAAGTTTCGTTCAAGATCACCTCTTTTTTAATTAAATTTTTATTTTCAAATGAAGACCCATTTTTCTTTTCCCTCCATGTGAAAAAAAGGCAAGAAAATTAAAACTCCTAGTTACAGATATACGTAGTCATGCAAAACAAATTCCCACATTGGCCATGTCCGAAAATTGTGTCTCAGTCCATAATGTCTCTATTAGGAGATGGGTAACGTTTGTCAGCATGGATCCTCTGGAATTATAGTGTGGTCATTGTTTATCAGAGTTCCTAAGTCTTTCACAGTTGTTTGTTTTTACAGAGTTGTTATTGTATAAATTATCCTGGTTTTACTCATCTCCCTTGGCATCTATTTATATGAGTCTTCTAACTGTCATCCTCTAAGGTCACCCATTGCAGATACTATAACAACTGAGGTCTCTGAACTCCCTGCCTTGGGTTATTTCTGTTGTTATTATCATTACTCAGTCATTCAGGTTTGTCTGACTCTTCATGACCCTGTGGGGTTTTCTTGGCAAACTTACTGGAGTGGTTTGCCATTTCCATCTTCAGTGGATTAAGGCAAATAAATTAAGTGACTTAAGAACAGCTTTTTAAGTGTCAGAGGCTAGATTTGAACCAAGGTCTTCCCTATTCCAGACCAGTGCTATATTGAGCCATTTAGCTGCCTGTGTGATTAGGCTAAAGGATATTGGGAACCCTGCTTATTTTCTTAGTTTCCTGTTCTTTCCTGGGAACTTTTGCTTGTTCTTTGAACCAGCTGTATAATGTACTTTGCCAAGTGCTGTGAAAAAAATATGAAATAAACCCCAGAAAAGAATAAATACTTGTGTTATTGCAAATAGAAAGGTAGATCTATTTGTAATCATAAGGAAAATAGATGACCAAGTGCCCTAGGAGCTGTGATTTGGTTGGTTTTGGGCACCTTCCTGTATACCATGCAGACCCCCAACCCACTTACACTTGTTAAATTTCTGGTCATTTCCTAAAGCTCAGAGAAGTCAGCCATTTACCTGTGGTCTTGCAGTTTGTGTGTGTAAGAAGCTATACTTGCCCTGCCCTATCTCATCCTCCTCTCACTCCCAAAAGGAATCCTACTCTTCACAGACCAGACATGGTCATCTGCTTCTTTTTGTTGACCTACAGTAAGGACAAGCTCACTACTTCCTATAGGTGTCTGCACCACTTTGAGGTCACTTTAATTAGTAGAAAGGTTTTCCCTGTCTTAAACCTAAATCTCCCTCTGCATGTTCCAGCCATCATTGCAGGCTCTGTCCTCTAAGGCCTGGAGAGAACAGCTGTTCAGATATTTGAAGCCAGCCATGGTCTCTCTATTATCTATGCTAACTATTCCTGCTTCTTCAA
Organism: Bettongia penicillata ogilbyi; assembly: GCA_023548195.1. Classification (NCBI taxonomy): domain Eukaryota; kingdom Metazoa; phylum Chordata; class Mammalia; order Diprotodontia; family Potoroidae; genus Bettongia; species Bettongia penicillata. The sequence goes on along the minus strand of JAJHZJ010000317.1, from coordinate 994,399 downwards.
AGGAGCTTCGTATAGTCTGATTTCAAGGCCATCCTTTAACCTGGGGTTCATGGACCCCCAAGGGTTCCATGGATAGATTTTAGGGGGGCCCTTGTACTTGTTTTACTATTTTATAACTATTTGAATATATCTTCCTTTCTAATAATACATATTGTATTTTATGCACTTAAAAACCTGAGAGGGGGCCCCTGCGCTTTAGCAGATGCTGACAGAGGGCCCCAGGACACAGGCTCAGTGAACCTGGTATACACATTACTACTGCTCTGTGCTTGCAGTCTTTAAAGTGGGGTCCTGGGGTCCCTGGGACCTTCTCAGTGGGTCCATGAAGTCAGAATTATTTTCATGACAATACTAACATATTTTAATCTTTAATAAGGCAAATGTTGATAGATCTAAGCCACATAAACAAAAGCCCTTGGGGGTGGTATTATCTTCAGTGATTTTTAAGGGTAGAAAGGGGTCCTGAGGCTATCAAGTTGCCTATGCAGCTTAACTCTTGCTGTTTTCCATGTTAATATGTTATTCCCACTCCCATCCATGTCACTTGACATTTCACCCCAACATACAGTTCTTATGGCAACCTCTGATTCAAAGTCACCATCATTTGTCTCTCCACCATTTTTGACAAGGAGGATGATGCTTTATGAGAGAAAAAACAAACTGTTGTTATTTAGTACTGACAAGAGCTTATGTTTTCGTGTATTCTTTGTGGCCGTCCTCATTATTTTACTTAGAATGTATCAGTAGGTAATGGACTTTGTTTAATGTGGTGGATCTGTTTAGAAAGGAGTTTTTGTAATGCAATTGCTGCTGTTACTGCCGACTCTGTGACAAGAGAATTTTGTACAAGGTGAGGTCTCTAGAAACACTAGAGGTGGAACACACAGGTCCTAGAACCAGCCAGCTTCCTGTCACCCTCATGGTCCCTAAGTGAGCAGAAATTTTGATCCTTTCAGGAACTGGTGACATTCCAGGATGTGGCTGTGGACTTCACCCAGGAGGAGTGGGGGCACCTGGAGCCAGCCCAGAAGGAGCTGTACAAGGAGGTGATGCTAGAGAACTACCAGAACTTTGTCTCCCTTGGTAAGAACAACTTGCCCCTGTTAGCTGGTGTCTGTCCATTGGGCTAGCCTGCCTTGCTGAGGTGCTAAGTTGAGCTTTGTCTTAGTGTGTAGGGATAGTCATGAATGCTGATGGTGATGGGGACCATGGCTGACGTTTGTATTGTACTTCAGGGGTTGGAGGTGGTGTTTGCTGTATGTTACCTTGTTTGATCCTACCCCAAACCTGTGAGGTCAGTACTGCAATCATCCCTATTTTACAGAAGAGGACAGTAAATCTTTATAAAATGGGTTCCATGTGCCAAGTATGAGAGACAGACACTAGGTGCCTTGCCATTGGCCCCACACTTTAGGAGTGTCTAAGCAACAGTTTGAGTATCAGTCTCCCCTGACTCTCCCAAGCTTGGATTAAGGACCTCTGAGATATAAGGCATTATGCTAGGTGCTGGGGATACAGACACATGAATGAAAGAGTTTCTGCCTTTCAGGAGCTTCTTTCCAAGAGAGCATGATGGCCATAGCACCATGCTGCCTCTCTCTGTCCTTCTGGTAATGGGGAATCTTCAGTGTTGCTGCTTCCTGGCCCCAAGGAAAGGGTGTTTGATTTATGCAACTACACATCAGCTTTGTGGTACTTCCCCTACTGGGCTCCCTCAGGGCAGAGATTTTCCCCTTGAAATCAGACCCCTAGAGGCATGAAAGATTTCCCTTCCTGTAGCCAGGATCAAAGTAAACTGATTTTCTTTAATTCTACAGCAACTCAAGTTTCTCTTCTCTACAGTGAAGGGGTGAGACCACATGACCCCTACAGGCCCCTGTAGCTTGCAATCTCTGATCCCATGGACTCAGTCAGCTTTCCTCCAGATTGCCTGGGAGCAGCACAGGAGAGAGCATCCTTCCCAGGTCCTGGGTCCTTGGTGTTAATCTCTGCCTGCCCTCTTCTTGTTAAAGAGAAAGGGGCTGCAGTACATTCTGAGTTGGCTTTCTGTTCTTAGCCCTTTGCCCTTGCTTTCCCTATCAGGACTGCCAGCCCCCAAACCTCATGTGATCTCCCAGTTGGAGAGAGGAGGCACACCATGGATAGCAGAAAGAGAAGTCCTGGGAGGCATTTGTCAAGGTGAGTGAGTGAAGGCCTGTGGAAGTCATTGCCAACAAGGGCTTAGTGGGTCAGGAAGGTGGAAGTCCTTTTGAAATGGTAGGAGGGCAACCTTCCTGACAGGCCCCAGCACTAGGAGGCAGGCAATGGAAGTTGGTCTGACAGCTGATTATCTGTTGTCTGAGGGCTCTCATTGAGGCGCTCTTGAACTTGAACAAATCTGTAGCACTTTTCCTTGTCTTCCTTTTGTTCCTTTTATTTGATGCATACCTTTCTGGACTCTGGATCTCATCCTTTCTCCCTTCCTCATCCCTCCATGTTTATTCTTCTCTTCTTCTGTCCTTTATATATTTTCCTCTTTAAAGATACTTTTCCTTTTAAGCTATCCTATCTATGTTAAAAGGAAAAACAAAACCTTGTGATGTTTTTGGTTTTGCCTGCCCTTGAGGTTGTCTTATTGTCTTTCTTGACAAACATGTCCTCTGGATTATCTCTGTTTCATTTTCTTTCTGAAAATAATGCATTCTGATTTCCATTTTTACTTTCTTTCGTCCTTAGAGGATGTGTAGTTTCTTCAATGTACTTCCTCTGGAAACACTTGTGACTTCTCTGTCATAGTGCATCATTTTTGTGATTTGTTGTATAACTGGGCTTCATCATAACTAGCAGTTATGCAGCATGTTAAGGTTTCCAAAGCACTTGACCCACATTATCTCATTTGATTTTTGTCTGATCATCATTTTACATAATCTCATCATCTTGTAGCCTGCCTGGGAATTATGAGTCTCCAGATTATGCCAATAATGTCATATTAAAGACATTCTTGTGCAGAAAACCTTTTGAGCTCCATAGGATTGGCCCCCAGCTCACCTGCCATTAGCATTACCTTGGAGAGCCCTGGCTTCCCTTGGTGGCACAATGATGTGTCACAATAAGACTTGAGTAAACATGTCTTCCAGTTGTCCAGGACATAGCAACCATTTTTGTTTTCTTCTTTAAGTATGTGTTTTAGTTACACATTATCTGTATGTCCCAACGTAAGAAAAGTATTCCTTAAGACCAAAGAGGAAGAAAAAATAGTTTGCAAAACTTACAGTACATTCAAAAAGTCTGCCATCACATGCACTTTTCCACACTTTATTTCTCATCCCTACCCAGAAATAGGGAGAAGTGTCCTCTCAGATCTCTCCTTTGGAATCAGATTTGGTCATTATCATTTTGCAATAGTGTTTCAGTGTTTTTTGTGCTTGCTGTTTACATTGTTTTAATCACTGTATGTATTGTTTTCTTAGTTCTATTTCATTTTACATCGCTTCTTATAAATGTCTATGCTTCTGTTTTCGTCATATTCACCCTATAACAGTAATATTCTCTTATTGATTTTATGTTCTGCCTTTTTCTCCCACTTAACAGCTGCCTAAAAATTGATTTCACCAATCCAAAAAAGGCTTCTAGACAGTAAATATCCCAATTGTCCCCATCCTTTGTCTGCTAAACTACTTGAAAACATGGCCCGTAGTCAGGCATGGAGGTGCATGTCTGTAATCTTTGCTCCTGGTGAAGGCTTAGTCTGGTGGATGCCTTGAGCCTGGGAGTTAAAGGAGCTTTGCTAGGGAGGGCTAATGCCAATTGTGTATCTACACATTAAGTCTAGCACCCATGTAGTGAGCTCCTAGGAGTCGAGATTCTCAAAGGCTGCCTAAGGAGGAGTGAAAAGGACCAGGTTAGAAAAACTGGGAGAGCCAAATCTGTGCCCATCATTATTGGGATTCAGCTTGTGAATAGCCATGGTACTTCCAGTCTAGGAGACATAGGGGCAGCCAGACTTTAGGGGGGAAATGGCTCATACATGATTACTTTACACCTTTTCAATCCCGTGTCTTTTTAACTTAACACATACCACAGGATCCTGGTTCTCTTCTCATCTTTTTAGTTACTCTTTCTTCAATAGTGCCTCATTCTCCTACAAATCTGTTAAAATGGGGCTTCCCCAGGGGCATTTCTTAGGCCCTCATCATTTCTGTCTTCCTTCTATCTTTAGGCAGTTTCGTTTGTCTCCAGCTTCAGTGACTGGTTCTGTGCATCTGAGCATAGTTTTGCCATTCTTGATCCAGAACCCCATCCCTAGCTGTCTTGGAGACTTCCCTCTCTGAGGGTCCCCTGAGCAGTCCAGATTCCCCGCAGAGGGCTCCTTAAAATAACCGCATTATTTTTGACTGGCATCACCACTTACCACATTCATAACTTTTTTGAATACAAAGAGTAAAGAGAGTCGGTTGACAGCTCCCCATAGCGTCTCTTGTATCATTGAAGCCACCCCCGTTCAGGCCCACGTTACCTGCCTTCTCTGGAGGAGCATGGGGACTTCACCTTAGATCTCTCTGCTCTTCTCCTGTCCCTTTCTCTGCCTTTGTCAGACTGCTGCCAAATAACTCATTGTCATAACCTGATCTGATTGTGTTATCATCATTGCAAACCAAAGACCCATGTTTCTGGTGAATGTTGATTGAAAAAGCATTAGGTCAGATCCTGGCGAATAGGTTACAGTAATTAAAAAAACTTTTCTTATAACCATACTGGAGTTGTGCTTGGATTATTCAGTGTTAGGAAAACGATTAGCAAAGTGAATTTCACCAGTGATAAAAACAACATTTTATTATATATTTTAAAGCGGCTTTCATAAAACTCACTTATGTAAAAAAAAATACAAAACATGAAAGTAGAATCGCATTTTCTTAAAATGACAGAAGTTACAGACTCAAATTTAGGCTTCGTGAAGGGAAAAAATTTCTGCAGTGCCATCCCAAAGTGGAGACGTTTATAGTAATGGGTAGGGTAATGCCTTTGACTCGAGGATTTTGAGGAAAGGCTAGATAACTATTTGTCACAGGTTGAATCCCTTTTCAGCCTGGACTCAGTCTGAAACTCTGGAATCCAGTATCCGAGGCCCTTCCAACTCTGAAATCTTGTGGTTGTGTGAGAAAAAATTCTTATGTGAAATAAAAGATAGAATTATTATTTTTAAGACTAAAGATTTCTTTTCCTATAGCTGTCCTCCCTTTCACAGCCAAACTCCAAGAAAAAGCTATTTCTTTTTTTTTTGAGATACTTTGTTATTTATTTTTATACATGTATGTACTTAGGTATTTTTGAGAGTAATATTCCCCGTTATAAGTTATTTACAGTAACTCCAGTCAATAGGCGTCTACTTTGTTTCTGGTTGTTTGCTACTACAAAAGATGCAACTATAAATATTTTGGTGAATAGATACTTTTTGTCATTGACCTACTTGTATATACTAAGTAATAGAACATCTGGGTCAAAGACATTTTTATCACTTTTTTTGCATAGTTCCAAACTGTTTTCCAGAACAGTTGGACCGATTCACAGTTCCACAAGTAGGGTTTTTAAGTTATCTAATTCATATTACCTCATTATCTCATCAGCTCCTGGAGTCAGTCTACCAAAGCATATTCAGAACCTTTATGGATACCGTTAGAATCTCAAAGAAATAACAGCTTAAATAATTGCTTGTTTCAGGATCATGTCAATATAATAAACATGTCAGTACTACCTAAGTCAATATGCAGATTGTTACTGTACCATTAAAAGTAGCAAGGGGATATTTTATAGTCTTAGGAACAATAACAATAATAAATATTTGGAGAAATAAAATTATTTTAGGCTGTTATGGAAACAATGAAAAAGAGTAATGAAAAGGTCGCTAACACTTCCAGACGTTATATTACAAACTTTAATTATTAAATCTGCTTTATATTGATAATTAAAAAAAGCAGATCAAGGAAACAAAAGTTGACAAGGAAGAATTAAATAATTGAGTTCAAATCCCAGTGTGCAATAAAGTCCAAAACAAAACCCTACTTGACAAGAATTGCTGGAAAAACTAGAAAGCTGCCTTTGAGAAATTATTTTTATACCATTGTCTTAAAATAGTATTCCACAGTAACGTCCACATACATTTGTGATCTGAATATTAAAAGTCAAAGAATACAAAAAAGCTAGGAGAACCATATTGAAGGGCTTCCATGATGATACTTACCCAAACCAAAGGACAGAGGTGATAATAAAAGATAAAGCAGTTAATTTCAGTGAAGCAAATTTGAAAACCTTCTGTCAGAACAAAATGCAGAATCTAGTAGAAAAGAATTTAAACAACTTTTGCATGTATCATTTTGAAATTTGGTGAAGCCTGTGGACCCCTTCTCAGAAATGTTTTATCATAAAATACATAGGACTGCAAAGAAATCCAGTTATATTGAAATAAAAGAGATTGTTTTCCCCATCCAACTTTACGAATACCTAAAATCATTTATCCATGGATGAATTGGCATTTGTTGGGCCTCAGGTTAAAAACCCTTTTGCTGAGATATGAAAGGAGGAGGTCATTTGTATCCCTGTATTTGTATCTCTGTTAAGGGTCAGATATCAAAATATGTAGATGATTAACAGAAATTTGTAAGATTGGAAGCCATTATTCAGATAAATGCAAAAAGATGTGAATAGTTTTTAAAAGACCTACATGCCAGTAACCATTTGAATGCTCAGAGAAAAGTACATCAAAACAACTCAAGAGATTTTGCCTTAGGCCCAGCAGTGAATTGATGGTAAGGGATTAATTGGTGACAAGCCAGGTTTTGGGGGGTTTGGGCCACTACAAAGAGTACTACTATACATTTTTGCTTTAACTGGGGACTTTGATTTATCTTTGTCTGTCTTCAGCAGTGATATCACTGGGTCAGAGTAGAGTATGTACAGTCCAGTCGCTTTTATTTTGTTCATAATTGATTCCAGACAACTATGCTTTGTCATGCACTCCCGTGCCCATCTTCCACAGCTGCATTTACCATTTTCATCTTTTGTCATCTTTGCACATCTGATGATATGAAATGAAGCTTGAATGTTTTAATATGCATTTCTTCACTTACTAGTGATTGGGAGCATTTTCATATAGTAGAGAAGTTGGCACTTTACTGTTTTGAAGAGTGTTCTTTTCCTTCAGCCACTTAACGATTTTAAAATAGCTTTTGTTCTTACATATTTGTATCAATTTCATATATGTATTAGATGTTTTTATTTGCCTACTTTATCTTTTATAATGACCTCTGTTCTTTAAAGATCATTTGCCTAACCCATCATCATGAAAGGTGACCTTTTTAAGTGATGTAACTTTTATGTCACATATCTTCTTGGGGTATATTGTGCAAGATCCAGACCTCATTCCTGCCAGATTGCTTTTTGGCTTTTCCAGAAGCTAATGTTGACCAAGTTTTTTCAACCCACAGTAACCAATTCTTAGATTAGTTAAAACTGTCAGTTTTTGTAGGCCTGTTGTGTTTTTATTACCAAGTTTGTTCTGTTGATTTTAACCGGTACCAAGCTTGTTGTTAAATAAAAAGACTTTTGTGGTGTAATTTCAAATCTAATAAATCTAAACCTTTGTTCTTTTTAGTCTTTACCTTGAGATTCTTGACTTTTGGCTCCTCCAAATGAATTTTGTTCTTAATTTTCTTCTAGAAAGGTACAATTTTGAAATTTCTTATCACCTTAGATCTGTAAAGCAGTAGTTGGCTTTCAGGTTCCTTACATTATTTTCCTATCTTTAACTTTAAGTACCTCATCACTAAAAGAAATGAGGTGTTCATTGTGAATGTTTTCTTATTGAATCCATGTTGGTTGTTAAGGATCCATACTTTTTTCTCTAATGGGTCACAAATTATCAGCTAGACATTAGGTTCCTGAATGTTGCCAGTTTATTAGTATTATTATACTGTTGTATCTAAAATTAATGTTTCCCCCTTCTAATGATTAGCTATATTCCCAATTTACAAATCAGTATTCTGATGACATCTGCAAATGCTTTCTATAGTACAGAAAATAAATGTAACTGGTATGAAGAACCCTGTGTGCAGCAAGGTCAGTGGAGTCTGGAGTCAACTGGCCTTGGCTTGCCACTTGACTTTGCTGTACATTTCATTTTATCCTCTTGAGTTCTATAATTTAGGGATATGCTGTGATTATTTCTCATTAATTATCCCAAGACTCCAATTTAGTTTGCTAGATATCAATTATTAATGAAATGGAGAAATTTTCTTTACTGGTTGCAGTTCTTTAAACATTTTAATTATTGGCTCTACATAATTAACACATGAAGGCAGGAAGCATAAAGCTATATAAGTAATATTTTGATTCACAGCCTCAGTCATTTCAAACATTCTTCATAGTTAATAAGCTTCTACTAAGTACTAGACATTGTGTTGAGTACTGGAGATACAAAAAAGAGGCAGAATACGATAAATAATAAAGCTCATGAAAGAGTTTGCAACCTAATGGGGGAGACAACATGCAAACAGATATATATTAAAAAAAAACTGTAGACAGGATAAATGGGAAATAACAGACTTCCTGTAGAAGGTGGGATTTTATTTAGGACTTAAGGAGTCCAAGAAGGTCAGTAGTTGGAGTGGAAGAGGGAAAGCTTTCCAGGCATGAGAAGTAAGAGATGGAGTGTTGTTCATGAAGTAGGCAGGAGGTCATTGTCATTGGTCACAGAGTGTGGTGTTGAGGAGTAAGATGTAAGCAGGGAAAGGTAGGAGGAGGTCAGGTTATGAAGGACTTTAAATGCCAAAGAGCATTTTCTGTTTGTTTCTAGAGGCATTAGCAGGCCACTGGAGCTTATTGAGTAGGGGTTATGTATGACATGGTCAGACCTATGCTTTAGAAAGATGACTTTAGTGGCTGAACGGAGGAGGGATTGGAAGGGAGACCCACCAACAGTTACTGCACTAATCCAGGCATGAGATGATGAGGGCCCACACCAGGGTGGGGGTAGTGTCAGTGGGGAGAAGGGGGCCCATTTAAGAGATATGCTGAGGAGGTTACATTAATAGGCCTTGGCAATTCCTTAGGTGGTGGTGGTGGTGGTGGTGGTGGTGGTGGTGAGGGGCAGTGTATGAGAAAGTGAGGAATCCAGGATGATTCCTGGGTTGTAAGCCTGAGGGGCTGGAAGGATGGCATTGTCCTCTATGGTAATAGGGAATGTAGTGGGGAGTAGATGATTTTTTAAGGGGAGTGCTAATGAGTTCTGTTTTTGATATGTTGAGTTGAAGGTGTCTTGGACATCCAGTTAGAGATGTCTGAAAGGCAATTGGCGATGAGAGAGTGGTGATCAGCAGAGACATTGGAGCTGGAAAGATAAATTTGAGAATCATTAGCATAGAGATGGTAATTAAATCCATAGGAGTTGATGAGATTATAAACTCTGTAGGATTTCCGTGTAAAACAACATTTAAGACAGTTCTATCACATCAAGTCATTTTCTTAGCTCGCTTCTTAAACTGCCACGCAGTGCATCATTGATGAAACATCTCTCTCACTCCATGGGGAAAAGTAATTTGCATTAAACCACTTTTTTCCAACTGACAGGTTCTCATCACAAAATATTTTTTCTCCCCAGCATTTTAAATATATTTGTTTTCTTAAATAGACACTTAAGTTTCTATATAGCCTTTGTAGGCAAGGCTATTTTGAATCAGGTTGCAGAAATTAGTTCCTGGTAATTAGATATTTTATTAATATCTCATCTTTCTCCACATTTCTCCCACATTCAGTTTCTAAGAAAAATATTATTATTCCTTTTTTCCAGTGAGTTATCTTTCTCCTTGAGGGAGGATAGAACTTAACGTAAAACAAGCTTCCTTTCAGCAAAGCAAAACATGGATATTCACAGTTTTTTCTTTTGTTTATTTCAGATTCCTTTATTCAGAATACAAGATATGAGATCAAGGAGCCATCTGTAAATTATAGCATTTTTATGGGATCATCAGGCAAGGAGAGACTGTCAGAGAATCCCATCTGGAATTCTAAGTTAGATGAAGCTTGGCATTTTAATCTTTGGTTGGAAGACCATAAGAGGAAGGAGGAGAGATGGTCCCAGCAAGTTACAGTCAGTCACAGAACAACTTCTGATGAGTTGGATGTTCATGAACAGAATGCTTTTGGGAGAAGGTTCAAGTTAGGGCCTGTTCTTGTTCCCAGACAAAGAAGTACTACAGGAATACAGCACAATCAACATGACACACTTGGAAAGAGCTTCAAACAATTGTCAGAAATAATTGACCATAATAGGAATTCCTTAGGGAAGAAAATTTGTAACTATAAATGTAAAAAGCCTGTAATTTACCACTCAGACCTTTTTCAATACCACAGATTACACAGCGGAGAGAAACACCATACATGTAGTCAGTGTGGGAAAACCTTCAGCAGTAGCTCATGCCTTATTGCACATCAGAGAATCCATACTGGAGAGAAACCTTTTAAATGTAATGAATGTACAAAAGCCTATCGGCGTAAGGCACATCTTATTCAACATCAGAGAATTCATACTGGAGAGAAACCATATGTATGTAATGATTGTGGAAAAGCTTTCAGCATTGATTCATCCCTGGTTAAACACCAAAGAATTCATACTGGAGAAAAGCCCTACAAGTGTAGTCAGTGTGGGAAAGGCTTTAGTCAAAAAGGACACCTTAATCAACACCAAAGAATTCATACTGGAGAGAAACCTTTTACGTGTAATGAATGCGGGAAAGCTTTTAGCCAGTATAAACACCTTAATGAACACCAGAGAATTCATACTGGAGAGAAACCCTATGAATGTAATGTGTGTGGGAAAGTTTTCAGACAATTTGGAAACCTTAGTAAACATCAGAGAATTCATACTGGAGAAAAACCATATAAATGTAAACAGTGTGGGAAAGCTTTCATTGACAATTGTGTCCTTATTCAGCATGAAAGAATTCATACAGGAGAGAAACCATATATATGTAATGAATGTGGGAAGGCCTTCAGTCGAGGGATATGCCTCAAGAAACACAAGCGAATTCACACTGGAGAGATACCCTATAAATGTAATGATTGTGGAAAAGAGTTCACTGACAAAACATCATTTATTTGTCACCAGAAAATTCATACTGGAGAAAAGCTGCATGAGTGTATTGACTGTGGGAAAACCTTTTGCCAGAAGGCAAACCTTAAAAAACACAAAATGATTCATACTGGAGAGAAGCCCTTTGAATGTAATGAATGTGGAAAAGCTTTCCGAGTAGTGGGACAGCTTAACATACATAAAAGAATTCATACGGGAGAGAAACCTTTTAAATGTAGTGAATGTGGAAAAGCTTTCAGAGACAGGGGAGGACTTAGTGTACATAAGGAAAAACATGGAGAGAAACGTTACACATGTAATGACTGTGGGAAAACCTTCAGAAACCGGGGCTACTTTCGTATACATCGAAAAACTCATAATCAGGAGAAACGTTATAAGTGTAATGAATGTGGGAAAGACTTCAGTCTGAGAGAATCCTTTGTTGTTCATCAAAGAATTCACACTGGAGAGAAGCCTTATAAATGTAATGTATGTGGAAAAGCATTCATTTATAATACATCCTACAGTAAACATTTGAGAATCCATACTGGAGAGAAGCCCTACACATGTAATGAGTGTGGAAAAGCTTTTACTCAGAAACATTACCTTACAGAACATGAGAGAATCCATACTGGAGAGAGACCCTTTGAGTGTAACGAATGTGGGAAGTCCTTCAGGCAGAAGCAAACATTCAAGGCTCATAAAAAAATCCACACTAGAGATAAATCAATTAAGTATAACCAATGAGTGTTGGAAAGCCTCCAGTTAGAACACATTAGAGAATATCAGTAATTGTCCAATGTTATGGACAATTAATATAAATGTGATCAATATGGAAGAGCTATAATTTCAACCCATAGGGAAACGTACCACCTCAGAATTCATCTATGGTTGAGACTATGAATGATCATGGAGTGACTCTTGCATGTGTAGTTAACTTCTTATTACAGGTTTCATGTGGAAAATTTACTGTGAGGTTTTAGTATGGGAAATACCAAGAAGTTCATAGGATCACAAGGTCATAGGTTTAAAGCTGGAAAGACTTTAAAAGGACAGTGAGTCCAAAGCCTCATTTTTTAGGACACAAAGGAAAAAAGTCATTAAATGACTTGCCCAGGATCCTATAGCCATGAAGTATATGAGGCACTGTTTAAACCCTGACACAGTCTGGTGCCCCACCCACTAGTCTATGCTTCCTTTAGTCTTGTTACTTGTTAAATACTGAAAGTTAAAGTGTCAACATTTTTTCACAAGTTACAGTATTGTTTGGGGATTTGAAAGGGAAAAATAATCGTAGTAATAATAAAGTAATAAAAACCTTTCATCTGGAATGCATGTTTCCTGCTTTAGGTATTGAAATTGTATGAATAGGTCCTGAAAGAGCCCCCGTAGTACAAGTTTCATAAATAATTTCAATAAATTTACTAACGTTAGCAAGAGATTAAAAAATAGTAGATATATGACAGATGGCCTTCCTGCCCATAATAGGAGAATGGATATAGTTCTCTGAAGTAATTCATCCCAGGGCTTGGGTGGGTCCACTGTGTGTACTTGTTTGACCTGGGGTCTGAAATGCAATTATAGTTGTTAGAGCCCAAAGATAGCTTGAAGTAGTTCTGGTTTAACTACCTTGTGAAATAGAGACCTTCCAACTTAATAAGTGAAACTTTGATTTTGCTTGCAAGGAAAGGTGAAGTTCTCAGCAAATTCTGAGATATGTCTGAACAGGAATTGGACCCTGGGTTCCACAAATCCACAGCTTGTTTGGGAAATTTGAACTGGCATAAACCGGCTACTATATTAAATTCTCCCAGGGGCTTAAGCGTTACTGGTGTCAGTAACCAATGGGATTAAACCAGACTTGCAACATATTGGCAGATGGAAATCCCAGAAGCCAAAGCCAAGCCATATGTAGCACACTTTGCACATTTCTTCCAAGTCCCTTTTGCATGTCTTCCCCCATTATATTTACACATTTTTATTCTATATAATAAGCCAAAGTGGTATCTATTTAGAAGAATCCCTATGCCCAAAAGAACCTTTTACTTCTAGCCCCTTATCCATGCATAACAATAGATTTTCTCGTTACTAATGCAATAATTATGCAGAATAATCTAGTCCTTCCGTGTGTTTGCTCCATCAGATGTAGTGGTAGGGCAGGGCTCAGTGCTCTCTTGATGACTTGAGGGTATTCTTTTTCAGTAATGGTCAGGACTAGATAGTTTCTGATAATCCATCATGCTTTGAGATTATTTAGTAGTGAGATGTTATCAGTTTTCTCTATCAGGCTAGTTCCTACAGTTTGATACCAACCTGTTTGGGAGAGAAAGTGGTAATTAGCCCGTTTAGTTATCCAGTGCAGTAAAAACAGTCCAGGAATAGGATTTTCCAAATAGCAATAACCCTTTTAATTAAGTTAGAATAGTTTGGAAATGAGTTTCTTATTTCCTTGGTAGGTTCATACCCTGCATTGGAACAGTTCCTCAGCCTTGCATATGGAAAGATATTCGAACAGGCACACTGGTACAACTGACAGGACTCTGAACTGGTCTGAATCTGAATAGCAGTTTGAAATTATGCAAGTAAAATGATTCAACTTCATACACTGATCCTGGGATCCCATTTTCCAGCATGTGTTAAACTTCATAGCAGCACTCTGGTAGCAAATGTGTGAGTACACATTGATTGGTGAAGGACAAAAAAAAGGGCAAAATGGAATATTATGCATTAAGGCATGACTGAATGGAGGAATCCAGAGCAACCTGGGAAAATCTGAGAATATAGAATTGACCCCCTGTCCCCCAAAAAAGAATCACTGTAAAGAGACTATACTAATGTAATTTTAAAAGACCACCATAAGGAAGTGAAACTGCCTACTAGGTAAACTAATGAAGATTTCAAAAAGCATTGAAACTACCTTCGTGATGTGTGTATGTGGGAAGGGCATAACAAAGACTGTATAAATTGAAAGTTACAATCACTATATTGGAAGTTTTTATTGTTTTGCTTTGTTACAAGGAAGGCTTGAATCAGTCTAAGAAAACTGATGTAAAACAAAAAGTATCAATAAACCATGTATATGTATTTTAAAAATTCGGGTAGATCATATAATCTATCACAGTTCAGAAAAAGCCTATGATAAAATGTATACTATTAACACATTCAAACATTCAGGTATCCCTTAATAAGATCAAAAGTATCTCAGAACTAGCATTATTTTCAGAGAAACATTAGAATTTTCCCAAGAAGATTAGAGGAAAAGAAATGACCATTGTCTCTTCTAGTGCTGGAAATGTTAGGTATAAGGAAAAGAGATTCAATCGACAGGAAATAATTATTTGTGGATATTACAGTAGTTTGTTTAATTGCAAGTGTTCAGTGAAAAAGAGTTGGAAAGTATTAGGATATGATATCTTTCTATTTCTTAGCCGAAACAAGCAAGAGGAATGGAAGGTAGATTCCAAGTAGCTGCAAAGGAGTGAAAATATCTCGCGATTAGCCAAGACACTGAATGAAGAACCGGGGGAGACAACAAACACACAAAGCAGACTATACAGTATAAATAAATGAAAAATAATCAAAAGAAGGATAGGCCCGGGGAAAGCCTGTAGAAGGTGGGATTTTAGTTGGAACCTAAAAGAAGTCATAGGTGTCAGTATTTGGAACAGAGGAGAGAAACCTTGCAGGCATGGGGTACAATCCAAGAGAATATCCAGAGCTGGGAGATGGAATGACTCATTTGTGGAACAGCCAGGAGCCCAGTATTACTGGATTGAAGAGTATATGTTAAGGCTTCTTGTTCCTCCTTCATTTTCAAAGAGGACTGTGACATCAGGAACATGATGCCATGACTTGCAAGTAAATTGGATTTAAATGAGATAGGCCTGTGCAAAGGCAACAGTCTCATTTTCTCTGGAGCCATCTGGATCCAGTGGCCAGATATAGATCAGGACAACTGGAGATAGCCTCTACGGGTTAGAGAGTGAAGTGTAAGAAAGGAGGGGACTGGGTTGTGAAAAGAGTTGAATGCCAGAGTTTGATTTTTGTGTTTGATCCTGGAAGCAATAGGGAGTAGGGAGATGACAGACATTAGACATGCGCTTTAGGCAAATCCCTTAGGTGACTGAATGGATTGGAGTGGGGAGAGATTTGAGACCAGGAGACCCCCAAGAAGCTCCTGCCATTGCCATGTCAGAGAAGGGAAAGGCAAATTCAAGAGCTGCCGAGCTGGAAGGAATGGGCCTTGGTCACAGCCTTTTTGAGGAGTTTAGCTACAAAGGTCTGCAGAGAAATAGGACCACAGTTATCAGAGATGGAAGGATCCAGAGAGGGTTAAAGTTGCCCAGAATGCTGAGTGTAAGTGAGGTGTTCACATGGACTCTTGGTGTCAGAGGTGGGGCATGAGGCCAGCTCTGTTATTCTGCCTTTGTAATTAGTATGAAGGAGGGAAAATCTTGGAATATAAGATGAAAAACTCCGGAAGAGAATGAATAAGTGAAGAACATTTATGATGTACTTACTATGCACTAGACACTGTGATGTGCTAGTGATGCACATATAAGCAAACAAGATAGTTGCTCTCCTGGAGTTGGCATTTTAATAAGAAGATGATACATGTGGCTACATATAGAAAGTATGGTGGGGATTAGGGAGAAGACAGGAAGGGGCAGCAGCCTGGCATGGAGATGGCCAGAAAGGGGCATGCTGTACCCGAAAACAGGGCCAGATAAGTTTAGCAGTCAGAGTCCTTGGAACACAGGGTTGGGATTCAGAATTCTAGGAACAAGAAGGGAAGGAGGCCTGGCCTGGAGTGGGCTAGAAGGTGGCTTTCAACCATACACTGTGGGAAACAGTATAATTGTGCATAAGATTGTGCCACGAATGCCAATAATAAACCCCAAATAGAAACCAAAGTAAGTTTCAGTGATGTAGGAACAATATTCTATAGCCCTACCCTACTGAAGGTTAGGCTAATTTTTCCTTAAAAGGTTTTGATAGCCTTGATACTTAATTGGCCCGAATACAAAAGCCAACCCATTGAGGAACCCGGAACTCTTCCCTCAGGCTTCTAACTAATGCCTCACCGTGGAATCAGGGAAGCTGCATCCAATCACAGGGAGGCTATTCTGCTTGGTGAACGTCTTTTCCGGGCTTGGTCTACAATATTTGGATTTCTCCCTCTTTCCCCTTCCCCTCCCCAAGGTGGCAAGCAATCTGATATAGGTTATACATATGTTAAACATAGTTCCACATGTTATGAAAGAAGAAATAGAACAAAAGGGAAAACCACAAATTTAAAAAAAAGTGAAAATAGTATGCTTTGGTTTGCATTCAGACTCCATAGTTTTCTCTGGTTGTGGATAGCATTATCCTTCATGAGTCTTTTGGGATGGTCTTGGATCATTGTGCTCAGAAGAGGTAAGTCTATCATAGTTGGTTATCAAACAGTGTTGCTATTACAATGTTCTGGTTTTGCTCACTTCGCTCAGCATCAATTCATGTAAATCTTTTCAGATTTTGCTGAAATCTACCTGCTCATCATTTCTTACAGCACATTCCATTACCTTCACATACCACAACTTGTTTAGCCGTTCCCCAATTGATGTGCTTTCCCTCAATTTCCATTTCTTTACTACCACAAAAAGAGGTACTATAAATATTTTTGTACGTGTAGGACCTTTTCCCATTTTTATGATCTCTTTGGGATACAGAACTAGTTGTAATGCTGGGTCAAAGGGTATGTGCAGTTTGATTGCCTTTTCCCCACCCACTTTCTTATTCACTTTCCTGAAGGCTCTTTTCTTTTGGAGAGACCACATGAATCACTTTCCTTTAATTTTTAGCCCTCTACCTGAGTAGGGCACATCACATACCCTCCTCTACACTCTTCCCTTCTATGAATCCTCTCCTTTCATAATTTAGTCTCAACACCCTTTCCCATATGGAATCAATGATAGTTGAGATCCCTCAAGGTTCTGCTTATAATATCCATGGCCCACCTCTCCATTGTTATCTGCATGTGACTTCTTTCACTTCTGTCTCCTTGTATAGATGTAGAGAGATGTAATGGTAATTTTAACAGGAAGATTTTTCTCACTCATTAATAGCCTCATGTGACCCTCTGAGTCACATGGAAACCTGAATTACATGAGTCTAAGTCACATGGAACTGGAAGGGGTAGAAAAGGAAGGGTGGAACAGGAAGAGGTGGATCTAGAGCAGAGCTGAGAGGAGATTGGTCAGATCTGGTGAGAGTTAGGAAGGATACAGGCAAGCAGGCAGCTGGCTAGAGTGAGAGAGCTTGTGTGTGATTTTGCTTAAGGGAGACTGTGATTTGTTTAATGGAGATGGTTTGTGGGATGTCTAGCAGGGGGAAGGCTTGGGGATGGTATTGTCCTCTGCATTGTTACTGTGTATAGATTTTTATTACTATGATGGATTTGACTTTCTGGTGTGTGAATAAATGTTTTGGTTCTGCCTTCCATGTGAAGAGTCTGTTGTATTTCGTGACACAGAATTGTGAGTGACTCAGAATTCATGGCTACTGAAGGCACTGTGAATATCTCATTGGCATTACATGAGGTCTCTTCCAATCTCTCTGTTGTCACTGTTACTGTTGCTATCCTTGACCGTTGCAATCATTCACTCCTCTTGTATTTCTATTGTCTTAGGTGTTCAAGAAACCAATATTCTCCCACCTGGTTTTTTTCCTAAGAATGTTTCAAATTCCTCTTTTTTATCGAATGTGCATCTTTTATTCATTTGTGGTTAAGCTCATATTTACAGGGTGGATCACCTTGGACTACATCTTGAACTCCATTGTTCTACTGAATACATTGTTCAATTACCTCCTGAATTTTCTTGCGGGTTTAATCCAGATTAATCCATTTTCCTTTCCTTTGTATTTGAAGGTCCTTCTCTGTGCTTGCAGAATTTGTCATTATAAGGATCAAATGAGATAATATTTGTAAAGCAACTTGCAAATCTTATCCCTAGTGTGCCTCCCCACCCCCATTCATTCTTCAGAGAAACCACCCTTGTGGAGATGCCAGCTATCAACTACTTCTGGAGATGTGGCAACCTTTGCCTTCTCAGGAGTTATAGTTCTTCAGGACATTGAGGCATGACCATCTGCTTTGTTGCGGCATGCTAAGGATCTTGGGACCTTCCCATCTGAAGTACTGTCTCTCTCTATTAGAATGTGAGCTCCCAGTATATAAAGACTGTATTGCTTTTCCATTTGTATTTCTGGGGCAAGAACAACGCTTTGCAAATCTGTGTTTTAACAATTTTTTTCTAACTCTTTTCCCCTTCCTTCTTTCTTTCTTCTGCTTGAAGATCTCCAAGGAGAGAGTCACCACCATACGAGGCAGCATTGAAATCAAACCTAATTTGCCTCCTTGAAGTTCTACCTACTGTTCCTGGTTCTGTCTTCTGGGGTCAAACAGGCCATATATCTCTTCCACAGGACAGCCCTTCAAATACTTGAAGTCTACTATTGTCTCCTCTCCTCCCTTCCCCCCCCCCTTCCTCCATTCCTGTAGTGTCTGGAAGAGAACTAGATACATATTTAAAAAGGTAGAAGTGAGGAGAGAGAGTATGACCAAATCAAAGAGTGCATGAAGTGAAGCTCCACATGGATTTATGACTTAGATAGAAAAGATCATATCATAAAAGGGAATAAATGAAGGTATCTTTCATAACTCTGGATAGCTCTTGACCAAGCAAGGGTAGAATGAATCACAGGAGATAAAATGAAAAATCTGAAATACAAAAAATTGAAAAGTTTGTTCACAAACAAAAACATTATGGTTAGAATTAAAAGGGAAATAGTTAAATGGAAAAACCTTTGCAGCAGATTTCTCTAATAAAGGTTTGATATCTAGGAACAAGAGTCACTCTGAAATAGATAATTGTCAGAGAATATGAACATATAATTCTCAAGAGAAGCAAAACAAGTTGACAATAATCATGAAAAAAAGCCTCCAAATCACTGGTGGTTGGTTGGCTGTTGTCCTTCATTATTGAAGAGGGTCACAATTACACTACTATGTTAAAGTCAAGGTACAGTGTGCCTGACTGTAACTGATCAGACCAATATGAGCTTGGAATACTCTACCACAGGTCAGGCGCAAGTAGTCCATGTGAACTTTTGGAGTGGATTCTCTAAATCTGTGCATTTTTCATTTCTTAATAGTGTTTTATTTTTTTTAATTACATGTAGAGACAAATTTTAACATTCATTTGAAAAAATTTTGAGGTCCAAATTTTCTTCTTCCTTTTCTCAACTCACCTATCCATAAGATGATAAGCAATTTGGTATATGTGTGGAATCATGTAAACATATTTCCATGTTAGTCATGTTGTGAAAGAAGAAATAGATCAAAAAAACATGAAAAAGTAGAGTTAAAATAGCATACTTTAATCCATATTCAGGCTCTATCAGTTCTTTCTTTGCGTATAGATAACATTTTTCATTGTGAGTCCTTCAGAATTGTCTTGGATTACCGTATTGATGAGAACAGCTAAGTCATTCATAGTTGATCATCAAAAAATGTTGTTGTTACTGTATACAAAATTCTCCTGGTTCTGCTCACTTCATATAAGTTCATGTTTTTTCTAAAATCAGGGAGTATTTCTACATTGTAAATGAAAACTAGCTTTACTTTCCACTTGTGAAGTCAGCATAAGCAGAAAGAGATTAAGATTGTAGTAGGAGATATTCCGCAGATTTGACGTTAGTAAAGTTGACCAGATAGCAGATATGCCAGGTGCAAGATTCTGAGAGTTGAATCTGGTGAATCCTGCTAGTGTGGCAGGTAAGAAAGTGTGGCCTTGGGAGTTGTTTATTAGGATGAAAGTGCTGAAGTTAGGAATCCCACCCGGGGCCTCACAGGCAAGTAAATGACAGAGTCCACTTCAAATCTAGCTTCTTTGACTCTTTCCATTGTGCCACACCTGCTTATCCTATGGGATTATCAGCCTTAATGTTTCTATAAATACTCCATAAAGAATTCCTTCAATGCACTCAAGAGATCTTTTAATATTTCAATTTAATATAGCAGATTAATATAGCAAAGGAGCTGTCACTCTATTGTCTCTCATTCTTGTTACATGACTGGATCACTTTCTTTTCCATTCCTACTTCTCCTGGATGAAGTATTTTATCCTACCTCTCAAATGCAATATTGGCTGAGGCCTATTAACTTCACTGTATGTCTTTTAAATTGCTTTTGGATTACTTAACATTTTGGTTTTTCTCAGTTTCTGGTTTTCCAAAAAGCAATTGTGTCTGAGACTCTCAAGGAGCCCAGATTCATTTTGTGATATCTCTCCTTTCTCAGTTTACAGATCCCGAATCTGGAGGAGGGAGGAACCACTTCATGACACCATTCTGTATTTGGCACAAACTTCCATTACAAGAGTGTAGTTTGGAGATTTAGAGAAGGAAAGTTTTATTGAGAGGAAGAGGAAACTCTCTTAAAGGTTTATGTAAACTTCATGTCACAGCCTTGAACAAGCAAATCTTCTCCTTCTGGGTTCTCTTAGAAGATGACAGGACTCAGTGCTTTCCTGAAGTTCCTAGTTATTCCCACGGGATGCAATCAAGTATGGGTGTTCATCATCATTACTATTGATGTTACAAGCATGCCATCATGAAAGTGACATACAATACCAATGAACTTCTCTAGGCAACCAAGTTTTGACATAATTTTCCATAAGCCCTTGTGACTGACAGTATCAAAGTCAGATTGAAGAACATTGTATACAGACCTCTGTTCTGTTCCTGGCATTTCTCCTGGAATTGTCAGGCAGATAACATCATATTGACTGTTCTTGGTCCTTTCTGAAGCCATACTGGTTCTCAGATAGATGACCATCTTCCAAGTGAAGGATTTGTGCTCATCCTTCTTTGCTGAAGAAGACCATGCCATCAGAGAAATGATGACATGATTTGCACTTGACTTTGTTTTTAGTGAGGGAGGGCTGTGCAGGTCACCAGCCTCATTTCTCCTCCAGAGTCATCTGAATCCAATGACCTGATATTCCTCAGGATGACTGGAGATGACCCAGGATGCACTGGGAGACCTTAGGCCTTTGAGGTCAAGGTCTTTGCAGGTATTCACTTAGGGTGAGGCAATTCCCATTCATTGAATAGGTCTGTTTAAGAAGTAGCCAGGGCTAGGCCCCATTAATGAGGCCAAGAAAAAGAAAGACATCAGGCTGGGTGAGAACCAGCTTACTATTGATAATCACTAAAGCTAGGGGGGTCCAGAGGAACCCTCAGGCAGGGCCCACTGGAGTCCCAGTTTCAGAGTGCAGGAAGGACTCTGGCAAGAATTTTGCCAGCAATGACTAAGAGAAAACCCCCACCGTGATTATCACAGGACAATCTATTTTCTACTCCCGTTAGCTTTAGAGAGATGAGACAATGGAGGCATTAATTGAACTTCTGGGGGATAGCCTCCTCTTGCCATATAACCCAGAAAAGTTTTCAGCTTTGTATGAGCAATGAACCTCCCCCCTCCTCCCTGTAAATCTCAGCTAGAAAAGAATAGGCACCAGGTTCTTTGCAATAGAAGCACCTAACAATATTCAACGGTATTCAAAACCTCTTCTTCAGTTGGAAATTTGTCTACAGTGGGGTTGATTTCAACCTGAGGTAAATGGTCACTGGCTTCAGCACTGATTGATAATGGTCCATTGAGAAGACTTTAAGTGTTCAGCCCATCTCTCCAGGGTCACGTCCTTATCATTAATTAATGTGGCTTCAAAAGTACTGAGTAGTTGAGATTTACCATATGTCTCTGCCCTATAAATAGCTTTCAGGGCATCATAAAAACACTGAGATTGTTACTATCAGCATAAAACTGAATTTAATCTTCTTTCTTACTGAGCCAAGAATTCTGCACTGTGTCACTTATACTTTAAGTATAAAGCTTCACTTATACTTTACTTTTGATGAAATTAAATGCTGCCTTCTTAGAGATAGATAAACTATCCTGCTGGTAAACACTGTGGAGTTGGTTTTTCATTTAGCAAATTTCGAATTTCCCCATCATTTTTATCAAACCAATCTCGATGTTTGCAAGTGTTCTGATCCAGATGAGTAAATGCACTACTGTACATCAAATCTTTGCCCATTCCTTTCTGCTCCACTGTTGCTAAACATGTGGTGGCTCAACCTTCCCTCCCAGTTAGCAACAAACTGTTCCTGTTCAGAGAAGCACTCTAATTTGTCAACATCAAAGCTTCTGGTATCATTTGGCCTTGGGGCCACTAGCTCGGAGAGGAAAAGTCTATGATCAGTCTTGCACTTTGTGCCACACATTACCTTCATCACTTTCTCATCTTGTCTGTCTCTTCTACTTACAATGACATAGTCTATGAAATTCCAATGTTTCCTGCAAGTGTGCATCCATGACGTTTCATTGAATTTAGGTAAATGGAAGACAGTGTTGGTGATAAAAAGTTCATGAGATGTACAAGACTTCAGTAGTAAGCATTGATGTTAATGTTTTCAATTCCATTCCTCCAGAGGATTCCCTGAGACATCTGGTGGTCTGAGAATTAAAGTCACCCAGAATTATAAGCTTGTCCTCTTTTGGTACATTGATGGTAAGGGTCTGTAGTTCTTCATAAAATTTTTCTTTGACCTCATTAGGGTTCACTGTGGTGGAAGCATAAGCATTGATGATGGTCACATGGTATTTTCCTGCAAGTGGCAATCACATTGTCATGAACCTGTCATTCACTCCTTTTGGTAGACATTGTTCACAAAACAAGGTAAACTTGTTCACTAGATTAGTTTTGATTGCAAAACCTATGCCACTTCATAGCACTCCTTATCACAGCGGTCACTCCGGAAAAATGTGAACCTAGCTCTGACTTTGGTAAGCTGGTCTTCATTTGCCATTTCACTCAGGGCTGCTATGTGTATGTGACATCCTCTGAGGTCTTGTGCAACAAGAGTTGTTTGTCTTTCAGGTCTACTGGATTTTTTGTTTTCTGTAAGTATGAGCACATTCCATATACTGATGGTGAGTGGAATCATCTTTACCGAAGTTTTTGTACATTTTTTTGGTGTGTTTCAACCACAGGATTGGATTCCTTTTTTCTGTGGTAAACAGGCCAGGGTTGGGTAAGCAGACTTTTTTAGGGCAAATTTTCTAGCCCCTTCCTCAAACCAGGAGGTGAGCAGTGCAATCCCCAAAAGACTGCTCAAACACTCAGGGGGCTGCTGAATTCCATTCCTCTTTCCAGTGAGAAAAGGACCCTATGGTCTGGGCTGCCTGTGTGCAGGGTTGTGACTTCAGCTCCCAGTGAATCCTCATTGGTTTCTTCATCATTTGCCTGTTGTCACATGACTTTGAGATATATAAAAATAGTAAAATGGTTTGAGTGATGCCTTTTGATTTGTATGCAAATTGGATGTAAGTGAGGCAGAGTTGCATGAAGTCATCAGCCTCACTCTCTTTCCCAGAGCCACAGTCCAGTGGCAGGACAGAGTCAGGAAGACTGGTGGTGGCTCAAGATACATTGGATGAACTCAATGTGTTTGATGTCTAACCAAGCTCTAAGTGCTCCACAGTTGTCTTCATGGCCATTGGAACAAATTATTCTCCTCCATCCATTCCACCAGGGAAGTCTTCACATGCTTGGGGTAGACTCCCCACCTAATTCACTGATGAGTTTGAGACTCCTCAGTTCTCAGTCTGGTTTAGTCCTTTTATCTAAATGGTTTACTAGGGTATGGATCAAGTAGACACAAAAGGTGGAAAGCAGCTCTATAAAGGGCTCAGCAGCCCGTGTACAAGAGGTACTAGTCCTCTGTGAACACATCCTACACAGTAAATCTCTGTTATAGAAATGCATAATAAAATAACTCTAAGGTTCTACTTTTTTTTGCAAAAAGAAAAGAAAAATAGCAACTATTGGAAGGGCTGTGGGAAGTCAGGCACAGTAGTGCATTGTTGATGGAGCTATAAACTGGTCCAGTCATTCTGGAAGACAATTTGGAACCATATCCCAAAAGTCAGTAAATTGTGGATTAAACAATGCCTGTGATTAAACAATACCTCTACTAGGTCTATACCCCCAAAAGATTAAAGAATAATGGAAAGGACCCATGTATATGAAAATATTTAGAGTCTTTTGCTCTAATAAAGAACTAGAAACAGAGGGGCTATTAATTGAAGAGTGACTGAACAAATTATGGCATGCTAACTTAATGGAATATTATTGTGCTGTGATGATATGAAATAAGGACAAATTTTGAAAAACCTGGAAAAGCTTGTATGAGTGGATGTCAAGTGAAAAATGTGGATTCTGGTTCATTTATACAATGACCACAACACTATAAAGAAGAAAACAACTTGGAAAGACTTCAGAGCTCCAGTCCATACAATGACCAATCATGACTCTAGAAGACTGGGGGTAAAGAATATCTCCTAATTCTTGGTGGAAAGAAGATAGACTACAGGTACAAAATAAGATATTTTTGCATAGGAGCCCTACAACACAAGTTTGTTTTGCTTGGCTATGTTTTCTTTTCTTTTCTTTCTTTTTTTTTTTTTTTTTTAACAAAATAGATCTTTTATTGGGAGGGGGAGAAAAGTATGTGTTTTTCTGGGGGTGGGGTTAGTGATAAGGATGATTGGTTGTCCTTCGCTCTTGAAGAGGACCAACATGACATCACTATGCTAGAATTGAGTTTTAATGTATCCAACTGTGGCTGATCAGACTGATAAGAATTTGGAATGTTCTGCCACAGGTCAGGCACAAATAGTTTGTGTGAACATTTGGGGTGGATTCTCTAAATTTGAGCATCCTGTGTTTCCTCTGAACTGTTTCAATTCTACTTTGCTCATAGAGCACAGCACCTTCTCTGATGTGGGCATGCTATGCTGAGTGGTCTTGTGCTAGTGTCTCCCATGTCACATAATCAATTCCAAAGTTCTTGAGAGTGTCCTTGTATCGCTTCTTCTGACCACCATGTGAATGCTTGCCCTGTGTGAGTTCTTTATATTGGCAAGCATACATTTTGCATTTGAACAATGTGACCAACGCACCAGAACTGTGCTTTCTGAAGGAGAGTTTGAATGCTTGGCAGTTTAATCCAAATAAAGACCTCAGTGTCTGGTACCTTATCCCACCAGGTGATCTTCAGAATCTTCCTAAGACAATTCAAGTGGAAGCAATTGTTTCCTGGCATGGTGCTGGTAGACTTTCAGGTTTCATAGGCATACAACAATGAGGTCAGCACAATGGCTCTGTAGACTTTCAGTCTCATACCTCTTCTCTCCCAAACTTTCCTTCAGAGCCTCCCAAACACTGAACTAACTCTGGCAATGTGTGCATCAAACTCATTATCAATGTGTACATCCTTGGAAAGTACACTACCAAGTTAAGTGAACTTATCCACAGCATTCAAAACTTCTCCCTTTGCTGTAGCTAATGATTCCACCTATGGATAGTGTGGTGGTGGATAAAGGAGCACCTGGGTTTTCTTGGTGTTGCTAGGCCAAAATTAGCACTAGTAGTGGAGAATTGATCTATACTTTGTTGCATCTCAGCTTCAGAGGCTGCACTGAGTGCAAAATCATCTGCAAACAGAAAATTGTGCACCAATACTTCCTACACTTTGGTCTTGACTTGTAGCCTTTTCTAGTTGAAGGATTTACCATCAGTGTGGTAGCTGACCTTGATGCTGGGCAATACTGTCCAGGTTTCACAGACGTATAAAAATGAAGTGAGCATGATGGATCTGTAGATCTTCAATTTGGTAGGCAGCCTAGTACCTCTCCTCTTCCACACATTCTTTTGGAGCCTCCCCAGTGCTGAGCTATTTCTGGCAATGCATGCTTCAACTCATCTATGTGTACATACTTGGAAAGTATATTGCTAATGTAAGAGAACAACAGCATTTAATAGAGTATGTCAAAATAAGGAGAAGAGAAAGATAGGATGTGAGAATGACAAAAGTGATGAGTGAAGCTAAGTGCTGGACCAATCACAGTATTATCCTCTCCAAGCTAAACATCCAGATTCAACAAATGCAGTGGGAGCCAAGGCAATAGGACTACCAGAAAACTTAATGTCAACACATTAGAGTGCTTCCCTGAGTGGAAACAGTTTGTTGTTAACTTGGAGGGAAAATTGATCCAGGACAAGGTTGGCAACAATGGAGCAGAAAAGAAGTGGACAATTTTCAGAGACTTGGTATACAGCAGTGCATTTACTGATCTGGGTTCAAACACTCACAAATATAGAAACTTGTGTGATGAAAATGATGGGAAAATTCAGAAGCTACTAAATGAAAAGCAAGAACTCTACATGGTCTACCAGCATAATAGTGCATCTGTCTCTAAAAAGGCAGTGTTTAATGCCATCAGAAGTAAAGTGCAACCAAAGCTTAGAGGGATGGATGCAGGATTCTTGACTCAGTAAGAAGGCAGATGAAATTCAGTTTTATGCTGCAGTAACAATTCAAAACACTTTTATAATGCCCTGAAGGTTATTTATGGGCCAAAGACAATGGAGCCACACTGACTAATGATAAGGACATGATCCTGGAGAGATGGGCTAAACACTTCCATAGTGTTCTCAACAGGCTGTCATCAACATTCAATGCTAAAGTCATTAGCTGTTTACCTCAGGTTGAAGTTAATCCCTCTAGCCCAGTTTCAAGCTGAAGAGATTTTAAATGCCATTAGGTTCCTTTCCTTTGACAAAGCCCTTAGTACTGATTCCATTTCAGCAGAGAACTACAAGGTAGGGAGTCCACTGCTCATTTAAAAACAGACAGGTATCTTCAGGTTACATGGCAAGAGAACTTCTAGTACAGTAGAACCTTGATTTACAAATTTAATTCTTTCTGAGAGTCTGTTTGTCATGTGATTTGTTCATATTGCAAAGCAAATTTTCTCACAGGAAATAAAGTCAGATGATTGGAACCACATCCCCAAAAAGATTCATATAAAAATGATTATTGATAATTTTAAGTAAGGTTTTTTTGTCCCTAATGCACCTGAAATGTAATAGCAATGATTAGTACACAATATAAACAGCAAATAAAATAAATTAACCTGCACTTTACCTTTGAGAAGAGTCATGACTGGAATAAGTGAGAGGAAAGAAAGGAGGAGGAGTAAGGGTTATTGCTTGGAAGGAGAATATCCTTCTATGAGAACACTGGGGACTTCAACATCCCCAGAGAATTTTCTCTCTTATGCTACTTTCACTAAAAGTAAGAGTAACACTACTACCTTGCCTTATTTTTTGCTTTTTAGAACCACTGCATGTTTTGATTCACTGTTATTTTTTTCTTCGTTTGCTTCTGACTAGGAATCTAAATTTTAGATACTTCTTTTTGACATTTTTTCAGAATGTCATGGAAATGTGACATAGCATTATACTTGTGTCATCCCTTCGTTGTTCAAGTCCAAATATGATGTTTGTACTGAGAATTTTTGTTTGTTCTGTGAGACACATTTTGCAAAAAAATATTTCCTTGTCCAGTGAATGAAGCACACGTAAACCAGGTTACTTGTAAACCGAGGTTCTATGGTACTGTTAACTGGGTCAACAACTACCTAAGTGTTTTTCAAAACCTCTCTCAAGTGGTCTTAACCATTCCTGCGGTGCTTGTATTTATTCTGCATACAATTATTGATCCTCCACCCTGTCCCCTGTGTTTCTTTGGCAGATAATAGAAAGATCAGTAACTAATTACTGCTGCAGTTAAATAAGGTTCTGACTTTTCTCTGGGTTGGAATCAGGACCCCCGCACCTCATCTCTAAGTCACTGCAAGCTCTCAAGTGTCAGTGCCAGATTCTGTAGAAACTGGTTCCTATCTACCCAAATAGGATTATGAAAATTGATGATAGTTCTTTCCTAAGTTTCTGAAGATGTCCTTCTAATATAAGGAAACTCTTTAACCCAGTTGCTAAGGTCACCTGGGATACAAAGGGCATGAACTAGTAATAAGCCAGTAGTTAGAAAAGGGGCAGCTAGGTGGCACAGTGGATAGTGCCAGGCCTGGAGTCAGGAAGACTCATCTTGAGTTCAAATCTGGCCTGACACTTACTAGCTGTGTGACCTTGGGCAAGTCACTTTACAATGTTTATCTCGGTTTTCTCATCTATAAAATGAGCTGGAGAAGGAAACAGCAACCCACACCAGTAACTTTGCCAACAAGAACCCAAATAGGGTCAGAGTTGGACACGACTGAAACAACTAAATAAGTTGGAAAAAGATTTTCATTATTATTAAAGAATAAATTTTGGGTGTGGGGGGGAATGGAGCCAAGATGGTGGAGTAGAAAGATGCACATACTCTAGCTCTTACCCCACAGCTCATAAAATACTGTAAAAAATGACTCAACAAATTCTAGAGCAGCAGAAGTCACAGAACAACAGAGTGAAAGACATTTCCAGCCAAAGGTAACTTGGAAGGCTGACAGGAAAAGTCTATCGCATGGGCTGCAGAGCAGAGCAGAGCCTAGCCTTGGATGCTCAGCAGCAGGAGGAACAGGACCAGAACAGGCCTCTGGGGCAGAATCTCCTGCAGCAGTGGAGGGCCTCAGATCCCTCAACTCACAAGCACCGAAGAAAGCTTCAAAGGTCAGTGAGAGAGCTTTCCCAACTGAGCAAGAGGGGAGCAGCCCCCCCCCCCCCCCACCCAGCACTAGCCCCAGGAACGGTGGTGGTAGTGGTAGTAGCTGCAGCTTCCATTTGTGAAGCACTCCACCTAAATACGCTGGGGGAATTGAGCAGTCGATCTGAATCTCAGCCCTGAGCACAGTCCTGGGGTGAGGAGGAGCACTAGGACCCTCCTCTAGACAAAGGATTCAGAAGTCAAGCAATGGACTGGGGAAGTGCCCCCCAAAATGGAAAAGAAATAAGACCATAGAAGGTTACTTTCTTAGTGAACAGGCATTTCCTTCCATCCTTTGGGCTGAGGAAGAACAATGCATACTGTCAGAGGAAGTCAAGGCTTCTGCATCCAGTACCTCCAAAATAAATTTGCAGCAGTCTCAGGTCATGGAAGAGCTTGAAAAGTGAGTCAACAGCTTGCTAAAGGAGACCCAAAGAAATGCTGAAGAAAATAACAGCTAACTCAATTGCAAAAAGAGGTCCAAAAAGCCAATGAGGAGAAGAATGCTTTAAAAAGCAGAATTAACCAAATGGAAAAGGAGGTTCTAAAGCTCATTGAAGAAAATAGTTCTTTAAAAATGAGAGTGGAGCAGATGGAAGTTAATGACTTTATGAGAAACCAAGAAATTACAAAACAAAACCAAAAGAATGAAAAAATAGAAGATAATGTGAAATATCTCATTGGAAAAACAACTGACCTGGAAAATAGATCCAGGAGAGACAATTTAAAAATTATGGGACTACCTGAAAGCCATGATCAAAAAAAGAGCCTAAACATCATCTTTCATGAAATTATCAAGGAAAACTATCCTGATATTCAAAATCAGAAGGCAAAATAAATATTGAAAGAATCCACTGATCACCTCTTGAAAGGGATCCAAAAAGAGAAACTCCTAGGAATATTGTAGCCAAATTTCAGAGTTCCCAGGTCTAGGAGAAAATATTGCAAACAGCTAGAAAGAAACAATTCAAGTATTGTATAAATACAATAAGGATAACACAGGATCTCGCAACTTCTACATTAAAGGATTGAAGGGCTTGGAATAGGATATTCCAAAAGTCAAAGGAACTGGGATTAAAACCAAGAATCACCTCTCGAGCAAAACGGAGTACTACTTCAGGGGAAAAAATGGTCATTCTATAAGAGGACTTTCAAGCATTCTTGATGAAAAGACCAGAACTGAAGAGAAAATTTGACTTTCAAGAATCAAGAAAAGCATGAAGAGAAAACAGGAAAGAGAAATCATAAAGGATTTTCTAAAGTTGAACTGTTTACATTACTACATGGAAAGATAATATTTGTAACTCTTGAGATTTTTCCCAGTATTTGAGTAGGTGGAGGGATTATACACATACACACACACACACACACACACACACACACACACACACAGAGCACAGGTTGAGTTGAATCAGAAGGAATGATATCTATAAAAAGTAAAATTAAGGAGTGAGAGAGGACTATATTGGGAGGAGAAATGGAATGGGGCAAATTATCTCTTCATAAGAGAGATAAGAAAAATCTTGTTCAGTGGAGGAGAAAAGAGAGAAGGGGAGAGGGGAAAGTGAAGCTACTCTCTCCACATATGGCTGAAGGAGGGAATAACATGCTCATTAAATTTGGTATGAAAATCTATCTTATACTACAGGATAGTAGGGGAAAAGGGGACAAGTGAGGTGAGGTGGATGATAGAAGGGAGGGCAAATGGGAGAAGGGAGTAATTAGAAATAAACACTTTTTGGAGGGACAAGGTCAAATGAGAGAATAGAATAAATAGGGGACAGGGTAGGATGGAGGGAAATATAGTTAGTCTCACACAACGTAACTATTATGGAAGTCTTTTGCAAAATGACACATATTGCTTGCCTTCCCAGTGAAGATGGGTGGGGAGGGAAGAAGGGAGAGAAGCTGGATTCAAAGTATTAGAAACAAATGTTGAGAATTGTTATTACGTATAACTGGGAAATTAAGAAATACAGGTAATGGGGTATAGAAATCTATCTTGTCCTACAAGAAAAGAGAGAAGATGGGGATAAGGGAAGGATAGGCTGTGATAGAAGGGAGGGCACATTGAGGGATGAGATAATCAGAATGCAAGGTGGTATGGGGTGGGGAGAATGGAGAGATGGGGAGAAAAATTGAAACTCAAAATTTTGTGGAAATGAATGTTGAAATGTAAAAATAAAAAAGCATAAAAAAATTTTAAAAAATTTTGGTGACCCCTAATGTGAGCCATAACTGAGGAAAAGGACCATGGTGCCATCAAGAGTAAGATGGACCCCATTCTAGAAAGATGGAATAAGGTATATATAAAATGATGCTGGAGGTGCATAAACTGTCTTTTATTTATAATTTTTTGCATGCTTCTTCCACCTTAAAGAGTTGTTTTTGCCTGTGTTTGTATTCTGGCTTTAGCATAGTGAGTGGCATACAGCAAGTGCTCTGGATACAAATGGTGCCCTAAGGGTTAAAAGCTGCTTTTCCACTACTTTGTGAAGCCCCCAGGTATTCTGTAACCTGAAGGCACCCTAAAGTCCTTTCCCCTTTATCTTGAACGTGTACCAAAAGAATTGTTTTGGTCTCCCTTAAACCATAAAGAATTCCCTTTGTCTCCCTCATCCTGTCCTTTCTTTAATCTCTAACACCCATAAGAACCTCTAAAACTATACCGTTTTGAAACGCCCCCAAATACTGGGATCTCATTTAGCTTTCTTGCTAGGACACCGGTGCTATTTTATAGCACAACTAATAAAGCTCCCAAAGCCTGGGGAGAAGGTCTAGGTGAACTCTTTCACACTGGAACCTGCTCTCTCACAAACTCTACCCTCATCAAGAAGGACTTGGTAAACTTTTGACTCACTGACTGATCCTGTCTTGCTGTTTCTGGACACAAAGCCATGAAGGCAAGAAGAATCTCAGACCAGTTGTTTGCACTGGCCACAATGGACTTATTTCCCTGGGCAGGCACTCGCTTTGCTGGTGGCTCTTTTTCCTATTGCTCATGGCTTCTGGATGACTTTCTGTGCAGTTCTGTGGTAGAAGAAGCCACTGATATTTCTCATTGTACTGATCAATATTCTGGTTCAAATTTTATTTTTTTTTGTTGGATTAGCTATGTGGGAATCTGGGAAATATGATTCCCCTTCAGGCAGCTATCTTCAATGAAAGTTCCTTAAGTCATATGCTTTGACACAAAGCTTTTAGTCAAGAGAAAAGTGTGGAAATACGATACGCTGCATCTTCCGAAACAATAAGGTTAACAGAACAGAAACAAGCCCCCAGAACACCATTTTTAAAAAGCCCACGTAGAGAGAAGCCTAAAAGGCAAACAGCTGAGGAAAAGAACTGCAAATGGCTGTTAATAAATAAAATGTAAACCATTATCTATCAATACTGGTAGCATGGTATGGTGAAAAGATCATTGGCTTTAGACTCAGGATTTGAATCTCAGCTTGGCCACTTATTCTGTGACCTAGGGGAAATCACTTCCCTTCTCTGGCCTGTTTCCTCCTCTGTAAATAGAAGGATTTGAATTAGATATCCTCTAAGGGAGCTTCTGGCAGTAGTCAAATAATCAGGCTTATATTACATGCTTTCTAGCTTGCTGCTAAGAATTAGGGATGCAAATATAAAGCAGACCTTCCCCTCAAGGTGCTTATATTCCAATGGGGGTGATAATACACATAAAAAGCAGCTGAGAGGAACTGGGGAGTAGGAGGGGATCTGGAAATCAAACTAGGGATTGAAGACATGGCTGGTGGGAACACTTTCCTTAAAATGGGAGTTTCTTGGAGGAACCAAGGGCACTTCTGGGGTGAGAAAGCTATTTCATGGTGGAACCAGGAGTGGAGGCTGGTGAAGAAATGAGACCATGGCTAGCTGGTCTGGAAACTCCTTAAAACGGAGGTTCTAAAGTACTCCAGCTTTAATTCTATGGAAACCTCTGGGGTAAAGCTAACCTGGTAGTGTGACTAAGTTTATAAAGGGAAGTTTTCTTAAGTCATTGCATTTTCCTTTCTAGGTAAACCTGCATCTAAAGACCTCATGTAAGGAACAAAACAGTAAGTCAAAAGACTAAGTAAAAAACAACTTTGCAACTAGAGTAACACCTTTATTTTCAATTCAAATTTAACAAAGACAAATCACACAGAGCAGCCAAACTCAGGCTGAGAAAAGGGGAGACACAACAAAGATAAAAGACAGTTCAACAGCTAGCATGGCTGTCTACTCTTGACCTAGGAACAGTTAAATGAAGGATTTTCCAAAACGTAAGTGGCCAAACTGAGAAGGTGACAAACTGATTAAACCCATTTTAAGGGAAGAAATAAGGCAGTCAATGAACTGATTATTAAAAAATAATAAAAGCATGGTTAAGTAGGTTTTTGCATGATCTTCAATGAATAAGCAATCCTAGTAATAGATAAGATTTGCTAACTACAGAGAAGAGATAGTGGGATGACTAATTCTTCAAGGTAAAGGCTGGCTTGATTTTGAAACTAGATAATGTTGGCCAAAAATGGTTATTGAACAATCTTAGTGATTTTTATAAAAAATAATGAAAGTAACTAGTATAAAGACGCAGTGAAACAGTGACTAGTTTTAGTTCCTCCTTCTGAGTCTGCTCTCCTCCAGGCTCACATATCTCACTCCTTCCACTGATCTCCACCGGGCCCTTCACCATCTTGGTTGCCTTCTTCTGTATATTCTCCAGGCTTCTCAAGGTCCTTGTTTATACAGTATCAACCAGAACTGGACGTACCACCCCAGACGAAGTCTGATGAGGGCAGGACCAAAACCTTCCTATTCCTGGGAGGGAAGCCTCTCAACGCAGGTAAGGACACATTTGGTTTCTTGACTACCAAACGACATTGCTGACTCCCACTGAGCTCACAAACACTATAAATGTAAATGATTTTACATTTATCCTTACTGAAATTCAGCTTGTTAAATCCAGCCCAATTCTCTCATCAAAATCCGTTTATGTCCCATCACCCACTGCTTGCCATACTCCCCAGCTCTGCACCTTCTGATGAACAGGCCACTATCCAAGTTACTGATAATGACATTTTTTGATAATGGTATGGTCATCTACTCCACTCTTCCAGCACCTTCCTGAGAATAGTACAAGATACTTTTGTCAGATGTTTTGCTAAAACCCCAAGTAAATTGTATTACCAGCATTACTTTCATCTACCAGATTAATAACCCTGTCAAAAAAGGAAAAGGAGAGCTGGCATGTCCTGTTGCTACCTCTTTGCAATCATGGCTTCATCTTAGATCACTGACTTCTCACTAATGATTTTCCTAGGATTTTCCAGGAATCACAGTCAGGCTCACTGGTCTAAGTTTGTAGACGGTTCTCTTCCCTTCTTTGAGAATCAAGTGTTTGCCCTTCCCTAACCTTGTGTTACTAGTCCCATTTTCCATGACTGTTCAAGTATTGGTGACTCAACAATCTCCCCTGCCAATTCTCTCTGGGTCTAAGAATGTAGGACATCTGGGCCGGGAGGACTGAATTCATCGTGGGTAACTGGATGCTACCTTCCTATATCTTCCTACTGAGTCCAAATATCAATCAACTAGTCATTTCTGTTATTTCCACTGCAAAATTCATTCTCTTTGGATGAGAAAATGCAAAATGAGAGCAGAGCACAGCCATGCTTGGTCATATTACAAGCAAATACATCCATATTTTTATCATTTTATTCCTAATATAAGAACTGTTTTTGGTTGCCCTTGGCTTCATCACCCTCAGTTGAGTGCTTTTAGCATTCCTGCAAAAATATATTTAATAGATCCAGGCTTTTGTTAATCCTAATACCTATGTTACAATCTTGTCTACATTTGTCTTTTAAGAAAAATTTAATTAGTTGGTAAGGATCCTATGTATCCACTTCAGTCTCTTATTTTTCCTTCTCATTGAATTGGTTTTCCTTTATGTCTTCAGAATTTCATTCCTGAGTATCTCTCATCCCTTAGAATCCTATCATCCTTTTCTAATCTGCTTTTTCCAATTTCTAATCAAAATCTAGGGCACATATCAGACTAGACTAAGCCAAGATTTCCTCTAGTCTACCACAAACCCTAGAAGTAAACTAAGGAAAACAAATGAAGGAAACACTATCTAATAAACATAGGGAGGATTAAGTATATTTTTTACAATCACAAACCTAGTCAATGTTAGAAACTGTAATTCAAGCTCAGGTCTTTTCTTCCTCTTTACCCATAGCCCACTCAATGATAGCACACTGCTTTGCCACCAAGATTATGATCATGCTAGACTTAGAAATATGGGACACTTGAGTTGCTGGGGAGGAGTGTAGGGTGGTGGTGGTGGGGGCAGAATCACTCAACCACTGAGCCTCAATACTCCCAAACTACAAGGGAGGAGAAATGTTATACCCACAGAGAATAAGGGCCTGGTCCTTCAGCCCAGCCCAACTGATCAGACTGGCCCAATGATCCATACCATATTTCTGGACTAGCACCTGGAAGAGAATGGGAGATCCATCAATCAATAAGCATTTATACATCTAACACATGCCAGGCACTGTTCTAGGCAGGAATACAAATGAATACAAAATCATAAAGCAATCCCACTCTTAAAGAGATCATATTCTAATGAGACAAGTACATATATAAATATATACAGAACAAATACAAAGAGAACACCTACAAATAAATACATATTATGTTACATGTGAAGAACAGAGAGGCCAATTTGCCTGAATTGCAAATAGGAAAAAGAGCAAGACTGGAAAGACAGGTTGGGACCAGGCTGTAAAAGCTTTTCAAAGCAAGAGTTTATTTTATCTAATGCAACAGGGAGACAGTGGAATTTGAGAATGACAGACTGGTGTTTAAGGAAAATAATTTTGATAACTGTGGAAGGCAGAGTAGAATGTGGACAGCCTTCGACAGTATGACTAATTAGGATGCTGTTGTAGTAAGTTAGACCAGAGGTGACATGAGCTTGAACTAAATTAGTCATAGCTGTGAGAGAAGGCATGATGCCAATGATTCATAGCAGTAGGTCCAAATTCAACTCACTGGGAAAACAGGAAAGCCCTACGACTTTCAATCAACTGAAACTTCTGGTTAACCTCAGCATCCCAGAGACCATCACTCAGACACCTGCCTGAGAGCATACTCTTTGGTTTCCTAGTCCTTCAAGTAAGTGATGCTACTAGTACTCCCTGGGGACAGCTCCTTGCTTCTTACATCCCCCCTTCCCCAAACAGTTTTCTGGTTAACAAATGTGATTTGGAGGAATGCAGGAAGGGGTTGGAGATGCAGTCTTTACTGGCTAGTCTGAAAGGGAGGATAAACTAGATTATAGACTGGCTAGGGTACAGTCTTACCCTCTTCTCCCACCCAGATGACCTTAATGGGCTGCCCGGGAGAAAGCCAGGTATTGTTCAGTAATGTTTAGTGAAGATGAATGGATACATGCTGACAAAGAGTATATCCCAGAGATATCCCAGAGCATACAATGGTATATATTTATGATGGAACACATGGCCTCACTGTCTTCCACATACTGTGATCTTGAAAGGTTATTTCAATAATATATTTGGTGAGGGTTCCCCGTGGGATTTTCTGAAAGGATTCAAGGTAACTGAGCATCTCAATTGTAAGCCAGAGAATCTTTACCCTAATTAAACTGAGGAGATTCTGTTATTTGAACTGTGGAATCATCCAGCAGACCAGAGTTCTAACCTAGGATCCTGACTAGAATTTATGCCTGAAATAAGGAATGTTTGTGTAATGTTGGCTCCTGTCTCATCCTGGGGGTCACTCTGGGAATGTGACACTTTGGTTAATTTGGTTCTCATCTGGGAGTCTTCAGATACCTTGACAGTATCAACAGAACATGGCACGAAACACAAAAACAAATTACACAAAGAATACACAAAGGAACTGTACCTAAATTAAACTTGTACATTGTTCCAAACATACAAAAAGTGAGGCTGAAGTATGTGCAGGGAAAGAAGCTGGAGTGGCTAAAGTCAAATAACTGACAGCTAGCCACTCACCACCAGGGAGTCTCACCTGCATTTGATGAAAACTTGGCTTTCCCTTGAAGAAGGAGGAAGGACCAAAATACCTCTTCTTTATTCTCCATATCCCATTGTTAAGTACAGAGGTAGTTAAAACGAGGTGATCTTCAAGTTATCTTCCAGTCTGAACATTCTATGATTCTTTTTAGTTTACTGGCCAGGGCAACAAAGCACATGTAAAGTGGACCCATTTAAGCCTGCGATTAATTTATAGGTAAGACAAACACGAAGACAGGTATTCTCACCATTACGCATCCTCCTGCTATTGGCAGAAAAGTCATCTTATGTCATTTTTCTGTTGTATTTTATTTTTTTGCTCTAGGGTTTCTCCTTTTTGCTAATATTTTAGTGGCTTTTCTAAAATTGTGGTCTGGAACTCTTGTGGTATGTGTTTTTTCAAAAACTGTTCTTACATAATTTAACTGCTAGGTAATGCCAGTTAAGGAGAAAGGGATTGCAAATTTAGTTTTTTATCATAGTCACTTTTCGGTCCCAAATCCCCAAATATTATAATATTTGGGACAAAACAAAACATTTTGATTCTTGAGGTGACAATATATATGAAGTATTTCCCATATTATTAAAGCCACAGTTAACCTGAACGAATTCTCTGACAAATGAAATATACACCTAAAATTTGGTCCATGTTCAATATGTTCATAAGGCTTTTCTCAAGTGTGTATTTTCCTGATTAGCTTTCCTTATGGTTTATGATGTTACTTTCTCAAATTTATTATATTTGTGGGGATTCTCTGTGGTATAAAAAAAAATCATGAATTTTTATACCATGTTCCCTCTAGCTGAAAGCTTTCCCACATTAATTGTATTTCAAGGGCTTCTCTCTAGTATGAATTTTTTTATGTGCATTGTAAGTTTGCTTCTGCCTGAAGGCCCTTCCACATTCATTACATTTGAAGGGTTTCTCCCCAGTATGAATTCTCTCATGTTCAATGAGGTAGTCCCTCTGAGTAAAAGCTTTGCCGCATTGATTGCATTTATAAGGCTTCTCTCCTGTATGAGTTCTCAGATGCTTACTGTAGGATGTATTGTAACTGAAGGCTTTGCCACATATGTTACATTTATAGGGCTTCTCTCCAGTGTGAACTCTCTGATGAATGATAAAGGATCCCCTTAGATTGAAGTGTTTCCCACATTCATTACAATTATAGTGTCTCTCCTGGGTGTGAGTTTTCTGATGTACACGAAAGTATCCCTTATTTCTGAATGTTTTACCACAGTCAGTACACGTATACCGTTTCTCTCCATGTTTTTCCTGATGAGCACTAAGACCTCCACTATCTCTGAAAGCCTTCCCACATTCATTACAAACAAATGGTTTCTCTCCAGTATGAATTCTTTTATGTACACTCAAGTGACCCCCATTTCTGAAAGTTTTCCCACATTCACGACATTCAAATGGTTTCTCTCCAGTATGAATCATCTTATGCATTTTGAGACTTCCTTTTTGACTGAAAGTTTTCCCACATTCAATACATTTGTGGAGCTTCTCTCCAGTATGAATTCTCTGATGGTAAATAAAGGATGCTTTATCAGTGAATTCTTTCCCACACTCATTACATTTATAGGGTATCTCTCCTGTGTGAATTCTCTTATGTTTCATAAGGTATGTCCCACGACTGAAGGCCTTCCCACATTCATTACATGTATAGGGTTTCTCTCCTGTATGAATCCTTTCATGCTGAATAAGGACATAATTGTTGCTGAAGGCCTTTCCACATTCATTACATTTATAGGGTTTCTCTCCAGTGTGAATCCTCTGATGCTCACTAAGGTTTCTCAGCTGTCTAAAGAGTTTCCCACATTCACTACATTCAAAGGGTTTCTCTTTACTATGAGTTCGTTTATGTTCACTAAGGTGTCTAGATTGACCAAAGGTTTTCCCACATTCATTGCATTCATAGGGTTTTTCTCCAGTATGAATCCTCTGGTGTTGATTAAGGTGACCTTTCTGGCTAAAGACTTTCCCACACTGACTACATTTGTAGGGCTTCTCTCCAGTATGGATTCTCTGGTGTTTAATGAGGTATGAATCAATGCTGAAAGCTTTTCCACAGTCAATACACTTATAGGGTTTCTCTCCAGTATGGATTCTTTGATGTTGGGTAAGATGTGCCTTACGCCTGTAGGCTTTCCCACATTCAGTACATTCAAAGGGCTTCTCTCCAGTATGG
Organism: Bettongia penicillata ogilbyi; assembly: GCA_023548195.1. Taxonomy (NCBI): domain Eukaryota; kingdom Metazoa; phylum Chordata; class Mammalia; order Diprotodontia; family Potoroidae; genus Bettongia; species Bettongia penicillata. The sequence goes on along the minus strand of JAJHZJ010000317.1, from coordinate 955,388 downwards.
ATTCTCTGATGTGCAATAAGGCATGATCTGCTCCCAAAGGCTTTCCCACAGTGACTACATTTAAGGTGTTTCTCTCCAGGATGTACTTTCCGATACTGAAAAAGGTCTGAATGATAATTGAGAGGCTTCTTGGATTTGAACTTACAAAGTTTCTTCCCTAAGGCAATCTTATTATGCTTAATAACATCTGCATTCTGTATGAGGTTCTTTCCAGTGATATCAAACTGACTTTGCTGTTCTCCTATAGTAATATTCTGTTTTGGAACAAGAACTGACCCTACCTTGAAGCTTCTCAAAGAAGTATTACATCCAGGAACACTCAACTCATTAGAAATTATTCTGTGACTGACTGAAACTTGTTGGGACCATCTCTCCTGATTCTGCCTCTCCAAAGTGACCCCAGAATCCCAATCTTCTGATAACCTTGACTCCCAGATGGCATTCTTTGAACATCTCTCCTTGGATAATTCTCCCATAGAAATGTCCTGCTTTGAAGCTGATGTCTTTGTTTCAAATCTGGTCTTCCAAATAACAGAATCTGAAATAAACAAATAAAGGTGAATATCTATATTTCTTTGTGAGAAAAGAAAGGAAATTGCTGTATGGTTAACTTCTGGACTGTTTGCTTATTCAAGAATACCAGTTCTGGAATCAGATGACTTATGTTCAAATCCCATTTAGCTATGAGGCTTCCTCTCTGTGGGACCTTGAGCAAGTCCCACAGCTTTCTTTGGCCTTTGTTTTCTTTTATCCATAAATGAGAGGACTAAACTACATGGCATCTGTGGTTCCTTCCAGTTCTGAGTCTATAATCAACTGGGAAAAGGGTAAAATGAACACTGTTAAGAAGCCAAGTGGCATAATGCTTGGAGTCAGGAAGACCTGAGTTCAAATTTGGCCTCAGAAACTCACTGTGTCACCCTGGGCAAGTCACTAAACCTGTCTGCCTCAGTTTTCTCATTTGTAAAATGGCAATAAATAACAACACTTTCCTCCTAGAGTTATTAAGAGGATCCAATAGATATCATAAAGTGTTTTTAAGTTTTAATTGTTTGTTTTCTTCCTTCCTTCTTCCAGTGAGCTCTGTTACACAGTACCTCTCTGCCTGGGATTAAGGGTTTATTTTGCAGGGTAAAGGAAGAATTAATCTTGGTCCTTAGAGTGTGGTCATCTAGGAATATATCTAATTGTCAAAATGAGACCTGAAATCAAACATGGGCAACCCTCAAGAACATATTACAGAGCTGATGATTGGTGAACATTTAGAGAAGTTGCTGATCTCTATACCCTGCATGGATTCACTATGAGAACACATGAAAGCAATTTCATTCCTCTGAGTAATAATGGTTTTGGATTTCTGGCTAGGGAGATATTGTAGATATCAGCAAACCAAGTGAGAAAGTCTCTGAAGACATCTTCACGGAACATAAATCCACCAGGTTTGCTAGGTCAAAGGGTATGAATCATGCTATGTTTCTCATATAATTTTGCATTTCATTTATTTCCAAGGCGGTCCCACAAGCACATTCCGCCAATGCTGACTTTTCCCATCTTTGCCAATCTGACCCATGTGACACACCTTCACAGTCGTTACAGCTTTGTTGCTGTCTTTATTTGCTATTCTGAAGTCCCATCTTTTGAAACTTCTCTGTCATGTCCTTTGGTCATTACACTATTGGAAAATGGCCCGTAATCTTAGATTTGACATGAAATTTAATACATTTTCACCCAATATTTACATTTTCTATTGTAGGTGAACTGCATTCATTTATGCAAAAGTGTAATTTTGTATAAACTTAATCATCTGCTCTGCCTTTTGCAATTCACTCAATTTCGTGGTTAGTTAAGAATGCTAGCCCTCTCCACAACTGTAAAGTGATAACTTTCTATTCTTCTCTATAGTATTTTTAGCTAAGATTTTAATATTTATATTGTGTATCAAATTGGAAACAACTGTGGCATAACTCCATTTTCAATTGGTTACCAGTTTTCTAAGAAGAAATGTCTAATTGTCAGAAAGGAAAAATAGGTTCATTTTAGAAACTAAAGTCAGATGACACATGGATTTTATGCTTGGCTCCTCCATTAAAAACCTTTGTCAATTGAAAAAAGTTTCCTCTATGACTAAGCTGAAGAAATGTTAATTGGACAACAGTTGCACAGTTAACTTTGTTTTGTAACTGGCTGAACTGTTCAGTTCTCAAAGGCCAGTGAATAATGAATGATTAACCCTGGGATAATGAACTTTGGTTCTCCATTTTTTCCTTTTACTCTTCAACATTTTCGATGAACAAGTTAGATTTTAAAATTAGATCAAAACACAGAAGCAACTATATCAATTCTGGGTTTTAAAATTATTTCAAAAATTTTACTGCTAAATTTCGTTTTGACACAGTAATCTCCAATGGAAATCCCCTCTATCTACTTATCCTTATAACCAATCATACATATATCTTAATACTTTACTCAAAAGCCTCATGCAGAAGGTTGACTATGAGCTGGTACACCTTTCCCTGCAGCTCCAGGGCCCAGCGGGATGAGAAGCAGGGAGCAGGGAACCGGGAGATACTCTAGTGATGCCAATTCCATTGGATAGGGAAGCCAGGATGTCAGCAAAGAAGCCCTGAGCCCAGGTGACCATGGAGGCCTTGGGGAGAGAGATGAATACAGAACATTGGGGACTCGGAGCCGCCCAGGGGAGCAGGAGTGGGTGGGCAAGGCCATGGTCCAGTAGGTCAGCAGTCCATCTTGACTCTGATCTTTCCTTAATCCTCAGCCTCCAACACTTGTACATGACTTTTTTTGAGTTACGACTGGTCATGGAGGGAAGCAAAGTCAGGGAGGCAGAGTCACACCGGGAGAACTTCGAAGTATCAATAAAAGCCTGGAGCAGGCTCAGTGTGTGTACATATACACCTGTGGCTGGAGAAGGCTGATGAAACGAGAGTGCAGACTGCCAAGAAGGCATCCACACAACTAGGTCATCTCCAAGGAAGGTTCCGCAAAGAGGAAAGGAAGACGATAAGCTGGGACCTGAGCCCCTGGAACAAGGACAGGAGCAGGGTATGCACTGAATGGGCTTGACAAAGGGTGTGCCACTGAATGCTAGTGGCAGAGGAAGGGCTCAAAGTGGCAGCAGTGAGCTGGCTCTGTGGGTCAGGCTGTGTTCCGATAGCTGTGGCCATCCACTGATTGCCACATGTGAGGGATGCCATGTTGTTGAGAAAAAGCCTGTTTCCTTTAGATGAGGAGGGATAAGGATGGTGGAAGTTAAGATGCTGACTGGGTTGAGGGGCAGAGGGAAGATGGGCTATGTGGTGGATGAACTTCATGGCACAAGGGCTGAAAATGGTGTGGAAATGAATCAAATACCAAGTGTCAGATAGATGGCATGTACGGTTGAAACAGGAAACTTTGTTTTGTTCCTGCTGATACCATGTAGCAAGGATACTGACATGCCGCCAAACAGCCAGAGGAGCGAAGCAGAGCAGCCTTGAAGATCACGCCCCACAATGGCACTGTGAAAGAAGTCAAGAGAAGACTCCAAGGGCTACGTCAACTGTCATCATGTGGGAGAGACTCATGTGATTTGGCCCCCAAAAAGGTGTCAAGGTTGCAAATAAAGTAATTCAGGCTCAATGGGAGGACAGTCTTCCTAACAAATGAAGATAGCTCAGAAATGAATAGGCTACCTTGGAACAGTGGGTCTGCTCCCAATAGACAGCAGGGTAACTAATGAATAAACATGTTATGCAGGGAATATCCCTTCAAAGGCAACCACACCTCATTGAGGTGCTGAGGGACGTGGGAGTCTAAGAGAGCGTGTGTGAATATTGAGGGGAAAGGAGGAATGCAAAACTTTTGTTTATTTAAAACACAGGCTACCCCTACCTATGTCTGAAGACAAAAGGAATGGAATACATGAAGAGGGACATATGAAAAAAGTAATGCTAGCTACTTCTGGGCAGGAATGCATTCATTTCAGAACCTTACGCTCTAGGTGGGGCAGAGAGGTGGCAAGTCACTTAACCCTGTTTGCCTCAGTTTCCTCCTCTGTAAAATGATCCAGAGAAGAAAATGACAAACCACTCTAACATCTCTGACAGGAAAACCCCAAATAGGGTTAGGAAGCATCAGGCACGACTGAAACAAATAAGCAGAGTCCAGAAAGGTATGCATCAAATAAAAGGAACAAAAGGAAGACAAGGAAAAGTGCTACAGATTTGTTCAAGTTCAAGAGCGCCTCAATGAGAGCCCTCAGACAACAGATAATCAGCTGTCAGACCAACTTCCATTGCCTGCCTCCTAGTGCTGGGGCCTGTCAGGAAGGTTGCCCTCCTACCATTTCAAAAGGACTTCCACCTTCCTGACCCACTAAGCCCTTGTTGGCAATGACTTCCACAGGCCTTCACTCACTCACCTTGACAAATGCCTCCCAGGACTTCTCTTTCTGCTATCCATGGTGTGCCTCCTCTCTCCAACTGGGAGATCACATGAGGTTTGGGGGCTGGCAGTCCTGATAGGGAAAGCAAGGGCAAAGGGCTAAGAACAGAAAGCCAACTCAGAATGTACTGCAGCCCCTTTCTCTTTAACAAGAAGAGGGCAGACAGAGATTAACACCAAGGACCCAGGACCTGGGAAGGATGCTCTCTCCTGTGCTGCTCCCAGGCAATCTGGAGGAAAGCTGACTGAGTCCATGGGATCAGAGATTGCAAGCTACAGGGGCCTGTAGGGGTCATGTGGTCTCACCCCTTCACTGTAGAGAAGAGAAACTTGAGTTGAATTAAAGAAAATCAGTTTACTTTGATCCTGGCTACAGGAAGGGAAATCTTTCATGCCTCTAGGGGTCTGATTTCAAGGGGAAAATCTCTGCCCTGAGGGAGCCCAGTAGGGGAAGTACCACAAAGCTGATGTGTAGTTGCATAAATCAAACACCCTTTCCTTGGGGCCAGGAAGCAGCAACACTGAAGATTCCCCATTACCAGAAGGACAGAGAGAGGCAGCATGGTGCTATGGCCATCATGCTCTCTTGGAAAGAAGCTCCTGAAAGGCAGAAACTCTTTCATTCATGTGTCTGTATCCCCAGCACCTAGCATAATGCCTTATATCTCAGAGGTCCTTAATCCAAGCTTGGGAGAGTCAGGGGAGACTGATACTCAAACTGTTGCTTAGACACTCCTAAAGTGTGGGGCCAATGGCAAGGCATCTAGTGTCTGTCTCTCATACTTGGCACATGGAACCCATTTTATAAAGATTTACTGTCCTCTTCTGTAAAATAGGGATGATTGCAGTACTGACCTCACAGGTTTGGGGTAGGATCAAACAAGGTAACATACAGCAAACACCACCTCCAACCCCTGAAGTACAATACAAACATCAGCCATGGTCCCCATCACCATCAGCATTCATGACTATCCCTACACACTAAGACAAAGCCCAACTTAGCACTTCAGCAAGGCAGGCTAGCCCAATGGACAGACACTAGCTAACAGGGGCAAGTTGTTCTTACCAAGGGAGACAAAGTTCTGGTAGTTCTCCAGCATCACCTCCCTGTACAGCTCCTTCTGGGCTGGCTCCAGGTGCCCCCACTCCTCCTGGGTGAAGTCCACAGCCACATCCTGGAATGTCACCAGTTCCTGAAAGGATCAAAATTTCTGCTCACTTAGGGACCATGAGGGTGACAGGAAGCTGGCTGGTTCTAGGAGCTGTGTGTGTTCCACCTCTAGTGTTTCTAGAGACCTCACCTTGTCTCTTGTCACAGAGTCGGCAGTAATAGCAGCAAGTGCACTACAAAAACCCCTTTCTAAACAGATCCACCACATTAAGCACAGTCCATTGCCTATCGATACTTTCTAGGTAAAATAAAGAAGATGGCCACAAAAATTAATGTGATATATATTGCAAAGTGTCACTATCTCTAATGAACATCACCTTGTTCTCTCTCCCAAATGACTGCTTGCATTAGGACAGGTATCCAGAGGACAGATTTATTTTGCTGGTTGCAGATGAAGAGGGAGAAAAAAAATTCAACCATCACAGATGGGTGGATCAGAAGAGCAGTGAGTGACACTAAGTTTTCATGGTAACTACATTTATTAAAGAACAGTGAAATTTCAAGAGAAAACATGAGAGCAGGAAGGGCAGTAGAGGCCTGGACATGTAGGCAAAGCAGCAGGGGATGCTCATAGGGTCGACTTTGCAAGCGAGAAAAGAGCTGAGATTGGAAGATTAGGGAATGCCAACTTCTGGCCTGAATTACTAAGCAAAGGAATAGCACATGAGGGAGAAGCAACAGACCTGGTCAGGAGGTGGGGGATGGAGGAGGGCAGCTCTCGAAGCACCATGATGCATGGACTGGCTGGGAAGAGAAGGGAGATGGGGACTCCTCTTCTACTTTCTCCAAGTACCAGGAAACAAGTATCAGGTCAGCCCCAAATCTCATCTTCTGAGCAATATAATCATCCAGTTACTGGAGCCAACCTGAAGCTAGTCCAGCTTTAGAAGCAGGTAAACCCAGAGCTGAGGGTGTCCTCCAGGTCTTTTCCCTGCCTGGGAGGATCCATGTGGAGTCCCTCCCTCTTTTTCTGAGTCTGTTTCCACCTGCTCTTATCTGAGCATAATTTCTTGCTGAGAGATGTTGTTGTGCTATTTAGTCACTTCTGTCCATTAGCCTCAGGAGGACTTCTGTATCCCAGCATACCTCGGGATGGTTTCAATCATGGCATCATGTCCTTACTGTGTTCTAGCCCACTCTCCTCATACTCCACTCTGGCCTCAGCTCCCTGTCCTATCTGCAAGTGCCTGGGTCAGACTCAGTTCAATAAGCATTTGACAAGTGATTATTAAGTGCCAGGTACTTGCTGGGGATGCAAGGACAGAAATCAAACACCTCTGCCCTCTGGAAGCTTAAAGTCTCTCATCTCTGCAGGGGTCCTATGGTCCTCCATGGCGGCAAACACTGATCAAGAACACTGCAAGGTCAGAGGACCAAGTGTGCTATTTAATGATGTTTTTTGTTAACTCTGGATACACCATAAAATGAATTTTCCTTTCTTTGCTTCTCCAAACATATGCTGTATATCAAGGAAGCTAGTTTGGCTTCACAGTGGACAGTGTCCAAAAGCCTAAAAAGCTGTGGCAGAAAGTCAAGAGTTTGTTGTCACTGGGGGTGCTGAGCAGGGGCTAGACTTGTCAGGTCTAAAATAAGGGGCTTCTTCTTGGTGTTGGGGGGAAGGGGTGAGAGGGCCCTAAGGTTTCTTCCAACTCAAATTTTGTGATCTCAAGTGGGAAATCTCGACAACTCAACAATCTCAACAAGTAAGTTAATGTTTAAAGGTCACAAGAAACTGAGATTCTTAGCCCTGTGACACATGAAAAGCCCAAGACATAATTTCTGGGTAATTAATAATCAATTTTTATTACGGCTAGCAGATAATTAATAAAATGACTGTCATTTGGCTTTCTCTTATAAACCAAAGCATCACAGAGGCCACTCACACTTACATGCTCTTGGAAGAGTGGATGTTCCTGACAGGTGAAAATCAACTCTAACGGGTTAACAAGCAACAAGATGATGAATACAATAATAGCCAGTGGCGGGGAGGGGGAAGAAAGAAGGAATAAAAAGGAAAAGAAATCCAGATTCCCCTTTTAGTTAGTTATTAATATAAAAGAGAAATAATCATTTCTGTCAGCCCACTCAGTGTCCTTTTTCCATCGGGAGCAGGCTAAGCATCATCTCCCGTCCGCCTTGGTTTTATCCGATGGCAGCACAGCCCTGCTGCCCAAAAGGCGTTCATGGAGACCTCCTCCACGCTGAGTCCGGCTAAGCTGTGGAAGGCAGACCTCATCTGCTGCAGGGCTCACTCCCAAAAGGCTTCTAGACTGAATCTGAGAACTTGAAAACCAACTCCAGCTATAAAGAGGCACCAGAGGGGGTCTGGGGAGGGATTGCTTATTGACCAACTGATCAATGAGTATTTATCAAGCATGTGACACGTGCTGGGTACTGCGGTAGGTGCTGGGGACACCAACACAACCCTTACTTGCAAGAAGTTCGAGTGGGAGAGATGATAAAGAAACAGAGAGGCAAGACAGCCACTGTGCTCAAGGAGCTCATGGTCTAACGGGGAAGACAACATGCAGACAACCATGCACACGCAAACTACATGCAGGGCAAACTAGGAACACCCTCAGAGGGAGGAGGAACAGCAAAGGCCTGGTGGGGAAGGCGTGACACTATGAGCCTGGAAGGAAGCCAGGAGGCAGACTTGAGCAGGGAGCCAAGAGGGAGCGTCTTGTTTATGATACCCAGAAAGTCACAGAGATATGTGTGTGAAGACAGAAAGAGTAGGAAGAGGTCAGGTTATGAAAGGCTTTAAGGGCCAAAGAGATCTTGGGGATCAAAGAGTAGGGTATTTAAAAAAATAGGGGGATGATCACACCCAAGTTTTAGGTCGATGAGTTTGACAGCTGAGTGGAGGATGGGCTGGAGCGCGGAGATATTTGTAGCAGGCAGACCACGGTAATGGTCCAGGGTGAGGGGATGAGTGGCTGGGAGCAGGGTAGTGTTAGCATCAGAGGAAAGAAGACACACGTGGAGGAGACGTTACAAAGCAGCCTTGATAGGACATGACACTGATCAAATCTGCAGGAGGTGAAAGGGTCCCAGAGTGACACTGAGGTTGGGAGCCTGGGGCACAGGGAGGATGCTGGCACCCTGGACTGTGATAGGGAAGTTTGGAAGTGGGAGAAAGATAAAATGAGTTTGTTTTGGACATGCTGAATTTAAGATGTTTATGGGACATTTAGTTCACAATGTATAAAAGGCAATTAGAGATGAGAGAGTAGAGGTCCAGAAATAATCAGGTGAATCCATGGCAGCTGAGGAGATCACCAAGTGAATGAGTATAGAAGGAGAAAAGGGACCCCACTGTGAGTGATGGATTAAGAGCCAGCAAAGGAGACAGAGGAGTGGCCAGAGGGGCAGGAGAACCAGGAGAGACTCAGAAGATTGCAGACAGCTCAAGAAGGAAGAGGATTGAGAAAAGGCTGCTGGATGTGGCAAGGAAGAGATCAGTGGTAACGTGGCTAAATGATGAGATCCTAAACTGGACTGTTGAGTTTGGAACGGTGTAAGAGGGAAGGAAGTGGAGGCGTCTGTTGTAGATGGCCTTCTCCCAGCAATGAGCCACAAAAGGGGGCAGATGTAGAATGAGGGCTAGCAAATACAACAGGAATCAAGAGGGTTTTTGAGGGATGGAGAGACAGGGCACATGTGCAGGAAGGAGGGAAGCGAAGAGAAGTGAAGAGATTAGCGATGACAGATGTGGAAATCTGCTGATGATGACAGGATGCAACGGGATCTCTTGTACATGTGAAGGGGCTGCCTTGACAAAGACAAAATAGTGAAATACAAGCAAGTTTGGGAAGGAGGACATGACAGGCGTGTGGGGGATCACACAGAAGATGGTGCTCAAGTTGCATCTTAGAGGAAGAGAAGGACTGACACAGTTATGGGAAAGATGTCTTTGTTAGAGCCTGAGGGAAAGAAGGACAGAAGGGCAGATGATACTGAGGGGTTCTGAGACAAAGAAAAATGGAAAAAAAGGAAGTCCCTTTGACCCCCAAAATGGTCTCAGAAATAAAGGGACAGAACAAGTCTTCAGCTGACGGAGGCACAGGAAGCAAAGTGGGGCTTGAGAAGGGAAGAGGTTTGGAATAGCTTCAGGGCAGTAAGACAGGGATTCAATCCTGACTTGGGGCAGTGGGGGCCCAGCTGAGGCTGACCAACATGGATCTGTCATGCACCCATCAGAACAGTTGTGTGCAAATTCCTTCCACTGCGTCCAGAGGCAGGAGGAGGATTGGAGAAATGCACCATGTGGGATCTCTGACACATACCAGCTGCGTGACCACTCTGAGGCTTAGCTACCAAAGTATCAATGGGCTGGGATCTACACAGACACAGAAAATCCTCAACAGCAAGCAAATCACAAATCTTTGATATACCGCCCATTCCGTGTGGACACTTGTTTACAGATCACTGATCTGACTTTCCATTTGGAAAAAATACTTAATAATTACTTTTTTCTGACATGTATTTTTCCTCCCCAACAAGATTAAGGACTTGGTTTATTTCACTACTTTTGGCTCAGTATAGCATACATTTGGTTCAATGAACAAGCAAATGTTCCCCAGGAGAAGGACACTAAAAAAAGGGGGAACATTTCTCTGACATACTGAGGCTGAATGGAATGAATACAGGACAAGGATTGTGGAGAACTCAGTTCTTATACAGTCTCTGCAACAAGTGACTCTGAATGAAACATTTTACTTCCCTGGATCACAGTTTACCATTATGTCAGATAAGAGAGTGGTCCCTTCTAGCCCTCATATCCACGAACTCTATTAAGTCCGTGTAGCCAGAGTCATTAAACAGAGACCATTCACGGCTTTGGTCATCCCTGGATGGCACCTGAGAGTGGAGGAGGACAAGGGCAAGAGAAACAAAGTGGCATGTCAGGAGAGAGAAGAAACCATAACTCACCAGGGACCTGGCCATCAGGAGCCCAGAAGTCATTCCCTCCTCCTCTATTCCCCTTTCTTGGGGAAAGGCAGAATCTGGAGAACCCAGCACTGAAGGAAAAGAAAGAATTCATGAAGGAGACCAATCCTTGCCTGGTGGTTCCAAATTCATCAGGGGTGAAACAGACAGCACTCTGACCAAGATGTGAGTCCGAAATCAAAAGGCAGCCTAGAATCGGAGGGAAAAGTCACGGCCCACAGTCCTCAAGGCTCCAAACCTGTTCCTTTGATCAGGCCACAGGTGCCATGGGTCAGAACTCTGGCTGCAGAACTGGCACACAGTGGTTGAATTTCAGTGCTTCACCCTAAGTTCTGTGTGATGCTGAGTGTGCAAATCAGTCTCTTTGTGCCTCAACTAGCTATTAATGAAACAACGTTTTTAGTCCTGTCATCAGCTGACATATGTAAAAAAATGAGTATGCTGAATTCCTTGGAAAAAGCTGTTTGACAGCTCTTAAAAAAAATGTGTGACCCACAGACGAGGAGCCTTGGTTGAGGGAAAAGAGCATCAGAATACTTCCTTCGGGGGCCACTGTGGTTAGACAGGCCTTAAGGAGGGCTCCACTTACTGTGGGCATGAGATTGAACTAGGTCAAATGATAATGGTCTCAGTTCCGAGGTTTCCCCATGCACACTGAAAATGAACCAAAAAAAGTGGGAAGGGTCCATGTAGAAAGTTTTAGAGAGAGACACATTGATACGTTACTGGGGGAGCCATGAATCACTCCAACCATTCTGGAAAGCAAATGACTAAACTGTCCATACTACTCCACCCAGAGATTCTGCTGCCAAAGAAGTTGGGGACAGAAAGGCAGTTCTACATATACCAAAATATTCATAGCAACATCTTTCGTGGTGGCAAAAAACTGGAAACAAAGTAGATGTTCGCTGACTGGGGAATGGCTAGACAAAGTAAGCTACATAGATGCAATGGAATATCAGTGTTATAAGAAAAAATGAACATGAACAATTTAGAGAAACATGGGAAGACTTCAAGGAAGCAGAACCAGGAGAAGGAAGACACAACGACTACAACAACGACGATGCAAAGGATGAGTCCTGCTTTGGGACACATGACAAACAAGAGCTGCAACAAAAATTCCATCATGCAGTACCTGGGAAAGGGAAAGGATCTACTGGGTGAAAAGCCTGAGCTCCTTAGGAATGAGGCAGGAAGGTGGGAATAAGACAACGGAGAGGAAAGGAACAGTTTGTGCTGGAGGTCCGGGAGCAGAGACACTAATGTAATGGGGGGCAGTCGGGAACTGTTACAACAATTCTGTAAAGCAATTTGGAATTATGCAAATAAAGTGAGAAAAAGGTCCATATCGTGTGACCCAGAGATTCCGCTGCTGGTTACATAGCCCAAGGAGGTCTCGGACACGCAAAAATATTCCCTGTAGCACTTTTTGCGGAAGCCAAGAATCAGAAACAAAGCAGAAACCCAAAGACTGGGCAAAGTTCAACCAACCTCAGGAGGTGAAAGTAACAGGATGTGCCGGGGTCATCAGAAATGAGAAGTCCAATGAATGCAGAGAAGGTTGGACAGACTGACATGAATGATGCAAAGTGAAGTCAACAGAGCCAGGAAAACAAGAGACACAATGACCTCCACGATGTAAATGGAAAAAACAAAAACTACCAAATAATCGAAACTGAATGCTGCTATATAATGTTCAGCTTTGGACCCAAAGAGATATTGATGGCCACTGCCCTTGCTTCTTTGTAGAAGCTGGAGATCTTGAGTGTAAAACCTTGCATATACTGGCAGATTTGTTCTGATGTGCTGGCCCGTTTTGCTGAATTTTTTTTCTCTTTTTTTCTTTAAAAAACAAAACAAAACTTTGTTACAATGGATGGCTTTCCTGGAGAAGAAAGAACACAGGGAGAAAGGTAGGTGATTTCAAAACAAAAAAATCCATAAAAATCTGTACATGAAAGAATAACACTCTGAGGCTAGTAAAATATGAAAACATCCTTTTTTAACATTACAGAAAACAGGGAACTACCTAGGAGAAGGCAGCTAGGTTCAGTGGTAGATAGAATGCTGGACCTGGAGTCAGGAAGACCTGAGTTCATACTGTGTGTCTCAGATATTTACTAGCTATATGACCCTTGGCCAGTCACTCACCCTCAGTCACCCTTCGTTTTCTCATCTGTAAAATAGCAGTAAGAATTGTATCTACTTTGTTACACAGTCATGAGAATGAAATGAGACAATATTTGTAAAGTGCTTTGCAATCCTTCAAGTGCTATCCAAAGGTGAGCCATGACCAAGGAGGCCTGGATTCTAGTCCTAGCTTTGTCTCTGGAGGCTAAACAAATCACTTAGTTTCTCTCTTATATACAAAATGATATGAGGATGCAGCCACCACCCCAAGTGGACAACGGATTCTCATGCAGACAAAATGAGATAAAAGACATGAATGTATTTTGATAGGTAAAAGATAGGGGCAGAACCGGTTTCAGGAAGAGCTTATGAGGCTGACTAAATGTGGGGGGTAAGGAAGAGATTGGGCTATGCCCACTGCCCAAAGCAGAAACAGCAAATCACTCACCTCCTGCTCAAACTGACTGAGAAGCTAGACTATGCCTACAGTAGATCTGGAGGAGGAGAACTGAAGTAGCCGATAGGATACGTGAGAGAGAAGGAAGAAGGGGAGAGCAGGAGAGAAGGACTAGAGGGAGAGAAAAACAATGACTAACGCCCTCTTTCATAGGTAGGATGGGGGCACAGGGGACCCATGCTGAGGCCTGGACTCCCATGGGACACAACACAAACAGTCCTGCATGTGGGGTGCGGAGGATTCCCCTGGGGAGTAGCTTTTATGCTGAAGGGTTGTATGCACCAAACAGCTGGAGTGTCCCCCCCAGAGAATTCAGTCCAGGCAGACAGTGGAAAGTCAGTGCTTAAGTCACAGAGCAGACAAGCCTGAGGGTCTAAGAACAGAGCTAGTGGTAAGAGAGCCTGAGAGAAAGCCAACTGCACTGTGTGCAGGAAGGGCAAAGTTAAAAAAAAAATGACCCCGATAAGGAAGAAAATGTGCCCCTATCGGAAACAGACCCATGTGGAGAGGCACATGGAAGTAACAGATCTGGCAAAGAGGACTGAGAGAGGGCAGCGAGGTGGGCTTCAATCCTCCAGATACTTGTTAAGGCTCTTTCTGCTAAAGGCAGTATGGCTCATGATTTAGATTTCATCACTCAAAAGTGAAAGAACCAAAAGACTATTTCTGGACATGATTCTCACAAATATAAAGAAATGTGTTGCTCAAGTGGAAGTGATGGAAACCTAGGGAAGGTCCTGGAGAAAAATTACCTGTTAATCTTGGAATTTGCAAAAGCGGAAAGGTAGGATTCCATGGACTAAAATTCTACAGAGAAGTCAAGCTAGGAAGAATGAGGGATGAGAAAGAATAAAATCCTTATAAATAAAATAAAATAAAATGAAGAAAATAAAATAAATAAAAACACAAAGGGAAGTTATTCTGATAGAGAAGAAAAGGGGCTGGCTAAGAAGACCCATGTCTTCAAGGAATTCAACACCCAACCTAGGGTCAGGAGACACAAGGAATAACAGGAGGTACCAAATGACAGATACAAAGACAAAGGAATAATGCTGGGAGAAAAAAATTCTGAACCAACTGAACTTACTGAGGTTAAATATAGTGGGGAAAAAACAGCACATCACAATGGCTCAATGTTACCTTGGAAGGTCTCCAGTGGAGTGGCTCGGACTTCTGTGCTTAGCACTGGTAACCAAGGATTTGGGCCAAATGTTAGGTTATGAAATTTAATAGGAATAAATATATAGTCTTATACTGGGGTTCAAAGAACTCAACTTCAAAATAAAAGATGGCAAGGCATGGCAAGACAGTAAGTAGTTTGTCTCAAATGAAACTCTGGAGTCCTAGTGGACTGTAATTGCTACCACTGTGGCCATATCACCACCAAGGGGAGAATGAAATTTCATCCTTCATTGGGAGAGATGTGACATTCAAGAAAAAGGAGGGGAGAACTAGCCCTGCTGCATACTCAGGCCTGGTCAGACTATATCTGGAATACTGTGTTCAGTTCTGGGAGTCATATTATTTTAGGAAAGATCCTGATAAGTTAGTTTCCTGAGGAGAGCAACCAGGATGGAAAAGGGCCTGGGGATATAAACATCAATGAACAGAACTGGGGATGCAAAGCCTGCAGAAGTGAAGATCTGGGCTACACACAATAGCAGCACAAGCTTTCAGTTCTGGAAGGGTTAACAAATATCCAATTTGTTCTGCTTGGCCACAAAAGGCAGAACAAGACTGCCTTTCCAGGCGGCAAGTTCCTGTGTATTGGACGTTTTCAGGGAGAGGATGATGTCGGATCCCTTGTCAGAGATGTGTGGAAGGGCTGCAATGAGAGGTACAGGTGGTCTCAGAGGTGACTTCCAACTTGAAGAGTCTGTGATGTCATGACAGAGTATAGCCTTTTCCCCATGGACAGGGTCCCTCCTCTGACAGATAGGAGGAATGCCATAAACACAGGCTACCTGTATTACAGTAAGGCTTGAAGCAGATCAGCAGCCATGAAACGTAAAGAACATGGGTCTTGGGAGCCAGGAAGACCTGAGTTTGAATCCTGCCTTAGTCACTTACTAGATGTGTAATCCTAGGCAAATGACTTAACCTCTCAGTCTCAGTTTCCTCAGCTGTAAAATGGAGATAGGAATAGCACCTACTTCATAAGATTGTTCTAAGGATTCAATGAGAGAATATATGTAAAGCACTTTACAAAGCTTCAAGCACTCCACAAATGCTAGCTATTATTATTTTAAAAATTTCTCATGACAAAGTCATGACAAACATTACGGAGTATTTGGAGACATGTAAGTAGAATGTAATCATGTAAACACAAGCGTGGCAGGCTTTGACCCGTCCCAAAAATTTTAGTGCAGTTCTAAGCTTTAAAGACGTCTTAACAGCTTAACACCGCCCCAAGATTTTGGGGATAATACCTACACCCATCTGTGCCACCTCTTCAGGGGACTGCCCCAGAAATGCACTTGCCCCTTAGGTCCAATATTTTAACCATGGAGGGGCTTCCCCCCCACCTGATGAACAATCGTGGATGACTCAAAACTGGGAAGGGCCAAGTGGAAAAGGTCCGGGATCCCCAACAATTTCTAGCGCCCCAGGACAACAGGCGAAAGTCAATACGGTGAAATTCACTGGGGGAGTACCTGGGGGCTACACTTGGGCCCAAAGAAGGTCCGGAGGGACTCGGAGGCAGCCCGGCTGCCCCCTCGCTAACACCTCCGCAGACATCCCGACCACAAACACCGCCCCTTCCAAAGCACCGCGAGGAGAACCGGAGCTCGGGGCTAGTGCAGAGGGGCTTCCGCCTGTGCCCGCGCCGGACTGGACTGGGCCGGCCGCTTGTCCCCTACCCCCGCTGGCCGCGCGCTCGCTCCCACTCTGACAGCATCCTCCAGGGCGGTCTACACCGCCAGGCGCTGCACAGATCTGTCTGCCGGACTGGCGACAGTAACTGCGAAGCGCTGAGCGCGCGGCAGGCGTTTATCCGCCAGCACTTCACCTTTGTTCATGCTCCGCCGCTCCAGGGACATCGGGGAAGGGTCCGCAACGAGGCACTAGCGAGCCACAAGCCTTCATTTCGAGGTCCGCCCCGCCCCAAACCCCCGAACCCGAGGAGTGAGAACCCGCCCCAAGGGTCACGTGTCATTCCCCGCAGGGTCACGTGTCCTCTTTCCCTCCCGCGCCCCCGTCTCCTGGGGCTCACCGCAGTCCTTGCGCCTCAGGCTGGGCTTCTCTGCAGCCCTGGGACACGCCCCGGCCCAGTCCGCTCCTCGGGCACCTGCCCCAGCCCCGGCTGCCTCCGGACACGCGCGACTCCTGCCAGTCTGACGCCCGGCCGTCGGGGCCGCGCACGCACGCACGCGAGCACGCACGCACTCACGCAGTAGCAAGCGCGCGCTCGCACACAGCAGGAGCGGAAGGGGGAGGGGAGGCGCGTCCCTGCCTTCCCGTCCCCTCCCCTTTTCCTGCCAGGACTCACTTCCGCCACAATTTTGGCCTCACTTCCGGGACCACGAGTCCCGGCCCCACCCCCTTCGCAGAATGATCAGCTGACTACAAACGGCTCAAAACGTGGCGTCGTGTGCCTGCGTAGTCCCATGGATGCATCCTGGGAAATGTAGTCTGAATTCCCCAATGTTAATTTCCTTCATCTCTTTCTCAAGCCTAGAAATCAATCCAACAAGCCTTGATTTGTAGGGATCATTTCTGAGCTGTCAGTGCTTACACTGAACATTTAACAATCAGCTGAGCCATAAACTCAAGTCTCTTCCCAGTTTCATCTTTAGCCAGGTTTTGTCCCTTCTCCAAGGGAGGACAGACTCGAATCCTGGGTGGGTCCTCCTCCCACCCCCACTAACTGTCAGGACTGACTAAGGAATACCAGGCTGCTCTCATCAACATTTTGTTAGACAAGATAAATGTAAGAGAGTATATGTATGTCTAAGTCTAGGATACATAAGATTGGTCAGTGAGTAGTAAATGTTCTTATGACCCAGTATACAGCTGGTTCAGACTAATAAATTCCATAGGTGAAGCTGGCTACTGTATCAGGAAAGGAGATAATGGTTGTTACTGGGTCAGGCTGTGTCTTTGGGCTGGGGAGAAACTGCCTGGGACAGTGTTTTGAGGCTAGAGAGAAATGTGATTTTTAGAGAGAAATCTGATTTCAGAATTTGAGTCCAAGCACATGTACCCAAGCACCCCAGCAGAGACACCACTTGTTCTGTCTTTACTCCAGACAGACTTACAGAGAGATGAGTGATCTCTTCACTAAGGTGCATCCTTCCTTAATCCCATCCAGCATTAGGTCCTCAGCACTCATTTCTCACCTGCTAATCTTTCTATTCAATAAATATTTATTAAGCACCTATTATGTGCCACACAGTGTGCTTACTATATACTAAATGCTGGTGACACAAAAAGAGGCAAAAGATAGTCCTTGCCCTCAAGGAGCTGATAATCTAATGGGGGAGACAACAAGCAAACAGATGTTCTGTCAACAAGAATTCACAGCTTCAGGAGACTTCTGTGAAAACTAGGTTTATTAAAAGATGAATGAACCTGCATGTGGAAACCAAGGAGAATGACTGAAGGCTGTCGCCTCCCAAGGATACATACACAGGGAGTTCAGCTTGGGGTACAACAATAAATTATCTCAGCTCAGAGGGAACTTTGTCCTTGACACATTTCAGAGTCTCCTCCATGCTCTGGGTCCAATGTGTCTGGAAAATATGGCAGCTCAAAAAGACAAATTCAGGGGACCTCTTAATAGCACCTAATACTTTCAGGTGTACTAGATTTTGTGTTGTCCATAGATGTGGGCATGTTCCATATACCATCACCTTGATCCTTCTGGTGGAGAGTGGGAGGGGGAACTATACAGCAAAGGTGGGAAAAAGGCAAGATGACTTCCTACAAGATGGAGCAAAGGGATGGTAAAAGCTGCATCCTTTCCCCTTGGGCCAGACTATGAAGATAGGAGAGTTTGGTATTGTTTTTGGAAAGATTTTTGTACATTTTGTTCTATGTTTTGACCACAGGTTGGGATTCTCCACCTGTTACAGTAAACAAGCCAGATTTAGGAGAAGCAGATGAATTTAGGGCACCTTTTCTAGCCATATAGTTAGGATTCTTTTCATGTGTAGGTTGAGTTTGATGGCTACTACTGCCTCTTCCACTCCCCAAATTCTGTGATTTGGGCCAAAGGAGAAAAGGTCATTACCAACATGAGAGTTGGTGAGCATGGTGGTGGTCAGGGAAAACTTCCTGGAAGAAGTGGTATTTTAGGAATGCTTAAATGGATAGGCAAGAATCCATGGGGCAAAAGGGAAGGGGAAGGATTCTAGGGATGGGCAACTGTATCACTCAAGCAATATTCACAACACTGGTGGTGACTATGAATATGACAGTGTAGTCCTCAATCATAAAATATAACTCAATCATAAAATATAAAAGACTCTCCACATAGAAGGCAGAAGAAAAACATTTATTTAAGCACCATAAAGACAAATCCCAGAATCAGAAAGCAAAATCCATCATGGTGACCAAGAAGCTAATAAACCTGATCACAGCAGAGGGTAAAGCCACTCTCAAACTTCCCCAACCTTGAGTTCGGGCTTCTCACCATCAACTGTCACAATGTATCAGTCTCAAGCCTCCCCTCCCTCAGCCAGGGCCTTCTCACTTATCAACTGTCACAATGTATCAGCCTTAAGCCTCCCCCTCCCTCAGCCAGGGCTTTCTCACTATCAACTGTTACAATGTATCAGTTGACATGCGTTCTTTCCCTTCGGACCTGACCCCACTCACTCACTTCCTCCCGGTTCCCCTCCACCCTTCCTGTTCTGCCTCTTCAGCAAGCTCCTCCCACCACATGTGACCCAGGCTTCCAAGTGATCCAAGCAGATTATATGGGCCTATTAATTAATAAGAAAGATCTTTCCACTTTAAATTACTATTACAGCAATTCTAGAGAATAGAAAGCACCAAGAGGTAGAGAAGCGCAGAATATGTTCAAGGAGTGGGAAAATGGGGACGGGGAGCAGCTAGGTGGTTCAGTGGACACAGGGGTGGGGAACTTGTGGCCTTGAGGTCACATATGACCTTCTACGTCCTTGAGTGTGGCCTTTTGACTGAATCCAAGTTTTACAGGATTTTAGAAGATTTGTTCTGTGAAGTTTACATTCAGTTAAAGGCTCACATTCAAGGACCTAGAAGACCACGTGTGGCCTCAAGCATTCAGGATCCCTATTCAAATTCTGCCTAAGACTCTTATTAGCTTTGTGAACCTAGGTAGATCACTTAACCTCTGACAGTATCAGTTTCCTTATCTGTAAAATGGGGATAATAGCAGCTATTTTATAGGTTGTGGTGAAGCTCAAATGAAAATTAAAGTGTTTTGCAAACCTTAAAGCTCTATATAAATGCTAGTTGTGGTTACTAACATCATCATTATAAGTACTTAGTTATTCCCCATTCACAATCTCCTTCCACTATTAACATCCCTGCCTGCACTAAATGATCCTCAAAACACCGGATAATTACTTTGGAAGAATCAGACTCTAATTTTTTTTTTGTCTGTCTATTCAGTGTCTGGTATTCCTGCACATAGAGGGGACTTCATAAATTCTCATTTATTGATTGATCATTTACATTCAAGACTCTAGAATGGATTCCCCTGATCTGATTCTGGGAAAAAGGTGTGATAGTACAATAGGGAGGAATCAACCCCTTAAAGGCTTCCACAGAACTTATTTAACTGGCAGAGCCAAGATGGTGGAGTAGAAGGACTGACCTGCTCTATCTCTCCCCCCATAACTTGTAAAATACCTGTAAAAATGACTCTGAACAAATTCTAGATCAACAGAAGACACAAAATGATAGAGTGAAAGAGATTTCCAGCCCAAGACAGTCTGGAAAGCTGACACCAGGCTCTGAGCAGAGCACAGCACAGCCGGGGCTACAAGACAAGGACAGACTGGGAAAAGTTTCAGGGCATGGAATCACAGGTAACAGCTGCAATTCCCAGATTTCTCAACCCAAACATCAAAGACAGCTTCAAAGGTCAGTAAGAAAGTTCTTTCACCTGGGTGAGAGGAAATCATGATCTGGCCCCAGCCCCAGCTCCAGGGTGGCAGTAGCCACTGCAACTGTGGCAGCAGTATGCACTTTTGGAGCCCTTGGCCTAAAGACACTGGAGGAATCAAGCAGCTGATCTGGATTTCAGCCCTGAGTGACAGTCCTGGGGTGAGGAGGAGCACTGGTGCTGGAGAGGTAGAGTTGGTGGTGGCTATGGAGAGGGAACCCTAATCACATTTCCAGGGCAGAAAAGAGTCCTTGTGGTTGCTCACAGACCAGAGTGCAGGCCAGGAGAAGAGTAAACTCCTCTCCCTTTGTACTACCTTGATTGTACTACCTTGGAGGAACTGAGAACTTACAGGCCCCTAGAGATATCTCAGAGAACAGCTACAAAAACTTCTGAAGCCTAGGGTAGTACACCCTCTACTTGACAAAGGACTCAAAAGTCAAGTAACTGTCTGGTAAAATGCTCAAAAAAATGGGAAAAATAAGACTATAGAAGGTTATTTTCTTGATGAAAAGGTATTTTCTTCCATCCTTTCCAATAAGGAAGAACAAAGCATACCATCAGAGGAAGACATCAAAGTCAAGGCTTTTACATCCAAAACCTCCAAAAAATATGCAATGGTCTCAGGCCATGGAAAAGCTCAAAAAGAATTTTGAAAATCAAGTAAGAGAGGTGGAGGAAAAATTGGGAAGAGAAATGAGAGCAATGCAAGAAAATCATGAAAAGTGAGTCAACAGCTTGCTAAAGGAGACCCAAAGAAATGCTGAAGAAAATAACACCTTGAAAAATAGGCTAACTCAATTGGCAAAAGAGGTACAAAAAGTCAAGGAGGAGAAGAATGCTTTAAAAAATAGAATGGGCCAATTGGAAAAGGAGGTTCAAAAGCTCACTGAAGAAAATAGTTCTTCAAAAATAAGAATGGAGCAGATGGAATCTAGTGACTTCATAAGAAACCAAGAAATTACAAAACAAAACCAAAGAATGAAAAAAAATAGAAGACAACGTGAAATATCTCAGTGGAAAGACAATTAATTGGCCTGGAAAATAGATCCAGGAAAGAGAATTTAAAAATTGTTGATTTACCTGAACCAAGATAAAAAAAAAATAGCCCAGACATCATCATCTTCCAAGAAATTATCAAGGAAAAATGCCCTGATATTCTAGAACCAGAGGAGTAAAATAGAAATGGAAAGAATTCACCAATCACCTCCTGAAAGAGATCCCAAAAGGAAAACTCCTAGGAATATTGTAACAAGATTCCAGACTCCCCAGGTCAAGGAGAAAATATTACAAGCAGCCAGAAAGAAACGATTCAAGTATTGTGGAAATACAATCAGGATAACACAGCATTTAGCAGCTTCTACACTAAGGAATTGAAGGTTTTGGAATATAATATTCCAGAGGTCAAAGGAGATAGGATTAAAACCAAAAATCAGCTACCCAGCAATACTGAATATAATACTTCAGGGGAAAAAATGAATTTTCAATGAAACAGAGTACTTCTAAACATTCTTGTTGAAAAGACCAGAGGTGAATAGAAAATTTGACTTTCAAATACAAGAATCAAGAGAAACATGAAAAGGTAAACAGGAAAGAGAAGACTTAAGGAACTCATTAAAGTTGAACTCTTTATGAATCTATATGGAAAGATGTTATTTGTAACTCATGAGACCTTTTTCAGGATTAGGGTAGATAGAGGGACTATATATGTAGGCATGTATGGGTATGTATATATGTATGTGTATATTATATATGTGTAGGTACATATATGTACATGGGTATATGTGTATATGTATGTGTGTGTATATATATATGTACACACACACACACACACACTTAGAGGGCACAGGGTAAACTGAATATGAAGGGAGAATACCTAAAAAATCCAAATTTGCTGTTGAATGGAATGTACTAGGAGTAAGAGAAAGGAGAGGTAGAATATAGCAAATCATCTCACATAAAAGAGGGAAGAAAGAGCTTTTACAAAGGAGGGGAAGAGAGGGGAGATGAAAGGAAATAATTGAGCCTTACTCTCATGGGGTTTGGCTTAAGGAGGAGTAACGCACACTCAATTGGATATGGAAATCTATTTTATCCTGCAAGAAAGCAGGGTGTAAGGGGATAGGAGAGGGAAGATAATAGAACGGACAAGAAATTGGGGAAAGGGATAATCAGAAGAAAACACTTTTATGGGAGGACAGGTCAATGGAGAGAATGGAATAAATGAAGGGCAAGGATAGGACAGAGGGAAATATGGTTATTCTTTTACAACATAAATATTATGGAAGTGCTTTGCATTGTTACACATGTATGTCCTTTATTGAATTGCTTGTTTTCTCAATGAGGGTGGGTGGGAAGGGAGGGAGAGAATATGGAACTAAAAGCTTTAAGAATGAATGTTAGAAATTATTTTAGCAAGCAACTGGAAATTAAGATACACAGGTAATGGAGCATAGAAATCTATTTTGCCCTACAAGAAAATAGACGGTAAGGGGAATGGAAGAAGGGTGAGTAATAGAAGGGAGGACAGATTGGAGGAAGGGGTGGATGGCTTAGTGAATATTGAGAACTGAAAAATAGACTTTAAAAAAGAAGATCTTATCTAACCTTGTCTTCTACTACTCCCCAAGTTCACTTCTGGCTCTCCTAACATCAATCTTTTCACTCCAGTCCCTTTAATCACAACACACACACACACACACACACACACACACACACACACACACACATACTTCCTCACAGTTCTGTGTCCTTAGGTTTCCAGCTCCTAAGATGACTTTCCCTACTCCTTTCCTGTATGCCTATATTATATAGTATAGATTCTACCAAAATATTCATCACAACCCTCTTTGTGGTAGCAAAGAATCAGAAACAAAATGAGTTTCCATTAATTCAGGAATGGTTGAAAAAAAGATGGTATATGAATGTTGTGGAATATCATGGTACCCTGAGAAAAAGCAGATATGAAGAATTCAAAGGGATATGGGAATATTTGCATAAACTGAGGCAAAGTGAGAAAGCACAGCAAGAGAACAATATACACAACATCCAAACTGTAGTGTAGCATCACTACAGTGGGAGCATCACTGCCAACTGTGCCCATGGATTGAGACCCCAAGGGAGAAACTCCCTCAGGTTCAAAGTATTGTGTGAGTCTGTACTCCTGAAACTAGAGCTCACAGGCTGCTTTAGGTACTCTTTTCTTTGATAGCCAACCAATAGATACAATTAGATCAAAGCAAAGGGATTTACTGAAATGGCCTCATAAGAACATTAAGAAGTTTTAGACTGTAGTAACATTCTCTCTCTTCTGCTACTACAGACTTGGCTACCAATTCTTGTTTGGTGGGACCTCTCAGATTTGATGCATCTCTCAGTCTAGTTGGTCAACTGGATACTCTCACCTCAAATATGCATTTACTTCAAATCTAGAAAAAATATGTAACCCAAGTCTCAGAGCCCATTGGTATGGAATTCTTTCATCATTGGTGGACCTTTAAATCTCTTCAGTCTCCTAGAGCTTTGGGCATCTGGCTTTCAGTTTCTCTCTCTCTCTCTCTCTCTCTCTCTCTCTCTCTCTCTCTCTCTGTTTTCCTTTCTCCCTCTTTTATTTTCTCTTTGTTTTTCTCCTTTTTTGCATTTCTATTTAGTATTTTTTTTCCTAATTACACAACAAAACTGTTTTTAAAGTTTGTTTTTTTAAACCTTCAGTTCCAAATTCTTTCCCTTCCTCCTCTCCACTATCACTGAGAAGGAAAGCAATTTGATATAGGTTATAGAAGCACAGTCACATAAAACATAAAAATCACAGAACCCAAGAAAAATAAAGTAAAAAAAAGTATTCTTTAATTTGCCTTCAGTTGATCAGTTTTTTCTTTTGAGATGGATAGCATTTTTTACTACATGTCCTTCAGAAGTGTCTTGGATCATGATATTGCTAAGAATAGCTAAGTCATTCACAGTTGATCATCATATGATATTGCTGTTATTGTGTATAGAGTTCTCCTGTTTCTGCTCATTTCATTTTGTATTATTCATGTAATTCTGTTCAGATTTTTTTGAGAGCATCCTGATGATCATTTCCTATAGCACAATAATGTTCCATCACAATCCGATACCACAACTTAGTCAGACATTCCCCAGTTGATGGCATTTCCTCAGTTTCTAATTCTTTGCCACCAGAAAAGAGTTTCTATAAATATTTTTTGCATGTATTTGTCCTTTTCCTTTTTTATTCCTTTGAGATACAGATCAAGTAGCAATATTAGGCATTTCACAAGAGGCACTGGAGTTTTTTGGACTCCAGCCTCTAACACACTGACTATGCTAATTGTTACACAGGTAAACACAGGAGGCCTGCTAGCAGATGTTCTAATATTAGCACAGGTACACTCTTGATTTGGGCCAACAGGAAGACAGGAACAGAGACACAATAAGGGGTTAAATAAGCTAGCTCACTTTATTCCAGTCTAGTCTTCTCAAGAGGGTTGCTGATAATGGGAGCATCAACTGCTACAACATTCCCTAATTACCCTTTAAGTAGGGGTTGGTGAGAAGTGTGGGTGGTGTTATCCTGATTGTATTTCCACAATACTGAATCGTTTCAAAAAAAAATAGCCCAGACATCATCATCTTCCAAGAAATTATCAAAGAAAAATGCCCTGATATTCTAGAACCAGAGAGTAAAATAGAAATGGAAAGAATTCACCAATCACCTCCTGAAAGAGATCCCAAAAGGAAAACTCCTAGGAATGTTGTAA
Organism: Bettongia penicillata ogilbyi; assembly: GCA_023548195.1. Taxonomy (NCBI): domain Eukaryota; kingdom Metazoa; phylum Chordata; class Mammalia; order Diprotodontia; family Potoroidae; genus Bettongia; species Bettongia penicillata. The sequence continues at coordinate 930,378 of JAJHZJ010000317.1, read as the reverse complement.
CAAGATTCCAGACTCCCCAGGTCAAGGAGAAAATATTACAAGCAGCCAGAAAGAAACGATTCAAGTATTGTGGAAATACTGTATTACCCAGCAATACTGAATATAATACTTGAATCTCTGGGATTCTCTAAGTATATCATCATATCATCTGCAAAGAGTGATAACTTAGTTTCTTCTTTGGCTATTTTTATTCCTTCAATTTCTTTATCTTGTCTAATTGCTACCGCTAACATTTCTAGTACCATATTGAATAATAATGGTGATAATGGGCATCCTTGTTTCACCCCTGACCTTATTGGAAATGCATCTAGCTTATCCCCATTGCATATAATGCTTGCTGAAGGTTTTAGGTAGATACTGCTTATTACTTTGTGGAAAGTTCCCTTTATTCCTATGTTCTCCAGTGTTTTTAATAGGAATGGGTGTTGTATTTTGTCGAAAGCTTTTTCTGCATCTATTGAGATAATCATGTGGTTTTTGTTAGTTTTGTTGTTGATACGATCAATAATGCTAATAGTTTTCCTGATATTGAACCAGCCCTGCATTCCTGGTATGAAACCTACCTGGTCATAATGTATTATTCTCTTCATAAGATGCTGTATTCGTTTTGCTAAAATCTTGTTGAAAATTTTTGCATCTATATTCATTGGAGAAATTGGTCTATAATTTTCCTTTTCCGTTTTGTCTCTTCCTGGTTTGGGTATCAAAACCATATTTGTATCATAGAAATAATTTGGGAGGACTCCTTCTTCCCCATTTTTCAAAAATAGTCTATATAGTATTGGAATTAACTGTTCTTTAAAGGTTTGATAGAATTCACTTGTGAATCCATCTGGTCCTGGAGATTTTTTCCTAGGGAGTTCATTGATGGCTTGTTCAATTTCTTTTTCTGAGATGGGGTTGTTTAAGTATTCAATTTCCTCTTCTGTTAATCTGGGCAATTTTTATTTTTTAAAATATGCATCCATCTCATTTAGATTATCGAATTTGTGGGCATAAAGTTGGGCAAAGTAATATCTAATTATTGTTTTAATTTCCTCCTCATTGGAGGTGAGTTCACCCCTTTCATTTTTAATATTAGTAATATGATTTTCTTCTTTCTTTTTTTTAATCAAATTGACCCAAGGTTTATCAATTTTATTAGTTTTTTCATAAAACCAACTATTGGTTTTATTTATTAATTCAATAGTTTCCTTAATTTCAATTTTATTAATCTCTCCTTTGGTTTTCAGTATTTCTAATTTGGTATTTTCTTGGGGATTTTCAATTTGTTCTTTTTCTAGCTTTTTTAGCTGCATACCCAAGTCATTGATCTCCTCTTTCTCTATTTTATTTATGTAGGCATTCAACGATATAAAACTTCCCCTAAGAACTGCTTTTGCAGTATCCCATAAGATTTGGTAGGTTGTCTCATTATTGTCATTCTCTTGAATGAAGTTATTGATTGTTTCTATGATTTCTTCTTTAACCCATTCCTTCTTTAGGATTAAATTATTTAGTTTCCAGTTGATTTTTGCTTTATCTTTCCATGGCCTTTTATTCCATATAATTTTTATTGCATTATGATCTGAGAAGGATGCACTGATTATCTCCACCTTTCTGCACTGGATTTTGAGATTTTTATGTCCTAGTACATGGTCAATTTTTGTAAATGTTCCATGTACTGCTGAGAAAAAGGTATATTCCTTTCTATTCCCATTCAATTTTCTCCAAAGATCTGTCATATCTACCTTATCTAGAGTTTTATTTACCTCCTTAACCTCTTTCTTGTTTATTGTGAGGTTAGATTTATCAAGTTCAGAAAGAGGGAGGTTGAGTTTCCCCACTAGTATAGTTTTGCTGTCAATTTCTTCCTTCAACTCCCCCAACCTCTCCTCTAAGAATCTGGATGCTATACCACTTGGAGCATACATGTTTAGTAATGATATTGCTTCATTGTCTATGGTGCCTTTTAGTAGGATATAGTTTCCATCCTTATCCGTTTTGATTAGATCTATTTCTGCTTTTGCTTTGTCTGAGATTAGGATTTCTACTCCTGCCTTTCTTACATCAGCTGGAGCACAATATATTCTGCTCCATCCTTTGACCTTTATCCTATGTGTATCCCCCCCATTTCAAATGTGTTTCTTGTAAGCAGCATATTGTTGGATTATGGCTTTTAATCCATTGTGCTATCCGTCTCCGTTTTATGAGAGAATTCATTCCATTCACATTCACAGTTATGATTACAATCTGTGTATTTCCATCCATCTTCTTTCCCACCATTTGTGCTTTTAGCTCTGCTGTCTCCCTTCCCCTCCTCACTAATATTCACTTTTCACCACCTCCTCTTGCCACCTTCCCCTCCTTCTTTTAGCCCCCCTCCCTTTAACTCCCCTTTACTCTTATTGCTTCTTCCCTCCCTTTTAGCCTCCCTCCCCTTTCTTCCCCCTTCCTCTCCTACTGCTTATAGAGCTAGTTAGGATTTTCTACTTAAGTTTATTGTTCCGTCCTTTAAACAAATCCGATGAGAGTACCTCTCACACAATGCTCATCTCCTTCCCCTCTTTCCCTCTACTATGATTCTGTACTTCTTCTTGTGATGTAATTTGCCATTTTATGCTTCCTTCTTTTCACACCTCCTATTACAATCCCTTCTCATACTTAAATCAAATTTTTTATCATGATATCATTTACTTTATACCCGTTCCCCCTATGCATATCCCTTTTATATTTCTTAATAGACACACAGTTCTCAAGATTAACAGGTATCATCTTCCCTTATAGGGAGGTAAACAATTTGCTCTAATTGAGTAGCAAGTTGATCCCCCCCCCCCCCCACTGTTTACCTTTTTATGCTTCTTTTGAGACCTGCATTTGAAGATCGAATTGTCTATTAAGTTCTGGCGTTTTGGTCAGGAAACTCTGGAAATCCCTTACTTTGTTAAATGACTTTCTCCTTGCCTGAAATGTTATGCTGAACTTTGCTGGGCAGTTGATCCTTGGTTGTAGTCCCAGCTCCTTTGCCTTATGGAATATTGGGTTCCAGTTCTTTCGATCTTTTAATGTAGAAGCTGCAAGGTCCTGTGTAATCCTGATTGTATCTCCTTGATATTTAAATTGTTTTTTTCTGGCTGCTTGTAATATTTTCTCCTTCACTTGATAGCTCTGGAATTTGGCAACTATATTTCTTGGGGTTTTGAGTTTGGGGTCCCTTTCAGGAGGGGAATGGTGGATTCTTTCGATGACTATTTACTCCCACTGAGAACATGGTACTGCTGAACTAAAAGACAGATCTCCTAGATTTCACTCAAAGGGAAATACTTGTTATTTGCTCATTTTATTTGTTTTCAGTTTTCAACAATAATTTCCATAAGTTTTTAATTTTCTCCTCTTCCCTCTCCCTCCCTCCCTGAGATGGCATGCAATTTTATATGATTCTACACATACATTTTTATGAAACATATTTTCACATGTCGCACAGAAGAATTCAAACAAACAGGAGAAACTATGAGAAAAACCAAACCAAAACAAAATATAACACAAGAGAAAATAGTTTACTTTGTTCTGTGTTCAAATTCCATAGTTATTTTTCTGGATGTGGATAACATTTTGCATCAAGAGTTCTTTGGGAATGTTTTAGGTCCTTGCATTGCTGTGAAGGGCTAAGTCTATCAGAAACAGGCCTTGTACACTGTGGCTATTACTGTGTATAATGTTCTCCTGGTTCTGCTCAGTTCATTCAGCATCAGTTAATGTAAGTCTTTCCAGGCTTTTCTGAAGTCCTCCTGTTCGTCATTTCTTATATCACAATAGTATTCCATTACATTCATGTACCACAACTTGTTCAGTCATTCCCCAATGATGGGCATTCCCTCAATTTCCAATTCTTTGCTACCACAAAAAGAGTTGCTATAAATACTTTTTGTACATATGGAACCTTTCCCCATTTTTATGATCTCTTTGAGATACAGCCTTTTTTGCTCATTTTTCTCACCTCTTCTTGACTTTGAACTTTATATTCAAGTTGGTATCTGCTCCTGGAGTGCAGGGAACACTGTCTCAAGCTTAAAGTTTTTTTATGCTGCTGTTTTCAGAGCTAATTTGAGGGGTAGGTAAGCTTTCAGTTCTTCCAAGGAGGTATGATCTAAAGAAAGGTATGTTTACTACTATTCTCCTGTTCTGCACTCTGGTCTCTGAGTGACCATGAACAGTCTTTTTTGCCCTGGAACTGTGACCAGGGGCCTCAACGCCTGGGGGCCACAAGCTCTGGGGTGCTAATGCTCCTCCTTGCGCTGGGACTGGGACCCTGGATTGCCACCTAGATCTAAGTATAGGCAAGGCAACAGAATCCTGTGGCTAGTGCTGACACAGAGACCCCTGTAATCTCCAGGTGTTCAACCCCTTTACTATTTGTGGTCCGAGAGCTCTAGAAGCAACCACTGACACTGCTAATTCAGTTGGACCCTAGACCTACTGCTGGTTTGCTGTGGCTCAGCCTAGGCTGGCATAGCCTGTGTGCCACTCTCATCCTAATGTGATAGATTTTTCCTGCTGACCTTCAAAGTTGTCTTGTACTGAAAATTGCTTCTCTATGTCCTTTTGTAGGTTCTGCCATGACAGAATTTGCTTTGAGGCATTATTTAAAGTTGTTTGGAGGAAAATTTTGAAGAGCCCTATTTTTTTCTCTGCCATCTTGGCTCTGCCTACACTGGCTTTCAGTTTCAAGAGAGGAGGTGGGTGAATCCAACTCAAGATTTTTGAAGGCAAAGACTCTGGAAAGAAACTGATATGAAAGGAGCTGGCAGTCTCCATCACAATCTTATCCTCAGATTGGTACTACATTGCCTTGCTACACAACATCCCCATGCCATATATGGGGAATGATCTTCATTACAAATATATTCATGGACTTCCAGCTTGGCATCCAATGAAAGGACTTTTTTGTCACCATGCAATATGAATCTCTGAGTCATAAGAGTAAACATTCAGAGGGTATTTGCATGTTTGGAAGTCAGGTGAGGGAGAATAACTCTCCAAAACACATGTGAAGGCTTTCTTTCTACCCTCTCTGCCCCCATGCTTCAATGAGCTAGCCTGGAATTCCAGATGAACATGACCCAAGGGGTGCCACACTGTTCTGACAATAGTCTCCTATCTCTAGTGCCTATATATATATAATACCAGGTAGTTTTTTGGGGGGAATGACATTATTTAGTAGATAAAGTGATCAGGAAAGACTTTATGTAGAAGTTGCTACTTCTAGCAGAGTTTTGAAGGAAACAAGGGAGGCATGAGAGACAGTCAGTGCAAAGGCATGGAGATGGAAGATATAATGTAGAAAGTACTTAATGAATACTTGTTGAATGAATGAATTAACCAGATTTACTAACTTCTTGGACATGAGTGGTGAGGGAGAAAAAAAACTAAGGATGACTCTAAGCTTGGCACTCCAAGAGACCTTTTGACCCTTCCTTTCTCCTCATTTCACATATCAAATTTATTAATAATTCAACCTAGTTCATCTTTCTCTGAGTTTGTAGTTGTCCTGTTAACACCTGTATCTTAACACCTGTATCTTTCTGTCAATTGCTACTCATGCCTTCATGGCCATCCTCTGGAGGCTGTCATACCCCCTTCATTCTCTACTTCTCCTGCCCCAATCAATTATTCATACTACTATCAGACTAATGTTCACTAGAACTAGATTTGAAAGAGACACTAAATGTCACCTCTTCATTTTGTAGGCAAGGAAACCGAGACCCAGGAAGGTAAAAATGTCTTGTCCAAGGTTATAATGGCAATAGATGGGATTCAAGGACTCCAAGTTCAGAACTTTTCTCCATTGCAGCATGATGCCTCCCCACTTTGTGTTTCTCAAAAAAAAAAAAAAAAGAGAAAGAAAGAAAAAAAGGGCCGGTGGCTTCTTCTTTTTTTTGCATTCTGAGTAAAGTTCAATCTTAGAATTTAAGACCCTTCACATCTGGCACCACCCTTTTCTTCAAACTTTAAAAAGAAGGTAATATTCTTTTTCATCGTCCTTCCCAGTGCGATCAGCTCCTGCCCTTCCTCGCGGTGCCCCCCGTTTGAAGAGCTCCTTTGCCGGGACGCTTTCCCCGTACCTCCGTTTCCCCTTCCCGGCGTCCCGAAGCCCTTTCTCGTGCCTCTCTAACTCTCTAGCCACGCACAGAGGGACACGCGCATGGCACTTACCCGCCACTGCCTAGCCCCTGACACCGAACCAGGGACTGTCTCTAGTATGGGGTCCTCCACACAATAGAAGCTTAGTAAATATTTGTTGAACTTAAAAAGTTTTCCCCCAAAAAATCTGTTCCTGGGTCCCCCAATTCCTCTGGCTGCACACTTGATTGGAACGTCAACTTTTCTCCGGACTACATTTCCCAGAGTCCTTCAGGCCGTGTCCTCTTCTTCGCCTCCATTTCCCAGAATCCCTGAGGGGTAAGGGACCTGCTCAGGGATCCCCTAAACTGGTCCCGAAGGGGGTCCCATAAACATCTTCCCGAGGGCCAGGTCCAGGTGCGCAGGCGCAGATCTGCTCGGAGGGGGTGCTTGGTTCCTGGGGCGCCTGGACCGGAGCCAGGACTGGGGCTCGCTTGTGTGAGTGCACGTGGGGCCGGGGGTTGTGTGCGCTTGCACCCTTGGGTGTGTGTGGTGCTGAGTCAGGGGAGGGGCGCTGCAAGGCTGGAGGGCAGGGCTTGGGGGGCTCTGGATCGGAGCTCACTCCGAGAGCCCAGCCCCTTCTGTCTGTGAGAAGATCGCCCCAGGGCGCAGGCTGGAGGTCCTGAGGGCGTCAGGGAGCTAGGGCTGGCAGTCTGAGAGGTGCTGGGAGCATCTGCGATGCGCTTTGTATGGTGCCAGGACTGCAGGGAGGTGGCCGCGGGGATGTCAGGCAACAAGCCCTTAGTGTGTGCCAGGACTAGGCCGGGTGAATCAGTGGCGAGAGAGAGCCTTGGACCTGGAGTCAGGAAGAGTCCTCTTTTAGGAGTTCCTGTCAGGCCTCAGACACTATCTCTGTGATCCTGGGCAAGTCACTTAACCTTGTTTGCCTCAGTTTCCTCATCTGTAAAATGGGCTGGAGAAGGAGATAACAGATCACTCAGACAAGACTGAAAACAACAAAAGGATAATGCTAAGAGCCAGGGAAAAAGAGAAGTAAAAACCCAAAGTTCTTTCTCTCAGTTCCCTGACATTTTAATGGGGAGAGAGCATGCAGATAACTAGGTGCGTATAGGACATCTTATACTTGTATGTCTTATGTTTATTTTAATATACATATGTAATATATACACCCACACATATCCACATGCTGTGCTTGTTGAGCTTGGTCAGACATCAGAGATGCCAAGGTGACCCACTGCATCCCACGATATCACCAGGCATCCTCACTTATGTCTTGTCACTGGACTTTGATGATTCAGGAAGAGAGAGTGAAGATGATGACTTTATGCAATTCTGCCTCACTGAAATCCAGTTCATGTCCTCTACACATACATGTACTTATACATACTTACACACACATACACACATACAGAGGGTAGAAGGAAGGTGATTTCAGAGAGAAAGGCCTCCTGTAGGAACCTTGAAGGAAGAGAACTTGATGTGTAGCTCTGAGGAGGTAGCCATTAGGAGCTTTGTAATAACAGTGACCATATAACACTTCTGTATATTATCCGATAAGGAAATGGAAGCAGGCTGAGATTAAGTAACTTGTCCGGGGTCACAAGTTGATTAATCGTCTGGGGTAGGATTTGAACTCAGGTCTTTTTGACTGCATGTCCAACACTGTTCACTGTGCCATTTAGCTGTCTTGGTTCAGCTGCCTTTCCCCCCTCCCATGTTTGGGTGCCTCTCCAGCTTCTTACCTCCCACCCAAGATCCCTGGGTCTCGTAGTATCTGCTAGAGAGAGAGAGAGAGAGAGAGAGAGAGAGAGAGAGGGAGAGAGATGGGTGGGGGCAGAGAGAGAGAACGACATGCAAAAACTAGCATATACTCTATACTCTGTGTGGGCCTGGCCTAGAATGTGTGATTGTCACCAGTCAGACAGTCATCATTTATTAACTGCCTGCTGTTGTGCCAAGCTTACTTGGATTGGATTGGCTTGCTTGGGGGTGCTTGCTGGATCTCATAGATGACTCTTCTTTGTCTCTGGCCCCCAGCACCTGAAGGTGATTCCACAGGGCACCAGGGAGCAGCTCGTCAGAAAAGTGGAGGGGTTGAAAGACAGTCCTCTGGGAGCCCAAATCCATCCTGCTTTGGCTGGACCTTGAGTGTTGAGATCTATGAAGGGAAGACAGCCTGGAGCTTTGGGTGATTGGGCAAGTCCCCATCACTGAGGATGGGGAGACAGGACTTGAAAAAAGCCCATCATTGAGGAGAGGGGACCATGGGGACTTCGTCATGCTTGAAGAGACAGGTGAGAAATTCTGGGGTTGGGGGATGGGGGTGGGACAGTGTGGAGGAGAGCCATGTGGGAGGGACAGAAATATCTTGGTGCCTTTGGGGAGAGTGGATGAGGGAGCCTTCCCGGTGGGGAAAGCCAGAGTCCCGCCGTAACAAAGCCCTCTCCTGACTTCTCTCTGCCTCAAACACCATTCATTGCATCACAGAGTTAGAGTTAAAGGGACCTTCGAATCCTGTGCCTCAGTTTCACATCAGCCACCACTTTCCCATATTCTGATGTCTCTCCACAAGTGCGGCCAAGGTAGTCTGGGTCCAGCTCCACTCAACTGCTCTCCTTCAGTCTAAGCAGGGCAGTCACATCACCCCTGAGGGAGAGTCACCCCTGGCTCACCTCTGGGCCCCACAGATCCTCAGCCTTCCTATTGTTCTGACATAAAGTAGGGAATGGCAGATCTCCATGGCTTAGTGAGCAAAGGCTCTTAATAGACCCTGATGGAGGCAGTGAGGTGGATCTTGGGTAGTGTGCTGGGAAGACCTCAGTTCAAATCCTGCCTCAGATACTTTCTACTGTGTGACCTTGGTCAAGTCCCTTAACTGCTGTCTGCCTCAGTTTCCTTACCTGTAAAATGAGGGGGGTGGATTCAGTGGTCTCTAAGTTTCCTTCCAGCCTTCAATCTATGACTGCATCCTTCAGACTAGTTTTTAAAGGGTCTTCCTCATATTCGTTTCTTCATTTTTAAAAGCACCACTGTCACTTTTCACTGTCTTCCTCATGCCTTGATAGAGCCCTTCTTTGGGCAATCAGTCCACTTCCATACCTTTCTCTCCTTCCTTCAAGCTCTCTATCATGTAAAATTTGTCCCCAGAAGCCAAGTTGAGAGTGATTTCCCATTCACTGCCCCTGCCATGAGGGCTGGACATCTGTAGAGAACTGTCAATCAGCCTTCTCCATCCATGCCCCTAGTTGATTCATATCATATCACAGAATCTCAGGCTACTTAGCAGCCTTCTGGTTCAACCTTTTTGGGAAAAAAATCTCTCCTATAAATGTAACTGATGAGTGGTTGTCTAGCCTTTGCTGTAAGGCTGCTCTGCCTCTGAGGTAGCCCCTTTCCCCTAGACGTGACTCTGACCATTGGGACATCATGTTTTTTCTGACATCAGGTCTAAATGGGCACTTGGGGACTTTTGCCCATGGTTTCTGGTCTTGTCCACTCATTGTCCCAAGCTTTGCTTTATAGCGCTGAAATGATATTTACAGCGTCTACATATTCTGGCACAATTCTGAATTGCAAAATACAATGACCCTCCACATGGAAGACAGAACCAAAACATTTATTCCAACACCAGAAAGCCAAATCCATCATAGTAACAAAAATCTATACACAATAACAATGCAGAGGACAACACCATCCCCAAGCCTTCTCCCTGCTAGGCTTCTCACAAACCAGCTCTCTTGAACAAAATGCCCTTCTCACACTCACAGCCAACTGCCTGCTTACCTACATCCTTCAGTTCTGACTGCTGTCATGACCAATTTCCTCTCAGCTCTGCTCTATCTCTGCCTCTACCTGTTCCACTCTTTCAGCAAACTCCTCCCACCACAGGCTTCATGTGAGTCAAACTCATGTGACTTAGGCTTCCATGTGACTTAAGCAGGTCACGTGGGCCTATTAATGAATGGGAAAGATCTTCCCATTTAAATGACCCTCAATAGGGACAGCTAGATAGTGCAGTGGATAGAGCACCAGTGCAGGAGTCAGGAGGACCTGAGTTCAAATATCACCTTAGACACTTGACACTCACTAGCTGTGTGACCTTGGGCAAGTCACTGAACCCTAATTGCCTCATCCTGGGTCATCTCTAGTCATCCTGATGAATATCTGGTCACTGGGTTTAGATGACTCCAGAGGAGAAGTGAGGCTGGTGACCTGCACAGCCCTCCCTCACCCAAAACAAAGTCAAATGCAAGTCATGTCATTGTTTCTCTGATGGCATGGTCTTCTTCAGCAATGAAGGATGAATATACACACACATGTGCCCTCAGAGGCCAAACCAGACAAATTAACACCTCTCCCAAAGACTAGGGAAGAGATTGGAGACAATTACCTCAATGTGGAGAGGCAGCCTGGCCTCAGAATGGATTGGACCCCCCCCACCCCCCCACCACCTTGGTATTAGAAAGATCTTGGTTGAGTGCCAACCAAACCAAGGTCTGATTTCAAGTCTATCTCTCCCTACCTGCATGACCTTGGGCAAGTCATTTCTATTTTCTAGGACTGAAGTGGTTCTTAACCTGGGATGTATGAGTTAAAATCTTTTAGTGACTATATTTCAGTATGATTGGTTTTCTGTGATCCTATGCATTTTATTTTATGCACTTAGTGACATGATGGTGAGGAGTCCACGGGCTTCAGACTCAAGGGGTCTGGGCTGGCAGGACCCCTTTCCACCTCTAGGTCCATGGCCCTATGATCCTGTGGGACCCAAGACAAAGCACTTAGCCTCCCAGTGCCCTGGACAATTCTCTTAGGACTAAAAGTAGCTGAGTATTGCTATAGGATATTCCTCACTGGAGAGCTTATGACATGAGTGAAATCTCATATTTGGACCACCTTTCCTTCCGCTTCTCACAAAGTGAAGCAACCAAGCTACAGAGACCTTGATGTCATACTCAGTATCAGCCAGGACATAGTGGGAAATTCTGTGAACTATTCATTGAGCAGAGTTCTGTCCCTGGGAACCTGCCCAGTTGGGCTCATGAGCTGTGGCTGGGATCCAAGAGGATCCAGTGAGGCTACCCGTGGGCTCCCAGCCAGCTAGTGTGTGTGGCTCTGTCACTTCTGGTGGGTCTGGGGGCTGCCCTCTAGGACTGGCTGCTTACCTCTTTTCTTTTCCTCCAGCTCTGCTTTCTCAAGATTTTATCCTTCCCCAAGTGAGAAGAGTGAAGGAGGAGGCAGAGGGAGTGTCTTCTGGGCACCTAATGGCCAAGCCCCAGGTGAGTTAGGCTTTCCTGCCTCTTCTGAGATATCGTCTTATTTCTTAGACTTCTCTTTCCTTTGTACTTGGCTGGTGCCCTGCAGCCACATTCAACTCAACACCCCACCACTTGGTTATCCTCTGCCAAACAACTGGAAAATATAATTTAGGATATGGGTAGATTTAGGAGGGGATTAGAGCTGAAAAGAATATGTAGAAATCATGTAGCCCCCCCATGCCCACCTCCTCACTTTCACACATGGAGAAACTGAGTCCCAGAGACGTGACCTACCTACCCAGGTGCACCAGGGGTAGGACCTCCCAGAATCCAGTCATCTTCCCATTCTACTCATGCTTGTCCAGTGAATGCTTCTGCCTGCTGCAGGAGTCTCTTCTTTGAGCATTCATTTAGGTTCTTCTTTTTGGTTGTTTCCCTTTTAAAAAAGGTGTCTTTGTTTTAAAAAAATCTGTTGTTATTATATCACATTCACTGATTTGCAGCTTGATGGTATAGCAGATAGAGCACTGGACCTGGCGTCAGGAAGACCTGAGTTCAAATTCAGCCTCAGTCACTGACTAGCTGTGTGACTGGGGGCAAGTCACTTAATGTCTGTCTGCCTCAGTCTATGCTCATCTGTAAGATGGAGATAATAACAGCCCTTACCTCACAGGGCTGTTATGAAGATCCAATGAGAAAATGTGTATGTAGAGCATTTTGTAAACTTTAAAGCACTATATAAACTAAATATTGTTATTAATAATGTAATAACATTAAAAATATAAAATAAATAATTTAAACTATAAATATTACATGGTATAATATCAATAACCTATATAATAATATATTTCTCTCCCTTCCCTTGCCCAGTGACTTTCCCTTTGTAACAAAAATAAAAAAGAACAGTTCAGCAAAACCCTCTATCATTCTTCCTGACTCCAAACTTCACTCTCTAGATATGTGCACCTACTTGAAAATCCCATGAATCCTTGAAGGTCCATTAACCACATTCCCACCAGTGACTTGTGATCGTCTCTTGTCCTGGCAGAAAGGGAGATGGGGCAGCATGGATACCTAGTGTAAAGAGAGGAGTGGTTTGAGGTCATAGTTGTTAACATCTGGAGGGAGGTAAACCTCACATATAAATCTGTGATTTCCAATTTGCCTCTTGAGTATGGTGCTTTGTATACAGTAAGCACTTAATACATGCTGGTTGACTGATTATTTCCCAAACCCTGTGGTCAGTAATGGAGAGTAATTTATCTAACTGGAAAACAGTGTCAGTCAATCAACATTTATTATGTTCCGATCATATACTCAGTCCCTGCTAAGTGCAGGAGACACAAAAAGGGGTAAAAACCTTCTTTCTTTTCTGGGCTGGGTCTGAGTTGGGCTAGTTTCCGAGTAGAATATGATACAGCATAATGAAATGAAATACTTGGAGGTCATTCGGCCATCCACAAAGGAGACTTACTTAGCTGAAGGAGAAGACTGTTCAACGAGACAGTACACTGAGTACATCCCTGGTTGATCTGGCCACGGCTGAGTTGTCAAGCATCAGGGCTGTCTGGAGCTGTTTTGTTGTCCCAAGGGAAAGTCATGAGTTGAGTCTTGAAAGAAACCAAAGACACTCAGAGGCAGAGGTGAGGAGGGTGAGCCCTCCAGGAGTGAGGGACAGCCAGTGCAAAGGCATAGAGATGAGAGATGAGCATCACATGTGAGGTATATCAAGGAAGCCAGTAGAGCAGGATTGTAGAGTATGGGGAAGGGAGAAGGCTGGAAAAGTGGGAAGGGGCTGAGTTTTAAATGCCCAACATGTAATCTTGAAGGTAAAAAGGAATTACTGAAGTCTGAATAGGATAAAGTAGGTGTCATGGTTAAACCTATAGGAAAAGGTGGAGGCTGGATTGAACTCAAGCCCTCCCAACTCCAGACCCAGTGCTCCATCCACTGCACCACCCAAATGTTGGCTCTTTCACAGGAATTGGTGACATTCCAGGATGTGGCTGTGGACTTCACCCCGGAGGAGTGGGGGCACTTGGAGCCAGCCCAGAAGGACCTGTACTGGGAGGTGATGCTGGAGAACTATCAGAACTTTGTCTCCCTTGGTAAGGACAACTTGCCCCCATGAGCTGGCATCTGTCCATTGGAAAGTCAACAGTGCAATTCTGAAGCATTTATGAGGCATCTAGTGTGTGCAGGACACTGCTGGGTGCCAGGGGGCAAGAACAGAAACAAAATACTGTCTTCAAGGAGTTGTAATTAGATGTGGGAGATAAGATACGTATAAAGAGAAGTAAATACAAAATTACATAAATTAGAGAGAAGTGGATGCTGCCAACAGGAGGGATCCTTTGAGGCTGCTCACACCTGAGTTGTGCTTTGAAGAAAGCTAGAGACTCTATGAGATGGCAGGGGCAAAGAGAAAACACCTTTGAGACATGGAAGTAGGAAGTGGAATGATATGTCCAGAGTACAACTAGTTCAGTTTGATTGGTATGGAAAATGCTTGAAGAAGGAGCATATCATGAAATAAGTGAGTCTGGAAAAACAAGTCTGGGAAGGAGCCATATTGCATAGGGTTGACTTTAAAGGCCAAGCCAGGAATTTTGTGTCTTAGACTAGAAGCAACAAGATTTTTGTAAATTGTGTCATATTCTAAATCCCCTCGGGGGAAAAATATGGTGCCTTGGAACATTTCTGAGTAAGGGAGCACTGAGTCAGATCCACGTTTTAGGAATATCAGTTTGACAGCCACACTGAGGATGGATCTGGTGCACCCTGCTTTAGTCCCAGCAGCCTCTGGGTCAGTTTCCATCATGCCACTCTTTGCTACACAACTCAAAGACTTCTCTAATCTGGGAGTCCATAGTACAAGGTATGATATAGCGGAAAAAGCAATGGGCTTGTATGTCCATTTTCTAATGTCCAGTTTCTAATCCTGACTCTGCCTCTTTTTAACTATATGACTGTGGACACATCATCTCTGGGACTTCAGGTGTCAAATCTGTAATATAAAAGGGGTGGGTTTGCTAGTTTCCAAGGTCATTTTCAATTCTTGATTTACTAATTTTGAGCTTGACGAAAACGTTTTGGAACTATTAGTCAAGAAGCATTGATTAAGTGCCTACTATGTGCCAGGCACTGTGCAGAGTGCTGGAAATACAAAGAAGGGCAAAAACAATCCCTGCCCTCAAGGAGCTCACAACCCAATGGGGGAGACCACACACCAACAACTGTGTGCAAACAAGGCACATGCAGGAGAAATTGGAGGTGGTTTCAGGAAGAAGGGAAAGAAGGCACTAAGATTAGGGAGGACTGGGAAAGATTTGTTTTCTTTCGTAAAACAGTTGTATTTATTTTAAAGCGCAGAGACCTTATGGCTTTATTATCATCTTCAGTTTCAAATTCTCTTCCTCCTCTTACCCACCCCAACCCATTGGTTATGCAAAACCCATTTCTGGAAAAGCCTTCTTGCAGAAGAGGAGACTTTAGCGGAGACCTGGAGGAAGCAGGGAAGCTAGGAGGAAGAGATGAGGGGGAGGGGGAGAGATATGGAGAGACAGATAGAATGAGAGACAGAGAGAGAGAGAGAAAGAGACAGACACACAGAGATAGACACAGAGAGAGAGAGAGACATACACACAGAGAGAAGAAAGACACATGCATAGACACAGAGTGAGAGATATGGAGAGACACAGAGAGAGAGTCATACAGAGATAGAGTGAGAGACACAGAGAAATGGAGAGACAGAGAGAAAGAGAGACATACACACACACAGACAGAAAGAAGAAAGACACACACAAAGACACACAGAGACAGGGGGGAGAGAGAGAGAGAGAGACAGACAGACAGAGGAGCTGCCAGGAGGCAATAGAGAAGTTGTAATTTTCAAGACTTGCTTTTACAATGTTAATCCCCCTGCCTGTAGTCTTTAGTTTTAAGGATTCTGGAAGTAGGTCAGTGGTTCTCCATTTCCACCGACTCTCTCTTAGCCACCATTAAGATGTACATCTTGTCCTAAAGGCGCCAGATGTCTGGAATACTTCAATCTGGTTTGATTTGTTGTACGAGGATATTCTTAATGTGGACAAATTCTTTCATTTCTTACTTCCAGGGATACTACGTTGATGCTCCATTTCCATTTTGCCTTTTTATTTCCAGAGCCTAGCATGGTACCTGATATCTGGCCCATATATAGTAGGTGCTTAAGAAATGGTGGTTGAATTGAATCACCAGGTTGGTGTTGTGCTTGTCCTTCATAGACAAAGAGGACCATGACATCAGGGAATGATGACATGACTTGCAGTTGACTTGGATTTGAGTGAGGGAAGGCTGTGCAAGGTGACCAGCCTCACTTTCTCCTCCAGAGCCATCTGGGTGCAGTGGCCAGATATTCATCAGGATCACTGGAGAGGGCCCAGGATGCAATGGGAGATCATGGCCCTGTTAGGCTAAGGTTTTTTCAGGTTCTCACTTTGAATGAGATGAAGTCCATTCAGTGAATAGACCTCTTAAGTCTCAGCACTGCTCTTCATCCATTCTGTGGACCAGCCAAATTAGCCTCCTGGGTGTTCCCCATGCACAATACTCCATATCCCAACTCCATGCCTTTGTTATAGTCTATCTCCTGTGCCTAGAATGTACTTCTTGCTCACCCCTGTTTATTAGAATCTCTACATCATTTCCTTCAAAGGCCAATTCCAATGCCACCTCCTGTAAGAATCTTTTTCTGACCCTCTCCAGCTCCTTGTGCCTCTCCCCCTAAATTATCTTGTGTGTACTTTGCATATGTGTATAAATCTACATGTTATCTCTCGCTATAGAATGTAAGCTCCCTGTGGGCAGGACCTGCCTTTGGATCCCAGTGCTTTGTACCATGACACACAATGAGTTCTTCATGGTGTTTGTTGATTGAGTATTTGACTACAGGTCCTAGAGATATGAAAGTTTCATATTCACTTAGCTGGGGTTGGACCAAAATGGATTGGATTGATTCGAACCTCAGTTCACCCTGTGACCCATTCCTTGTACTTCCTGAGAACACAGTGTAGGGTGTTCTTTGGAAATCCTTTATTACCATTCCCCTAGGACTCCTTAGCATGTTACCTTTTCCCTAATTGAAGGAATGTGATTCAATAAACATTTATTAATGTTTAGCATTTATGTTTACTACTATGTGCTGGCCATCCTGCCAAGCCATGGGGATACAAAAAGAGGTAAAAGAGAGTCTCTGCCCTCAAGGACCTCACAATTTAATGGTATAGACCCTAACCCTAAACATGCAAACAAATATATAGGAAGGTAAATGATGTACAGGAAAAATAGGAAATAATAGGAAATAAAAAATAGGAAAGAGGGAAGGCATTGCGATGGTGCTCTGTCTTCAGTACTTCCTGCTTCTTTCTCATGAGCAGGGCTTCCTGTTTCCAAACCAGATGTGATTTCCCAGTTGGAGAGAGGTGAAGCCCTGTGGCTCCCAGAGGGTGACATCCCAAGATGCACTTTCCTAGGTAAGTGATGGAAAACCAGCATAAGGGAGTCCTGAAAGCAGCTTTAACCAAGAACATTCCTGGCATCTCTCTGGTTACCTTTTCTGCCTGTTTCAGAGAGTCATTCCTTTCCCCCTGACCCTAGTGTGCCACCTGAACAGATTTACAGAAGATGAGAGTTGGAAGAGGCAATCAGAAGCCATTTGGTCTAACTCATCCTGGAGCAAGAATTCCCTCTGTAGCATCCCCCACAAGCGACCCCCTCTTACCTCGAGAGCACGGGTTTTTGACCTTTTCTGTGGCACGGATGCTGTCTGGCGACATCTTTTTTAAAGGATCCCCTTCTCAGAATATAAAAGAAAATACATATGATTACGTGGAAAATCAATTATACAGAAGCCAAGTTATCAAACTATGTGTTTTTTAAAATCAAGTTTACAAACTTTACCCTGCATAAAACAGAAACCTCTTGGCTTTTAAAGCCTGGCTTTAACCTAGATTTCCAGCCCCATCATCCATTACTCTAACTCCTTCTTCTTCCTTCTTCACACCTGAAACTCAATTGCTTGTCTGCACTTTTACCTTGCCCTGCCTCTCCTGCTCCCTTGCCCCATCTATATAAGGCATTATCTACTCATTTGTGCCTCTTAGAATCGCCCTTTTCTTTCAGAAGTCTGTCCAGCCTGTCCTTTGCATAGATCCCTGTAACAGCAAGGACCCCGGCATACACAGGAGGGCCTGCTACACAAGTTCTTAGATCTGCTTTTCTAAAAGGAAAACAGCTTTTGAGGGGTCATCACTCTACTCTCATCAAGCACATAGATCATTCACTTAGTTCAGGGGAAAAGTCAGCACCTTGAACTTCAGAGAAAATACAAAGAAAAATAAAGAGCAACAGACAGGGTTTCCGATGGGGGCTCCACCGCTACCCAGAGTCTTGTCTGGCCAAACAAACACTTTCAGTGAGTAAACCCTAAACAAAACCTCACCTCAGAATACATATACACTTTTCCGAGCCAGAGGGTGTCACAACCCATGAAAACCAGTGCCTCATTAGAAATTAACAAAAGGTGTTGGCCTTCCTACAAAACCAATCTCCCCTAATCAAACTTCCCTTAATGGGCTGGCCCAGGTTAATGGGTGGGGAAGATCTTTCACTCTCATTCACATAATTAACATTACAACTCTCATTAACATACTTAGCATTACAATCCCTTTGGAGAGATAGATGAGAGAAGGAAGAGACTTGAGCTGTGGAGGCCAGTTTGGAGGTTTTTGCAAAATCTAGATGAATGGGGATGGGGGTCTGCATCAGGCAGAGGAGAAAAAGAGAAGTATAGGAGAGATGCTTTGAAGGAAGATAACACTTGGTAATTGATTCTACCAGCTAGCTATGATTTCATCAAATGTCTTGATAAAAACAGACCAGGAGAGAGCTAACATATCCAAGACATGCTACTAGAGGACTCCTTATAGGTTGAGGATGTCTTTTCATTTATTATCCTTTCTGGGTAAAGTTATTCAGCCAGCTGTCCCTGTAGGCTTCATGTAGGAGGTAGTGCTTGAGCTGAGGCTCGAAGGAAGCAGGGAATTCTGAGGTGCAGATGAGAAAGGACAGCATTGCCATCATGGGAGATGGCTAATAAAAACCAGATACAGAGAGCTGAGACTCAGCACCATGACTGAGAAACAGCTACGATCCTTTCATCCAGACCACATTTCATCATCTTGACCAAAAAATTTCTTGAAAGACTTGCCAGTAGTTTGCCAAACACATTGGCTGGCTCTGGCATCCTCCTCATGTGTTTGTTCAGAAATCTTATCAATTAAGGTTAGTTTTGCTAAGGTGTTACTATTGGATCCATGTTTTCTCCTCTTCTAAGACCTCACAAGACATATGTTTTATAATAGTTTCCTGGATTTGGCCACAGATAGCTTCAGGTTTACTGATCTGTAGTTTCTATAATCTGTTTCCTATTTTTCACTATGCAGATATTTTACAAAAGATTGCCTGTGATGGTTCTCTGATATGAATAAATTCTTTCTGTTCCCTGGAGTATTATAAATTTAGCCATAGATAGTTACTCTGTCACTATATTCTTACCTGTTTTTGTCTTCAGTTTCAAACAATTGAAAATGTTTATTCTGTCTTTTCCAAACTGACCATTCTTTGTGTGTGTGTTTTTAAAAATCAGCAAACATTTATGCAGTAATAAATATGTGCCCAACTATGCTAGGTTCTTGGGTTACCAAAGACAAAAATCAAACAGTTTTTGCCCCCCAAAAAACTTACATTCTGATTGAGGCAACAACATTTATGTAAACTAGCATATCCCATACAAAAACAGTACAAACAAAACCAGTAAAGCCAATGTTAAAAAAAAAAAAAGCAGAAAACCAGGGAAAAAATTTTTATAGTATATTTCTCTGATAAAAGCCTTGTTTATCAAATTTACAAGAATACAAATCATTCCCCAATTGATCAGTGGTCAAAGGATATGAGCAGGCAGTTTTCAGATGAAGAAATCAAAGCTATCTATAGTCATATGAAAATATGCTCTAAATCACTATTGATTTAGAGAAATGCAAATTAAAACAACTCTGAGGTACTACCTCACACCTATCAGATTGACTAATATGACAGAAAAGGAAAATAACAAAGTTGGAGGGGTTGTGGGAATATTGGGACACTAATGTTTTGTTGGTAGAGTTGTGAACTGATTCAGTCATTCTGGAGACCAGTTTGGACCTATGCCCATAGAACTATAAAGGCTTGCATACACTTTGATCCAATAGTACCACTACTAGGTCTTTTCCCAAAGAAATTTTTTTAAAAAGGAAAAAGACCTATATGAACAAAAATATAGCTACTCTTTTTTGTGGAGGCAAAAAATTGGAAATTGAGGGGATGCCCATCAATTGGGGAATGGTTGAACTAGTTGTGGTATGTGATTTTGATGGAATACTATTATGCTGTAGGAAATGATGAACAGGATGCTCTCAGAATCTGGACTTACATGAACTGATGCAAAGTAAATTGAGCAGAACCAGGAAAACACTGTATATAGTAACAGCAATTTTGTATGATGATCAGCTGTAAATGACCTAGCTATTCTGAGCAATACAGCGATCCAAGACAATTCCAAAGGACTTATGGGAAAAATGCTGTCTACCTCCAGAGAAAGAACTGATGGAGTTTGAATGCAGGCCAAAGCATACTATTTTTCACTTTTAAAATGTTTATTATGATCTGTGTTTTCTTTCACAATATGACTGATATGGAAATATGTTTTACATGACTGCAAATGTATAACCTATATCAAATTGTTTGCCTTCTCGGTGAGAGTAAGAGGGAGAAAGGGAGGAAGAGAATTTGGAACTCAAAAATTTAAAAAATAATGTTAAAAATTGTTTTTTGCATGTAATTGGAAAAAATATTTAATTTTTTAAGAAGGCACAAAGGAATTTTGGTGAGGAAGGCACTAACTGGGAGGACCAGGAAAGACCTCATACAGAAGATGGTGCTTGAGCAAACATCATTCTCTTTCAGGAGAAATAGAATCTTGATCTTATAAAATAGCTTCTTTTCTTCTGAGTACAGAGATAGGTAAATTTTAACAGTTTTTTTCTCCTTTCAGCTTCTTTTACTCAGAAGACAAGATATGAAACCAAGAAGTTGATTCCAAAGGAAGTTATTTCTATGAGAGAGTCATCCAAGAAGAGATTCACAAAAGATGATCCATGGCATCCCAAGTTTGAAGAAACTTGGGATTGTAATGTCAGGTTAGCCAGGAGAAAGGGTGGTGCAGAGAGACAGTATGGGAGATCAACAGTCACTCACAGAAAATCTTGTAACGAGTTGAGTGTTCATGACTTTGGAGAAGAGTTCAATCTAGTATCAGTTCTTCCACAACAGACAGGTCCAATCAGAAGAAATCTCCCTAAGTATGCGGTTGAAAAAAACTTTGAACAGTTTTCAGAACCAAGTAAATATAGTAAACTCTCTCTGGGAAAGACACTTTCTAAATATAAGTGCAGAAAGCCCTTCAGTTACCATTCAGACCTCATTCAGTACCATAGAATACATTCTGGAGAGAAACCCTATAAATGTAACGAATGTGGGAAAACTTTTAGCCAGAAGGGAAACCTTAATTCACATAAGATAATTCATACTGGGCTGAAACCTTTTGAGTGTAATCAATGTAGAAAAGTCTTTGGCAACAATTCATCTCTTATTCTACATCAAAGGATTCATACTAGTGAGAAGCCCTTTGAATGTAATGAATGTGGAAAAGCTTTTAGCCAGAGGGGATACCTTAAGCTACATGTTCGAATCCATGCTGGAGAGAAGCCCTCGGAATGTAACAAATGTGGAAAAACTTTCCGCAGTAATTACCACCTGACTCGACATCAAATCATTCATACTCCAGAGAAGCCTTATGTATGTAATGAATGTGGAAAAATCTTCAGTCAGCAGGCCTACCTTAAGAAACATAAGAGAATTCACATTGGAGAGAAGCCCTTTGAATGTAATGAATGTGGAAAAGCTTTTAGCCAGAGGGGATACCTTAAGCAACATGTTCGAATCCACACTGGAGAGAAGCCCTTTGAATGTAATGAATGTGGAAAAACTTTCCGCAGTAATTACCACCTGACTCGGCATCAAAGCATTCATTCTCCAGAGAAGCCTTATATATGTAATGAATGTGGAAAAGCCTTCAGCCAGCAGGCCTACCTTAAGAAACATAAGAGAATCCACATTGGAGAAAAGCCATTTGAATGTAATGAATGTAGTACAGCCTTCAGCGATAGTCACCAACTAACTCAACATCAAAGTATTCATACTCAAGAGAAGCCTTATGTATGTAAGAAATGTGGGCAAGCTTTCAGTAACAGTTCCTGCCTTAGTGAGCATCAGAGAAATCATGCTCCAGGGAAACCCTATAAATGTAATGTATGTGGCAAAGACTTCAGGCACAGCTCATCTCTTGTGCAACATTGGAAAATTCACACTGGAGAGAAACCCTTTCAATGTAATGAGTGTGAGAAAGCTTTCAGTCAGAGGGGAGATCTTAATAAACATAGGAGAATTCATACTGGGGAGAAACCTTTCCAGTGTCATCAGTGTGGGAAAGCTTTCAGTCAGAGAAAGTACTTGACTGAACATCAGGAAATTCATTCTCAAGATAAGCCCCATAAATGTAATGAATGTGGAAAAGCTTTCAGTCGAAAAAAGTACCTTACTGAACATCAAGGAATTCATTTACAAGAGAAACCTTTTAGATGTAATGAATGTGGGAGAAACTTCAACTTAAGGAAATTCTTTATTAATCATCAGAGAATTCTTCATCCTCAAGAAAAACTCCGTGAATGTAGTGAATGTGGGGAGGTTTTTAGCAGCACTACATCCTTTATTGACCATCAGAGAATTCATATTGGTGAGAAACCCTTTCGATGTAGTGAATGTGGGAAAGCCTTCAGCAGCAATTACCGCCTTACTCAACATCAAAGAATTCATACTGCAGAGAAATCCTATGTTTGTAATGAATGTGGGACAGCTTTCATTCAAAGAGGAGATCTAACTAAGCACCAGAGAATTCATACTGGGGAGAAACCTTTTCAGTGTAAAGAATGTGGGAAAGCTTTCAACCGGAGTGGAAACTTTAAGCAACATCAGAGAATTCATACTGGAGAGAAACCTTTTGAATGTGATAAATGTGGAAAGACCTTTAGGCAGAGGCAAAACTTTACCACACACAAGAAAACTCATATAGGTGAAAAAAACAATGAAATATAATAATCTGGGGAAAGTTTTTTAGCTCAAAGAAACATTCAAAGAATATCAGAAAATTCATGCCAGAGAGAATCCCTATAAATATAATGAATGTTGAAAGCCTTCAGCATGTGCTCATCCTTAGGAAGTATGAAGGAATTCATATTGAAGCAAGACTCTATGAATATGATTGACCATGAGAAATCCTGTGGATTATAGTTTATGCTCCATCAGAGACTTGATCCTAGAAATTAATTGTCAGAGATATAATAATATAGAAGAGTCTTCATAAAGACTTGTAAAATTTTAAACTCTAAAAACAAGATCTGAGATTTTGTAACAAACTATAAAATTGTTTTGGTATTTTTAAGATAGAAAAATAATTATATTTGTCTTTATATCCCCTTTCTCTTGATGTACACCTTAGCTACTATTTGTTGATAATTGGATAGCATAAGTTTAGGATCCAAAGTAGCACCTAAACCGAATGATCTCAAAATTGGTTTACTAAAACATTTAGGCATTGGATAGGAATAAGGTTCACTTTAATGACCTTTTAGAGCCAAGGAACAGACAGAAGGAAGGTAATCACTTAAAATAATTTTCTTGCCTATGGCTAGGTTATTCTTAATTTGGAGACTGCCTACAAAGGAATATCTTTTGAGATATAAATTACTTCTGGATTGAATAACTCCAGGTTATATTAATTGTATTGTCTTGTGATAGAACCATAACATCAGGTAGTCAGTTTGGACACTTAGCTAACTGCAGTCTGGATCACAGAATCTCGGAGTTCAAAGGAACCTTAGACACAAATCACACTTGGACATGAATCCTAACTATATCATACAATATATATTTTAGAAATTATTTTATTTTTGCTTTTTTGTTCTTTTTTTAATTCCAAATTATCCTTGTCTCCTTTTTCTCTAAGTAATAAGTCAAGAAAACAAAGCCTATTACACATATGTATAGTTATGCAAAATAAAATTTCATATTAGCCATGATAAAAAGCCCAAAAAAGAAAAAAAAATGCTTCAGTTTGGACTTTGAATCCATCCGTTTTCTGTCTGGAGTTGGAGAACATGTTTTATCATGAGTCTTTAGGAATGGTGGTGGGTCGTTGTGTACAGCATAGGCTTTTTGAAAAGTCTTTACTAAGTGATCATCCAGCCTTTGCTTGCGTACCTCCTGTGAGGAAAACCTACCAGTTCCTGTGGCAGTGCATCCCTCTTTTAGATAGCTCTAATTGTTAGAAAGTTTTCCTTTACTGAAAGTCTACATTTGCCTTTTTGTAACTTCTGTGCAGTGTTACTAATTTTGTCCTTGAGGGCCAAGAAGGGTTCCTTCTTTTGCATTCTTGAAGATAGCCATGAGCTCCTCACTAAATCCCTTTCTCCTTGCTAATCATTCTCATTTCCTAGAGGAGATCCTCATGTGTTTGAAGCCTTCACTGTCTTGGTTGCCTTCTTCTGGACACTCTCCAGTTTATCAACCTCTTTCCTGAAATGTGGCACCCAGAATTGAACATGGAACTTTAAGTGTGGTCTGATCAGGGTAGAATACACTGGAACTGTCATCTCTGTAGACTTCAGTTCTAAAATTATCTTTACTTTTGTTCCCACTTTGAGAGTCCATGATTTTTTTTTTTAAAGATGGATGTAGTTGTTGGTATAATAAATGTACATAGCTTTGTCTTCTAGTTTTAAAAACTGGAAGAGGAACTACTTTATTAAACATTAAGAAATCCATTCTACAAAGTGATCCTATAAATATAATCAGTAAAGGAGAAAGCAGACTCAGGAGTCTTCATTAATTATCAGAGAATTTTTTATTCAAAAAAATCTCTAAAGATGTAATGAACAAGGAGCAACCTTTATCAGCATATCCTTAATGTAGTATTTTCCTTTTAATTTTTAAAGTTAATTTTTAAATTTATTAAACATCTCTGTCTCTCTCTGTCTTTCTGTCTCTGTCTGTCTGTCTCTCTCTGCCTCCCTCCCTCCTCTCAGGGGAAAACAAGGAAAAATAAAACCCTTGCAATAAATAAGCATAGCAAAGCAAAAAAATTCCTGCATTGGCCATCTCGAAAAATATGTGTCTCATCCTGCTTATTAAACCATCACCTTTCTGTCAGATGGGCAGCATTCCTCCTCATCAGTTCTTTGAAATCATGAATGATCATTATGTGAATCAGTTTGTCAAGTCTTTCCAATTAAAAATAAATTATTTTATTTTGCTTTCAGTTCCAGATTCTTTCCTTCCTTTACCCACTGAGAAGGCAAGAAAAGCAAAACCCACTCCAAATATGCATAACCATGCAAAACAAATTACTGCATTAGTTATGTCCAAAAATAAGAAAGAAGAAATATGCTTTAACCTTCACTTGAGTCCATTGGTTTTCTATCTGGAGACAGATAGTATTTTTCATCATAAGTCTTTTGGAATTGTGGTTGGTCATTGTATCGATCAGTTGGTTATCCTTCATTTTGAAGAGGAACAATGACATCGTGGTTGATTGTGGAAGAATGATTAATTGAGGTACAGCATCTGCCTGAACAGAGGGAACATAGTTCAAGTGTAAAACCCAGAAGGGATTTTAGGAGTTCATCAGGTGAGTACAGCACACATATGCCTGGGGAACAGTAGACCTGGCTGTCTGCTCCAAAGATTGGAGATTTAGGGAATGGTTTATATGATTTTACAACAAAGGGAGGTAGGAAAATAGGAATGTAGGTTACCCAGACTCAGGATGTTTGTGCAAGCTCTGCCCATTTGGGATTGGTATGAACCAGTTTGAGGAAGCCCTGTGGTTGCTGGCACAGCAGGTGTGTTCTGAATTCACCCAGTGGATGCTGCAAAGGATCCTTGGGTATGTCAAACTGATTTAGATTCATGGGTTTTTTCAGCCTCTCCTGGATAATAAAGGAGCTTAAGCAAATCAAGGTGATTAGTAAACTCATCATTTCTTCCATTTCTACATGGATGATGTCTTGAATTCCATGTGAATTCAATTTAAGTGAGGCAGAGTTGAACAAAGTTGTCAGCCTCATTTTCATCCGGTCATCTAAATCCAGTGGCAAGACAAAAGTTAAGACAGCAGGTGATGGCTTGGCATCTTCGATGCCTGACCAAGTTTGAAGCACTTCATAGTGTCTGCTTTAGCTGCCTTTATGGTCATAGGAACAAATTGTTCTCATCTGCCCATTCCACTGGGGGAAGTCTCCACATACTTGGGGTAGAATCCGCCTAACTCACCAACAGGTATGAGGCCTGTCAGTTACCCTCAAACTGGTTTAGCTTGTCTCCTGAGAAGGTTTACCAGGATGTGACTGCTGCACTTCGTACATTTTATTGGAGTTACAGGTGACAGCTATATGACAGGTATATAGCAAAGGTAGATTGGCAGCCCTGAGAAGGACTCAGCAGACCTCCCACCAGAGGTGCTAGTCCTGCCTGAACAAAATTGATTATCTTTACAATATTGTTGTTATTATATAAAGTATTCTGGGTTTGCAGACTTACTTTTGCATTAGTACATAGAAGTCTTCCCAGGTTTTTCTGAAACCATCCCTTTCATCATTTCTTATAATACAATAGTATTTCATTACCTTCATATAATCCATCTTGTTCAGTCACTCCCCAACTGATAGGGACTCCCTCAGTTTCCAATTCTTTACCACCATCAAAAGAGATACTATGAATACTTTTGCACATATTAGTCCTTTTCCTTTTTAAAAATCTCTTGAGGTATAGACTTAGTAGTGGTATAACTGGATTAAAAGGTAGGCACAGTTTAATAGACTTTTTGGGGGAGCACAATTCTAAGTTGCTTTCTACATTGGTTAAACTAGTTCATAACTCATGTTGGCTTTTATGATATTGGTACTATAGTATAAATTGTTCTTCTGCTCACTTCATTTTGCATCAATCTATGTAAATCTTCCTAGGTTTCTCTAAGACTGTTTCTTCAATTATTTTTTCAGCTCAATACTATTTGGTTATGTTCATGCACCATAATGTGTTCAGCCATTCCCCAATTGATAGGCACCACCTTAGTTTCTATTTTTTATTACTCAAAAGAGAGACTAAATAATTATTGAGCATATAGAATCTTTTCCACTTTAATCTCCTTGGGACATGGGGCTGGTAGCATAGCATATTCTTTCTTGCCTATATACAATAGTTCATACCATTCTCTGCACACCCCACCCCCTCCAAGCCTCTCCCAACCACAGACCTGAGGTCTATTACTATTCTACTGAGTCAGTTCTTTCCTTTATCATCGTCTTGGAGCTGATGAGATTGATACCCTAGCCCTTTCTTCTTCTTCTCCATTTAGGGAGCAGGGATTGGAGTCCTGTTCCAATTCATATCCCTTACTCTTTTTGGAGTCACTACAATGACATTTCAATCCTCCATTATCACCAAATCTAGCCTGATCCTATTGCCACACATAGAGACACTGCCCACTCCAACCAGTTTACCATTCCATATAAGAAAATCAGTGCAGAAGGAGCAGAATAGCCAAAACAATCAGTGATGAGACCTGAGATTTCTTGCCTTCAGAACCAGAATTTTGGACACCAGGCTTTCTGCTGTCAGGACTCCTTCCAGGAAAAGGGTTTATGATACTAGGCCTGGTCAAAAGCCAAGCATACTCCATATGCAGAGAATCTTCTGGCCATACATCCTATCCTGTCATCTTGGAACAAGGTAAAAGAACAATGACATTTCAATCCTCCATTATCACCAAATCTAGCCTGATCCTATTGCCACACATAGAGACACTGCCCACTCCAACCAGTTTACCATTCCATATAAGAAAATCAGTGCAGAAGGAGCAGAATAGCCAAAACAATCAGTGATGAGACCTGAGATTTCTTGCCTTCAGAACCAGAATTTTGGACACCAGGCTTTCTGCTGTCAGGACTCCTTCCAGGAAAAGGGTTTATGATACTAGGCCTGGTCAAAAGCCAAGCATACTCCATATGCAGAGAATCTTCTGGCCATACATCCTATCCTGTCATCTTGGAACAAGGTAAAAGAACAATGACATTTCAATCCTCCATTATCACCAAATCTAGCCTGATCCTATTGCCACACATAGAGACACTGCCCACTCCAACCAGTTTACCATTCCATATAAGAAAATCAGTGCAGAAGGAGCAGAATAGCCAAAACAATCAGTGATGAGACCTGAGATTTCTTGCCTTCAGAACCAGAATTTTGGACACCAGGCTTTCTGCTGTCAGGACTCCTTCCAGGAAAAGGGTTTATGATACTAGGCCTGGTCAAAAGCCAAGCATATTCCATATGCAGAGAATCTTCTGGCCATACATCCTATCCTGTCATCTTGGAACAAGGTAAAAGAACAAACATTAAACACGAGAGCACCAGGTATCTATAGACCAAGATGAGAGATCTTGTACCACCACTCTATCATGATAAGGCCATTAAATGTGGCATCCTCAGCCAGTGGTGCTGCTTCCTTTGGCTAGCAGATTCCCACTTCTTCCACTCCCATTACTTCCTTGTAATTCAGGCATCTGCTGCCTAGACAAAAATCCTCTTACCCTGCTGCTCTTTCCTGCTTTTTCATCCCTATCCACCTAAGCCCTGTGGCTCCCAAGTATTTAGGTTCATTATGTGTCCTCTTGAGGCCTTGTTTTGTTGTTAATAGACTTCCCTTTCTGTTGTATATTCTTTCCATCATCTTACCCTCATGGAAACCTTACTTGTTTAGAAGATAATGCATTCCTGGCCATTTTCTCCATAACTGATTTTACCTTCTTTCATGATTCTGATTCAGGGCCAGAAGTGAAGGTACAAGGATAGGCATAACCTTTGCTCCACTTTCACTTCCTGTGCCTCCTTCTCTCACTATTGCTAACACCCTCTTCTACTCTGAGGTTCTTCTCATTCACCTGTATCATCCTATTCATATCCTTACCATTCTCCAATCTCAGGCCTTTTTAACTGTCATATTCTTCTGGGTGATCATTGATCCTTATGTTTCTTTCTGCATTCTGTCTTCCAGATTACTTTGGTTTGTAGAGTGCTCATGGGTTCTTTGAGCCTTGTCTTTTATTACTCTTCTGCCAGATTTGCTTCCACTTCAGTATTTTTGTATTCCAAATCTGTTCATCTCTTGCTTCTTTAGAGAAACTCTCCATTGTGCATTAAATTTGGTCTAATCTGCTAATTCACCTTTTCATTTGTGTATTTAAAGCTTTAAAATGTGACATATTTATTAATCTTAAAAATAATTTCATCTTTTTTTCATTTTCAGACCCAAATTCTCTCCATTCATCTTCTGCCTTCCTCACTCACTAAGGTATTATTTGTGAGAATAAACCCCAAAATTTGAAATGGCTTTTGAAAGAAATTTATTAAGCCATTTAGGAGGGAGAGAAAAAAGGAGAGGGAGAGGGAGAGAAAAAGGGAGAAGGAGAAGGAGAGGGAGAAAGGGAGAGAGGAAGAGAGAGAGGGAGAGAGAGAGAGAGAAGGGTGCCATCCTCATTACATAGAGTTCAGACAAGTGAATAAGGGCATTTGCCTGATTGACTATAGGTAAGCATCAGGTCGTCTCTAAGAGAAGGGCAATTTGAAATGTATATCAGCAGGTAAGTCACTCTATTTGATGGAACCCAAAACACAAACTTTGAATGGACCCAAAACAAGACCTGAGGGGGCTAAAAAAAAGCATTAGGTGAAACCTAAGCCATCCTTACAACCATCCAGCTTTCCTGGAGCATCTCTGAGGTGAGCCTCATCTCTACAGTAAGCCTTCTGATTTAAATAGTGTTTTAGCCACATAAAGCTAAATGCAAATAACATTAATGAGTGATAAATAATACACAAAGGCAAAAAATAAAACTCATTACAAGTGTGTATAGTCTTTTGAAACAAATCTCCATATGAGCCATGTTCAAGAAAAAAAAAAGAAAGAAATAGAAGAAACCATACTTCAATCTGTATTCTTCATCAATTCTCTTTCTGGAGATGGATAGCATGTTTTTTAAACATCATAAATCTTTTGACATTGTGGTTTGTCATTGATCAGTTACTAAGTCTTTCAAAATCTTCATAATATTGTTGTTACTATATACATTGTTCTCTTAGTTCTGTGCACTTTACTCTGTATCAGTTTATTCAAATCTTCCCAGAATTTTCTGAAGACATACTCCATCATTTCTTACACCACCATAGTATTCAATCATGTTTGTATAGCATAACTTAATCAATCATTTCCCAATTGATGCTTGTGTCTTCAGATTACAATTCTTTGCCACTACAGTAAGAGCTGCAATAAAAATTTTGTTCATTTGTGTCCTTTTCCTCATTCTTTGATTCTTTTGGAGTATAGATATAGTAGTGGTATCTATTGGGACATAGCTCCAAATTGTTTTCCAGAATGGATGGACTACTTTACAGCACCACCAATAATATATTGATGATCTTTTTACAATTTCATCCAGCATTTGTCACTTATTTTTTTGTGATCTTAGATAAGTTGATAGGTATAAAGTGGTACCTCAGAGTGGTTTTAATATGTTTTTTTCTGATTATTGGTGGTTTAGGACATTTTTTCATATGACTAGTAATAACTGATTTATTCTTCAGAAAACTATCTATTCATGTGCTTTGACCATTTATCAATTGGGTAATGGTTTTTATTTTTGTACATTTGACTCAGTTTCCTGAAATATTTTAGAAGTAAAACTTTTATCAGGGGTGGAGCCAAGATGGTGGAGTAGAAAGATGCACATACACTAGCTCTTCCCTCACAGCCCATAAAATACCTGTAAAGAAGGACTCTCAACAAATTCTAGAGCAACAGAAGCCACAGAACAATGGAGTGGAATTTCTAGCCCAGAGTGACCTGAAAGCCCAATGGGAGAGGTCTGTCACACCAGATAGGAGCACAGCCCAGCCCACGCTTGGCCATGTGGCACCGGGAGGAGCAGGACCAAGCAGGCTTCAGGGACAGAATCTCCAATGGCAGCACAGATCCCTCAATCCACAGGTGCTAAAGGTCAGTGAGAGGGTTTTTGGATGGCTGAGAAGGGAGCAGGGTGTCCCAATAACTCAGGCCTCCTCAGGTGGCAGCAATGGAGGCAGCAGCAGATGGGGGCTCCCAAGGCAGGCAGCAACCCGCATTCCTTGTTGAAGGCCTCATTGTAAAGCCCCTGAGGGAACTGAGCCCTGTGTGGTGGCCCTGCATCCACCTGAGCAGCTGATCTTAATCTCACACTGAATAGCAGCCCTGCCCCTGCCTAAAGCACCCAGGGGATTGGAGCATCTCATCTGAATCCCTTTCTGGCTTGGGGAAACAATAGGCAAGGTGGTTGTGGAGAGGAAACTCAAAAGTCAAGTAACTGACTGGGAAAATGCCCCAAAAAAGGAAAAAAAAAATAAGACCATAGAAGGTTACTTTCTTGGTGAACAGGTGTCTCCTCTCATCCTTCCAGATGAGGAAAAACAAGGCATACTGTCAGAGGAAGTCAAGGCCCCTGGCTCCAGGGCCTCCAAAGGGAACTTAAATTGAGCTCAGGCAATAGAAGAGCTTGAAAAGTGAGTTAACAGCTTACTAAAGGAGAATCAAAAAAATGCTGAGGAAAATAACAGCTTTAAAAAGAGGCTAATTCAATTGGAAAAAGAGGTCAAAAAGCCAATGAGGAGAAGGCTTTAAAAAGTAGAATTAGCCAAATGGAGGAGAAGGTTCAAAAGCTCACTGAACAAAATACTTCATTGAAAGGGAGTATTGAGTTAGGGAAAATGAATGACTATGAGATATATCAAGCAAATAGTAAACAAAACCAAAAGTCTGAAACAATGAAGATAATGTGAAACATCTCATTGGAAAACAGATCCAGGGGAAACAATTTAAAAATTATGGGACTACTTGAAAACCATGATCAAAAACAGAGCCTAGATGTTATCTTCCATGAAATTATCAAGGAAAACTCCCCTGATATTCTAGAACCAGAGGGCAAAATAAATATAGAAAGAATCCACAGATCACCTCCTGAAAGAGACCCAAAAAGAGAAACTCCTAGGAATATTGTGGCCAAATTTCAGAGTTCCCAGATCAAGGAGAAAATACTGCAAGCAGATAGGAAGAAACAATTTGAGTATTGTGGAAGTACAATCAGGATAATACAAGATCTGGCAGCTTCAACATTAAGAGATCAAAGGACTTGGAATAGGATATTCCAGAAGTCAAAGGAACTGGGATTAAAACCAAGAATCACCTACCCAGCAAAACTGAGTATAATACTTCAAGGGAATAAATGGCCATTCAATGATATAGAGGACTTTGAAGTATTCACATTGAGGAAAATAACAGAACTGTATAGAAAATTCGACTTTCAAACACAAGAATCAAGAGAAGCATGAAAAGGTCAACAGGAAGAAGAAATCATAAAAGACTTTCTAAAGCTGAACTGTTTACATTCCTACATGGAAAGAAAATATTTATATCTCTTGAATCTTTTCTCAGTAT
Source organism: Bettongia penicillata ogilbyi (assembly GCA_023548195.1). Lineage (NCBI taxonomy): Eukaryota > Metazoa > Chordata > Mammalia > Diprotodontia > Potoroidae > Bettongia > Bettongia penicillata. The sequence goes on along the minus strand of JAJHZJ010000317.1, from coordinate 898,227 downwards.
TTGGGTAGGTGGAGGGATTGTACATACACACACACACACACACACACACACACACACACACATAGACAGAGAGTACAGGTTGTGTTGAATCAGAAGAGATGATATCCACACACAAAAAAATAAAAAGGGGCGAAGGAGGAAAATACTGGGAGGAGAAAGGGAGAAAGGGAATGGGGCAGGCTATAATTCATAAAAGAGAAAAGAAAAATCTTGTTCAATGGAGGAGAAAAGGGAGAAAGGGAGAGGGAAAAAGTGAAGCTACTCTCTCCACATATGGCTGAAAGAGGGAATAACATGTTCAGTAAATTTGATATGAAAATCTATCTTACACCACAGGAAAGTAGGGGAGGAGGCAACAAGTGGAGGGAGGGGAATGATAGAAGGGAGGGCAAATGGGAGAAGGGAGTAACTGGAAGTAAACACTTTTGGGAAGCGACAAGGTCAAATGAGGGAATAAAAAAATTAAAAAAATAAGAGGGGATAGAGTAGGATAGAGGGCAATATAGTTAGTAATAAACAACATAATTATTATGGAAGTCTTTTGCAAAATGACACATATTAGTCTGTATTGAATTGCTTGCCTTCTCAGTGGGGATGGGGAAGGAGGGAGGGAGGGAGAGAAGTTGGAATTCAAAGTATGAGTAATGATGTTGAGAATTTTTATTGAATATAACCGGGAAATAAGAAATACAGGGAATGGTATATAGAAATTTATCTTGCCCTACAAGGAAAGAGAGAAGATGGGGATAAAGGAAGGGCGGGGTGTGATATAAGGGAGGGTACACTGAGGGAAGGAGTAATCAGAATGCAAGTTATTAGGAAGCTGGGGGGAGGGGAGTGATGGAAAGAAAAATTAGACATACTACAAAATGATGTAAAAGCAATTAGTATTAAAACAATTGACTGAATTAATTAATGAGAATAAATCAATGACATCTTTAGTTTGGGGAAAAGAATTTTAGTCTAAATTTCCTAGAAGCAGGCAGCCTTGGGTAAAATTTGGCATTGATGGAAAAGTTTAATTTTTAATGGTAAATTTGATTTTATGATTGCTATTTAATCAGGAACTAAAATAGGTATAGAAAGGCATGTAAGCCACTTAAGACTTGCCTCAAAAGATGTTCCTTAGCCAAAGTGAAATTACAGTCATATTTGAAACCTGGTTATTGGAACTTGCTATTTTAAGATGCTATGGAACTATTAAGTGACTGTTGTTCTGAGTCTGACTCCAGATATGGATAGCAAGAAAGGTGGTCTGAGCCTCCAATTCATGATGTCAGTAAGCCTGTGAGATGCAGGTATGAACTGCAAAATGTGATCTCATGGGAAGGGTGGGACAGTGGTTGGTCAGCCTAGGCTGAGGTAGGATTCTCCTGACTCAATTTGACACCTGGCAGACTTTAAGCCTGACTGAATGCAAGTGGACAATTTACTCCTACCTGAAACTGACATGAAGTTGTGGCGATATTGGTTCCCAGCAAATTAGTGGCAATTTGCTATAGTCAAAAGGTTCGTAAGCTTAATATCACATCTGTTAAATTATAGATTGTTGATAGGGGAACATCTGAGGTTAAGTCTCAAATTAAGCTATTAGGCTTAGGACTTTAGACCAACAACATTAAGGTAGGGTCCTTTAATTCTTAGTACTACTGTGGAGACAATTAGGTCAAGGGCTTGTGAAGTTATCATACGTAAATATTTGTGTCTCAGTTGGTTAATGTTTTAAAAAAAATTCTTTTGTGCTTTAAAAAGAAGTATCACCTGACCAAAAGTTGGAGTTGTTTTATGTGATATAAACTGTGTTAAAAATGAAAAAAAAAGATTTACCCTAGATCTCCAACCGTAAGGAAACCCTAAAATCATCCTATATGTCTGCTCCTTTCCCTATATCACTGCCTTTATTTAGCTCCTTGCTAAAATCTCAGGCCCTCTGCTTTTGTGTCAATAAAGCTCCCAATGGCTACAAAAACAAAAACAGAAGCTCTTATCATAGAAACTTGCTGCAAACATTATTTTCCAGTTTCCTACTTTTCTTCTGAATTTTAGCTATATTGGTTTTGTTTGTGGTGAAACTTTTAAATTTTGTGAATGTGAGGAAACTGAGGAAGATTCTCCCTAGCCCCTTGCATGACCACCACATAACCTAATATAAGGAATATAACTTAAAATTGATATGCTTAACTGGGAGTGCTAGGAGAAGCAGCAGAATTAATGAAGCATGTAGCCAGGGTGAAGAGACCCTTATCTTAACAGTCATAAAACTCCTTAAGGGAGGAAGTGTCTGTGTTCAAGGACCTGGCCAGTCCTTGGGCACACACATCAAAGTCAAGAACCAGAATTTTTGGCTAGAGTTTCTTTTTTGTTCTTATGGTCCCCTTTTCCCTCAAGTTACATGTATAAAGGGACCGAGTGAGAGATGGATCTTTGGAGGTCTTTTGCTGCAGATGTGGGGATACTTGTTTCTGCTATCCCAGCCAGGACCTTTGCTGACTGCTCCCCCCTCTCCGCCTCCCCAGTTGCCAAAGTGTTGGAGCTAAGATTTGACTGGTGATGTATACTTTTTCTTTTTCTATTCTGTCTTAACTGTTATCTACTATTCACATGTATACACTTGCTAACTAGCATTATTTGTAGTAATAAAACTTAATTGTCTATCAAGCTTGTTTTACTGTGTGTCACTGTATCTTAAGATCTGAACCTAAAGTGAAAGTACTGGGCAGTCTACATATCCTTTTTCAATTACAGTGGAATCAAATACAAATACATTTTAGTTCCTATGAACCTTTATTTCTTGTTTGCTGACCTGTGATTTTTAAAATATATTTAATTTTTCTTTTGAAACATTTTGGAATTTCTTGTTATTCCATGCTCCCCTGGGAGTTTGCAAGATTCTGTATTTCATGAGGCATTGGTTTACTTTCCTTTTTCTTGTAATATTTAAGAAAGTTTTGTAGTCTCTTTAATGGGTGGAAGGATATAGTCTCATTCTTTATTCTAGTTTTAGGATTTTCTGTTTATTTATCTGCTTGTACTCTGAGTTTTTGAGTTTGTTTCCTCTTGCAATATTTAGTGCTTTGACCTTTTAAATTATATTCCCCCATTACTTTTTGATTCTTCCCTTTTTGTTGATGGGTACCTCTCAGTAGGTGGGTTACAAAGCTGCCTCAGCTTCTTCTCATTGGGGAAATTGGGGTTCACTGACCTGGGCGCCTGCCCTGAGTGGCCTTGGAAGCAACAGCAGAAATTTCTAGCCGGATTTCAGTCCTCTTTCCTTTAGGCCCAGCAAATTAATCCATGATGGCTCCCTGTACAAGTTCCTGTCTTGGGTTGGTCAGTTTGTTTGCCACTGTGAGAAGCAGGAAGGCTGGTGAAGGAGTACCAGGAAGTACTTTAAAGATGAATTATTCTCTGGAATACTACTATTGTGCTATAAGAAATGATGAGCAGGCAGACTTCAAAAAAGCCTGGAAAGACTTGCATGAACTGATACTGAGTGAAGCAAGCAGAACCAGAAGAACACTGTAAACAATAACTGCCATACTGTAAGATGTCTGACCTTGATAGACTTAGCTCTTCTCAGTAATGCAAGGATCTAAGATAACTCCAAAAGACTCATGATGGAAAATGCTATCCACATCCAGGGAAAGAACTTTGGAGTCTGAATGCAGATGGAAGCATATGATTTGCTCTCCTTTTCTTTTCTTGTTTTGTTTTTTCTTTCTTGTGGTTTCTCTCATTAGTTCTAATTCTTCTTTACATCATGACTAATGTGAAAACATGTTTAATATGAAGGTATAAGTAGAGCCTATATCAGACTGCACACCATCTTGGGGAGGGGGAAGGAGAGGATAGGAGAGAAAATTCAAAATCTTATGGAAGTGCATGTTGAAAACTAAAAATAAATAAATTAATTATATTTAAAAAGGAAAAAAAAAACTATTAATATTCTCCAATGTTAATTCACAAGAATTTTACCTTGTCTGAGTTCTCGAATGAAAAAATATTTAGTGCTTAATATGTGCAGGCACTGTTCTAAACCCTAGTGCTACAAATACAAGCAAGCAAGACAGACTGTTTTCAAGGGGTTTATATTACTGGAGGGAGACGTCACATAAAGGTGAGTGAGAAAGGAATGGTAGAAGTACTTGTAGGGGCATGGTTTGGGAATGCTCAGGAAGTGGCATGGTTTCAGACAACATAAAGTCTATCCTGTGGCTACAGCTGTACTTGCTCTATATCTATTCTCCATCCTAATTTTCAGAAATTTTCGCTCCCAAGCTATTTATTGGTTTTCTAATTCTTTCATCTAGATCTCTTATTTCACTTTTAATCTTTATTAATTTGTTGTAGACTTATTTGCCACACTATTTTCCTCACTGAGGCTCTGCTTGTGGTGTGGAGTTACTTGACTTCTGGTTTACGTCTTGGGTGTCTTTTCAGTCATACTATTTTTTCATTTTGGCAGGTGTTTTCTTTTTTTTTTTAATTTCTTTTTTCTTTTTTTATTTATTTAACTTTTTACATTCATTTTCACAAAATTTTGGGTTCCAAATTTTCTCCCTTTTTTCTCCTCCCCCCACCCCAATACCCCAAGCAATCTAATTTTCCCTATCTCCAATCTGCCCTCTCTTCTGTCATCCCTCCCTTCTCTTGTCTCCATCTTCTCTTTTCTCCTGTAGGGCCAGATGACTTTCTATTCCTCATTAACTGTATGTCTTCTTTCCTAGTAGCAACAGCAATACTAAACAGTTGTTCCTAAAACTATGAGTTCCAAATTCTCCCCATCCCTCCCTCCCCACCCATTCCCTTTGGGAAGGCAGGCAATTCAATATAGACCATATCTGTGTAATTCTGCAAATGACTTCCCTAATAGTCGTGTTGTGTAAGACTAACTGAATTACCCTCCATCCTACCCTGCCCCTCATTGTTTCTCTTCTGTCTTTTGATCCTGTCCCTCCCCAAGTGTTGACTTCAAATTCCTCCCTCCTCCCTTTGCCCTCCCTTCCATCATCCCCCCCCCCCCTTGCTTATCTCCTTCTCCCCCACTTTCCTATACTGTAAGATAGGTTTTCATACCAAAATGAGTGTGCATTTTATTCCTTCCTTTGGTCAAATGTGATGAGGGTAAACTTCTTGTTTTTTTGTTTTTTCTCAGCTCTCCTCTTTTTCCCTCCACTAAGAAGTCTCCTACTTGCCTCTTAAATGACATATAATTACCCCATTCCATTTCACCCTCTTCCCTCCCAGTACATTTCTCTCTCACCATTTACCTTAATTTCTTTTAAGATATGGTGCCATCCTATTCAATTCACTCTGTGCTCTCTGTCTCTGTATGTGTGTGCATTTGTGTATGTGTGTGTGCGTGCATGCATGTACATGTGTGTGTGTGGTCCCATCAACTACCCAGATACTGAAAAGTTTTAAGAGTTACAAATACTGTCTTTCCATGTGGGAATGTAAACAGTTCACTTCTGGTAAGTCCCTTAAGACTTCTCTTTGCTGTTTACTTTTTCATGCTTCTTCTTATTCTTGTGTTTGAAAGTCAAATTTTCTTTTCAGCTCTGATCTTTTCATCAAGAATGATTGAAAGTCCTCTGTTTCATTGAAAGACCATATTTTCCCTTGAAGTATTATACTCAGTTTAGCTGGGTAGGTGATTCTTGGTTTGAGTCCTAGTTCCTTTGACTTCTGGAATATCCTATTCCACGTCCTTCGATCTCTTAATGTAGAAGCTGCTAGATCTTGAGTTATCCTGATTGTATTTCCACAATACTGGAATTGTTTGTTTCTAGCTGCTTGCAAGATTTTCTCCTTGAGCTGGGAGTTCTGGAATTTGGCCACAATGTTCCTAGGAGTTTCTCTTTTTGGATCTCTTTCAGGTGGTGATCGATGGATTCTTTCAATACTTATTTTGCCCTCTGGTTCTAGAATGTCAGGGCAGTTTTCCTTAATAATTTCATGGAAGATGATATCTAGGCTCTTTTTTTGATCATGGCTTTCAGGTAGTCCCATAATTTTTAAATTGTCTCTCCTGGATCTATTTTCCAGGTCAGTTGTTTTTCCCATGAGATATTTCACATTCTCTTCCATTTTTTCATTCTTTTGGTTTTGTTTGGTGATTTCTTGGTTTCTCGTAAAGTCATTAGACTCCATCTGTTCCATTCTAATTTTGAGAGAACTATTTTCTTCAGTGAGCTTTTGAACCTCTTTTTCCATTTGGCTAATTCTGCTTTTGAAAGCATTCATCTCCTCATTGGCTTTTTGAACCTCTTTTGCCAATTGAGTGAGCCTATTCTTCAAGGCTTTTTGGATCATTTTTTTGGATCTCTTTAACCAAGGTATTGACCCGTTTTTCATACTTTTCTTGCATCTCTGTCATTTCTCTTCCCAGTTTTTCCTCCACCTGTCTAACTTGCTTTTCAAAATCCTTTTTGAAATCTTCCAAGGCCTGAGCCCACCCGACATCCCCCTGGGGTGTCTGGGGTGCTGAGGCCCCGCCCTCCACATCTTTCCCTGATGGCAAGAATATTTCCTTGTTGTCGTCGTCAGATCCGAAAGTCGGGATCTTTTGCATTTGTTGGAAAAAACTCTCTATAGTCTTATTTTTCTTCCCTTTTCTAGGCATTTTCCCAGCCGGTTACTTGACTTCTGAGATTTCTGTCCACCCCGCCTAGATCTGCCCAGCTAGTGCTTGGGCTCTGAGATTCAAATGGGCTTTCCGCGCCGCTAATCAATGTGAGCTTAAGTTCTGGTGCTGGGGGTGGGGGCAGGACCGCCTCCCAGGCTCAGCTCCCTCAGGGGCTTTAGGCAGAGACTTTCAGGAATGGATCGGGTGGGGGGGCATCTCCCAGGCTCAGTTCCCTCAGGGGCTTTATGCAGAAGCCTGCGGTAGTGGAGCAGGGTGGGGCAGGGCTGTCTCCCAGGCTCAGCTCCCTCAGGTTGTTTATGCAGAGTCTTTCAGTAATGAAGATCCTGCCTGCTGCTGGGGAAGTCCTGGGCCGCTGCTGCCTCCGCTGCCGCCCACGCCTCTGCCTCCGCCGCTTCCTGCCCCCGTCTCTGCCGCCGCCGCTTCCTTCCGAGGGGGCCCGAGTCACAGAGACACCCTACTCCCCTCAGCCAGCCAGCCGTCTCTCTCACTGACCTGTAGCTTCTGTGGGTGGAGGGACTTTCCCGGCTGCCGGAGCTTCTGTCCCTGAAGCCTGCTTGGGTCAGCTTCTCTGGGGCTGTGGCCAGGGCAGCGCTGGGGTGGGGTCCACTTTCTGGGGCACGATGGACCCTGGGGATGGGTCTCCAGGGCTCTCTGGCACGGAAATCTCTTCCACTCCATTTCTGTACCCCTTTCAGTGGTCCAGAAGTTATGGGGGTCTCTTTTTGCATTAATTCTATGGGCTGTGGGTTGGAGCTCGTAAACGTGCATCCTTCTACTCCACCATCTTGGCTCTGCCCCCGATTCCTTTTTGGCAGGTGTTTTCTTCTGTTTACTTGTATATTCAGTCTCAGTTCCTAGTGTGGAATTTTGTGCTAGGGCCAAGATCTACCCCTGTGGGATAGAATGGTCAGACCTTGTTTTAAATTCTAACTTCTATCTTCTTGACTCTTGCCATTAGCTTCTCCTTACCATTTCTATTCTCAGAGTGCTGACAGGTTTCAGGCTCACCTGCATCATCCAGGGTCAGAGTACTGTGGTCTTTAGGATGCTTTGAAGCATCAAAAGTCAGAGTGCCATGAACTTATGGCCCCCTGGGGTATCCCTGTCAAAAGTTTCCAGCTCTTAGTCCATCATCTGTGATCAGAGTATCGTGGACTTCTGATCTCCCAGAGCCTCCTTGAGTACTCCAGAATTTCTGCCCTTTGAGAACAGAATCCTGAAGTTCTGATACCCATCTCTTCACAGAGGATCAACAGACTTCTGACTTGTTTATCTACACTTCTGTAGGCTTTCCTGGTGAAGGGTCTTTTAGGTATCTGGATATCTTTTCTTCCCCCTGGTCCTGAGCTGACTCTTGTTTGTCTTTGGACTTTTTTTTTGACGATTATTCAATTTGGGGACATTTTTGGATTCATGCTAAAATACATGTGAGAGAGCTCAGCTCTTCTACAGTCTTTGTAGAAGACTGCCCTCTTAATCAGAAGTCCCTATAATTCCCAATTTTGTATCACCACCACCATCATCAAACACGTTTATTAAACATTAAGAAAAACCAAAACATCCCTACCTTTAAGGAGCTTATATTCTAATTGGAGACATAACATGTATGTTAAAAGGAACATGCAGAATACACAGGAATAGATGAGAGGTCTTCCCTTCCAAACTTAAAGGCCTACTACAGTGGGTGGTAAGAAGATTAAACTAAGACTTGAAGGAAGACAAGGTTTCTAAGAGGCCGAGGTGAGGAAGGAGAGTATTCTGGGTATGAGGAACAACCATTGCAAACATGGATGGCAGATGGAGCATCATATGGGAAGAACAGGAGGACTGTAAAGTTCATAGTAAAGAGAACTGTGTAAGAAGATTGGAAAGACAGACAAAACCCAGAGTATAAAGAACTGTTATACTTTAAAATAATTTTTTATTCATACCTTTTCTATCACCTCCATTTCCTGATATTTCTTTCCCCTTTCCTTCCTCTAGAATGATCCCTAAAAATAAAAATAGAAAGAGGGATTTTAAAAAAGGCTAGCAAACCTGGCCAGCACAGTGAAAAAGTTTGATCCTATAAGTCTACTCATGAGTCCTCTATACCTGCAATGAAGTGAAGGTGGGTGTTTTCTGAAGATCTTGAAATGCCAAGCAGAGGCATTTGTTGTTGATCCCAGAGATAACAGAGAGCCCCTAGAGTTTATTGAGCAGGGGTGGGGCAATGACAGGGTTAGATACTCATTTTAGGTAAATCACTTTGGTAATTGAGTGAAAGATGGAGTAGGGTGGATAGAAACTTGAGGTTCATTAGAGGTTCTTGGCAATCATTCAAGTAAGAATGGGGCCTGACCTTCTTATTCAGACTCCTTGACTCCTATTTTATGGCTTCATTCCACCTCAGGCCCTCATATCAAAGTCATAGCCTTGAGCTCTTCATGCATATAAGGCCCTACTTCCATGGTCCAGATCACAGCTTGCTATCATTCTACTTTCCCCTTGGCCTCGTTGTGGCAGAACTTAGTCTTTGTTCTCACTTCCATTTCTAGTTATTTCAACTCTCCCTGCTCTCCCACTTCCTCAGTTGTGTTGATGGCTTGATCCTATAAATTGCCCAACTCTACATGTTATGTTGCCATCAAATCTCTTGGCCCCTTGTACCACTGATGGCCACTGATGTCTCACCAAACCTGAAGCCTGGGTTAACCATTTTACTGACCTCTACTTCCAACTTACCTGCAGCTGCATGTAGCAGAAGCAAGTCATACAAGTGGGTCAACTGGAGCCACTGCAAATGTATATGAATTTCAAATTGGCCTTACTCATGTCCTGAAAGTGCAAGGAATAAAACACACAAAGCCTCCAGGTTGGCTCAGAACCCTGGCCCAAAGCCTAGCTGGGAGGCCCCAGATGTAAAAGGCTCTCTAGCATGAAAGTGGCTACTCTATTCTCTGACTACTTTAGAGAAAGTATACCAGGACAAAATTCTTGCTCCTGCCCCCTATCAACACCAAAACTATTCTGAGTCTCTACTCTGCAGCTGCAGCCTTGAAGATTTGATCACTTTGATTCTGGTGCAGATCATGGCACCCACGGAGTTGCTGCCTTTACTGGTGAGGGGGAAAACAGTCCCCATTTTGGGAATTGCTTCCAGATTGATCATGGAATGTTTGGGGATCAGGTAAGATAAGAAATAAGACTGTGGCCAAAGGCTATCTCCCCCCTCTCATTTACAAAGGAATATTTGCTTCAAAGGACATAGCAAGTATACAAATACACTCCTCCAACATGTGGGAAATATAATGCCCCTCCCCCTTCCACCATGTCAGTCTCTGGGAAGGGGAAGGAGATTGGGGATCATAGCTTAGTTAAGTTCCTATAGAGCATCCAGTCTCCATTCCAAGTGAAAAGCCTCCTTGGGTGGAGAGAGTGGCCCTAGTTTCTTCTAGCATAGCTTCCCTGCTAGGTTGGCTGGCTGCAGTATCCCTCCAGGAATCCTGACTCCAAGTCTGCCATGGCTACAACTCCCAGTCTAGAGGGGATCACCATGGCACCTGAAATTGAGGATATGCACAGAAAAAAAAACTGAGGTCTATTTCTTAGGGCTAGGGTAAATAGAGAGACAGCAGGGGAAGGGTGTCTTTCCCTTCTCACCGGTTCAGATCATGGCACTCACACTGTGGATGAACAGGGATTTTCACCCTCTGGACACAGCAGGAAGGTGCATGGAGAAGAGAGTGGAAGAAAGACTGATGAACATCTTAATTGTTCAAGGCTTCTTAAAAGTCCCATTTCCCCACTCTCAGCCAACGGACCAATTCTTCATCAATATAGGAACCACTAGGTACCAGAACACACCAGAGTTGAGTGTCACTTCCCCAAGATTCTCCACCCCCAACTTGTGCCAGGTGCAAAAATGGCTAATTATAGTTCTGCAGCCACCCACTCTCCAAATTACAAACACCCAAATGAAAGGTACAGGGCCAGGTTATAGCCTCTCTTCTCCGGTCCCTCAGGAAATAGTTACTTAAGAGGCCCATAGGCCATGATTGGGGCAGAATTAGTCAGGAGGCTGTCCATAATTTATATACTGAAGAAAGATAGTTTCCTATCTTAGTTTCTTATCTCTTCCAAACTACTATTTCATTTGCTGCAGGCATCCATGGGGTGATCATTCTCCTTCCTCACCTTATGGGTTACTTACCTACCTTTCAAAGGATGTCTAGTTTACTGTCCAAAGAAGGCCGGGCCACTATCTCTTAACCTTAAGTAGACTCAAACATCCATTGGTTGGTTGTCCTTCATTCTCAAGGAGGACCAAAAAGACATCACTATGCTGGAATCAAGTTACAGTGAGTTTAACTGTGGCTGAACAGAACAATATGAGCTTGGAATGTTCTACCACAGATCAGGCACACAGATCTTAGTCACAGAAGGGAAAAAAGTTGTTGCTTCCAACCAATCATATTGTCCCCCATGTCTCACCTATGTAACCAGTCATGTTGTCCTCAATCCCATGATGTCACCTAGCTTGTTCTTTTTTTGAGGCAATCCATTTCCCCCCTTATTAATAGGTTTGTGCCACAATAATAAACTGTTATCTTGCTCAAAGTGAACGTGCCTCAGTCTATCTTTGTTGAATTTTACTAGTGACATTTCAATGGTTTGTTACTATGAGAGGTGCCGGTACCATTTTAATGCATGGGGACCTTTATTTCTTCAACAACTTTGGGGTACATGCTCAGCAGTGAGATCTCTGGGTCAAAGGGGACACACATTTTAGTCACTTTTTTTTTAGAAGCATAAGTCCAAACTGCTTTCCAGAATGGTTAAATGAACTCACAGCTACAAAAACATTGTGTCTTTCTTTGGTCTCTTCAACAGTGATTCTCATCATCTTTCTTCATTCTTGAATTTTCTGGGTACTGATGTGTTTTGATTTTTTGTTTTGATTTGTATTTCTACTATTAGTTATAATCTTTCATTTGGTTAACAGTTTGCAAATCTGAAAAACTGTTGATGTCCTTTGACATCTTGTCTATACAGAAACAGCTCTTGGTTGGATATATCTATGTTACTTCTCTAAACATGTTGGGTATTGGACACTTGGTTGATTTTCTCCAATCAACACTTTCCCTTTTTAAGTCTGCTGCATTGATTTTGCTAGGGCATCAGTTTTTCATATAATTGCAATGTTCCTGCCTCACCTTGCTCCCCACTGCAGTTCATCTTCTACTCAAATGCAAAGTGTTCTTTCTAAAATATAGGATTTAACTATGTTAGCACTTATTCTATAAACTTCAGTGATTCCTTATTATCTCTAGGATCAAATATAAAATCTTCTATTTGGCTTTTAAAGCCCATCATAACCTGGTGAGTGTCCTGGAAGTTAGTAGACAACAGCTATCAGGATCTTGATTAGGTGGCATTACTTAGTGATGAAGGCAGACAGTGAGTGTGTGTGTGTGTGTGTGTGTGTGTGTGTGTGAGAGAGAGAGAGAGAGAGAGAGAGAGACAGAGAGAGACAGAGACAGAGAGAGAGAGAGAGAGAGACAAAGACAGAGACAAAGACAGAGACAAAGACAGAGACAAAGAGACAGAGAGAGAGAGTGCCTAGAAGTGGCAATGGAGAGCAAGAACTCTTCTAACTACCCACCATGAAGCAGTGTAGGTGTTTGGAGGGTGGGGGAGAGGAAGGTAGTGTGCATGAATGTGCAACCAGAGCTGGAAAGGATGTTTTAGGAAGCTATGTAAACAAGAGGGAGCCAGGTTTCAGTGAGTGCAAGAAGATGAAGGGACCAGAAAAGGAACACTTAAAATGAAAACAAGCTACTTAAAGAGAACTCATCAAGGGGAGGTTTTTACTTCCTTTTTGTTTATTATAATAGATAGCAACTCCACTTAGTCATTTATATTTTCTCTTTTCCAGAAGATTATGCTCCTTGGCAGAGAAAAGAGACATAAAATTATTTTCATGCTTTGTTGTCAATTATTATTTTATTCTGTGCAAGAAGTGGTCCTAGAGCTTCATGATCCTTTTTTCCAATAAAGCTTTAAAAAGATCAATCCCTATTTTTGGCCTTCGAGTTCTTTGCCAGTTTCGCTCATTCTTGGCTTGCTCTTTCATAGTCTTTATAGTACTGTGCCATGTTTTTGTATTTGTCTGTTCTTTGACCTTGCATCAATCTCCTTAAAAAAATAAAGCTGGTTTGTGTGTTCACTCTGTATCTACATCTATCTCTTCAAAGTACTGACCTTCATTCTCATCAGAATTGCCTTCCTGGGTCTCCTATGAATTTTCTTCTTGAGTTTCTTTTCATTCCTATCTATCCTAATAGCAAGTAACAAAAACTAGCAGTTATATACTGCTTTAAGATTTCCAAGGTACTTTACAAACATCTCATTTGCTCCTGAGATTTCAGGGCTATTGGTAACACCCCCATTTTACAGATGAGAAAAATGAAGCAGAAAAGGGAGTGACTTGCCCAGGGTCACCCAGCTAGAAAGTGTCTGATGCTGTATGTGAACTTGGATCTTCCTGACTCTAAGTCTGGCACGTTATCCATTGTGCCAACTGGTTGCCTTCCTTTGAATCCAAATGCAATCTCCTCTCCCACAGTCCAGTGGGGCACGATGGACTTTCCACCACTCATCTAGGAGGAAGCTGTTATATTCCCTCAGAGCTGCCATCACTTCCATCCTGGCAATCAGTCGCTTCATTAGTGGGAACCAGAACCATTTCCCATTACCTGCATTCTTTGGATTCCATTTCACCTTCATTATGCCTCTCCCTCCTTCCCTCTTTTTGCACCCCCATCCCAAGCTCATTACCAGGAAATTCATCATCATAGAGAACACTTCAGCTTTGGTATTTCCATCTCATACCTCACCAGCACCCTCTGATCGAAAGGTGAAGCATAAAAATGACTCCCAAAGTTTCCAGTGGCTGCTCTCTTTGGATTTCACTCCACTGTCATTATACCTCCAGGCTGAGTACCCTCCCTCTCCTGCTTTTTTACCTTAATTTTGTGTTTTATCTTCCCTCATTGTATACTCCTACAGGGCAAAGGTTATATTTCCTTTTCTTTCTTTTCATTTTTGAGACAATCAGGGTTATTTGACTTGCCCAGGTTCACACAGCTAGTTAAGTGTCCAGGGTTTTGATCTGAACTTGGGTCTTCCTGGCTTGGGAGCTGGCACTCTATCCACTGAGTCACCTAACTCTCCCCCCCGCCCCCAATTTATATCTCAAGCACTTAGCACAGTGCCTGGTACATAGTAGGAACTTAATATATATTACATCTCCCTGTTGGGATCATCTTTCTTTTTGATAGATGGTTGGTCAGTGGTGGAGTCAGGATTTAAATTCTGGTCCTTTGACTCTGGGTACCATGTTATCTTAGAAGCAAAATGTATTTAAAACTAGGAAAACAAATAAACTACTCACACCAAATTTTAAGTAAATGGTATCATAAGCAGATTTTAAAAAATCTGCTAAAACAAGATTTAAGAAGAACAGAAGAGCATCTCTTCTGATACAAGAATAGTGGCACAAACATAGTGTTACACCCATTGTGTAATGGGTAGCTTAGGCTCCTATTGTTGGCTGTCCATAGTTTAGGCACTCTTTAAGAACTCCACTCTCCAACATACTGACATATCCTAAATAAAACTATTTTTAGTACAGTGCTTGCCACATAGTAAGTACTTAAATGCTTCCTAATTATATTCAAAAAGAAATAAAAGTGTAACTCAGATATTTCCTCATTTGACTGGCTCCATCTAAGTCTGGATGTACAGAAAGGTTTTGACAGAGGCAGAGTAAGCCAAAGGCAACATTTACTTTGTCAATTTTTCAAAATAAGATATCAAGACAATGACAGTAACATGAAGTGACCACCAGAGGAAGAAAGTCCTAATTACATACACATATAATATTGAATTTAGGTGGGTGACTTTTTATAGATAACCCACACAGAAAAGACAAACAATTCTGTACAAAAAATTGAACACATTCTCTACAATGTCTTCATTTTGCAGTCATGGTTTGTAGAAATTCTTCATGGTTTACTTGACTAACATGGCCCAATCTGTTTCTCTGATCCTTTCATCATACTATTTATTAACTTCTTTTCAAGATTTCGCATCACAAGATAAAGTTTTGCTGGACCAGTCAGACCTTTTCCTTATCAAACACCTGAATGTGTTCCTTATTTCTTGTTTTTATTTTTCATTTTTTTCTTCCATCATTATCAGAAATTCTACAGAGCCAACGGTAAGCAAAGGATATGTAGTAGGAACTTACAGTTTCATATACAATTGTCTTTTTTAAGCTATTGAAATATTTTGCTAATATTTAAATTTATAAGAAAATTTAAAAACCAGTTGTGATTATATCAAGATCCATCTCATTAATCCTATCCTATGACACAGCTGCTGTAAGTTCTGCCCAAGTGATCTCATCATAGCACTCAATTCCTTTGTTAGAGCACTAAACCATGTCAAATAACGAAATATCTTCTTTGAATTCTGCAATCTGCTCTTGTGACTGTTGAGCAGTAGCAAGTCTAAGGTGTTCAGATTCTATTCTCCAGTTTCTTTGATGAACAGTTCCATGTGGACCACTAAAACCGTTCTCTATCCACTGTACCAGTAACAGCTCAGGTGATCTCCTCTTCTTGCCTAGATAACGATAGTCATTTCCTAACTGGTTGTCCTGATTCTTGGCTATCTCTTCTCCAAATAATCTTCAGCCATGCTGCACACATAATGAACACAGCTGATCTCTCTTCTACTCAAAAGCATTCAGTGATTTCCCACTAGTTGGTGAATCATTCATTCTGGTATTTGAGGTCACTTACTGTCAGGTTCCAGCCAGCTTGTCCAGCCATGTTTTATGCTGTCCCCCTTTTTGCATCCGATATCCCCACCAAACAGAATTACATTTCAGGGCCAACACTTGTTTTGTATTTTTGCATCTCCATGACTTGACCCCCACAATTCTCATCCATGGAATGAACTTGTTCCTTGTCCCTCACTATGTCCACCTGTTTAAGTGCTACTTTCCTTCAAGGCTCAGTTCAGACACCACCTTCTCTATGAACATAAGAAAAGCTAGCATTTATATAGTATTACAATGTTTGCAAAGCACTTTACAAATATAATCTCATTTGATCCTCACAACAACCCTGTGAGGTAGGTACTGTTATGATCCTCATTTCACAGTTGAGGAAGCTGAGGCAGACAAGTTGAGTAACTTGTCTAGGGTCACAAAGATAGCATCTAAAGCACGACTTGAATTTAAATATTCATGACTTTAGGTTCAGCACTAAATCCACTGCCCTACCTAGCTCCCCCTAGAGAAAGCCTAGATTGTCCCTTATCATTCAAGTGAAAGTGATTTCTCTCCTCCAAGCTCTCTTAGTATTTTGCTTTGACCTTTCATTTGTACTTGCAGTTTGCCCTTTTATCATAGTTATCAGTATACCTGTCCTTTCCCCACTGGAGTGTAGCCTTTCTGAATGCAGAACCTATTTCATATCTTTGCATTATTTACCCCTAAAATAACGCCTTGAATCTTGTAGGCTCTTAATAAATGTATGGTGAATCTAATTATTTGTTGAAATGTGTTACAGGAAGGTTTGGTTCACGACTCCAAATGAAGACTGCAATGATAAAGAAAGGAGAATATGGACAGTGATTAGTTGGCTAACATGGCAGCAGGAAACGGGAGTCTAACTTTTGGTATTATGATTCAAGACGCAGGAATGACGGATGAAGTGCATCTAGTAAGGACTAATACCGGGGCCATAAAGAGCATATTTTGGGGGAAATCTTCATTTGATACCAAGGAGCTTGGTTAAAAATGGAGAAAGGGAGAGAGTAAGAAAAGTGCCTAGATACAACTTTTAAACTAGAAACTATAAAAACCAACAGTTACATATGATGAAATTTTAAAAAAGAACAATGCACTAGAGGTGTCCAATAATGCTAAAAAGCAAATAATTGGACAAAGAGGAAGAAATGACAGAGTATCTATCTAGAGGAAGGCAACTAAGATGGTTAATGGCCTCAATGTTATGCAATTTAAGAATCCACTGAAGCAAGCAGAGATGTTTCCCACAGAAGGGAGAAAAGCAAAACTAGGAATGCAGCTAAAATAAAAGGTCAGGAAGTCAGGAAGAACTGCATTCAAATTGACACTTAATGGTTATGTGACCATGGACAAAGTCACTTAAACTCTCCAGGACCCTAAGCCACTTTAAGACTGTAAGCTACAGAACATTTGCTGATGTGCACTGGTGGAAAGAATTTTCATATCAGGAGTTTCCCACACTAATGAAATGAAATGTTATTAATTAAGCCATTAGCTAGAGAGATAGATAGATAGATAGATAGACAGAGAGAGAGAGAGAGAGAGAGAGAGAGAGAGAGAGAGAGAGAGAGAGAGAGAGAGAGAGAGAGAGAGAGAGAGAGAGAGAGAAAGAAATCAAATGGCCAAAATGAAAATAACCAATGTGAATTTATAATGAACAGACAATATATTATCAGAAATGATTATACACAATGAAGAGCCTGGAAAGACTGAAAATTTAAAGAAAATGGGTCATTCACAAAAAAAATTAATCATATTACTAAAACAAAAAATAGAGGTGCCAGATAGTTCAGTCTTATATGCTGAAATTGAATGAGTCATAATTGAGCTACCAAACAAAAACTCGTGGTCCAAATGGATAGCAAATGAATTCTTAAAAATATATTTAAGGAGCAGTTTAGAAACTTTTCTCAGCAATAAAGAAGGCACTCTACTAATCTCAATTTATGAGACAAAATGGTCCTGATACCAAAACCAGGAAGGGATAAAGGAGAGAAAAAAATCTAAAGATTAATATGTTGATGCAAAATATTTAAATAACATTTAACAGAGATTATAACTATGTATCCCAAGACAACTCATTATGTTCTAGTTGGATTTACATCTGGGATGCAAGGTTAGCAAAAGATAAGGAAACCATTACATCTATAGTTTTTCTCCAGCATAAATTTTCTGACATTTAATAAGCCATCTTATCTGTTTGAAGGGTTTCACATATTCATTACACTCATCTTTTGTAAGAATGTATGAGTTATAGCACTCAAGTTGCTGCTGCTGACTTTGATTCACTGTATTTAGAGACTTCCCTATAGGCATTTTGATGGCTCTTAAGGTTTGAGTTGTTGAATGCTTTATCACATGTACTACATTCATATAGTTTCTCTCCAGTGTAAACTTTATAATAAAATTATGTCATATACTTTCATTCACAGAGATTCTTTCCGATATAAATTATTTTATACTTTTTAAAGATTTGAGCTGTTGCTGTAGCATTACCCACATTCATTACACTTAAAGTTTTTTATAGTACGGTTTCTTTGATGACATGGGATATCCTGTGACCAAGATTTTTCCCACATTCATTACATTCATAAGATTTTTATGTAGTATGAGTCTTCTGATGATAAAAAAAGGATGTTCGGCGACTGAAGGTTTTTCCACATTCACTACATTCAAAGGGTTTTGCTCCAGTATGAAGTCTCTGATGTTCACTAAGTCTTTCCTTCCGTGTAAAGGCTTTCCCACATTCACTACATTCATAGGGTATCACTCCAGTATGAATTCTCTGATGTTCACTAAGTCTTTCCTTCCGTGTAAAGGCTTTCCCACATTGGTCACATACATAGGGTTTCTCTCCTGTATGAATTTTCATATGCTCATTAAGCTGTCCACTTTGTATGAAGGCTTTGCCACAGTCAGTACATTCATAGGGTTTCTCTCCAGTATGAATTTTCTGATGTTCACCAAGTCGTCCCTTATGTGTGAAGGCTTTCCCACAGTGATTACATTTGAAAGGTTTTAGACCAGAATGAATTCTCAGATGTTCAGTAAGTTGTCCACTTTGTGTAAAGGATTTCCCACATTCGTCACATTTATGAGGTTTCTCACCGGTATGAATCTTCAAATGCTCAGTAAGCCGTGCCTTCACTATGAAGCCTTTCCCACACTGATCACATTCATAAGGTCTCTCTCCAGTATGAATTTTCAGATGCTCATTAAGTCGTCCTTTCAGTGTGAAGGCTTTCCCACAATGACCACATTCATAGGGTTTCACTCCAGTATGAATTTTCTGATGCCCAGTAAGTAGTGCCTTCTTTATAAAAGCCTTCCCACATTGATTACATTTATAAGGTTTCTCTCCTGTATGAACTTTTTGATGGTCAGTAAGGTGTGACTTTTGGATGAAACCTTTTCCACATTCACTACATTTGTGGGGTTTATCTGCTGAATGAATTTTCTTATGATCAGTAAGTCGTCCCTTTCCTGAGAAAGCTTTCCCACATTCATGACATTTATAAGGTTTCTCTCCAGTATGAATTTTTTGATGTTCACGAAGTTGTCCCCTCTGTCTGAAGGCTTTCCCACATTGTTCACATTCATAGGGTTTCTCTCCAGTATGAACATTCTGATGTTCAAGAAGTGTACCTTTCTGTATGAAGGCCTTTCCACATTCATTACATTCATAGGGCTTGTCTCCTGTATGAACCTTCTGGTGTTCATTAAGTCTTCCTCTTCCAGTGAAGGCTTTACCACATTCATGGCACTTATAAGGCTTCTTTCCTGTATGAACTTTCTGATGTTCATTAAGTCTTCCCTTTGCTGTGAAGGCTCTCCCACATTCATCACACTCAAAGGGCTTTTCTCCATTATGAATTTTCTTATGTTCAGAAAGTCCTGTGCTTCGCGTGAAGGTTTTCCCACATTCATTACATCTATTGAGTTTCTCTTTAGTATGGCTTCTCTGATATTCAGTACATTGCTTCCTGGGCATGTCATCCTTCCTACATTTGTTATCTTTGCCAAGTTTTTCTCCATTAAGTCTTTCATGGTTTTGAGTAGAATCTGTATGGTTATTGAAAGCTTGCTTATCGTTATTATACTTAGAAATATTCTTCCCAAAGGAGATCCTACTATGTTTAATTAGTTCTGAAAGCTGTTTGAAGAAGCTTTCTCTAGATATGTCACATTTATGGATGCTTCTTTCCACTGGAACTGACTGTCCTGAAGTAGGTAATGACACTGGGCTACATTTTTTCTCAAATGTATTGCAGTTATGGGCCCTTGGCTCATTGGCAGTTTTGCTGTGATTGAGTGCTTCCTTCTTAGATTGTTTTTCCAGCTTTTCCTTCTCTATCTCGGGCTTGCTATTGACTCCTAAAACTTTTCTAAGCTTTGAATCCTGTGAATCATCTTCTGTGAATATTTTCTTAGAGGATTCTTTTGCACAGAGATCCTGCTTTGGAGTTGACTTCTTGGTCCCACAGAGAGTCTTATGATGAAAGGAATCTGAAAAAAAAAATTCAAAAAATCATGAATATTTACTGTTTGCTATGATAGGAGAATGGGAAATGCTTTATGGTATTATAGAATCTCATCAAGGAGAAAAAATGCACAATCTGGATACTGCATAAATGAAAAGGGCTTGTTTGTAGGCAGCGAGGAATAAGCCAGCACAGAGGAAGAGATTAATAAGTGAAAGAATAGGGATGACAGAGAGAGCAGGCAATCTATTGGAGGAGATGGGAAAGAATGGCATCATTTGAATGAATAGATTAGCCTTGATAGGAGTAAGGCCACTTCATCATATGAGACAGGGTGAAAGGAGGAGAGAGGGGCAGAAGTCATCTGAGTGGTAGAAGAGGATGAAGGGAGGAGAAGGAGCTCATGGAGAAAAACCTTGGTTTTTTCTGGAAAATATGAGACAAGGTTCTCAGCTGATGGTAGGGGAAAGGGAAGTCTTGTGAGGTTTGATGAAGGAAGAAGAGGTTTGGAAGAGCTGCCATGGATAGTGGGATAGTGAGTTGATAAAGGAGATATAGAAGGATTTCCTGGCATCAGTGAGGGCCCAGTTGAGGCTGGGTAACATAAATTTGTATTACCTTGCCTGTGTGTGTTCGTCCTTCATTGCCGAAGTAGACCATGCCATCAAAGAAATGATGACATGACTTGCACTTGATTTTGTTTTGAGTGAGGGAGGGCTGTGCAGGTTACCAGCCTCACTTCTCCTCCAGAGTCATCTGAATCCAGTGACCAGATATTAATCAGGATGACTGGAGACGACCCAGGATGAAGCAATTAGGATTAAGTGACTTGCCCAAGGTCACACAGCTAGTGAATGTCAAGCATCTGAGGTGAGATTTGAACTCAGGTCCTCCTGACTCCTGTACAGGTGCTCTATCCACTGTACCACCTAGCTGCCCCAAATATAGGTTCAGTGATTTGTCTAGGGTCACACAGCCAGTAAGTGTCTCAGGGAGGTTCTGAACTCAAGTCTATCTGACTCCAAGCCCAGTGCTCTATCCACTATTCCATGAGCTTCCATTGCCTTGCCTAGCATAAAGTAGAATGAGCTGTCTGGGAAAAGAGTGGATTGCCTTTCCCTGGAGGGTGTGTGCGCTTACACTGGATGACTTAGGAGACTTGACTCGATGACTTGAAGACCCCATAGTTCCTTTTCAATCCAAATTCTGAGGTAATGATTGGGAATAAGGAAAGAAAAAAGAGCAGCTAGATGGCACAGTGAATAGAATGCTGGGTCTGGAGTGAGGAAGATATAAGTTGGAATCCAGCCTTAGACACTTACTAGCTGTGTGACCCTGGGCAAATCACTTAACCCTTTTTCCTTCAGTTTCCTCATCTGTAAAATGAGCTAGAGAAGAAAATGTCAAACCACTCCAGTGTCTTTGCCAAGAAAACCCCAAATAGGGTCACAGAGTTGGATAGGACTGAAACAACTGAACGACAAAAGGGAAAAAGACAAGGAAAATGAAGTGCATACTATGTGCCAGAAACTGTGCCGTTTTTAATAAATATTATTTCATTTGATCCTCACAACAACCCTGGGAGGTATGTGCTATTACTATCTCTATTTAATAGTTGAGGAAACTGAAGCAACATAGATTATGTGGCTTGCTCAGGGTCACAAAGCTAATGAATATTTGAGGCTACATCTGAACTCAGGTCTTCTTCTCTCCAGGCCCAGAGCAGCTACCTCTAGGGAACAGGAAGGAAAGAATGTATATAATATAGTTGGAGTGACAGGTATGAGAAAAAAGATGAACCCCCCTTTCTTGGAGCCTAGAGGTGAACAGGAGGTGAGAGATATCAGAGAAGTGATTTGTCAAGGTTCTATGAAGGCCCTCATGATAGACCGACTTGGACCCTTGGCAATCTTTGAGGACCCAACATGCGGCTTGGCTGCTGATTGCAAGAACTTGTGTTTGTCCAGGCCTTTCCTTCCCCCTAGTTTATTATTTATCATTCCTTTTTATTTTTTTAAATTTTGAGTTCCCAAATCTCTTCCTCCCTATAGCCCCTCTCCTACCCATTGAATAGGCAAGCAATATATTATACATGTGAAATCATGCAAAATATATTTCCATATTAGCTATGTCACAAAAAGCAAATGAGAAAATTATTCTTATTTGCATTCAGAGTAAATCAGTTCTGTTTCTGGAGGTGAACAGCATTTTTCATCATAAGTCCTTTAGAACTGCCTAGGATCATTCTATTGATCAAAGTAGTCAAGTGTTTCAACACTGACCATCATTTCAGTCTTGCTGATAGCTTCCCTTTGCATCAGTTCATGTAAATCTTCCCAGATTTTTCTGAAACCATCTCCCTTGTCATTTCTTACAGCATAATAGTATTCCATCACACCCATATACCACAACTTGTTTAACCATTCCTCAACTGATGAGCAACCCCTCAATTTGCAATTCTTTGCCACCACTAAAAGGGCTGCTATAAATATTTTTGTACACAGATCCTTTTTCTTTTTCTTTCATCTCTTTGGGTACAGACCTAGAAATGGTATTCTGAGTCAAAGGGTGTGCACAGTGTTTGGCCAGTCTTGGCTTACTCACTCACCCACCTTTTGGGACATGGCCGACTGGAATCCATGGTACTTGCCCTTGCTCCAGCCGGGAGATCACATCTGGTTTAAAAGATTGAAGCCCTGTTTGTAGAGAAATAAATGGAAAGGTTATGGAGAAAGACAGCTATCTCAGAACCAAAACCTGCCTTCTTTTCGTGAGTACAATGAGGGCACACTGGGAAGCTTGAAGGGTGGCATAAAGGACCTAGCCTAGAGAATACTGCAGATCATATTCTCAGGAAGTATGGTCTGAGGGGAAGGGGATGGGCCCCAGTGTTGACTGAGGCTGAAGGAAAAATAATTCATTTTAACTCACTCCTCCTTGGTGGGGATGGAGGGTGCTTTTAATGTCTTCAGGGAGCTGCCCTGATACATTAGGGGAGATATTTTGAGCTGAAAATATAGCTCCAGCACAGCAGAGATGCTAGTTCCCAGTTTTGTGCAAGGCAGTGATGTTTCCCCTGCGAACAGGAATCAGACATTTTGGGTCTGGGCTCTGAAGGACTTGGGCATTATTATAAGAATTCTTGACTCATCTTGCACATCAAACTAAGACTCAGACCTTGTCTGGCTCCCTGAGCCCTTAACCTCAGCTCTTAGGAAATGAGAAGATAAAAACATCCATTCCAATGGGCAGACAGGTTCTGAGATCCAGGAGAAAGTGGTCCTTACCCAAGGACACCAGGTTCTTATAGTTCTCCAGCATCACATCCCGGTACAGGTCTTTCTGAGCAGGTTTCAGTTGTTTCCACTCAGACCGGGAGAAGTCCACAGACACATCTTCGAAGGTTACCAGTTCCTGAAACATCAGGCACATTCTTGATCACTTGGGAACCATTCATTAACAGGAGCCATAGAGGAGACGGAAGTTGGTAGGAGGGAGAGAGAAAAGTCATCCCACCGAGGAGGACTTCTGAGTTATTGAGGTCATTGAGAACACAAGGAAAAGGGCCCCACTTAGGCATGCATGTCAAGAGCTTAATTTTGCTGAGTAAGCTCAACCTTACTATTCATCTCCCAAAATATGCCCAAGGGACATAAGTGCTCTACTGAAACTTCCAATGTATATAATTACCATAGACAAGATACAGCTTATAACAAAGCAAGGCCAACACCACCACTCAGTTCCAAATATTATTAACTTTAATTAAAATAACACTCATTACTCTTGCCAGGGACGTTGTAAGGTTCAAATGAGATAACGGATGTGAATCCTTTTCGTAAACCTTATGGTACTAAATAAATTCCCGGCAGCAGCGGCAGCAGTAGCACACAGATGACGGGCCTTCAGTCTGGTGATGACTGCACTCTCTTCTACTGCATTTCTGAACTCAAGCAGTGTTTACAGAGCAAAACTGGAGTATGGTGGTAAACGTTTAGCAACCAGTCTCTCCAAGGAAAATGTATCAAACACATGCTTTTAAATTGAATCGGCATTATTAACACTTTCCTCCAATTTAGACAATCAAACAAAATCATGCCCTAGTTTGTAGTGACTAGGGACTTCGGAGGTGTGGATGCTCATGCTGAAAATGTAATGATATGTAGCAAACTGGTTAGAACTATGCCAATCCGGTTTTGGACAGAATTAGTCAAAGGCGGATGAGGCCCTAGATAAGTTGAGAAAGGCAGTAACAATTCTGGTGTGGCAGGTCCTCACAGGTAATGCTCCATGGCCATTCTCTATGGGTGTTACCAGCACAGAGGAGGAAAGGCCTGAAAATCTAATGCAAGTTGGAATGCAAGGAGAAAGTGACAGGGGCTGGCATGGAGTGTGCACTGCTTGTGTTTAAGCTGCCATGGCTGAATGACTGACCACTCTTCTCAGGCTGGTCTCTTCCACATGAAAGAATTAAGCACCCCAATGCCTCTTCACAGTATGGATTATCAGACAGGTTGAACTTCTTTTGTAAGATGGGAGTAGGGCTTCGATGTGCAAACAAAAAAGAGGAGGATGTTGGAGAGGTGGAGGGGAATCCTTATGTAAGGAGGGAGGTGGGAAGGAGAAAGAATGTATGGAAGAACCACAGAGGCTGACACAGATGGGGTTCTCCAAAAGAAGGCATGTGAGCCACCCAGATACCTGCCAGAAAGAAACTCCTCCTTCGCCAAAGTGGAGCTGACCACTTCTTCACTGGCTTTCTTCATAATTCCATCCTTAGAAAGGGCAAGGGACCAATGATGAAGGCAACCAGTCTCTTGGTTCTGAATCTCTCCAACAAGCCATCCATCAAACATTTACTTATGAGGGAACATGGTCTGTTCCCATGTTCCTCCAAACTGCCCCTTTGAGGAGAACGTAAATGCCTTGGTGACAATGTGACATGTCAGCCACTGAAGATATAGGTACACCCATCTCTTGATAAGTAAATATGAGATAAAGACAAAATCAATGCAAAATGACTCATCTGGAAGACTTTTAATGCCCTGTCCGGCTTCAGTGATTGAGAAATTCTGAGAATTTGGCACCATTTACCAGAACAAGCCAAGTCTCTTGGATGAGAACAATGGTAGCTTACAGCCCTGGACTGAACTTGCCTAGAGCCAAGACAAAGGAAAGCAAGAAGCCCTTTTCCTGAATGAGGCCTTGGAATAACAGGAGAGAAAATGAACTCCACTCACCTGAATTCTGGCCAAGTGGATTGCAGCTGTCGCTCTTCTCTTATGACCCCTTCTCTTATGATCCTCCTCCATGTTCTGGCCTCGAGAAGGTGGAGCTGGGAATAGAAAAAGGAATCATGAGCAAGCAATCTTTTCTTGAAAGTGGAGAACTCATCAGGTCACAGGGCCTTACACATTGACTGGGTGTGATTCCCTTAGAGAATCACGAGGGACAGGAACTGGACCTGGGATTTCACTGGCATTGGGAGCTCCAGGTGAGGAACTCCTACCAGTGCAGGTGGGCACCTTCTCCTACCCTTTCAGTCTTCTTTATTTATTTGTTACATTTAGAGTTCTGAGTTGTTTCTCTCCTTCCCAATCCCTCATTAGAGGAGGCTTATTTGACAAATATATATATATATATATATATATATATATATATATATATATATATATATATATATGGAACCATACAGTACATACTTCTATAGATCAGTTCTTTCTCTAGATGTGAACAGCATTTTCCTTAACTCCTTCATAGTTAATATGAATATTCGTATTACTCAAAATAGCTTCATCATTCATCGTCACTCTTTGCTGTTGCTGTATATAACATTCTCTTGGCTCTGCTCATTTTCCTTGGCATTATTTCTTTTAAGTCTTTCTAATGTTTTTTTAAAACCAACCTGCTCACCATTTTCTTACACTACAGTAGTATTCTATTACAATCACACATCAAAATGTTTTAGTCATTCCTTAATTGATAGGCATCTGCACAATTTCCAACTTTTGTCACCACAAAAAGTGCTGTTAAAAATATTTTAGAACTCATAGGTTCTTTTCTTTTTTCCTTGATCATTTTGGGAAACAGACCTTCTAATAAGGGTATACACTATTTTTATAACTCTTTGGGCATAATTCCAAATTTCTGTCTAACATGGTTGGATCAGTTCACAATTCAACCAACAGTGTATTAGTGTCCCAACTTTTCCACATTCCCTTCAACATTTGTCATTTTCCCGTCTATCATTTCAGCCTTCATTTCAATCTGATAGGTGTAAGATATTTCAATGCTATTCAAATGTGCATTTCTCCTTAATCAATAATAACATAGAGCATTTTTTCATATGACCATATATAGTTTTGATTTCTTCTTCCAAAAATTGCCTGTCTGTATCTTTTGACCATTTCTCAGTTGGGGAATGACTCATATTCTCTTTTTAATATCTTACTTCACTCTGTTACATGTAAATGCAATTTTTAACGTTGTTAAATTTTGAGTTCCAAATTCCATCACTCCCTCCCTCCCCCTGAGACAATAAGCAATCTAATATAGATTATACATGTGTGTCCATGCAGAACATTTCCAGTTTGTAGAAAAAATGGGAGTGAGCAAGGGAGAGACAGAGAGAAAAGGAGAAGAAGAAGTATGCTTCAGTCTGTCTTTAGACTCCATCAGTTTTTTTTCTGGAGATGGACAACATTTTTCATCATGAGTTCTTTGGGACTATCTTGAATCATTGTATTGCTGAAGACAGCTAAAGAATGCTTCATATTCCTATAAATGTGACTCAGTTCTCTATATATTTGAGATATGAGACTTTGAACTAAGAAACTGGTTATAAAAATTTCCCCCCTAATTTTCTGTTTTCCTTTTAATCTTGGCTATTTTGGTTTTATTCTTATAAAAACTTTTAATGTAATCAGTTATCTATTTTATATTACCCAATGCTCTTTATCGTTTATTTATTCATAAATTCTTTTCCTATCCACTGGTCTGATAGGTAATATGTTTCATGCTCCTCTAATTAACTTATGATGTCTCCTTTTATGTTTATGTCATGGACCCATTTTGACTGTATCTTACTTTAATAAATGGTGTAAATACTGGTTTATACCTAATTTCTGCCACATGGCTCTCCAGTTTTCCTAGCAATTTTTACCAAATAGTGAGTTCTTATTCTCAAAGGTTAGATCTCTATGCTTATCAAACATGAGGTCACTACAGTCATTTACTACTATTTACTACTATGGATATACCTAACCTATTTCACTCTGTTTTTTAGCCATTAACGATAGTTTTGGTAATTGCCACCTTACAATACACATGTAAGCCATTCTAAAGTCAAAACCCAACTGTACCATTTAGATGATTTCAGGACAAGATAATAGAAGGCTTTTGGAGAGAAAGGTTTCGAAGAATATTCCTGACAATTAATGCTAATAGTACTATGCTCCTTTGTCTTCGCCTGGGAATAAATAGCATGTTTTTATACAGAGCAGAGTGGGGAGAAAACTGAGTTGGGATGGGATATATAGAAGCACCATCAAAAGCACTCAACATTCACACTCATTGTGTGAACTGGGGGGATCTTCCATCCCCTACTGTATATCCACAAAATAGAGGCAATGAGGTGGTTCTGGGACAGGAGGTGGCAGAAAATGTCAGTGCCATATTACATGAAAGATTTCCTCCAGACCTTTTTGATTATGGGGAATAGGTGAACAGAGTTGAAGGCAGACCCTAAAGAGTGGAAAGGAGACTCAGGCAGTGGGAATAGAGCTCATGTATCCATAATGAAATTTTTCAGAAAGGCCAGGAAAGGCCATGCTGTTACCGCAAACTATTATCAGGTGTCTAACTGACATATGCTACACCACCTCTCTTCTCCTCGGTCAGGTGTGACTCATTAACAAGTTTCCTTCTATACTCCAAAGAGATCAAGGGCAGAGGGAATGGACCCATATGTACAAAATATTTAAACCAGCTCTTTTGTAGGGGCCAGAACTAAAACCTGAGGGGGTGTGCATCAATTTAGGAATGGCTAAACAAGTAATGGTATATAAATATCATGGAATAGTACTGTCCTCTCAGAAATGATGAAGAGAGTAGTTTCAGAGAAACCCAGGAAGACTTGTATGAACTGATACATAGGGAAGTGAGCAGAACACTTTATACCATGACAATAATATAATAAAGACATATTTATAATAAAAAGGGAACTTTGAAAGACTTGGGAACACTGATCAGTGCAACAATCAAACACAACTCTAGAGGTCTGATTGTGCACTCTATGCATTATACCTCCTCATTGTCTACATTTTTATTACAGCAAAGATGAAAACATAAATGGTAAATTATTATGTTGAATTTTAAGACACAAGATCTTAAAAATGGCTAACATTTGTTAGTATTTCAAAACAAAAAAAGGTGTTTCAAAACACTTTTCACACACTGTCTCATTTGAGTTTAACAACTCTATCAGGTAGGTACCCTAAGGATCATGTTTTGGGATGGAAACTAATGTTAGAGAAATTAAGTGACATGCCCAGAGTCATGCAGCTAATTAAGTTTCAATAGCAGGATTTGAACCTAGGTTTATTCTGACTTGAAATCCAGCAAACATGCCACTATGCTTTCTTGTTTCCCATAACCCTACAGTAACTGACTATCCTAAGATGCAATTTAATAATAACCAACAAAGCCCTTCATTAAATACTGCATGTGAAGGCAATCTGATAATCTGATGGTCTTAATAAGTTGATTATTATATATTATAATTGTTATTAATAATATCAATTTAATACTTTAAAGTTTGCAAAACACTTTACAAATATTATCTTATCTTAGCCTCACAGTAACACTGGGAGGTAAGTACTATTATTATCCCCATTTTACATGTAGGGAAACTGAGGCAGGTTACGTGACTTGCTCAACCACACAACTATCAAGTATCTGAGGATGGACTTGAACTCAGGTCTCTCAGACTACTTTGGGTAGCTAGTTTAATAGGAGCCAACAATGAGACATGGCAGCCATAGAGCTCCTCACAGGAAGGCTGCATAGGGTCCAGAAGGGAAGTCATCACCCTGTTACTGATGCTCCACTTGGGTACCACTTTTTAGGAAGAAGACTGGCCAGCTCAAAGGACGTGATCATGTTGGTGACGGAAGGAGACTCCCTGGCAAGCATGGGATGGTCTTGCTCCTTTTGAGGTTTCTGTTTCCTCTTTCCAACCCTGTGGAGATGGAGATGAGGCCTAGTATTTTCTCACCTTTATCCTTGTGCGTCTTCATCCCTGATGTCTTCTCAATGCTCTCCCTTTTCCCAGGGGCCACTCCAAGATCCCCAGGGGCCACTCCAAGATCAGCTCTCTCCTGGCTCTGACTGGTCAGAAGAAAGGCCTCAAGACGAGAACTGGATGTTTTTTCTCAGAGTTCTATCTTTACTTTCCTGCAGAACTGGAGTCTGGAGGCCAAACCAAAATCACCTCAATTTAGTAACCATTTATCAGGCCCACATGAAAGCATTTCTTGCCCCCAGTGGGCTTACATTCTCCTAGGGAAGGGGAGAAGAGTGTGGTACCATATGTACACAAGAGGTATAGAAGAGAGCAGTGACAACCAGGGAACCAGGAAGCCTTCATGGAGGAGGCAGCCACAGAGCTAAAGATTCAAAACATCCAAGGCATATGATGAGGGAGAGCATCCTAAGCAAGAGTGCTGGGAGCCCTGTTTGGCGGATGTCTGGGGTACAAGAGGGAAAATGGTACATAATAAGCCAAGAAGTTGTAACGGTAATTTAAATTGAAAGATCTTTGTCATTAATTAATAGGCCCATATGATGTGCTTAAATAACCTGGAAGGCTGGGTCACATGTGGTAGGAGGAGCTTGCTGAAGAGGTGGAATAGGAAGGGTGGAGCAGAACTGGGAGGCAGTGAGTGAGTGGGATCAGGTCAGAGGGGAAAGAACACAGGCCAACTGACACACTGTGACAGCTGATAGTGAGAAGGACCTGGTTGAGGGAGGGGAGGTTTGAGAATGGCTTTGTCCCCTACTGTAATCATGTTTATTAACTTCTTGGTCACCATGATGGATTTTGCTTTCTGGTTCTGGGATTTAGCTTTCTGGCGTTTACATAAATGTTTTTCTTCTGCCTTCTATATGGAGAGAATACATTTTACATTTTGCAATTGAGAACTATGCTGGCATACTCATTGTCACCACCAGTGCTGTGAATATTGCCTTGGCGATACATTTGGCATCACAAACAGAACTGTAAAGAAAAAAATCTCTATTTGGAGGCAGAAATGATTTAGAGGAAGACATTAATATCCCAGGATGGAAGAATTTACCATAGTTGTCACTAGCAAGGGAGCTGGCTAAAAGCAATGGACCCTGTGAAAATTGGGAAGTGAGGTTATAGGAGGGGGAACCTGGAGATTTGGAAAGGTATTTGCAAGGAATACCAATAAGACCAGGGAAAGAGTTGGCAGGGGTAAGTAGAAGAGGCTGGATTTTACTAATGGCTTTCTGTATTATGTGTAGAAACAGAGATGAGCTGCTTAAGGAAAAAATTCAGATGGCAAAAGAGTACAAGAGCAATCTGGGGTGGGGGGTGGCTCAGGCAGAAGGAAAGGCTGTTCATTTAGCTCAGAAGAAGCTGAAGCCTAAAAAAAGAAATGCACATCTGACCTTTGTACAGACCTAGCCTACTTGCCACAGTGTCAAAGGAAGTGAAATAATTTTAGAGGAAAAAGTTTCTCAGTCAGAAGCATGCCCAATAGTGAGGTGGAAACAGGAGAACCAAGAAGGTGACTCAGTGTTTAGGGAAATAATGAGGAGTTTACTCAGCAGGAGGTCACAGAAATTTTGAGTTGGTTCAAGGGATGGGAATCGTTAATATCTTAGATGGTGAGAATCAGTGATGACAGAGCTGGAGGAATAGCTATTGCTCTCATTGGCTGCCTGAAATTTATAGGTATTAGAATCCTCTTGTACAGCAAACTTTTAGAAATTATAATACACAAGGAGGTAACAACACAAGTAATCAGTTAGTTTTGACTGCAGAAGGCTGTGGTGGGCAGTATCCTACTGACTCTATGTGGCCTAGTGGAGACAGACCCTGGTATTCACTTAGAGACTGTATAAGAAAGTTAAAGGAAGAGGTAACGAAGACTGCCATAATGATCGGATGCATACTATGATACTCCCTTTGCAGTTTCCCATAGGAATGTAATAGTGAAGACAGTTCCTCCTACTTACAAGCACTTGATTTTGACTCTAATAATTGGGGAAATAGGGCCCCCTCTTTCAGAGGTGCTAGACAAGATTTCACAGTTAGGTGACTTAGGAGACTGGGGAAAAGACAACAATGCTAGAGAGAGAAGAATAAATAGCCAGAGGATTCAAAATCAGAAAAAAGTGACAAGGAGAGGATTGTTTACTACTTTATTGAGATTGGGGTAGATTTTAGAAGCATAGATGGCATTCCAACTAATGAACCATATAGAATGTACCAAGAAAAGGATTTAATACTAGACAAAATAGAGAAGTAAGAACTGTCCTACAGATCTTGCTGAACTCTTGTATCCAAGTTTGTCATTCCTTCATGGAGAATAGGAAGTTCGCCAAACCCCAACTCAGATTAGGATTAGCAGCTTGAGGAACACATGTATTGGCTGGACTGATAGATTCTAATTATCACAGAGAAATTATTGTAACATTCCAAAATTTAGGTGATGGACCCATACAGTTTTGTTAAAATGATAGAATAGTTCAAGTGATTATTATTCCTTGTGACACATGACCACTTGGGAAAACTTACCCTCCTTCTGAAATAACCAACAAAGGTAACTCAAGGACTGGGTTCTACTGACAGAATAAAATTGGGAGCTAAAGCATGGGTAAAACAGAAGCCAGATGATGTTCCAAAGGCAGGGGAAAGATAATACCGTAAATGTTGTTTATTCAGGAGAGGACGATGACCAAATTATACCCTTAACTCATATATTCTCCCATGAATGAGGCTGTGACAGTGGGTTTGTGGACTCCAGAACCACAGCTGACCCTATATCTACCCTGCTTCTGATTACTGTTTCCTTGTTTTGTTTATTTGTTTTTCATCTGTTAAACTTGTTTGCTAGATTTGTTTCCTATAGGCTTAGTACCCTCCACCTGCAGATGTCTGACCGCATAAGCCAGAGGCCAGTTAAAGAACTGATCTCTCAAATGGGAGCTCTTGGGGCAGGGACATCTCTACATCCAATCTCAGCAGGAAGTGGTTGTGGAAGAAGAGACCTTCACCCCTTACCCCAAGATTTTGGGCCCCAGTTGTTGAAGAGGAATGATGGGGTGCTTGTAATACCAGTTGCCCCACCGACCTGTGTAATGAACATGAAAGATCTTGAGGCCAAATGTAATAGTATTTTAAATGGAAAGATCTTTCTCATTAATTAATAGGCCCATATGATCTGCTTAAATCACCTGGAAGTCTGGGTCACATGTGGTGGGAGAAGCTTGCTAAAGAGGTGGAACAGGAAGGATAGAGCAGAACTGAGAGGAAGTGAGTGAGTGGGGTCAGGTCTGAGGGGAAAGAACACAGGCCAACTGACACAATGCGACAGTTGATAGTGAGAAGGCCCTGGCTGAGGGAGGGGAGGTTTGAGAATGGCTTTGCCCTCTGCTGTGATCATGTTTATTAACTTGTCAGCATGATAGATTTTTCTTTCTGGTTCTGACTTTTAAATAAATGTTTTTCTTCTGCCTTCTATATGGAGAATCTTTGATATTTTGCGACTGAGCACTACGCTGACATATTCAGTCATCACCAGTCCTGTGACTATATGGCGCCAGGAATGCCGCAGAGGGTATTAGAGGCCACACCCGAGTTTGTGTGCTAGGCTGGAGGCGTTAGGAAGTCAGTGAAAGCATGTCCATAAGGGAGAGGCCCTGTGTGCCTTAGGAACACTGTTGGAGCACCAGTGTAGTATTGCTGTTAGAGGCTGAAGTCTACTTTCTGTCCATCAGAATGACTAAGGTGACAGAATGTGTTGGAGAGACTGAGGAAAAATAGGCACATTTATACCTCAGGCTCCACTTACTGGAGAAGTTAGGAAATGGTCCAGCCATTAAGGGAAACAATCTGGGACCAAACCAAAAAACGCATCAAACTGTACATATCCTTTGACTCAGTATTACTAGTAGGCTTATTTGTCAGAGATTAAAGAGGCCAAGGATTCATATGTACAGAAATAATAATAATTATAATAATTCGGGGAGCCAGTTGTATTTGACTCTTTATGACCCCATTTAGGGTTTTCTTGGCCAAGATACCTAACTGGTTTGCCATTTCTTTCTCCTTGCTCATTTTACAGATGAGGAAACTGAGGCTGGCAGGATGAAGTGACTTGCTCAGGGTCACAAAGCCAGTAAGTGTCTGAGGTCAGATTTGAATTGTATTCTTGTCTCCTGCACCACTGAGAAATAATTATAGTAGTTCTTTTTGTAGAATTGAGAACCAATAAATGATGTCATATGATTTAAAATAACTACAGAATATATAAAACACTTGGGAGTCTCTGCAAGATATACTCAGGAATTCTATGAGTACAACTACAAAACATTATTTATAGAGATAAAGGCCAACATAAATCATTGGAGAAATATTACTTGCTCATGGGGAAGCTGAACCAGGGCAGCTAGGTGTCACCCTAGGGCAGAGAGCACAGCGCCTGAAGTCAGAAATCTGGCCTCAGACACTTACTAGCTGTGTGATCCTGGGCAAGTCACTTAACCTTGTTTGTCTCAGTTTCCTTGTTTCTAAAATGAGTCAGTGAAGGAAATGGCAAACCACTCCAGGATCTTGGTCAAGAGAACCCAAAATGGGGCCAAAAGAGCAGGACGTGGCCGAAAATAGCAGAACAACAATACCAAAGCAACAAAGAATGATGAATGACAACACTGCCCAAATGAATTCGCTCACTCAATGCCATACCAACTAACTACCCAAGGGTTATTTCGTAGCGCTAATAAAACTATTAATGATGTTCATCGGGAAGGAAAAAATATCAAGAATCTCAAGGACATGACTGAAACTGAAACACCAAAACAGAATTCTGAAAATCAAAGGAGAGAGCAATAAAATTCAAAGTTAAAAAACTACACCAGTAAATTAATAAATAAGATTAGTGGGTTATATTCTAAAAGAACCCCAGTGAAATAGATAAGCCATTGGTTAATCTGGTTAAAGAAGAAAGAAAACCAAATCGCCAGTATCAAAACTGAAATGACTGAATGCATCACTAATGAAGATGAAATGAAAGCAATTACTGGGAATTATTTTGCCCAATTAGGTACCAATAAAACTGACAAGCTAAGCTAAATTAATGAATAGTTACCACAATATAAATTTCCCAGATTGACAGAAGAGAAATTAGAACATTTGAAGAACCTTATCTTAGAAAAAAGAAATTGAACAAGTCATAAATGTGCTCCCTGAGAAAAAATCTTGAGGACCAAATGGATTAACAAGTGAATTTGAACAAACATTTTAAGAACAATTAATTCTAATAGTATATCAACTGTTTGGAAAAATAGGAAAAGAAGTAGTCCTACCAAATCCTTTTTGTTACACAAACATGGTTTTGATACCTAAACCAGGGAGAGCAAAAACAGAGAAAGAGAACCAAAGACCAATTTCCCTAATGAATACTGGTGCAAAAATTTTAAATACTAGCAAGGAGTATACAGCAATGTATTATAAAGATCACACACTATGACCAGTTTGGATTTGTACCAGGAATGCGGACCTGGTTCAATATCAGGAAAACTGTAAGTATAATTGATCATACCAATAACAAAAACAACAAATCATACGATTATATCAGTCGAAACAGAAAAAGCTTTTGAAAAAATATAACACTCATTTCAATTAAGAACACTAGAAAACACAGGAATAAATGGTGCTTTCCTTAAAATGATAAGCAGTATCTATCTAAAACTAAGAGCAAGTGTTATGTGTAATTGGAATAAAATAGAAGCTTTCCCAGTAAGATCAGATGTGAAACAAGCATGACCATTATCACCATTACACCAGAAATGCTAGCCATTGCCATAAGCCCAGAAAGAGAAATTGAATGAATAAAAACAGGCAACAAGGAAACAACAACTTAGTTCTGGGATATAAAATAATTCCACATGAATCATCAGCATTTCTATATCTTACCAACAAAACCCAGCAGGAAGAGATAAAAAGAGAAATTCCATTTAAGATAACTGCAGACAGTATAAAATACTAAGGAGTCAACCTTCCAAGACATGCACATGAAGTATATGAACACAATTACAAACATCTGACATACAAATACACATCTAAACAACTGGAGAAATATAAACTGCTCGTTGGAAGGCTGAGCCAATACAATAAAAATGATGATTCCACCTAAATTAACTTACTTATTGAATGTAATACCACCAAACTACCAAAGAATTATTTTGTAAAGCTAGGAAAAGTAATAATAAAATTCATCTGGAAGAAGAAAAAGACAAAAATATCAAGGGAATCACTGAAAAAAAGTGAAGGAAGGTGACTTGGCAGTATAGATTTCAAACCACATTGTAAAGCAGTAATCCTCAAAATAATATGATATTAGATAAGAAACAAGAATGACTGATTAGTGGAACAGATTAGGTACACAATAGCCATAGTAAACTATTGTTTGATAAACCCAGAGATCCAACTTTGGGGGCAAGAACTCACAATTTTACAAAAACTTCTAGAAAACTGTAAAGCAGTCTGGCTTTTTTTTTTCTGGTAAAGCAGAAACTAGGTATGGATCAACATCTCCCACCATATACCATAATAAGGTCCAGATTATCTCATGATTTAGACATAAAGGGTAATACTCTAATTAAAGCCGGAGAGCACAGGAAAATGACCTATCAGATCTATGGATAAGGGAAGAATTTATGACCAAACAAGAGATAGGAAGATTTACCTATCCTCTTTATCGAGGAGGTAAAATGGATAGTTTTGATCACATGAAACTGAAAAGCTTTTACAGGAATAAAACAAATGCAGTCAAAAGTAGAAGGAAAACAGGAAACTGGGAAACGAAATTCACAGCAAGTTTATCTGATAGAGGTCTCATTCCTCAAATACATATAGAACTGATCCAAGCTTATAAAAATAGGAGCCATTTTCAATTGATAGATGGTCAAAGAATATGAACGGTTTTCAGAAGAAATCAAAGCTATCAAAGCTATAGAGCTAATGTTCTATGAAAAAATGTTCTAAATCAATACTGCTTAGAGGAATGCATGTTAAAACAACTCTGAGGTACCACCTCACAACTGTCAGATTGCTAACATGACAGAAATGTTACATGACAAATACAGGAGGAGATGTGTGAAAATAGGGATATCAATGCACTGTTGGTGGAGTTGGGAACTGGTCCAACTATTCTGGAGAACAGTATGAAACTATGCCCAAAGGGATAAAACTGTGCATACCCTTTAGCTCAGCAGTATCTTTATTAGGTCTATAATCCAAGAAAATTAAAGAAAAAAGAAAAAGCACCTATATGAACAAAAATATAGCATCTCTCTTTGTGGCAGCAAAGAACTGGAAACTGGTGGAATGCCAACCAACTGGGGAATGGCTGAGCAGGTTATGGTATATGATTGTGATGGAATACTATTACGCTACAGGAAATGATGAGAGATTTCAGAAAAACCTGAGAAGACTTACATGAATTGATGCAAAGTGAAATGAGTAGAACTAGGAAAGAATGGTACACAGTAACAACAATTTATAAAGATTATCATCTGTGAAAGACACTCTTCTCAACACAATGATCCAAGATAATACCAAAGGATTCATGATGAAAAGTATTATGCACATTCACAGAGAGAATGGATGGACAAAGTACAGATTGAAGCATATTTTTAAAATTTTGTTTTTCTTGTCTTTTTTTAAACAACATGGCTAATATGGAAATAATATGGAAACATATAACATGGAAATATATATGGAAAAATATGGACATATATCAATTGTACATGGAAATATATGTAATATGTAATAATATGGGAATATGGAAACGTTTTACATGACATCACATGTATCACGTTGCTTGCCCCTTCTCAGTGGACAGGAGAAATAATGGAAAGAGGGAGAAAATTTGAAACTTCAAATTTAAAAAATGAATGTTAAAACACAAATAAACAAGAACATAATGGAATATTACTGTCCTATAAAAAACAATGAATATGGTGAATATGGAGAAGCATGTAAGGCCTTACATGGATTGATGAAGTAAGTGAACTCAAGACAATAGTATACACAGTGATGACAACAATGTCAGTGAAAAGAACCTATACCTCAAAATACAGAATGAATGGTGTAGAATTAAAACAAACATAACACCAGGGAAGAGATAGGAGAAGACACCTCCTCTAACTTCTTTGCAGTGGTGGCAGATCCATAGTTGTGGAGCATTGCCTATGTTTTTAAATTTTTTTCAATGAATTAATTGGTTTAGTTGATTTTTTTCTTTCTCTTTTTTTTTCCAGCCAAAGTAAAACAAAGTTTATTGAAGGTTGGCCATATTGGATGAACTCTTAAGGACTCTAAGTCTTGTATTGACAAGCAGGCCAGAGAGAATCTCAGACAGTTTGAGCTGGATTGAATCTGAGTGCCTTCATGGAAGTGAGATGGAACTTACATACAGAAAGTCTGTGGGAAAGATCTTTCTCTTTCTCTTATAAGGAAATTATTTCTTTTATGGGATGGCTCTCTAGGTGAGGGAAGAGGGGGGAAGTGACCCAGGAGGGTTACACTAAAAACAAAAAAAACACAATAAAATTTATTTTAAGCAAAAAAAGTTACATGTTGAATATATTTACACGTTTGGAAAGAAAACAAAGCTGATTCATAGTTTCATATTCAATCCTCTCTATATATGTACATATGTATGCATTTACACACAATACACACATACATGTGTATACATGCATAGTTGTGGGCAATATAGGTACATGTGAGCTTTATATGTACAATGTACATATATACATATATGCTATAAATTTTACTTCCCATTTTCCTGTTCTCCTTCTACTTTTGGCTGCATTGGTTTTGTTTGTGTAGAAACTTTAATTTCATTTAATCAAAATTATTCATTCTACCTTTTCCATTGAGAGGATAGGTACATTCTCTCTTTTGTTTGGTCATAAACAACACACACACACATGCACACATATATGTGCGTTATGTTTGTTAAGTTCAGAATAAGTTAGGTTTTTGTTAAGTTTTTGTTTTAAGTTTTGTTAAGTTCAGAATAAAGAAATACATTGCTTTTAAACAACTGAAGTGATCTTGGAGGTTTTAATGGACTGCAAACTCACTATGAGTCAGTGGGTTATGGGACAGCTCAAGAAGGCAATGCAGCTTTGGTGTGAGCATGGAGAGGCACAGATTCCAGGAATAAGGAGGTATAATTATTAGCACAGTACCCAGCACATAGTAGGTGCTTGCTGCAACAATGCTTGTTGACTGACAAAATATAAATGCAGCCTTAGAAGTCTACATGTATTATACACAATTTAACTTAGCTTGGCCTCACACACATAAAGGGAAAGAAATAAAAGTAGAAGAGGACACTCAGGAAGAGACACTAGGATATGCATGGAGTGGGAAAGAGATCATGGAAGATGGCTAGGGAGAGAGGCTGGATCTGAGATTTCAAGGGTGCAAAGAATCCAGAGTGAGGGATCTCCCTCTATTTGACCTTTGAGCATTAGTTACCTGCCCCGAACACTGAGGACTTGCTTAGGGTAACATAGCTAGTAAGCGCCTTAGAGGCAAGACCTGGGCCCAGGTCTTCCTGGCTTTCTATTTACTTTAGGAGATTTGATTTGGAGCAAGAAACCTCTATTTGACCTTTGAGCATTAGTTACCTGCCCCGAACACTGAGGACTTGCTTAGGGTAACATAGCTAGTAAGTGCCTTAGAGGCAAGACCTGGGCCCAGGTCTTCCTGGCTTTCTATTTACTTTAGGAGACTTGATTTGGAGCAAGAAACCACCATAGAGATCACTTCCTCCCTTGTTTTAGAGATGAGGAAACAGACCCAGAGTTGAAGAGATCACACTGGTGGGGACCAAATAAGAGAAGATATGAATTGGAGGGGCAGCGCTGATGATGGTGGCTTGGGATAAAGATGAAACAAGAGGACAGAGGGAGGACACAGGCGGTAAGTGGGTGGGGAGGAGTATCTAGAGAGGCCACCTTCCCTTGATTACCCATTCCTCTCTCATGATGCTCTGTCTGCTCACAACCAGGGTACACCCACCCAGCCTCCTTCCATCAGGCCTCCCTGTCCTGTCACTGGGGAACATGTTTCCCCTATAGCACAAGACTGAGATGAGATGCAACAATGTATCAAGAGCCAAGGGGAAGCCCAGGACTCTCCAGGTCCTCATTGTACCTTTCCTGCCTGTAGGACTGCAGAGCCCACAGATGGTGGCTACCCACGCACAAAATCTTCCCGAGCCTAACAGGGGGGCCTGCCCCGGACCCAGACGTCCACACAGGACACGGAAACTCCCAGCTTCCTCCAGAGCCCTCTAACTACATGCAAACGTCGCCCGGCTCCATCCCCGGCCGGGGTACATTGCACCCATCCCTCCCCCCGCCCCCATTTGCATTCTCCAGTCAGTGGGCACACATACTCTGCCCCTCCCCCCATTGCACGCCTGCCCTCCCCAGGCACCCCGTTACACAGCATCCTCCTTAGAGCGGCGCTAGCCTCCCGTTACGCAAGGCTCAGCTGCTCCCCCCGCCACCCCATGCCCCTGGTTACACACTCACCGGCCTCGGCTGTCCCGTTAGATGCAGGCCGGCCAGGGCTCCACACCCACGCTCTCCCCGCCCCCAGCCGGCTCGGACAAACCCTCCTACCTGTTGCCCCTGGTTACCGCCGGCGCTCCGGTTTCCCCGGGTAACGGGGCCTCCCGCCCCCGGCTCGCGGCAAGCCCGCCCTCAGGTTGCCCTTGGTTACGAGCCGCGCTGTCCGGTTGCCCCGGGTTACACAGCCGCCCTCTGGCTGCCCTTGGTTACGAGCCCAGACCCCTCAGCACCGCACATCCCCCTCCCCCGCCCCCACCCCGGCCGGCCGCGCCCCTCCCCCACCCCTTTCCAAGCCGCTGGCTTCCGCCCCGGAGGGTCACCGCCCGTGGCCTCCCCCTGCTCTGCACCTACGTCCAGCTGAGCCCCGCGCCGCCGTACCCGGGCAGCCTCCGCCTCGTGCAGCAGCGTCAGTCTCTGGGGATCGGGAGCCGCAGCAACGAGCGCGCAGGCGCACGTTCTCTCCTTCCCCCTCCCCCATGGGGACAAGCCGCCCCCGCGAAGCCCCCCACTCTGCGCCTGCGCCCTACAGACTCTCCTACAGCTGGATTCCAGGAAAGGGGCGGGGCTTCTGCCGGGCAGATGACGTCACTCATCCAGGGCACCTGTGTTCCCGGGGGCTTGAGCACGCCATTCCCCTCCGCTTCCTCGTTCCCACCCAGGTGGCTCTGCACGTGTACTGAGCAATTATTGAGCACCTGCTGGGAGCGCATTGCAGTGCTTCCTCTGGAGACGGGAAGAAAGAAAGAAATTAATGGGCCCCTAGTCTGATGGGGACTAGAAGGGTCCCATAAAGTGTGGCAACCAGGGGGTTCAAATTTCTGGCCAAGTCGTGGCCTCAGCTGCCCCCTCTGTCCCATAGACAGTTTTCCTTGAGGGTCTCCAGAGCTCCCGTCTGCTTTCATTCAATAATTATAGGGCTTTTCTCCAGTCTCATTCCTCTGATACCATGGAAATGCTGAGCCGGAGGTGAAATATCCCCAACATTCCCACCTCTCAAAGGCTCTCTCCCCATTATGAATTCTTTCATGGGGATCATAGGAGGCAAAGAAGGGGAAGACATCCCTCATTCCTCCCCCTAATGGGATTTCTCTCCAGTTTGAGTTCTCTGATGTCAAGTGAGGACTGAGCTGGGGGTGAAATCTCCTTCACCATTCCGACATTCATAGAGCTCTCCATTACAGATTTTTTGTGTGGAATAAAAGGAATATTGGGTGAAGACCTTCTACATCCTTTACATTTATGTAGTGATAATATTTAATATCCTTTTTGGACTTTAATAAGGGCTAGAGCTTGAATTAAGAAGAGCTTGGACCTAACAGTCTCTTTATTCTCTGAAGTAAACTCAGAGAGTACCTCTTCCTATGTCAACAAGTTCAGATGGGGCTGATTTAGCATCCCTTATGACACCCTGAACCTGAGACACTGTCTTGAATAGTGGGACTTTTTTTTTTATTATCTTGTACTATATACATAGTACTAGTAACTACATAGTATGTGGTACTATGTACTATGTTATGACATGTTATTGATAGAGAAAACACATGTTCTGAGTTGTAATTTCAATCAACACTTTGTCAACTCTCTTATTGTATTTAGAACCCATCCAATTAAGAAATTCCTTTCTTGTGGTATAGTTAATCATTCATGGACACCATAAATCTGAAGGACACAGACAACCTTGGATTGTCCTAAAACAGATTTAAGCCTGGTCATTCTTGTATTAGTCAGTCAAAAGTTTTTCTGGCTCCATGATCATGTAACCACTGGCTTTAAGAGAATAAACAATATGCATTTAACCTGTTTGCCTTTTTTAAACAAACTTTCAGGTTGACAGTGGTTTCCCTCTAGTATGAATACTTGGAATTCCAATGAGGTGTATGCCCACTAAAGTTTTTCCACATTCCTTGTAATCACAAGATTTCTCTCCTATCCATAGTATTTTTTATTGGGTAAGAGCTATGAGGAAACTGGAGAGATTCCCGTATTTATTATTATTTGATGCTTTTATGTGCCTGAAGATGCTTTGACTAAAACTCCTAAGGGAATGGCTTCCCTGCCCAATTATGGATAATGGTCAATTGTTTGGAATCTCTCTCCTTGCAAAGTAATTTCCTTGAATTCTCCCCTATGAGTTTTCCTACATGGTTCTATAACTTCATCTCTTGGACAAGATATGTGCCTTTGGGGCACAACCCCATGGAGTCTCTCCAGTGATGTCTCTGTGATTTTCTTTCTTCTTGCTCTGGAGGTAAATCCTGGTTCTCAAATCTAGTAGTAAGTTTCCCAGGCTGAAAGAAAGGGAGAAAGAAAATCATTTGAATATAATTGCTTAGGAATTTTAAGGAGTTGTGCTAACCCTTATTAGAATCATGAATTTCCTCTAGTCCATAGAGAATTGACAAGCAAAAGTCATAATTTGGTTTTAGGTTTTATTGTAAGAGATAGAGTGTTTAGGACTAAGCCCCATTATACAATGTCCTAATCAGATTAAATCTGCATTATGGGGATGCAGTTCTGGGGATGACATTTTAGGAAGGACTTTGATAAGGCAGACAGCTCTCTGTGAGTGGTGGGGGATGGAGAGGCAGCCAGGAAAGTGTAAGATCTCAAATTCAACAGATGAATAAACTTAGAATAGCTAACCTGGAGAAGACTTCAAAAGGAAGACAAGAGGAATCTTTTTGTATAAGAGGGATTGTCTAAAGGAAAAAGAATTATTTGTGTCCTGTGCCCCCACCAGATGAAACAGGAGTAATATATGGAAGTTAAAAAGAGGCACAGTTGGGATTGGGGCAAAGAAAATACTCAGATCGGGGCAGAGTCAAGATGGCGGAGTAGAAAGACGCACGTTTGCGAGTTCCGAACCCACAGCCCATAGAGTTAATGTAAAAAGAGACCCCCATAACTTCTGGATCACTGCAGGGGGTGCAGAAACAGAGTGGAAGAGATTTCTGTTCCAGAGAGCCCTAGAGAGCCGTCCCCAGGGTTCCTCGCACCCCAGAAAGCGGACCCCACCCCAGTGCTGCCCTGGCCGCGGCCCCAGAGAAGCTGATCTGAGCAGGCTTGAGGGACGGAAGCTCCCGGTGGCCGGGAAGGTCCCTCTGCCCACAGAAGCTACAGGTCAGTGAGAGAGACAGCTGGCTGGCCGAGGGGAGCAGGGTGTCTCTGTGGCTTGGGACCCTTTGGGAGGAAGCGGCGGCAGCAGCGGCGGGGGCAGGAAGCACAGAGGCGGGGGCTGTGGCGGAGGCAGCGGGCGGAGGCAGCAGCGGCTGCGGCCGGGGACTCCCCCAGCAGCAGGCAGGATCTTCATTACTGAAAGTCTCTGCATAAACAACCTGAGGGAGCTGAGCCTGGGAGATGGCCCTGCCCCCACCCCAGCACCAGAACTAAAGCTCACATTGATTAGCAGCCGGGCGGTGTGGAAAGCCCATTTGAATCTCAGACCCCAAGCACTAGCTGGGCGGATCTAGGCAGGGGTGGAGAGGAATCTCAGAAGTCAAGTAACTGGCTGGGAAAATGCCTAGAAAAGGGAAGAAAAATAAGACTATAGAGAGTTTTTTTGAACAGATGCAAATGATCCCGACTTTCGGATCTGACGAGGACGAGGACATATTCTTGCCATCAGGGAAAGACGTGGAGGGTGGCGCCTCGGCACCCCAGACATCCCAGGGGGATGTCGGGTGGGCTCAGGCCTTGGAAGAGCTCAAAAAGGATTTTGAAAATCAAGTGAGACAGGTGGAGGAAAAACTGGGAAGAGAATTGAGAGAGATGCAAGAAAAGCATGAAAAACGGGTCAATACCTTGGTAAAGGAGACCCAAAAAAATGCTGAAGAAAATAACACCTTGAAAAATAGGCTCACTCAATTGGCAAAAGAGGTTCAAAAAGCCAATGAGGAGAAGAATGCTTTCAAAAGCAGAATTAGCCAAATGGAAAAAGAGGTTCAAAAGCTCACTGAAGAGAATAGTTCTCTCAAAATTAGAATGGAACAGATGGAGTCTAATGACTTTACGAGAAACCAAGAAATCACCAAACAAAACCAAAAGAATGAAAAAATGGAAGAGAATGTGAAATATCTCATGGGAAAAACAACTGACCTGGAAAATAGATCCAGGAGAGACAATTTAAAAATTATGGGACTACCTGAAAGTCATGATCAAAAAAAGAGCCTAGATATCATCTTCCATGAAATTATCGAGGAAAACTGCCCTGACATTCTAGAACCAGAGGGCAAAATAAGTATCGAAAGAATCCATCGATCACCACCTGAAAGAGATCCAAAAAGAGAAACTCCTAGGAACATTGTGGCTAAATTCCAGAATTCCCAGGTCAAGGAGAAAATCTTGCAAGCAGCTAGAAAGAAACAATTCCAGTATTGTGGAAATAAAATCAGGATAACTCAAGATCTAGCAGCTTCTACATTAAGGGATCGAAGGGCGTGGAATAGGATATTCCAGAAGTCAAAGGAACTAGGACACAAACCAAGAATCACCTACCCAGCTAAACTGAGTATAATACTTCAGGGGAAAATATGGTCTTTCAATGAAACAGAGGATTTTCAATCATTCTTGATAAAAAGACCAGAGCTGAAAAGAAAATTTGACTTTCAAACACAAGAATGAGAAGAAGCATGAAAAAGTAAACAGCAAAGAGAAGTCTTAAGGGACTTACCATAAGTGAACTGTTTACATTCCTACATGGAAAGACAATATTTGTAACTCTTAAAACTTTTCAGTATCTGGGTAGTTGGTGGGTCCATACACACACATGTACACGCATGCATGCAC
Source organism: Bettongia penicillata ogilbyi (assembly GCA_023548195.1). Lineage (NCBI taxonomy): Eukaryota > Metazoa > Chordata > Mammalia > Diprotodontia > Potoroidae > Bettongia > Bettongia penicillata. The sequence goes on along the minus strand of JAJHZJ010000317.1, from coordinate 853,544 downwards.
ACACACATACACACATGCACACACATACAGAGACAGAGAGCACATATTGAATTGAATAGGATGGGATCATATCTTAAAAGAAATTAAGGTAAATGGTGAGAGAGAAATGTAGTGGGAGGAAAGAGGGTGAAATGGAATGGGGTAATTATATGTCATTTAAGAGGCAAGTAGGAGACTTTTTAGTGGAGGGAAAAAGAGGAGAGCTGAGAAAAAAAAAACAAAAAAACAAAAAACAAGAAGTTTACCCTCATCACATTTGACTAAAGGAAGGAATAAAATGCACACTCATTTTGGTATGAAAACCTATCTTACAGTATAAGAAAGTGGGGGGAGAAGGAGATAAGCAAGGGTGGGGATGATGGAAGGGAGGGCAAAGGGAGGAGGGAGCAATTTGAAGTCAACACTTGGGGAGGGACAGGATCAAAAGACAGAAGAGAAACAATGAGGGGCAGGTTAGGATGGAGGGTAATTCAGTTAGTCTTACACAACACGACTATCAGGGAAGTCATTTGCAAAACTACACAGATATGGCTTATATTGAATTGCCTGCCTTCCCAAAGGGAATGGGTGGGGAGGGAGGGATGGGGAGAATTTGGAACTCAAAGTTTTAGGAACAACTGTTTAGTATTGTTGTTGCTACTAAGAAAGAAGATATACAGTTAATGAGGAATAGAAAGTCATCTGGCCCTACAGGAGAAAAGAGAAGATGGAGACAAGAGAAGAGAGGGATGACAGAAGAGAGGGCAGATTGGAGATAGGAAAAATTAGATTGCTTGGGGTATTGGGGTGGGGGAGGGGATAAAAGGGGAGAAAATTTGAAACCCAAAATTTTGTGAAAATGAATGTAAAAAGTTAAATAAAGAAATAAATGAGAAAAAAAATACTCAGATCTGTGCCAGAGGGGAATGAGCTGCCTTGGGATCTCCTAGTCACCTCTCACTAGAAGTTCTACTTTGAAGACTGGTCACTTTTTCAAGTATGATATAGAGGGTCATCTTGTTCATGTACAATTTGGGCAAAATGGCCTCTGAAGTTCCTCTGTCAAGTCTGAAATCCTGTGAATTAATAAGCAATCTAAAATCCTCCAATTGTTAGGGACCTTAGAGATCACATCTTGTGAGTCTCATCTTTTACAGATCAGGGAACCCAAGACCCAGAGGTCCCAAAGAGTAGTTGAGCTGAGACTATAGCCCAGGCCTCCTGATTCAAGTTGCCACATGAAAGAAAGAGCAGTCCTCTATGAGCAAGCAGAATTTCAGTAGCTCAAAGGAAACGTGAGATGTGCAAATTTAGAGATATCTCCACTCTAAATGTTCATGTGGACTATTTGTTCCTGACCTGTGGTAGAACCTTCCAATCTTGTTAGCCACAGTGGGACACACTGTACCTCGACCCCCACATGGTGATGTCATTTTGGTCCCCTTTGAGCAGGAAGGATGACCACCACCCACTGATTCAACTTCCAGAGCTTTTCCCAGTACACCACATGCCTGAATATCTCCTTATCCCTGTGTGGCTCAAGATGAACGTGGTTTGTAATGGATGTAGATGTTCTGTTTGCTTGTTTGTTTTGCCTGGATCTGCCAGTTCATCCACATAGTTCACTTCTGTTGAAGTTTTATATGGAAATTGTTCCTTTAAGTACAATGCGATTTTGTTGTTACTCTCAGTTGTGAATTTGGATTTTTGTTTCATCTAATGGTCTTATGGTAATGTCTGATTTTTTTTATTTGTCCAATTGCAATGATAACTATGAGAGTTTAAAGATTTTCCCTATCCATTAATGGACCCTTTTACTCACTATTTTCCTTCTCAGCCTCTTTTATTCACCCTATCCCTCTTAACTTACCGTTTCATACCCTTTTTACTCCTTTTTTACCCACCCCTCTAAAACTTCCTCACTTCTCTAATCATCTCACTCTCCTAATCTTGCGATATATATCCTTCTAAAAGCCCCCCCTCACCTTATCCCCTAGTTTTCTCACCTTTCTAGAAATTCAGAAGAGCCTCTTCAAATGTTTATGTTACTTCTTCTTCAACACAGATGACAGGTTCTAATGTTACCAGCCCTTCACTCCCCCCACTCCTCTATATTAGTTCTTCCTTTTGTGCCCTGCTTTCATGACATCTTTTCTCCTTTTAACATTCCACTCAATTTTGTTTTTTAAAATTACACCATCATACACAATTCAGCCCCAACCTTTCTCTCAAACTACCTTAGTAATGATAGTTTCAAGAATACTATTACTACTCCTAATAACTAATAATCATTAAAATTACATCTTCACACATCATAAGTAAATAGCTTGACCTTTGTCATTGCCTTATAGTCTTTAATGATTTCCTTGTATTTCTTCTGGATCTTTTATATCAAATTTTCTATTGAGTTCTGGTCTTTTGGTTACAAATATATGAAAGTCAAATGTTCATTTTTTTCCCTTCAGGATGATACTCAACTTTGCTGGGTAAGTTAATCTTGGATACAACCCCAGCTCATTTACTCTTTGAAATATAATGTTCCAAGAAATAGAAAGAATCCACCAATTACCACCTGAAAGAGATCCTAAGAAGAAAATGAAGAGGAATGTCATAGCCAAATTGCAAAATTTCAAAGGTTAAAGAGAAAACATCATAATCAACAAGTAAAAAAAAAACCAATTTTAATGCTGCAGAAAACAACCACGATTTCACGGGATCTATGTGCCTTCTTTTCTGCAATAAAATGAAGACACACTAGGAAGTTCAAAGGGAGACAGAATGGAGATGACCAAGTCTGAAGAAAACTCCAGAAGTATGGTGGTGGTGGTGGTGGAGGCAGGGCAGGGAAGGGGGGAAGAGACAGGACAGAGTCCCAGGAGAAAGTGCTCCTTACCCAGAGCATCACATCCTGGTACAGGTCTCTCTGAGCAGGTTTCAGCTGTTTTCACTCAGATCTGGAGAAGTCCACAGCCACATGTTGAAAGTCATCAATCCCTGAAACATCAGGCAAATTCCCCATCCCTTAGGAACCATTCATTAACAGAGAAGCCACACAGGAGACAAAGTTGGTAGGAGGGAGAGAGAAAAGTCTTCTCATCAAAGAAGGTTTCTGAGTTATCGAGGTCAAACAGTCATTGAGAACATGTGGACAAGGGGACCCCACTTTAGACTTGCACGTCAAAAGCTTAATTTTGCTGAGTAACATAGTAGGAACTTTATAACTATTATAACTATTTATATTATAATATATACAACTATTCATCTCCCAAAATATGCCCAAGGGAAATAAGTGCTCTTTCGAAACCTCCAAAGTATATAATGAACATAGACAAGACATAACTTATAACAGCAAGACTAATTTCATGCTGACTGTACTCACATTCCAAATATTAATAACCATGATAATAATAATATAATTTATATAACACTTTAAGGTTTACAACAATTGATAAATGATATTTTATTTTATTTCATTCAAATTAGCTCTATTTCTCATGTCAATCACTTGTTACTGATCATACAATTTACACACAATAAAAGCTGGTTCCCATTTATACAGTAACTTAAGATTTACAGAGTCCTTTCTGTATCCTCATAAAGCCCCTTTATACATATCACCTGATCTCGACAACCATCCTGGGAGGTGGTGGTGGTGGTGGTGGGGTCAGCATAGGGAAGGGAATAACGATTTATAAAGTTCCTACTATGTGCCACCATTTATAGATGTTATCTCATTTTATCCTCACAATATCCCTGGGAGTTAGGTACTATTATTATGCAAATTTTATAGTTGCAGAAATTGAAGCGTTTGATCGTCCTGAACTGAAGAAGACCATGCCATCAGAGAAATAATGACATGACTTGCACTTGACTTTGTTTTGAGCGAGGGAGGCCTGTGCAGGTCACCAGCCTCACTTCTCCTCCAGAGTTATCTGAAACCAGTGACCAGATATTCATCAGGATGACTGGAGATGACCCAGGATGAGGCAATTGGGATTAAGTGACTTGCCCAAGGTCACACAGCTAGTGAGTGTCAAGTGTCTGAGGTGAGATTTGAACTTAGGTCCTCCTGACTTCTGCACTGGTGTTCTATCCACTGTACCACCTAGCTGCCAATTACTGAGAGTAAGTGACTTGCCCCTGGGTCATTGGGTCATACAACTACTAAAGGTCTAAGCCCAGATTTGAACTTAAATTTTCCGAACTCCAGGCCCAATAATCTATCCCTTGCACCAACTACAGGTATGATAGACAGTACTATTACTGTGCCCATTTTATGGATGAGGAAACAAAAACCAAAAGAAATTAAGTGACTTGCCCAGGTCATACAGGGAGGGAGTAAGTATCTTGAGTCAGACTTCCAACTAAAGTTTTCCTGACTCCAAGTACAGGCTTCTGTTGACTACCACCTCATGGTCTGAAATGTTTATTCTGGGCCCAGAGGTCCAGCAACACAGGACCACCAGTCTCCTTACAATGAATGGTTTCGTGTTTCAAGGAAAGAGTTAAAGAAAGTGCAGTTCTGCTAAAGTTTGACATGTATTTCCCCAAAGCATCATGGTATGCAATATTGTGAAACAAAACCCTTAAAACACATAGGAAAAATGGGGGTAGGTGCACAACATTCAGGCAAAAGTGAACCAGCCCAGGTTCAAGACAGAGGAGGGCAAATCTTCCACGTTGATAAACAGTGGGGTCAGGACCACTAGAGACCAATATGCTTCGATCCTAGGCAGGATAGGTAGGGAGACTCAATATCAAAAGAATTTTTTTAAACTAACAGATATCATGGGCAGGGAGTCAATAGATTTCTAAACCATATCTGAGCTCTTATCTGAACAAGGAACAGTATGAATGAAGGTCAGAAAGCAAGAGAGGGAGAAACCATTAGAGCAGATTCAAAGTTCTGTAAAAACATGTCTGAAGTGCTAGTGTTAATGCTCTGAATGAACCCAGGCAAGGGAGGCTAAGGAGAATACAAAGAAGTTTTGGGCTACATTGAGGGAAATGGGAGGATCCAAGAAGAAATTGGAGCAGTCTTTGGGGTGACTAGAATGAGACATGTCAACAGAAGGGAGGCAGAAATTTTGCTAGTTTTCTCAGTCAAAGAGAAATAGGAGAACAGGCAGGGCCAAGGTAAAAAAATGATCTCCCACTTGCCTTTGAACATACAACTCACCTGACCCAAATGAACTACATCATTGGGTGCTGAAGGAGGATAGGGCTTAGGAACTGAACCTTGGGTTCTAGCCTCAGTTCTTCCACTGGCGAGATTGGCCAAACAAGGTACTTGTCTCTCAGAGTCTTCATGTGTCTAATGAGAGAGTTGACCTAGAAGACTTTTAATGCCCTGTCTAGCTTCAATGATAAAGAAACCCTGAGAATATGGCACCATTCACCAGAACACGCCAAGTCTACTGAATGAGAATTTAGGTCTCTGGTTAGAACTTGCCCAGGTCTAGAACAAAGACAAAGGAAGGTAAGAAGAACGCTGCACGTTGGACAGCGCCAAATAGAGCAGACATTTTACTGGCTATTGTGGCGAAGTTGTGCTCGGGGTTCCTGTTCCTGGCATTTTTTTTATTCATAATTGCTCCACCAAGAACAAGAAATGGTTCTTCAGGGATCACCTGGACCCTTCCTACATTCTCTTCAATCCCATAATTCTGGCCTTCTGGTTGTTACACAAACAGACCACTTTAACTCTCTGCTCCTGCCATTTTCTGATTGAGCCCATTGCTTGGAATGTTTTCTCTCCTCCACTCTATGTACTAATTAATTTACCTGGTTTCCTTTCAGTCCCAACTAAAAGCCCACCTTTTACCAGAAGCTGCTCTTAATTCTAGTGCCTTCCTTCTATTTATCTTATAGTTATCACAGATGGATTGATTCTCTGGAACTGATATTAGTTGCAGCTTAAACACAGTTCATCCAATCAACTATTTCCAATATTTTACCAAAATTGGCATCGTCTTTTCACTAAACCTAATGAGATGGTCTTCATCCCTTGGGAGAGCTAGGTGCAACCATAGTGCACAGAGTACCCAGCCTGGAGTCAGGAGGACCTGAACACAAATCTGTGTGGCTCTGGGCAAACCTCAGTTTCTTCATCTATAAAATGAGCTGGAGAAGGAAATGGAAAACCACCCAAAGCCTCAAATGGGGTCATGAAGAATCAGACACAACTGAAATGATTCAAGGTTAAAAACTTTGGAGAGACACCATATCCTGATATAGATTCCATTCTAATGACACTTTGTCCTTCAGGTTTTACCTCCATTCACTAGGAATCTCTGAGGGTGGCTATCCACTCTCCTAAAAAATCCCCAGTTTTTTTTTGTGTGAATATTGCTTTGTTTAATATTTTATATTTAGTACAATTTGCTGTCAAGGTGTTCCATCAGCATAGATTTTCATCTAAATCTCGGTAAACATTCTTGTCAAGTAAGGCCACTTTTGGTCATTTGCATCATTTTGAATGAAGTGCCTTTTAATATATGTAGAAGTACTTAGCACAGTGCCTGACACATAGTAGACACTTAATGCTTATCTCCTTCCTCCCTCCCTCCCTTCCTTCCTCCTCTTTTCCACTGATGTAATGTTTCAGTTATATTTCTTACCCAAATATGACTTTTTCCTCCCACAGGAAATGATTCCTTCCCTGAGAAAAAAATCTGGCTCATTACAACTGCAGTTCCATTCTGATGTTATATTATACCTTATGGTGTGTCAAAGCCTCTTGACATGTATATCTGTATATATTTAAAAATATTCCAAGCTTATTTTAATAGTTTGACTTCAGAAACTCCCTTATCAATGCATATAATTTTTTCTTTTTTTTCAAATTTATTAATCTATTTGTTTTTAGTTTTCAACAATCACTACCATAAGTTCCAAATTTTCTTCCCCCGCTTCCCAAGAGGACATGCAATCTTATATGGATTCTACACATACATTCCTATGGAACACACTTTAACATTAGTCATGTTACATAGAAGAATTAAAATGAATTGGAAAAACCACGAGAAAAACAGAACATAACGAAGGAGAAAATAGTGTGCTTCATTCTGCATTCTGACTTCATAGCTCTTTCTCTGGATGGCATTTTGCATCATGAATCCTTTGGAAATGTTTTAGGTCCTTGCATTGCTGTGAAGGGCTAAATCTATCAAAAACAATCCTGTGGCAGTTACTGTGCATAATGTTCTCCTGGCTCTGCTCCCTTCACTGAGCAGCAGTTCATATACCAATGCATATAATTTTATCTTCAAGTATTCTCTCCTTATCTATGAGAGATATGATGATGTAGCTGTCATAATTTTCAGAAGGCTTTATTGTACTAGGACATGGATAACAAATGTTATCTTCAGGAAATTGACAGAAAATAAATAGCTTTTTTCTGCCTCCCAGTACTCCCATTTTCAATGATAACTCATAAAACATCCTCAATATCTTTATGAATCATCTCAGATGCTTATGCCACAGGCCACCATTTATTTTATTCATCAAAGGATTCATAATAGAATGAAACCCTGTATATTTAATGAATGTGGAAAAGCTCTTCTCTGGAATGGCAGGACTTACTAAGTAAAACAGAGTGAATTGCTCGGATGTAATGATTATGAAAAAGCCATTATATGAAGGAGATGATTTAGTGAAAATCAAAAAATTGTAGCCAGCAGTAAATCTCTATAATCTCAACCAACAGGGACTCTCTGTGTATAACAGTTTTGTTGACTTGTTTTTCCTTACATACACTTTCCATTTCTCTGTCTTTTTAACCTTTGTCCAGTTGGGTTTGGATTGGGCTTGTGATGACTACTGGGCATCTTGCCTGAAATGTTCAATGGTCGGTTGCTGACATTGCACTGTGATTGAGAACTAGCTAGACCTGAATATTTAGACATGGTAATCATGTCTATAAGCATAGAGATGATAATTGAACCATGATAGCTGAGGACATTACCAAGTGAGTACAAGGAAATTGAATTGGATCAAGAAAAAAAAATTCCTGAGCTGTATCCCAATCCTTATTTCCTCAGAGTTTGATTGACTATTTGTTTTGAAGACATTAGACTCCCATAGTTCTCTTCTGCACTTGATTTTTGAGTGTGTATACCCTTGGAAGTTAAATGAAAGCAACATATCGCTCCCACCACCCCAAGCAGGCTTCAGTCACTTAGGATACCAAGAAAGGCAAAAGCTCTCTCTAACCTCAGGAAACTTATATTTCCATGTGTAGGTTAACTAGGCATCTACAAGGCATAGAGAGTAGATGGAAGGCAATCTGAGAAGGAGAAGACCATAGCAAATGCTGAAGGAACCATGGAAGTTCTCCTTCAGGAAGTATGATTTGAAGTGAGGCAACATGGGAGGTAAAAGGGAGAAATTAAGAGTAAATAACTTTTTGGTCAAGATATTCTTTCTTCCGAGAGAATACTGAAAGAGAAGAACAGGAAGAAAGAAAGTCTCTAATGCTGAGTTCGTTAGATTTCCATCCAAACTCTCCCCTCTTCTAAACATCACTGTTACTGTCAAGGGCTCCTTGTCACCATCTTCCCTATCACCCAGGCTCAAAACCCAAGGGTCACCATGACACGTCATTCTCTCATCATCCCCTTCATTACATCCAATCTGTTTCCGAACCCTTACAATTCTACTTGTGCCACAGCTTTCTCCTCTGACACTGCAAATAAGCAGGTGAAGGTTCTTATTTCCTCACACTTGTTCTAGAACAATAACCTGATTGATCTCCTTTCTTCAATTGGCTCACTCTAGTCCATCCCCTTCTGTTGCCAATGTGATTTTCCTAAAGTGCAGGTCTGACTAGATTATTTCCTTCTCCCCACTCCCATTCAGTAAACTCCAGTGGCTCCCTATTACTTCCATGATCAAGTATAAAATCTTCAGTTTGGGATTTTAAAGTCCTTCATGACTGGATCCCTTCCTACAGTCCCAATTTTCTTAAAACTTGTTTGCATCTGTATACTCTACAATCCAGTGATATTGGCTTCCTTATTATTCCTTGAATAAGATATCCCATGTCCCAGTTCCTTGCATTTTCATTGATTGTCTCCCATGACTGGAATGTTCTTTTCTCATCTCTTCTACTTGGCAGCTGTTCCAATAGAAATTAAGGTAAACTGAGGCATAAAGTCCTCAGCATGTTCAACTTATTGGTAAGGCTAACAGTTACCAATAAAATGGGAAGTCTTTAGCTCCTCAGCAAGCCAAAAGACCCTGATCAAGGGCAGACAAGATCATTTTTACAGACAAAAGGAGGAATATTAAAAGAAAAGATAGCATTATAGATAGGGAAAACAATATGATTGGTTACAAAGTTAGGTGAGAAGCATCATCTATGTGTATGGTAATTTGATTGCCTGGAAATTTGGAATGTGGCACTAGCAACAATCCCTCCTTCCATTTTGTCCCTATGGTGAGCTCATTGGTGGTGTCTACCTTCATGGCTAGTTAGTGTCACAGTGATAATAGACCAGGCTTTCTTGAAGGACACCAGTGTTGCAGAGATAACAGACCAGACTCCCTGGCAACCGCCTGCATCTTTCAAGGATAACAGCTTTCCTTGACTCAAGAGTAGAAGAGTGATTATCAGGAGAACTGAACTTCTAAACTTAAGTCAGAGACAATGAGTGATTTACAGGAAAGCAGAATTTCCAAACTTAACTCTGAGACAAACAAAATATAACTTGGTCTACCACCCAGGCAATATTCACAGCACTGAGGATGGCTATGAATATGTTGGTATGGTTCTCAATTGCACATTACAAAAAACTCTCCATATAAAAGGCAAAAGACAAACATTTATTCAGATAGCAGAAAGCCAGACCCCAGAACCAGAAAGTCAAATCCATCATAGTAGTCAAGAAATCAATATACTAGGCTAGGGTCAAAGGCATTCCCCCTCCTTCCTCCCCACCCCCAGGGACTTCCCACAAATAAACACTCAGGAACTTGTTGAGTCTGCTGGCCTGAGTCCTCTCTTCTCCAGTGACCACTCTCACTAACTTCCTCCTGGTTCTACTCCACCCTTCCTGTTCCATCCATTCAGCAAACTCTTCCCATGATATGTGACTTAGGCTTCCAGGTGATTTAAGCAGGTCACATGGGCCTATTAATGAATGGAAAAGATCTTTCTATTTAAATTGCTATTATATTTGGGCAGTTACAAAAATGTTGGCAGTGATGCAGAATGAAATCAATAACAAAATAGAATCAACTTGATTAACTTCTGCAAGAAGTCTTTCCTGGTCCCCTTTAATGCTCCAATTGCCTCCAATTTATCCTGTATATATCTTATTTGTATATAGCTATATGCATATTGTCTCCCACATTAAATTGTGAGTACCATGAGGACAGAGATTGCTTGTGCCTTCCTTTGTATCTCTATCTCTTACTACAGCACCTGGTACACACTAGGTACTTAATAAATGTCTTGATCAGAATTAAAGGAAAAATTAAAAATATTCGGAGACTAAATAATGTAATTCTGAACTGGTTAATCAAAAAGCAAATGATGAAAGCAATAGATCGTTTCATCAAATGAAAATGACAAATGAGACAATAATGACCAAATCTTACGGGATGCATCTATAGCAGTTCTGAGGTTAAATTTCTCTCTCTAGCTGCTTTAATTAACAAAAGAGAGGATGATCAAATTAATAAATTGGCCATGCAACAAAAACACTTAAAAAAAACCTCAACCCTCAAAACTAAGCAAAAAACTCTAAAAATTAAATAAATAAAACACAAACCTAAAAGCCAAAGGCCATTGAATTGATAAATAAAACTAGGATACACACACATAACTTATAAGAGAAAAATTTAGCTAATATGATTAAAAAATGAAAGGAAAACCAAATTGCTCATATTAAATATAAAAAAAGAATTTACAACAATTAAAGGAGAAATAAAGGAAATTATTAAAAACTGTTTGGCTTGTTATATTGCAACAAAACTGATAAGTTATAGCAAGTGGATGAACACTTAAAAAATAGAAAGTAATTATACACAGTAACAACCACAGTGTGCAAGAACTGTTTCTGATAGACTTAGCCCTTCACAGTAATTCAAGGACTTAAAATATTCTGAAAGGATTTCTGAGGCAAAATGTCATCCACATCCAGAGAAAGAACCATGGATTTGGAACACAGAGTGAAGCAGACTATTTTCCCTTGTTATTTTTAGTTTTGTTTTTTCTCATGGTTTCTTTCATTCATTTTAATTCATCTGTGCAATATGACTAATGTGAAAATGTGTTTAACAAGAATGTATGTGTAGAGCGCATATAAGATTGCATGCCATCTCAGGGAGGGAGGGGGAGAAAATTTAAAACTTATGGAAGTGATTGTTGAAAACTGAAAACAAATAAATTAATTAAATATTTTTAAAAAAATAGAAAATACTCAGATTAACAAAAAAAGGCTAATTAAATAATCCAATATCAAAAAAAAGAAATCCAACAAGACACAAATAAACTGTCCCCCCCAAAACTCCAGGACCAGATCTATTTATATGTGAATTCTATTAGACATGGAAAGAAAAATTAATTTCAATATTAAATAAATTTATAATAATATGCAAACTAAGAACTCTTCTAATCCCTATGATAAGAATATGGTTTTGATATCTATATTAGGGGGAGAGAAAGAAAGCTATAGACCAATATCCCTAATGAATACTTACTCAAAAAATTTAAATAAAGTCTTAGAAAGTAGGCTTTAACAACATATTAGAAAGAATATAAATTATGATCTGCTTTGGGTTATAACAGAAATTTAGAGTTATATCAACAAAAGGAAGTCTACATATAATAATTCACATTAATAAATATAAATTATAAAACTACATGACTATATCAGAATATGCTGAAAAGGTTTTTTGACAAAGTCCAGAACTTGTTTCTATTAAAAACTCTAGAAAGTAAAGAACTAAACAGAGCTTTTCTTAATATAGTAAATAATATCTATGTAAACCCAGGAACAAGCATATGTAATGGAGAAAATTTAGAGGCTTTTCCAATAAAATCAGGGGCAAATCTAGGATGCTCACTATTTCTTCTTCTATTTTAGCATAGAGGTAGGCATGCTATGTGTACCAATAACATAAGAAAGAGAAAGTGATGAATTAAATATAGGCAAAGAGGAAGCAAAATTACTACTTTTTGACTACAATATGATTTATTGAGAAAACCCCAAAGAGATAACAAAAAATGAATTCAAACAATGAATAGATTTCACTTGCCTCCTCCCTGCATTGTACAATGTGTTGCCTTCCTCCATTAGTATGTAAGCCCTTAAAAGCATGGTTTGTGACTCTTTCCATCTGCGTTTATATTCCCAACCTTTAACACAAATGAAATATTTAATAAATACTTTTTCTCATTTCATCTAATTTAACTGCATTTTAGTAGCTACTGGAGACTCAGGTTGTCCCCTTTTTTGTTTTTCAGTCATGTCTGATTCTTCTTGACCCTCCTTAGGATTTTCTTGGCAGAGATACTGAAGTGGTTTGCCATTTCCTTCTCCAGTTCATTTTATAGATGAGGAAAATAGGGCAAATAGGGTTAAGTGATTTGTCCAGGGTCACATAACTGGTAAGTGTTAGTGGATGGATTTGAACTCAGGGCCTTCTGACTCCAGGTCTGGTGCTCTATCCACTACATCACCTCACTGCACCAGGCTGTTCACTGGGAGAGGAATAAAAGTCCAAAAGACATGGGAGAGCTGAACTACGAAGTGAGCCCATGTTACCCTGATACATTAGTTGTAAATAAAAACGATTTGCATCGAGACGGATTTGTGATAGGCAGCTTAAATCATCTAAGAACAGAGTTACCATTGTATGACATTGGTCATTGAACAACTTAGAAACTAAGGACAAGAGTGTGAAAAATAGCAAGAAAATTGTTGGACTTGTACAGTATCCCATCTGGAGTCAGGAAGACTTGAGTCTGAATCCATCCTCAGACACTTACGGTGTGATTCTGGGAAAGTCAATTAATCCCTGTCTGCCTCAGTTTCCTCAGCTGTAAAATAAGGTAATACTGTCATATACTTCGGAGGGCTGTTGAAGGGATCAAATATTTGTAAAGTGTTCAGCACAGTGCCTGGTGCTTAGTAGATTCTCAGCTAAAACCTTTCTTCCTTTCTTATTTCCTAGATATGATAGATAAACTAGGTAAATTTGGGAGAGAATTACCCTCTCCTAACCAATTATAGCTTTAGGGGAGAATAGTTTATACATTTTTGTATACAGTTATTGTTTACTCTGTATTTTATAGCGTTTGTTGTTGAAATGTGGTTTTGAGTTAAAATGTGTTAATATCTGTGTATATTGCTGCATTTGTATATGCAATGTTTTCATATAATTTATGATAATAATAGCATGTTTGTAGCCAAGGCTTTTGAATATTGCTTCCTTTTAGGCTCACAATAATGCTGGGAGGTAGATGCTATTATTATCTCTATTTACATAAAGAATAAAGAAACCTTTCCTCAGTCATCCAGGTTGGCAACTTGAAATGATTCTTATCTTTTACTTCTTTCTAACATCCAATCAATCACCAAATTTTGTCAAGCTTACTGCCATCTTACAACATCTTCCATACTAGCCCAAGGTTGAATCAGTTTTTACCTAGATTAGTGCATTAACCTGCTTGTTGGACTCAAGTTCCAGTCTTTTCCCTTCTTTAATGAAGATAACGAAGCACATAGAGAGAGGGTAAGTGACTTGCCTAGAGTCACAAATCTGATAAGTGTCTAGGGTTGGATTTGAACTCAAGGTTTCCTGACTCGAGGGCAGTATTGTCTAATTGTTCTCATATTTGTGATTGGGTTGTGCATGCATGTATATGTGTACATATATGTATATACACATACATGTAGGTCATATCTATGCATATGTGGAGGTATCATGCATATAGGTAGATTATATATTTACATATACACATGTATGTAGGTTATATATTTATATAAATACATATAAGTAGTTATATATTTACATATATACATATATGTAGATTTTGTATATATGTACGTATACGTATGTATGTGTGTGTGTATATATATATATACACACACACATACATACACAACACAAACACAAATATAACAATTAGACAATACTTCTCCTGGAATCAGGAAACCATATATATTATATATAATATATACATATATAAACATACATACATAATATATGTATACACACATATGTATAAAAGTTCTCCCCAGAATATTTTGAACTCTCAAGACCTGAGAGAGGCCTAAAACCTGAATTTCGGGAGAAAGACATTTTTGCCCACTCTGAGGTTAACCTACCATAATGCCTTATGTTGTCTGGCATTTTTTTTACCCAGGACACACTTTTAATTTTTAACATTCTCTCCATCGCTTTCTTAAGTCTGGGCAACCAATAGAATGATAAATCAAACCCTGATTTGTAGTGTCTCCCTGTTTCTGACATACAAATGCCATACTGAAAATTTCAAAATTTCTTGAGAGCTGGTTAAAAATTTGAAGAAAGAATATCCAACAGAGAGGCCCTTCTGCTCCACTCAGAGTAGAAATTGAAGCATTGCTTGGTGAGATTTGGGTGAGATGCCAGAAATATTGATTCATGCTGTCTGTGTGCCAACTGTGTATGTGTTTGAATAACCCATATAGATATACATCTTACATGGGTGGACCCCCCCATCTGACATGTAAAATATTCAACTTTTTTTGGTTTGTGTCCCCTTCTTATTGAGGTTAAATGACTTGCTTGGGGTCACACAGCCATGAATCAAAACCAGGATATGAACCCAGCTCATCCTGGCTTTCAGCTGGCTTTCTATCCACACTTTAGGGCCATTGATCTAGAGCAGAAAACAGCCTGAGAGATCATCTACTGTAATAATCTGATTTTAGAGAGGAGTTTGGATCTGAGATCTAGAGAAGTAAAATCACCTGCCCAAGGTCACAGTCTGTTAAGAATCAAGGATGGAAAAGACACTAATCAAGGGGCTTGTGCTGAAGAAAAGCAACTGAGGATGAAGGTAGAGAAGCAGAGAAGACAGCAGGTGAGGTGAGAAGGGAGTGTTACCCATAGATGCCCTTCCCTTGACTCCCTGGTTGCAGAATTGCCCAAGAGTTTCTCTCTAGTATGGTGCCAAAGCATACCCACCTCTCTGGTCCAAAGGTGGTAGGAGCTGGCCTGCACTGTCAGCCCCCGCCCAGCTCCTCTCTCTTAGCCCATTTCTGTTCTTTGAGACTGGGGACCATGGTTCCCCTATAAGAGCAGGAGGGATTGAGACCAGGTGCAACTCTATGTAAGGGGTGATGGGGGAGTCTGCAGAACTGCAGAGTCCACAAACCTTCCCTCCCCCTGCACAAAGCCTCCCACAAGTTTACATGCATGACACAACTCCCTCCCCAATGCTCATCTGCCCTCTCCTACTGGCCACCTCTCTATATTGCAAACTGTCTCTTTTGTTGATCCCCTCCCAGCATGGCACACTTTCCCTCTCCTATTGCCTCCCTACATTGCATACTCATCCTCTCCCAGGGCTCCTCTGTCTGCTGCATTGCATCTGCCCCTCTCCTCCACACCTGGGCAATCCCTTGCCCATGAAACACAGTAACAGTGCCTCATCCAACTGTCTCTGTGAATCATGGGCTGCATAAATAGATATATGCTGACAAAGCTCCCTCCCTCCTACTTCCCCTCCTGTATAGGGATGAAGCTGCTCGCTGGGAAGCTAGGAGTGCTCAGTCACCATATTGGGTTGACTCTTAAGGAACTTAAGCATTTGTAATGCTTGTGTTAACAAGTGTGCCAGATAGAATCTCAGCTAGACAGAGTTTGAGCTGGATTGAATCTGAGTGCCTTCATGGAGGCAAGATGGAACTTAAATATAGAAATGACTGTAGGAGGGATCTAGGGTGATGGAAGGGGGAGTTTAGGGAGGGTCTTGAGGAGAAGACCAAGGAGGACCTCAATGGGACTGGGGTGACTGGTCAAGGCTTGCAAACAGCTGGAGGCAATCAGGAGATATCAGACAGTGGCAGGTCTGGGCCAGAAGCAGGTGTTGCCAGGTAGGCTGGGGTCCCACGTATGGTCTTGACAGATCACACCCAAGGAGGATCTTGATGGGAGTGTCTGGTAATAGGATCAAAGGATGGGGAGTGTAACAGAGACCTGGTAGACAATGTGACACATTGGTCTAAACCTAATTTGTACCAGATTTCTATCCAGTTTTCCAACAGTTTGTGTCAAATAGCGAATCATAATTCCAGCAGCTATGGTCTTTGCCTTCATTGAACATTGAAAAAATACAAGATTGTATATCATCATTGTGGAAAAACTTGTTATTTTGCATTCCATAAGTTGAAAAATGCACAATCCTGTTCCCTAAGTGGTGGGTATCTTGTCTGGAACTACATTCTTGAGATAAACTGCATGAAGGCCTTCCTGATATCCAGCTGACGTGAAAACTGACCTCTTCTCTGGTTTAAATAATTCTTCCTAATGTTGCAGAATGCTGCCTAAAAGCAGTGTATAAAAGAATGTGTTTTTTTAACCTTAAGTTTACACTAGATGCTTTCACCTCTAGACTTTATTTTTTGCATCAACTCCTGACTCTTGCTTGCTGACCCCATCCTTATGGACACACTAAGACTGGTACTAACCCCTGAGGATCAACCTCAAATTTAATTCCATCACACCACTACACTAGTACTGTTTGTTTGCTCTGTGTGTTACATAGCTAATGTGTTCTACTGATCAACCTCTTTTAAAAACCAAATCATTTTGATGATTACTGCTTTGTGGAATATTTTGAAATCTGGTACTGCTGGGGCTGCTTCTTTCCTACTTTTTTCATCATTTTCCTTAAGATCCTTGATCTTAAACCTCCCTTTGCAGCTACACAAGCTGCCTGATGCTCTAGGGGCAACTCTACCCTGAGGCAAACACCTAAGGCTAAATTCATTATTCAGTGATTAACATACTTCTGTCATACCCTCTCTGCCCTAATTATGATGAGACCTCAGCTGCTACTGCAGGAGCAATCTTCTCTCACTGACTACATTCTGATTCTCATCCCCTATTCTCCTCCAACCTCTCATTCTAAAGTTATCCACTCTTCCGCTGTGCTCTCTGTAATGCCTGTTGCTAAGGTAACAAAGCAGCTTTCATTTTTAAAACTTTCCCTTCCTCAGTCCCTGCATCTTCTTGCACTAACTGAGAAATGGCTCCTTCCCGATGATAAGACATGCTTGGCCACCCTTTCCAGCACTAGGTGCATTTTCACTCACTCCCTAATTCACTGGTCATGGTGGGAGGGCTGGAATAGTTTGTCACTTAGTACCTCTCAGCCACCTTCCTTTGTATTTTTAAAATTTATTTTCTTTTATATTCTTGACCTTTTATTCTTTCAGATGAATTTTATTATTTTTTCCAGTTTTATAAAATAACTTTTTGGTAAGTTGGTGTAGTATTGAATACATAAATTAATTTAGATAAAATTGTCACTTTTATTATATTGGCTCAGACTATCTGTGAGAAATTGATATTTTAAAAGTTGTTCAGATGTGACTTTATTTGTGAGAAAAGTCCTTTGCAATTGTGTTCATATAGTTACTGAGTCTGTCTTGTCAGGTAGACTCCCAAGTATTTTATATTGTCCATAGTTACTTTAAATGGATTTTTTCCTTCTATCTCTTGCAGCTGGCCTTTGTTGGTTGTATATAAAAATGTTGATGATTTATATGGGTTTATTTTATATTCTACAACTTTGCTTAAGTTGTTGATTATTTCAATTAGTTTTTCAGTTGGTTCACGAGGATTCTCTAAGAATGCAATCATGTCATCTGAAAAAAGTGGTCGTTCTGTTTTTCCTTCAGTTTATTTTTCTTCTCTTAGCTATAGCTAACATTTCTAGTATGATATTATTGAATGATAGTGGTGGTAATAGGCATTCTTGCTTCATGCCTGTTCTTTTTGGAAAGAATTCTAGCTTATCCCTATTACAGATAATGTTTGCTGATGGTTTTAGATAGACAGTACTTACCATTTTAAGGAAAGCTTCATTTACTCCTATACTTTCTAATGTTTTTAATAGTAATGAGTGATATATTTTGTCAAAAGCCTTTTCTGCATCTTTTGAAATAATCTTAGGGTTTTTTTATTGATATGGTCAATTGCACTGACAATTTTCCTAATTTTGAACCAGTCTTGCATTCCTGGTATAAATCCTGCCTGGTCATATTGTATGCTCCTTGTAATATATTTCTGTAATCTTCTTGCTGGTATTTTATTTAAAATCTATCTATATTAACTAGGGAAAGTATTTGGTAGTGTTCTTTCTCTGTTTTAGTTCTTCCAGTTTCAATATCAGCACCATATTTATGTTATAAAAGGAATTTGGTGGGGCTCTTTCACCTATTTTCTAAATGGTTCCTATCATATTGCAATTAGTTGGTTTTTAAAGATTTGATAGAATTAGTTTGTGAATCCATCTGGCCCTGAGGACTTTTTCTTAGGGAGTTCATTGATGGCTTGTCAATTTTTTTTCTAAGATGCGGTTACTTAAGTATTCTCTCTCCTTTTCTGTTAATCTGAGAAATTTATATTTTTGTAAATAATCATTGATTTTGCTTAGATTGTCAGACTTATTGGCAAATAACTGGGAGAAATATTTCCTAATCATTGCTTTAATTTCCTTTCCATTGGTGGTGAATTCACCATTTTAATTTTTGATACTGGTAATTTGGTTTTCTTCTTTCTTTTTTCAAATTAAATTAACCAATAGTTTATCTTATTTTTTCCCCCATAAAATCAGCTTCAAGTTCTATTTTTAGCTTGAAAGTTTTTTTTACTTTCAATTTTATTAGTCTCACCTTCAGTTTTCAAGATTTCCAATTTGGTGTTTAGAGATTTTTAATTTGTTCTTTTTCTAGTTTTTTTTTTAGTTGTATGCTCAATTGATTTATCTGCTCTTTCTCTATTTTATTATTGTAAGAGTTTAGAGATATAAAATTGCCCTTACGTATTGCTTTGGCTATATCCCACAAATTTTACTATGTTGTCTTTTTGGTATTGTTATCATTCTCTTTAATGAAATTAGTGATTCTTTCTATGATTTGTTCTTTGACCCACTCATTCTTTAGGATTAGATTATTTAGCTTCCAATTAATTTTTAATCTATGGGGGGCGGAGCCAAGATGGCGGAGTAGAAGGACGCACATTTACGAGCTCCGAGCCCACAACCCATGGAATTGAGGTAAAAGGAGATCCCCATAAATTCTGAATCTCTGCAGGGGGTGCATAAACATAGGGGAAGAGATTTCCGTTCCACTGAACCCTGGAAAGCCGTCCCCGGGGTCCATCGCACTCCGGAAAACGGACCCCACCCCCACCCCTGGCCGCGACCCAGAGAAGCTGACCCGAGCAGACTTCAGAGAGGAAAGCTCTGGGGGAAGCTCCGGCAGCCGGGAAAGTCCCTCCGCTCACAGAAGCTACAGGTCAGTGAAAAAGAAAGCCGGGCTGAAGGAGAGGGGAAGCGGGGCGTCTCCGTGACTCGGGCCTCCTCAGGAGGAAGCTGTGGCGGCAGAGACAGGGGCAGGAAGCGGCGGAGGCAGAGGCGTGGGCGGGCGGCTGAGGCGGCAGCGGCCCGGGACTCAGGAATCCCCCAGCAGCAGGTAGGATCTTCAATACTGAAGGTCTTTCCAACCTGAGGGAGCCGAGCAGGGGAGACGGCCCTGCCCCCACCCTGCTCTACTGCTGAACGCCTCTGAATAAAACCCCCAAGGGAGCTGAGCACAGCAGGCGGGGCCCCCCACCCCGCCCCCACCCGCTCAGTTCCTGAAAGTCTCTGCGGAAAGCCCCTGAGGGCCCAAGCTTAGAGGACGGCCCTGCCCCCACCCCTGAGCCAGAACTAAAGCTTGCCACGGGAAAGCGCATTTGAATCTCAGAGGCCAAGCACTAGCTGGGCGGATCCAGGCGGGGGTGGAAAGGAATCTCAGAAGTCAAGTAACTAGCTGGGAAAATGCCTAGAAAGGGGAAGAAAAATAAGACTTTAGAGAGTTTTTTTCAACAAATGCAAATGATTCCGACCTTCCGATCTGATGGGGAGGACGAGAACGTATTTTTCCCATCAGGGAAAGATGTGGAGGGCGGGGCCTCAGTACCCCAGACACCCCAGGGGGGTGTTGGGTGGGCTCAGGCCTTGGAAGAGCTTAAAAAGGATTTTGAAAAGCAAGTTAGACAGGTGGAGGAAAGACTGGGAAGAGAAATGACAAAGATGCAAGAAGAGTATGAAAAAAAGGTCAATATCTTGGTAAAGGAGACCCAAAAAAATGCTGAGGAAATTAACACCTTGAAAAATAGGCTCACTCAATGGGCAAAAGAGGTTCAAAAAGCCACTGAGGAGAAGAATGCATTCAAAAGCAGAATGAGCCAAATGGAAAAAGAGGCTCAAAAGCTCACGGAATTTAATAGTTCTCTCAAAATTAGAATGGAACAGATGGAGTCTAATGACTTTACGAGAAACCAAGAAATCACCAAACAAAACCAAAAGAACGATAAAATGGAAGAGAATGTGAAATATCTCATGGGAAAAACAACTGACCTGGAAAATAGATCAAGGAGAGACAACTTAAAAATTATGGGACTACCTGAAAGCCATGATCAAAAAAAGAGCCTAGACATCGTCTTGCATGAAATTATCAAGGAAAACTGCCCTGAGATTCTAGAACCAGAGGGCAAAATAAGTATTGAAAGAATCCATCGATCACCACCTGAAAGAGATCCAAAAAGAGAAACTCCTAGGAACATTGTGGCCAAATTCCAGAACTCCCAGCTCAAGGAAAAAATCTTGCAAGCAGCCAGAAAGAAACAATTCCAGTACTGTGGAAATACAATCAGGATAACCCAAGATCTAGCAGCTTCTACATTAAGGGATCGAAGGGCGTGGAATAGGATATTCCAGAAGGCAAAGGAACTAGGACTCAAACCAAGAATCACCTACCCAGCTAAACTGAGTATAATACTTCAAGGGAAAATATGGTCTTTCAATGAAACAGAGGACTTTCAATCATTCTTAATGAAAAGACCAGAGCTGAAAAGAAAATTCGACTTTCAAACACAAGAATGAGAGGAAGCATGCAAAAGTAAACAGCAAGGAGAAGTATTAAGGGACTTACCAGAAATGAACTGTTTGCATTCATACAGGGAAGGACAATATTTCTAACTCTTAAAACTTTTCAGTATCTGGGTGGTTGGTGGGACCACACATACACATGTACACGCATGCACACACATACACACATGCATTCACATGCAGAGACAGAGAGCACAGATTGAACTGAATAGGATGGGACCATACCTTAAAAGAAATTAAGGTAAATGGTGAGAGAGAAATGTAGTGAGAGGAAAGAGGGGGAAATGGAAGGGGGTAACTATATGTCATATAAGAGGCAAGTAGGAGATTTTTTTAGTGGAGGGAAAAAGAGGAGAGCTGAGGAAAAACAAACAAACAAACAAACAAACAAAAGTTTACCCTCATCACATTTGACTAAACGAAGGAGTGAAATGCACACTCATTTTGGTATGAAAACCTATCTTACAGTATAAGAAAGCGGGGGAGAAGGAGATATTGGGGGGGGGATGATGGAAGGGAGGGCAAAGGGAGGAGGGAGTAATTGAAAGTCAACACTTGGGGAGGGACAGGATCAAAGGACAGAAGAGAAACAATGAGGGGCAGGTTAAGAGGGATGGCAATTCAGTTAGTCTTACACAACACGACTATCAGGAAGGTCATTTGCAAAGCTACACAGATATGGCCTATAATGAATTGCCTGCCGTACCAAAGGGAATAGGTGGGGAGGGAGGGATGGGAAGAATTTGGAACTCAAAGTTTTAGGAACAATTGTTTAGTATTGTTGTTGCAACTAGGAAAGAAGACATACAGTTAATGAGGAATAGAAAATCATCTGGCCCTACAGGAGAAAAGAGAAGATAGAGACAAGGGAAGGGAGGGATGACAGAAGAGAGGACAGATTGGAGATAGGGAAAATTAGATTGCTTGGGGTATTGGGGTGGGGGGAGGGGAGAAAAGGGGAGAAAATTTGGAACCCAAAAATTTGTGAAAATGAATGTAAAAAGCTAAATAAATAAATAAATAAATAAATAAATTAAAAAATAAAAAAAAAAAAATTTCTCCAAAAAAAAAAAAAAATTTTAATCTAGCTTTCCAGTGCCCTTTAATGAGCATAATTTTTACTGTATTATGATCTGAATTTAGAAGCTTTTCTACATTTGATTGTGAGGTTTTTATGCCCTAATACATAGTCAATTTTTGTGTAGGTGTCCTGTACTACTGAGAAAAAAAAGTATATTCTTTTTTAAATTCCATTCACTTTTCTCCAGAGGTCTATCATATGTAACTTAGAAAAGTTAGAATTTTAGAAAAAATTCTATTCACCTTCTTTAGGATTTACTTTGTGGTTACATTTTTCTAGTTCTGAGAGGGAGAAGTTGAGGTTCACTACTAGTATAGTTTTACTGTCTATTTCCTCCTGTAACTTAATTAGCTTCTTTAAGAATCAGGATGCTCTACCATTAGGTGCATATTTATTTATTGTTCATATTACTCCATTGTCCATGGCACGTTTTTAGCAAGGTGTAGATTCCTTCCTTAACTCTTTTAATTGGATTTATTTTTGTTTTTGTTTTGTCTGAGATTATGATTGCTATTCCTGCTATTTTTTTAACTTCAGCTAAAGCATAATAGATTCTGTTCTACTCCCTTACCTTTATGCTGTGTGTGTTTTTCTGCCTCAAGTGTTTTTGTTGTAAACAACATATTGTAGACTTATAGATTTAATCCACTCTGCTTTTTGCTTCTGTTTTATGCATGAATTCATCCCATTCACATTTAAATTTATTATTACTATGTATTTCCCTCCATCCTATTTTTATTTATATTTTTTCTCTTTCCTTTTACCATTTCTCTCCTCACCAGTGTATTGCTTCTGATGAGTGGGTGCCCCCCTCTTCCAACTCTCCTGCTTCCTGTAATGGCAAGATAGGTTTCTATATCCAATTGATTGCATACATTTTTTCTTCTTTGAGCTAATTCTAATGAGAGTAAAGTTCAAGTGATGCCTATCACCCACCCCATCCCCATCCTCCTCTCCACTGTAGTAGGTCTTTTTACCTCTTCATGTGAATTTACTCATTCTACCTCTCCATTTCTTCTGTCCCACTGTAATCCTCTTTCTCACCTCTTAATCTTTTTTTGTGTCATCCCATCAAAGTCACCTTATTCCCTCATCCTCTGTCTGTGTATACTAACTGCACTAATAGTGATACAGATCTTAACAGTTATAAGTATCATCTTCCTGTTTAGGGATACAAACAGTTTAGACTTATTGAATCTCTTATGTTTTCTCTTTCCTCTTTACCTTTTTTATGTTTTTCTTGAGTTTTGTGTTTGAAAATAACTTTTTTTTGGGTTCAACTTTGGTCTCTTCATCAGGAAAGCTTGAAAGTCCTTTATTTCATTGAATGTTCATTTTCCCCTTGAAGGGTTATGCTCAGTTTTGCTGGGTAGGTAATTTTTGGTTGTAATCCTAGCTCCATTACCTTCCAGAATATCATAGTCCATTTATTATAGCACATCCAGTCCTTTAACGTAGAAGCTACTAAGTTCTGTGTAATCCCAATGGTGGTTCCACACTGTTTGAATTTTTTCTTTCTAGCTGTTTGCAAGATTTTCTCCATGATCTGGGAGTTCAGGAATTTGGCTATAATGTTCATGGGAGTTTTCATTTTGGGATCTCTTTCAGCACATGATTGCTGAATTCTTTCAGTGTCTATTTTACCCTCTGGTTCAAGAATACCAGGGAAGTTTTCTATGTCCAGGTTCTTCTTTGATCATGGCTTTTGGGTAGTCTAATAATTCTTAAATCATGTATTTTGGATCTATTTTCCAGGTCAGTTGTTTTTTCAATGAGATATTTCACATTTTTTTCTATTTTTTTCATTCTTTTGATTTGGTTTGATTGATCTTTGATGTCTCATGGAGTCAATAGTTTCCACTTGTCACTTCTAATTTTTAAAGAGTTATTTTCTTCAGTTAGATCTTTTACCTTCTTTTTCACTTGGCTAATTCTTCTTTTTAAGGAGTTGTTTCTTTAGTAAATATTGATACATCTTTCCCCATGTTTTGGTGCTTCCTTTATCAAGCTGTTTACTCTTTTTTTTTGTGATTCTCTTGCATTACCCTGTTGGTTATATGTATAAATTAATATAAATTAATTACCTTCTTTGGGCCTCCGTTTCTTTCTCTGTAAATTGTATTTCCATCCTAGATCTTCATGACTCCCTCAGAGAGTCTTCCCAGCTTTCTCCACGTGGGATGAAGTCATCAGTGGCACTCTGCATATTCTAGTTCCCCTTAGAGTGGCAAAGGCAGTTAGTGGTCCAAAGCAATTGTGCCCGTCTGTAGCCCCTAACAGAAGCTGCCATGTAGTGATTTTGGAGGTGGAAGTAGATGCGCCTTTCCTCACCCTTCATGGAAGTCACATATTATCACCTGGAGAATCTCAACCAACAGTGTACCAATCATAAGCTATCCCCTGTGAACTTCATTTTAATGCTTCTGTCATCACCTAGGGAGATGATAAAAGGCACCAGGCAGGATTGCCACCTCACAGGAAAATGCCAAGCTCTTTCAGCAGTGAACCACTACATGGCTAGAAGCAGCCAGACATTGTCATCTCCAAGGCACCCAAATGTTGATTCACATGTTGTGCCAAAGCAGGCAGGGCATATTTTGTCTGTGTTTGTCTCTGGGTTTGTGTTTGGGGGAAAGGACATGTCCATTATAGTCTCTAAGTGACCTGCTAAGAGCAAGAAATGGTCTTTCTTACTGCCTTTGACTCAACTATCCAGTTCTCGTGCATGGCTCCCACTCCCCTGATTAGGGAGAATTCTCCATAGCCAAGCTCATATCTCCAACTGTTAGTCTCTGCCCATCTTAGTACCATACTGAGCACTATCCCTTTCTATCTCTAATTCTAGGAACTATAATCACACCCAAAGTGTTATTTTTGAAAGGGATGTTCCAATGAATAATTATAGTGTTCTAGACCCCATCACTGTGATTTCCCAATCTAAGACACCTCTCTTTGATTACAACTTCCTCCTAAGTATATTCTCTAATGAGATGGAAACTTTGATGAGGCCAGAGACTATGTGTTCTTGTGCATTTGTATCCTTAGCTTTTCGCACAATGATTCACACAGAGGAAATGCTTAATAAGTGGTTTTTGTTCATTCAGATTGTCTTCTTGGTGGGGTGGAGGGGGTCATGGAGGGTGACTACTCTCTGAGGCCAGAGGAGATAAGGTTTGTAACATATACAATAATGCTTTCCATGGATCAAGGTGTCATCTAGGGACAGCATCCCTCAAGGAAGAATAACAAAATGTGTATGCAGGAGAAAGGGCCTCTTGGGATACAGGATTTGCAGATCAGGAATGAAGACAGGTCAAGGGATTCTTAGATGGAGGAGGGTATAGATTTGAGGTGGGAAAAATTAGAGTTCATGCTGGGCAGAAAGGGCAGGACTCCCCACCTGAGTAGTGGGAATGGCTGGGAGACCACGGAAGGATGTGAGGTTGTGGTTTGTCTTTCATTCTTCAAGAGGAATATGACCTCAGGGAGAGGATGACATGACTTGCATTTGACTTTGATTTGAGTGAGAGAGGGCTGTGCAAAGTCACCAACCTCACTTTCTCCACCAGAGCCATGTGGGTCCATTGGCCAGATATCAATCAGGATAACTGGAGAGTGCCCAGGATGCAGTGGGAGACCTTGGCTTGGAAGGAGTGGGACAAGGGGAAATATGGAAGGTCAGAACATTCAATTACAGGCAGGAAGGTCTGACTTTCAGAGTAGAAAGAAGGGAGGTGGTGGTATGATGGGGATAGTTAATTCAAAGAGATGAGCAGCTCCAGGGGTGTTGGACCAGGTGAAGTGGAGATGGAGCTCCTGGGGTTGAGCTTTGTGGCTTGGAAAATCCAGGGGTTATGGGGGTCATTTCCATGTCCACTAATTTCTAGAAATCTAAGTGTAGAGTATGAGGCTGAGAGGAAAGCAGAGACTTGAGTTTTGGACCCTGGAGGTCAGGGAGAGGTGGCAGGGAATGAACACCCACCTGGCAGCAAGTGCTCTGACTTGGGACCCTTCAGTTTAGTACTGAGAATAATGAGAGCTGGAAGGGGGGTTGTATGAGGCCCCCACAAAGACCAGGGTATCAGGGGCAGGTGGCCTGGAGAAGAATTCATGGACCCAAGCATTATTGAAGTCAAGGTAAAGATTTATTATGCTTTTCAACAGGCAAGCATTCTTAGGGAACCTTCTACCTTAGAGGGATACAGGTAAGATTTGTATAGGATGTTTTAGAGTGAAACATATGTCAAATATAGTAACTAGGTGTTTTGGGGTGGGATTAGAGAGTGGTTAAGGAGTGGTCAGTTCTTAAAGGAATATGCACTTTTGGTATCTACTGTGCAGGTGTTTTACCCAAAGTTCATCAGAAAATAGTCCAAGGAGGGGTTATCCGGAGATGTGGCTTTAGGCTTGAAATGTTACTAAGTCAACCACCAGTCAGGGTTGGCTCAGAAATAGCAGGCTACTCTCATCAATGTCTTGTTAGAGAAGAAGAATGTAAGGGGGTATATCTATATCCAAGTCTAGGATACATATGATTGGTCAGCGAGAGTAGTAAATGTTGTTATGACCCAGTGCACAGCCCATTCAGCCAGTACACAGTTGGTTCAAACTAATAAATTCTACAGGTGCAGATGGCTGCTGTATCAGTAAGGGGGATAACGGTTGTTGCTGGGGTAGGCTGTGTCCTTGGGTTGGAGAAAAACTGCCTGAGATAGTATTTTGAGGTTAGGGAGAAATGTGATTTTTAAAGAGAAATGTGATTTTAGAATTGGGACCCAAGCACCCCATCAAGAGGTTGGATTGGAGGCAAGCAGGACTTCAAGGACTTCAGAGGAGGGGCAGCTGGAGTGGGGCTTGAGGAGGGCATGGGGTGCTGAGACAGAGGTAGACTCCCCCCTCAGTGACCAACTAGTGAGGCCCTGCCTTTGCAAGTGCAGCCCTGACCACCTCCTATAAGAATCCTTTGTGTCTGGGAGTGGGAGTTTATCTCCAGTTGATCCAAGACTGAGCCCCAAACAAGACTCAACCTAGATCCTGAGGTCTGAGCCCTAGCTTCAGCTCCCGCCTGCCTCTATCAGCCCTCTTCTCCTCTGTCTTCCTCCTATCTGACCTCCAGGTGAGTCTTTCCCCCTTCCTTGTCTGGATTAAGGCATCCTGCCTTCATCCTGTCCCCTCCACATCCTTAGAAACTGGGAGTCCCATCCACCTACTCCCCACAAAAGGGATCTAGGCCTGTTTCCTCCCTGTTCCAAGGTCCATCATTCTTACCAGGTATCTGGTTCCCCCTACCTCCTTACCACTCTCTTCTATCAACTGAAACCCAGGTATGCTACAACCCCAACTCCTCTCCCCCTTCCCGTCCTGATACAGAGATGCTCTTGCCCCACTATGCCCCTTAGCATTGTTACGGTGCCCAGGGTGTCTTACCCACCCCATTGAAGATGATGTGTCTATTTTCCTAGCCCAGATCTCCTATCTCCCTCACTCAACTTCTTTCACAGACTCCATTTCCATACCAGGACTCAGAATTTCTCTTCCAGCCTCCCGCTCACTTTGGACCCTTTTTCCTCATCCTGGGTTCTCTCTAGTATCCCTCCTGCCCCAACACCATCAGACTGCTCTCCATCCTCTCTCCAATTCCCTTATTCTAAGTAGAGATTTTGTCTCTAAGATCCAACCTGGCTGTGACCATTCCCAGAGTTACATATCCCAAGGCCCTTCCCATCCTTAACCTTCCCCTCCTTTCTCCTTGATTCAGTGATCAGTCAGGTTTCTAGATCAAAGGTTCTTAACACGGGGTCCATGCCCTTCGTTTTAAAAATATTTGGATAAATATATTATAAAACAATTACGTTCCTTTATAATTTTTGCATTTAAAAACATAATTCTTCCTTAAAATGGAATTGACAGAACACTGAGCTGGAAGTCATGAGATCTGCTTTAAATCCAAGCATTCATATTAACTAGCTATTTGTGAGAAATATTGTTTGCTGTTTTGAGCTTTAGTTTCTCCATCTGTAAGATAAAGAGGGATGACTAGAGGATCTCAGATGTATGTTTTAGGCCTGTAATAATGATTCCATGGTTCTAGCACGGCAATCATATTGCTAAACATCTGCCTAACCACCCTTCTATGCATTTATATTCCTAAAACTACATGACTTTAAGCTTAGCTGACCCTTTGATAAAACATCCTTTTGAAAATTTTTCTTCATTTATTTGTCCGACTTATGGAGACTAGAAGAATTTATGACCAAATATGAGATAGAGAATATTGTGTAATGCAAAATGGATAACTTTGATTACATGGAATTGTAATGTTTTTGTGCAAAGTCAATGTAACCAAGATTAGGAGGGAAGCAGAAAACTGGGAAAGAATTTTTACAGCTAGTATCTGTGATAAAGGCTTCATTTCTAAAATATATATTGAACTCAGTTAAATGTTAAAGAATACAAGTCATTCCCCAATTAATAAATGGTCAAAGGATATGAACAGGCAGTTTTCAGAGGAAGAAATTAAAGCTATCTATAGTCACATGAAAAAAACCTCTAAATCATAATTGATTAGAGAGATGCAAATCAAAACAACTCACACCGATCACATTGGCTAACATGACAGAACAGAAAAATGATACATATTGGGGAAGGTGTAGGAGGGTTGGAATACTAATTCATTGTTGATGGAGCTGTGAGCTGATTCAATAATTCTGGAGAGTAATTTGGAACTGTGCCCAAGGGCTATAAAATTTGCATACCTTTTGACCCAGCTATACAGCATCTAGGACGTATCCCAAAGAGATCATAAAGTTGGGAAAAGGACCCACATGTACAAAACCATTTATAGCAGCTCTTTTTGTGGTGGCCAAGAACTGAATATTGAGGGGATACCCATCAATTTGAGGAATGGTTGAACAAGTTGTGGTATATGAATGCAATGGAATACTATTGTGCTATAAGAAATGATGACTAGGCAGACTTCAGAAAAACCTGGAAAGACTTATATGAACTGTTGCTGAGTGAAGTGACCAGAACCAGGAGAACATTATATACAGTAATAGCCATGTGTGAGAGGACTATTTTTGATAGACTCAGCCTTTCATAGCAAAAAGGACCTAAAATATTTCCAAAAGACTCATGATGCAAAATGACATCCACATCTAGAGAAGGAACTATGGAACACAGAATGAAGCAGATTAAATTCTCTTTTGTTATGTTCTGTTTTTCTCATGGTTTCTCCCATTCATTTTAATTCTTTTATGCAACATGACTAATGTAAAAACGTGTTTAATAGGAATATGTACAGCCCATATAACATTGCATGCCATCTTAGGGAGGGAGTAGGGAAGGAGGGGGAGAAAATTTGTAACTTAAGGAAGTGATTGTTGAAAACTGAAAACAAATTAATAAATTTTGAAAAAAATAAATAAAATAAAAACATTATTCTGAGAAGGGGCTCATAGGCTTCATCAGTTTGCCAAAGGAATCCATGATGCAAAAAAGATGGAGAAATTCCTGGTCTAGACACAGGATCCTTTTTGTGGGGGGTGAGGCTGAGATGGGAGAGATTGTAAGGGCAAAGGCAATGGAGGTAGAAATCTGTTCAGACCTTTTACATTTTCAAAGTTGCTTTGATTGGAGTCTCTCCCCTGATGGAAAGGCCTGAGGCTTTTATCCTCCTTGGTCTCTTAGCCATTTCAGGCTCTTATAGAGAAAGTCAGTAACCTGCCTGCAAGAGAAAAAAAAAAGATTTTCCTCCTCCCCTGGGAGCCTCCTCCTTTCTGAGTTCAGCTTTTAAGGGTCCAAGCCTAATCCAAGACAGAAGCTTGGAGATCAGAAGGAATGACCTCTGGGACCCAGAGGATTTCAGTCCACAGACTTGACAAACATTAGCACACATGAACATTTCCATAAACAGAGAACAGCAGAAGGAGATATGAATCTGTCAGTTTCTATTTTGAATATATGTTTATACACAGACACACACATATTCATTTAAACATACATACAAAATGTAGTAACACTGCCTGTTTCTCACTCTCCTCATATGAACTTCCTTCTGCTCATTTCTTTATTTTTTTTAACTGTTTTATTGGTTGTTCATCTCCAATCTCTTACTTCAGTATGTTGCCCTCCCCCCCCACAACCCCCCCTTTTCTGAATGCTCCCTCTTGTGGCAAACAA
Organism: Bettongia penicillata ogilbyi; assembly: GCA_023548195.1. Classification (NCBI taxonomy): domain Eukaryota; kingdom Metazoa; phylum Chordata; class Mammalia; order Diprotodontia; family Potoroidae; genus Bettongia; species Bettongia penicillata. Next base: position 823,143 of record JAJHZJ010000317.1, on the reverse strand, counting down.
CAATATTACAAACTAATTTATATGGGGAAAGCCCTGACCAGAGTACTGAAATGTTTCTCAACTATTTTCCTTTACATTATCATAGTCTGTGTATAAATGTTCTGGTCCTGCTTACTTCATGCTTCCTCAATTCACACAAATCTTCCTAAATCCCTCCCATTCCCTCTTTCTTAGGATACAATGCCCTTCCAACCAGATTTTATGTTGGCATTTTTGACAGGAATATTAACAGTCAACAGTCTGGTCCAGTGCCTGACCCCACACACTCCACCCTTTCTTAAACATAGGCCGGTGTATGACACATTCAAATAGCTCCCTTAATCAGGAAGATTTTCTTTCAATCTAACCTAATTTCACCTCTTTCTAACTTCCCCCTATAGTTTTTTGTTCTGCCAAGCACAGAAATCTTCCTCTCTGACTGCTCTTAAGATAGTCAAAGACAGCTGTCATTCACATCTCACAGAGCTCTTTTCTCAAGATAAAAGCTCCAAACTTCCTTCTAAACCTAATTCTCAATAGCCCAATGTCATAATCCACCACCAACCTTATCACCCTCCTGGGGATGTGCTCTGCCCCTTCCAAGAATCTTTCTGAAATATAAAATCTAGATTGCAGAACTAAAGTTTAGAGAGGGTCTGACCAGAGCAAACAGGGAGTGCAAGGTACCTGCCTTTGTGTCCTGGATCTCTCATAGTGAAGCCTTAGATGGCACTAGCTTTGGGGATGTTAGTATAACACTCTTGATACATGTTGGGCTTGTAGTCTTCTCTGATCTATTTCAGGTGAGCTTTGGTGTAGTCATACCCCTCCTATCTTATATTTGGGAAGGTGCATGTCTATTCCGAAGTGCAAGAATTTACATTCATCCATGTTAGACTTAATCTCACCAGAGCTGTGTGAATGGAGAGAAGGAAAGAATGAAAAGATCAGACACAATGGATGTTGAGAAGATAGAAATAACAAATTTCATCATCTGATTGGATATCAGTGAGGTGAAAGAGAGTGAGGAGCCCAGGGCAATGCTGAGATTTTGAACCTAAGACAATGAAAGGCTGGTGGGGCCCTGGGAAAAAACAGGAATGCTTGAATTTTTATTGTTTCATCTGTGCATTAAACAAGTTATTTCTATTTTTTGTAACTGGAACCAAATATTTAGATGACTGCCATTCTGTCTTGTAAGTATGAAATCAACAGTGCTTCCCTCCCCTCTATTTTTGTTTTTCCACTATTTCTCTTGATATTCTAGGTCTTTTGTTCCTTCAAATGAAATTTATTGCTTTACCTAGCTCTGCAAAGCATGTTTTTGGTGGATTGGTTGGTGTAGCATTAAATCTTTAATTTAACTTTGGTAATACTGTCATTTTCCTTATAATGACACAGTCCATCCATTAGCCCTACATATCTCTCTGGCAACTTAAATTATTCTTTATTTCTTTAAGGAACACTTTCTAGTTGATAGTATCATTGTCAACAGATGACAGTATATTCCACAATAAATTCTACATGGATATGACCTGAATATTAAGATCATAAGACAAAAAAATTGAGAAGAGCCTCAGATAATACTTTATACAACTAAAGGAGGAAATGAATTTTTAATTAGATAAGGGACAGAAGCATTTGCAAAAAAATGAAATGGATCATTTTGATTGCATGAAATGGAAATGCTTTTGCACAAACAAAATCAAGGCATCTAGGATAAGAAGGGAAGCAGTCATTTGGGGAAAAAAATCTTTGTCAAATATTTCTCAGATAAGGCTTTGGAATTCAAGATGTTAGTTGTTAGACAACTCATAGCAGCAGAATAGATCAAAAGGCATCCCTCAGTACCTCATGGCTCAAAGGATATGGATAGGGTTCTCAAAAGAATTGCAAACAATTAACAATTCTGTAAAGAAAATTCCAAATACAGCAATAAATGAAAATTAAAACCACACTAAAGTTTCATCCCACATCTATCGAATTGACAAGAATGACAGAAGATAGGGCTAGCCTATATTGGAAAGATTGTAGAAAGGCAATTCACTTTTGTATTCACTTTTGGTATTGCTGTGACTCAGCACAACCATTTTGTAAAGCCATTTGGAATTATGCGGATCAAGTGGCTAAACTGTAAATCCCCTTTGACCTAGAGATTTTGCAGCTAGGCATATACCCTAAGAAAATTACTATAAAAAAAGAAAGGCCTCATATATTCCATAAAGGGTTACAACTAGAATTTTCATAGTTGAACATAACAGGAAACAGAACAGATGCCCATTGGTTTGGGAAACTATTTTACATGAAAATAATGGAATATTATTGAGTCATTAGAAACAGTGAATTTGAGGAATATAGAGAAGCATGTAAGAAACATGATATGATGTGACATAAGAAGATTCCAACATATACTATACATAAGACTAACTATATTATACAATATAATAACTTGTGATTAAACAGTAAAAATCTTTTTAGTTAAAAACTTTTTTTTTATAAAGGATAGTTCTGTGGGAAGTGGCATATATGGGAGAAATCTATGCAACATGAGACAAAAGGCATTAGTAAAATTTTTTTTTTAAAAGTCTCCATCTTTGTCATGTTAGATCAAATAAGTCTCAGGAAAGAAACAATATAAGATTTTCCCCTCTCTTCATTAATCTTAGAGAATCTTCTTTGCAAACTACTTTGTTCTAGCCAGGTTGTCATAAACTATTTATATAATTCTCTTGAAGACGGTTTCTTGAATATAACACTCAGGACAGTCGATAAAGAAGTTGCTTTACATCACCTTCCCTCTCTGTCTTCTCCACAGATGCTCATAGAGCCGAAAAGATCTCGAATATGTCACACTTTCTCTCTGACTCCACAAGGGCAAGTATTTGACAAGAAGACATTTCTCAACTCTCTTCCAATTGCTGACACAGAGTGTTTTTCTCATCATCTGATTCATTCTTACCGATGATGGTTTCACAGGTTGGTTCTGACACTCATCCTGGGCTGCCCTGGCCAAGTTATAGTCAGCTGCCTTTTATGGGGCTTGTTTTCTCCTCTGTAAATGGTATGCTGTATGGAACTGGTTGGTTGGTCGTTGTCCTGCATTCTTGATGAGGACCAATGACATCACTATGCTAGAGTCAAGTTTTAGCATGTCTGATTGTGGCTGATCAGATCAATATGAGCTCAAAATACTTCAATTCTGCTTTGCTCATATAGCACAGTACATTTTCTGATAAGGGCAAGTGATGCTGAGCACTTCTGTGCCCATGTCTCCCCTGTCACACAATCACCTAGATCATTGCCAAAGTCTAAGCCTCTAAATCCTTTAGTGTTTCAGAAATGTGTGACATTCAAGGATGTTGCTATGTTCTTTGGTCAAGAGGGGTAGTGCTCCTTGGATTATTCACAGCAGAAGCTGTATGAGGATGTCATGCTGGAGATATCTCAGAACCTGCTCTCCCTTAGTAAGGATGATTTGCCATCTGATCCCACCAGTGCCCAGGAATTTGAAACCTTCTGTTGAAAGGGATTGCCTTTGCCCCTTTCCCAACTACTTGGTGAAGTGTGTCAAACATTTATGCATGGTTGAAAATGAAAGATGGCTAGTTCCTTCCTGTGGAAGAGACAGAAACCTTCTGTTTCCTGTTCTCATATCAAAGCTCCTCCTTGCCTTGTCTAATAGGAAAATGGGAATTTCTTTTGTTACTCCTCAGGTAGCCTCTTCCCAATTTTAGGGAGTTTTAGGTCAAAGATGGAGTCAGAATTACAGACTCTCAGAATGAGATGTGACCTCAGGGTCTAAGTCCCACTTGGACAATAATTTCACTGGTCAATGAGCTTTTCTTTGTGGACTTCTGGTGCAGGGAACCCACTGGGTCTTGTTGCAGCTCCTTCCCCCATGGGAAGTATATCATCCTTAGGGTACTGCTTTTGACATCAAGTCACAATTTGCATTCCACCAATGCTGGTCCTACTCTTAGGGCCTTATGACAGCAAGTCTGGCCTTACTCTTTCTTGATATTTCCCTTAAATTCCACTAAGAATGTCAGAAGTTATAGAGACTTTCTATCCTTTCCAGAGGGAGATGGAAAAAAACCCAATTCTGTGATTTCAGTTGGCTCTGTGACTTTTCCTGTTTCCAACATCATGTACATTATTCCCATGAATTCCTGGGCATCACCTTCTGATCCTTCTTAACATATTCCCTTCCCTACAAAGGAGTGAATTTAGATGTTTCTGTGTCCCTTTGATATTTATTTGGGAACCAGGGCTTCTGGGTCCCAAAGCAGATTGGATCTTGAAATTGGACCAAGGAGTAGTGTGCCATGACTGCTGGAGCATGAAAACCTAAGGAACTCCTGTCTAGGTGAGTGAATGAAATTAAGAGGTTTTAGGGCATTTACTTCAGGAAGTCATCAGCTGCCAATGTTGGGCAGGATATTCTCCCCAAATCTTCCAAGGTTGTTTGAAAAGGGCTGAGGTCACCTATTGTGAGCACTTTTATAGTTCATATGCATCAATATAACTCATTTTCCTAATGTGCCTTGTTGGATCTTTGCCTGTATTCTTGGACAAAGAGAACCATGCATGATGACTGAGCTTTCTCTTTTTCTAATCTTGGGGGCTGGAAGTGGGTCTCCTTTTTTAAGAATTCTTTCTTCAGAGCCATGTCCCTTGATTGCAAATAGAGTGTGCCTATTTCTCAGCTTAGCACAGTACTTGTACAGAAATTGACCATGCACTAGGTCCTAAAAATCTTATAAACAGCTATGGAAGAGTAGAATTATAAAATTCACCCTCTGTTGAATATAATAAAATTACATTTAAATTAGAAGGAGGCGTTAGAAGAAAGGACATCAACTTTTTCAAATCATACTCAAAGGAAGAATAGATAAACATTCCATTGCCTAGTAGGTATAAGATATTATTCTATATCTGAGAGGGACACAGGAGACAGGAGATGTAGACTGCTCTATTGGAAGGATGAGGTATAGTTGGTCAATAGTACATGCCCCATTCTATACTTAGCTCTCATCGATGATAGTCTGAAGGTGTGCTCTAGGGGTAGATAAAAGGCCAATAGAACAGTGGACCAAATGTAATAGATAAGATGGAATATAGTTAGGATATCTATTGAGTCTTACATCTAGATTCAACAATTCATCTGCACATCTAGAGTTTGGAGGATATGGGTCTAGATTATTCATTTAATGGAGAAAAAGAGCTGAGTGACTGAAATCTCAAAAACAGTCAGGAGTGAGGCATGGCAGGCAAGAAAGGTGAAATGAATTTAGGCTGCATGGATAGAATCAGTGTGTCTAGACCAAAGATGTTGAGAGGCATAGTGTACTGAGATCTGTTGTGACCTCACCTGAGCAGTATGTCGAGTTTTGTGAAAGGAATTAACACATTAAGATAAGATAAGAGAAATAAATATAAGATGGGCCTTCATGACTGGGTTCTGCTCAACCCATGGAAGGAGGCACCCCACACTGATGTGAGGACAGAGATACTGACATTTCATTGATAAAATGCCAAGTGAATAAATAAATATGAGAAAACATTTATTAAACAATTATTCTGTGCAAAGCATCGTGTTAAGGGCTGAGATAAAACAAACAAATGAAAATCAGAGAGAGGAAAGTCAAGGGAGAATGGAGGAGACCAAAGGGACACTAATGTAAATCACTTTAGCTTCTGCCAAAGGAAGTAAGCAGATATATTTCTGGGTTTTTTACTTGTTTTTTTGTTTTTGTGCTTCAGGTGGACCTAAAACTCAGAAGTCTTCTCCAAAGCTGAGTAATTTCTATGACTTCAATTTGAGAAAAATCAAGGGGTATGAAATTAATTTAGAGAAGCAGCAAGGCTACTTGAAGAGTCATTCCAGAAATTAAATATTATCTGAGGGAAAATTGTGAGGGAAAATGAAGATGATGCATATAATACATTTGAGAGTTTTACTCCATAATTATCTAATAAATGTAATCAATCTGAGGGGAAACCCAGATCTTACTAAAGATCAGAAAATTCCAAATGAATGTAATGAATGTGGACAGACCTTCAGTCAAATTCCCTACTTTAATGGACACAAGAGGATTCATAATCCACAGAGATCTTTCATTTGTAATCATTGTGGGAAGGATTTTCCAAGACTCTACAAATTTGCTGTACATCAAAGGGTACATATTGGAGAAAAGTCTTATATGGGTAATGAATGTGGGAAATGCTTCTCCCAGAGCTCATCCCTTGTTCTACATCAAAAGATTCATAGTAGAGAGAAGCCTCATAAATGTGATGAATGTAGGAATGCCTTCAACCAGCAGTCAACACATATGGCACATCAGAGGAGACATAGTGGAGAGAAGCCCTATCCATGTATTGAATACGAGAAGGTCTTCAACCAAGCCTCATCCCTTATTGTTCCCAAGAAGATTCATACTGGAGAAAAGTTGTATAAATGCAATGAATGCCAGGTGGCCTTCAGGAAAAGCTCAGACCTGAATGTTTACTAGAGAGAAACCTTACCAATGTTATCATTGTGGAAGGACCTTCAGTCAGTCCTGAAGCTTTGCTGTTCATAAGAAAATATACAAAGGAGAAAAGTCTTTTAAGTGTAATGAGTATAGCAAGACTTTCTGTGAGAGCTCATCTCTTAGTATATATCAGAAGGTTCACACTGGAGAAAAGCCTTATAAATGTGATGAATGTGGCAAAGCTTTTGGCCACAGTAAAACCCTTTGCACACATCAGAAGACTCACATTGGAGAAAATCTCTATAAATGGGATCAGTGTGAAAAGTCTTTTCACTTTAGCTCACACCTAGCTGTGCACAAGAAGATTCACACTGGAGAGAAACTTCATCAATCTGATGAATGTGGAAAGGCTTTCAGGCAAACCACATCCCTTACTGTGCATCAGAGGATTCATATTGCAGGAAAATCCTATAAATGTAATCAGTGTAAGAAGGCCTTTCACTGCAGCTCATATATGGCTGTCCCCAAGAAGATTCATGCTGCAGAGAAGCCTCACCGATATAATCAATGTGAAAAGGCTTTCAGAACCTCCTTGAACCTCGTTGCACATTAGAGAATTCATACTGGAAAGAAACCATATCAATGAAATGAATGTGGGAAGCTCTTTACCCAGTGCTCCAACTTCGCCTTACATCAGAGAAGTCATACTGGAATGAAACTTTCTGAATCTAATTAAGGTACTAATCATGGACTTGATGACACAGTAAATCCATCTATCAGATGAATCCATATGAACGTCGTCTTTTTTCTCCTATTTTTCTATAAGTGCAGGAAGAAGGAGATATAACCTTATATTTTCTGTAATTAGGTACATGAGAGAATCATATAAAGACAGGTAGGAGTGGCAGGGGAAGAAGGTATAAGATCTTTACTCTTGACAGGACAAAGAAGAGTTGAACTCACACACGTACACAAACAAATTTGGTGTAGAAATAAATCAGATTCAATAGGGCGATAAGCCGGGATAGGAAGTGGGTTAATATGGAGTATAATAATAGGGAGGGAATAGTTAAAAGCACAATGAATGTTCTCTTGGGAGGGTGGATTCCAAAGGGGGTATTAAAAGATAAAATGAAATCAAAGAAATGATACAATGGGTGCCCCATTATTTGGGTAATGACTGGGTAATACAGTGGAAGTGTGATGTCTGGACTTGGAAAGATCTGAGTTCAAAGCTAGTCTCAGATACTTAATAGCTGTGTTACTCAGGGCAAATCACTTAACTTCTGTCTGCCTTAGTTTCCTCATATGTAAATGGATATAATAATAACACCTATTTCATAGGGTGGTTGTGAGGCTCAAATGAGTTAATATTTGAAAAGTCCTTTCTAGATCTTAAAGCATTTTATAAAAGCATTTTATAAAAGCAATATCTAATGGGATATTGCTCTATCATAAGAACTGATGACAGGGACAGTTTCAGAGAAACTTGGGAAAACTTGTGTGAACTGAGGCAGGGTCCTAAGCAGAACTAGGAAAACAATTTATGCAATAGTAATATTATAAAGAAAAGCTACTGGAAAACTTCAGAATCTGGAGCATAAAATGACTACCCATGATTCCAGAGGACCAAAACCAAGCAGGCTACCTGTCTCCTGACAGAAAGGAGATTGCTCTAGGGTACAGAATGAGACATAACGTTTTCGGACCTACCCAAGGTGAGAATTTGTTTTGCTTGGCTATGCATCTTGTTATAAGACTTTTCTTTTTCTTTTTTGCAACATGAGGAGGAAGGAGGGAAATAAAACTAGTGCAAATTAATAGCCACCATTTGTACAGCACTTTACAAAGTGCTTTACAAATATTATTTCATCTGATCTGCATGACAACCCTGAAAGGTGGATGCTGTTATCCTTATGTTACAGATGAAGAAACTGAGGCAAACAGAGGTTAGTGACTTGCCCAGAGTCACACAGATAGTAAATGTCTGAGGCCAGATTTGAACTCAAATCTTCCTGGTTCCAGTCAAAGCACTCTATCCGTTGTTCTGCCTAGTTGCTTAGAAACAGATGGAAGAGAATAGATGGCCCTGTTCTCTTCTGGATGGCTGGTGGATATTGACACTTAGAACCTCCCAGAAATTGGTTAGAAGATGGGACTCATATCTGGTAATTAGAAGGATAAACCTGTGAAAAGCCCTGAGATTAAAGGAGAAAGGAATAGCAATGTAGACTATGAACCAGAGAATAAAAGTTCAAGACAAAATAAAAGCATTAATGAAAAGGGCCAAGCCAAGAAATTCCTCTTTGGAAAGTTCTCATAAAAATACAATAATAAATAAAATAAATGGATTGGGAATAGAGAAGGAGGAATGTTAAACTAATATTAAGTGAGGGAGGGGAAGGGGAATTGTGAAGATAAGATAATTTAACAGAAATACAAAAAATGGGAAGGGGAAGATGTTGGTTGGTTGGTTATTGTCCTTCATCTTTGAAGAGGACTGACCACTCCCCTCTCCTCAGTAAACTCCAGGGCTCCCTCTCACCTCCAGGATCCAGTCTAAAGCCCTTTTGAACCTCAGGTCCTTCCCTCCCTTTCCAGTCTTCTCATACTTTAATCTACGATCTAGAGACACTAGGAATTAGGAAGGGTTGGGAAAGGTTCTTCCACCACAACAAGCCATAGCATACATCAGTTTCTTGCCAGCTATACCCAATGCCCAGAATTCTCTTTCTCTTGGTCTCTCTTGCTTCCTTCAAGACTCAGCTTGGATCTCACCTTCTATAAGAGGTCTTTCCAGGTACTTTATCTGTAACTGCTCATGCCAGCCTGCTGAGATTAACTTCTCAGTGACAGTGACTGCCTTGGTCCCCCCACTAGAAGTCAGTCAATAAATAGTCAATCTTTTTATTAAGCACTTACTGTGTGCCAGGCACTGCTATGTGTTGGAACTACAAAAAGAGGCCACAATCTGATGGGGGAGAGAGCAAGCAAACAAGTCTGTACAAATAAGCTATAAACAGGATAAATGGGAAATAACTGAAAAAGGGAAGGCTTTAGGAATTAGGAAGGGTTGGGAAAGGTTTCCTATAGAAGATGGGATTTTAACTGGGACTTGAAGGAAGCCACAGATGCTAAGATATAAGGAAGGAGAACATTCCAGACATGGTGGACAGCAGAGAAAATGCCCAGAGTCTAGCAATGGAGTGTCTTGTGTGAGAAATACAAAGGAAAACAATGCCATTGCATAGAAAAGTACATGGCAAGAAGTAAGGTGCAGAAAGTCTGGAGAGGTGGTGGTGGGCCTAGGTTGGGAAGGGCTTTGAGTGGAAAAGAGGATTTTGTATTTGGTCTTGGAGGTGACAGGGAACCACTGGAGTTTACTGAGTATATGGGGACGTAACATGTTGAACTTGTGCATTAGGAAAATCACTTTATTGGCTAAGTGGAGGATAGACTGGAATGGGGAAAGATTTGCGACAGGCAGACCACCAACAGGCCATTACAATAGTCCTGGCACAAGGAGACGAGGGCCTCTTCCATGGTGGTGGCAGTATCAGAGGAGAGGAGACATATTGGAGTGATGTTGTGAAGGTAAAATTAACAGGTGGAATGATGAAGCTGGAAGCCAGATTGTAAGGAGTTAAGAAATACATGAGAAGAGAGGCATTGACTTTAGAGGTTTGCAAAAATATGTAAAATAATGCTACTCTTCTCTCTGATTTTTTATGTTTGGGAAATTATAACTTTTTTCCCTAAAAATATATTATATGATCGCATGATAACTTCACTATTGTCAATTTAAAAGAATTAATAAATATTTCAAAATTGTGTCAGTTCTTAGTTTTGAATACAGTAAATATCAACAGGTAGGGTCTTCCATAATTTTTAAGAGTATACAAAAGAAGTCCTGAGATCAAAAAGTGTGAAAACCACTGTTTTTGTCTAACTGCTGAATTTTTATTTTTTGATAGGCTTGATAGTTCTTGTAACTGTTCTTTTAATAGGATTACTAATGTAGCAATGAGAGGAGTGCTGTGGATGGAATTTATCTTGATTTTAGCAAAACTTTTGCTCAAGAATCTCTTGTCAGTCTTGCAGAGAAAATGAAGTGCTCTAGATTAGGGCAGAATTCAATCCTCCAAGAATCAAAAGTAAACACTGCATAGTCACAACTCAAAAGCAAATGTGACCAAATTATAAATCAAAAGTGAATGCTGCAAAATTACAAAGAACAAATCTGACTGGAAAAAAGGGATATGAGAAGACACCCTCATTGCACCCCTTTATAGAGGGGGAAGGTTCACAAGTGTGGTTACTTGCACATGTTTCTAAAGGTTTTTTTGATCAGTTATGGTGATTTTTTTTTCTTTTTAATTTTTTTTGGTCTTAGAATAGTATTTGGAATGGCTTCTGGGAGGAGGAAGGGATGGAATGCTCCCAGAGAGTCATCCCAAATGGTATTTTAAGACCAAAAAAAAAAAATTAAAAAGAAAAAAAATCACCATAACTGATCAAATAAACCTTGTGACTCTTCTTGGGACCCCAAAAGCCAGTCTAAAAATGTGCCTAGCCTACTGAGGACCTTGCCTCCTCCTCCCCTTGCAAGTGAATCTTTGAAAGCTAAGTCCTGGACACTTTCTGGAAACCTTCTAGCATGGAAGCAGGAGCTGATTACAGGCTTACTAACACTGGATGAGTAAGGCCAGGTCAGGATTGACCAAGGACAGACAGAATGAGAGACAGATAGAGAGAGACAGAGACAGAGAGACAGAGACAGAGAGAGAGAGGAAGAGAGAGAGACAGACAGACAGACATACAGACAGACAGAGAGAAAGAATCCTAGCTCTCACCCAAAGGGAAGTTCCTAGAAGTGTATCATGTAGTAAGCTGGGAATAGGGACATGATGCAAATGGTTGGCTCCTTTTATGTTAGCCTGTGAGAAATGAACGTTTCTCTCATATTTAATAACTAATTATTTCGTTAGGATCAAGGTTTCCCCCCTTTTCTACTTCCTCATTCAGAAATCAACCAGCATGGGAAATCCCTTTTGGAGATTTAGCCAGGCGAAGATCCAGTCAGCCAGTAAAAAGAAATTCTAAGTTTAGGCTAATGGGTATATTCCTGCTCATTGTGTTTGCTCAGGCAGGTCTAGGGAAATGTTGATTCTCCTTACTATCAAGACAGGTGATATGGAAATTGATGTCTCTTTGACAAAGATTTGAGTGACCTGAGTCACAAACCCTAAGTCATAACCCACCTCCCATTTGATTAACCAATCAGAGTTGAGTAGGCACCACTCGGGATCACCTCCTCTTAGAAGAGCATATAAACTGTGACCCCCACCAACATTAGGGGTTTTTATTCTAAGAGAGATTGCCACACATTTGTTAATAACTTGCTGGCCTTATGAATAAAATGGCCTTATTCACATAAAATAATAATTAATCAAACTATCTTTCTTGAACCTTTAAAATGTCACAAGTTTCTTCCCAGATTCTTATTTTCCTTTCAGCAATTGGAAATCTGGTTGGCACCATCCATCTTCCCTCCCAAAGCTAGAAACCCAAAGTTTCCAAAGCCCCCAAAGACAGAACCCCCCCCCAAAAAAAAATTGAAGAGAATAAAGAAAGTCAGATTAGGTCTGAGGACTTGAAAAGACTTAAAAGGTTTAAAAGAGTCATCTCCTCACTCCAGCCTTCACCAGCTCCACCTCTTTCTTCACACAGGTTTGGGACATTGATTTCTATCAATGAAGAGAAAATCCCATACCAAAGTGTTTTGGCACTTGGGTTACAGTTTATTCTACCATTCCCCAATTATTGCCAGCTTATTTATTTGCAGCTCTTTACTATCACACAAATGTTGCTATGACTATTTTAGTGTATAGTCAACCTCTTACTGTCTATCACTGATGTGTGGAAGCAGTTTCACCAATATCTATATATGCTCTGAGGGCTGGGCCCTTTAATATATACACAATATTGTTTTTAATTGTTCTTGGAATTTTGATAGATTTTTCCCCATTTAGTTTAGTGGTTCCCTCCCCGCATTGGGATTTCATTTATGGCTTGTGCTTTGGAGACTAGAGTATTTAATCCAAATTATGTTAATTTTTATGATTTACATTTTTGTAGATATTCATCCATTTCATTTAAATTATCAATTATATGGGCATATAATTGTGAAGAGTTATGTCATTTATTTCCTTATTTATTGTAATTTTTCCTTTTCAATTCTTTTATATCTCCTTTCAAAATTTCAGACAGTATGATCTTCCTTTTTTAATGACTAGCCAAAACTTATCTATATCATTGGTTTCTCCATCTTATTTTATTTATCAATGCAAAAGTTTTCATTTTCCATTTTGTTCATCCCTAATTTGATTTTTATAATTTCTAGTTAGTAGTTTTTTAGTTTCATATTTTCATTGCATCTCAAGTAATTGATATGCTTTATCTTTTTATTGGTGATGAAACAGTTGAAAGTGAATTTCTGTGAGAACATAATCAATTCCATTTGTTTCTGTATTGGTCATTTTGCGGACCATCTGCAACAGCTGCTTTGCTTTAGTGCCTTCTCTTCTCCTCTAATTGGGATAAAAATTATTAATTACTTAGAAAGGATTTCAGAGTGTCTGGAATGTGCCCTTCCCTTATATAGCCTGATAAGTAGCTCCCTTTGATTCAGAGAAACTTAGCTGAACTAACAACACATCCCTAATCTCTGACCTTTAGCTATTGATACACATTTTCCTTAACAAGCATACTTTATTTTCTTTGTATAACCAGGTGCAATGAGTAGTCATCTTTTTTCCTTTGTTTTATGTAGTGTAAAAATACTGCTAGCTAAATGGTGAATGATATATTCCCCATCCTTGGTGTATGCCTCACTCACACAGAGCGTAATAAAACATGTGCTTTGATTTAATCTGACTTAATTGGCATTAGCTGATTAAACTGATAAGAAAAATCATGCAACAATTTGGGGAATCCTGGTTGGGATCTGCCATAGGAGCCTAGGGAGATTTCTCTACCTGTAAAATTCTGAGCTCTGTTTGGAGAAGTGTTAGTTTCCTCCTTGTGAATTAAAGTTAATTTTGATATCATGCTCTTTAAGCTTTATTTCATTAATTTTGGTATTCTTTTTGATGTAGAAAAGTATCTGGAAGAAAGAAGCAAAACATAAAATCGAGTAATTTAAGATTTGGATTTATTTTGATAAATTAGGGAAATTGCTATTTATAGAACGATTGCTCTGAGTGGTAATCACTGGAACCACCTTTATAAGCATAAGAACAAGTCAATTTTAATTACTCTACACTTGTCTTTGAACAGAGGTAGAATGAAATGCCAAAATGTATAAACAGATGAAATGTTTTTGTGTAAGGGAATTAAAAAATCTATTCAAATACATTGAAGTGTTTGACTAAAAATAAGTGTAGTTTCATGTTTTAAGTCCGTAAAATTGTTATGCATTATTATTATGTTCTGAATTTTTGTATTGTCATTTTTGGAAATCATCAGAGAAGAAATGTTGTTAATTTGGAGAAAGATATTGAATACGCTGCAGTCAGTATTATTAGGAGATTAACTTCTTTTATGATATAAATTCTGTGAAATTATGAATTGGAACTATCAATTATTAGAGACTTTCATTGTTATGGTTTAAAAACTGTCAAGTACTAGTGTGGGCATATTTTGCTTTAAAATGAATAATAATGATAATTCGTTTGGCAAAAATTCAAAAGACCTTATAAAACTTACTGGGTGAAGTAAATTGTCTTGGGATTATAATTTGATTTGCTCTGAGTTTTGAATTTAGATATAACAGTTTGAATGTTGAAGCCAGTAAACCCCCCCCCCCCCATTCAAGGGAAATGCCATGAGTTGCTCAAAGAGAGGGTAATCTGAGAAATGCTGGAAGTGAATATGTGGGAAAGGTGTCTGGGAAGGTTGGGAGGACAGTCTTAAGAAGGCAATGGCAGTACCCTCTTGATTTAGTTTCCCCACTGTACTGTTTCCTTTCTGAAAAGGAAAGTTTCCTACTTGGTTAATTATGAGCCTGGTTATGATACCTCAAGAATAATGTGGAATTATTGTATGACTTGGTTCTCCATCTAAAATCATATTGCTTACAGGAAGCTTTTCCCAAGCCTTCTTCATTCTAATGTCTTACTTCTGTTATTTTCTATTTACTTTGTATGTATCTTGACTCAGGGGAAAAGGCAAATCTGTACAAAAGTGTTTATAGCAGACTTTTTTGTGCTAGCAAAAAAAAAATTGAAAACTGAGGAGATGGCTATTAACTAGAGAATGGCTGAACCAGTTATAGCATATGAATGTGATGGAATACTTCAGGGAATGGTTTCAGAAAAAAAACTTAGTAAGACTTATATGAACTAATATAAAGTAAAGTGAGTAGAATTGGAACAATTTATACAGTAATAACAATATAGTAAAGATAATCAACTTTGGAAAGCTTAGTAACTCTGACCAACACAATGACCAAGCACAATTCTAAAAGACTTAAGATGAAATATGCTCCCCACTTCCAGAAAGTTTACTCATGGACTCAAGCGCGCAGGATGAAGCACTCTCTCTTTCTTACTCTGTCTCCCTTTCTTTGTTTCTTGGGAAGCATGGCTAATGTAGACATTTGTTTTGCATGTCTGTATATACATTTGTAATGGACTTTACTTTCTTTGCCTTCTCAGCGGGTGGGGGGAATGGTGGAAGAAGGGAGAGAATTTGCAATTGAAAATAAAATTGAGGGAGTGGACCCAAGATGATGGAGTAAAGGTAGAGACACTTGCCTGAGCTCTCTCCAAAGCCCCTCCAAATACAAAAAAAATTACTCTAAGCAAATTCTAGAGCAGCAGAACCCATAAAAAGATGAGCGAAAATAAAATTGAATAAAAAATTCAGTTATATGCTGAACAAAATTCTGTTCCATGATAACCATACCTCCTTCTGCCTTTGATATTTATTTTTAAACCTGATCTATTGGATCTTGGCTTTATATGTCATTAAAACAAATCGAAACTAAACTGTTTCTATTCTAACAACTGAATCCTCTTATTGCAAAGAAAACCAGGTCAGCAAAAACTTCACGTCTGCATCCGATTGTGTACTCAGCATTCAGTCCTGACACTCTCCCAACTCTCTTGTGAGAAGAAAGCATTTCTCATTAACATTCTCTGGAACCTTTGCTGATGTGTCACTTATTCAGTTGGATTTTTTTTTAGTCATCTTTTCAATGTACTTCATGGTATTATGTTATTCTCTTGCATCTGCTTATCTCGTTCTGCATCACTTCATTTAAAATTCAGTGGAACAGATTAATCAAGAAAGAGAAGTAAGTGAAAATAGGAGCCTACTATCAAAAATTCAAGAACATAAATGCCTACATGAAGAATTATCTATCCATCTGTCCATCCATCCATCCATCCATCCATCCATCCATCCATCCATCCACCCATCCATCCATTTATCCATCTACCCATCTATCTATCTATCTATCTATCTATCTATCTATCTATCTATCTATCTATCTTTATAAGAGCTGATTAGCAATTTGGTGGAACCTTAGTTTAGACTCACACCTTGCACCTTTTTGTCATTGTTTTTCAGTCATTTTTCAGTAGTCTCTAATTCATTTTGATCACATTTGGAGTTTTCTTGGCAGAGATACTGGAGTAGTTTGCTACTTCTTTCTCCAGTTCATTTTACACATGAAGAAACTGAGGCAAACAGAGTAACTGATTTGTCCAGGGGTTACACAGTAAATGTCTGAGGCCAGATTTGAACTCAGGAAGATGAGTCTCCATGATCTCAGGTGTAGCATTCTATTCACTGCATAATCTAGCTGCTCTACCTTATACCTTATATGACTCTAAGTTTGAAAATTTTAACTCAACTACAATGGGACACATCATTAAAAATCAGAAGAGAATGAAATCTAGTATTCTGTACAATTGTTAGGAAGTAGGAGAATTTCTTATTGGGAAGGAGAAAGGACTTGATGATGATGAAACTTTTTAAACAAATGAATATTCATGAAGTTTCTCTTAAAAAGTTTAAAACACGGGGGCGAAGCCAAGATGGCGGAGTAGAAGGACGCACGTTTACGAGCTCTGAAACCAAAAGCCCATAGAATTAATGTAAAAAGAGTCCCCCATAACTTCTGGGTCAATACAAGGTGTGCAGAAGCAGAGTGGAAGAGATTTCCATTCCAGGGAGCCCTGGAGACCCATCGCCACGGTCCGGTGCGCCCCGGAAAGTGGACCTGACCCCCAGCGCTGCCCTGGCCGCGGCCCCAGAGAAGCTGATCCGAGCAGGCTTCAGAGACAGAAGCTCCGGCAGCCGGGAAAGTCCCTCCACCCACAGAAGCTACAGGTCAGTGAGAGAGAAGGCCAGGCTGGAGGAGGGGAGCGGAACGTCTACGTGACTGGGGCCCCCTCGGGAGGAAGTGGCGGCGGCAGAGACGGGGGCAGGAAGTGGCGGAGGCAGAGGTGTGGGCGGCGGCTGAGGTGGCAGCGGCCCAGGACTCAGGAATCCCCCAACAGCAGGCAGGATATTCATTACGGAGCTGAGCCTGGGAGACGGCCCTGCCCCCCCACCCCGCTCTATTACTGAAAGCTTCTGCTGAAAACCCCCAAGGGAACCAAGATTGGGAGGCGGGCCCGCCACCCCGCCCCCACCTGCTCCATTCCTGAAAGTCTCTGCATAAAGCCCCCGAGGGATCAGTGTATG
Organism: Bettongia penicillata ogilbyi; assembly: GCA_023548195.1. Classification (NCBI taxonomy): domain Eukaryota; kingdom Metazoa; phylum Chordata; class Mammalia; order Diprotodontia; family Potoroidae; genus Bettongia; species Bettongia penicillata. Next base: position 805,936 of record JAJHZJ010000317.1, on the reverse strand, counting down.
GGAGGTGGCCCTGCCCCCACCCCAGCACCTGAACTAAAGCTCACTGATTGACAGCCCCCAGGAGGAAAGTCCATTTAAATCTCAGAGGCCAAGCACTAGCTGGGCGGATCCAGGTGGGGGTGGAAAGGAATCTCAGAAGTCAAGTAACTGGCTGGGAAAATGCCTAGAAAAGGGAAGAAAAATAAGACTATAGAGAGTTTTTTCCAACAAATGCAAATGATCCCGACCTTCGGATCTGATGATGAGGACGTATCCTTGCCATCAGGGAAAGACGTGGAGGGCGGGGCCTCAGTACCCCAGACACCCCAGGGGGCTGGCGGGTGGGCTCAGGCCCTGGAACAGCTCAAAAAGGATTTTGAAAAGCAAGTTAGACAGGTGGAGGAAAAACTGGGAAGAGAAATGAGAGAGATACAAGAAAAGTATGAAAATCGGGTCAATACCTTGGTAAAGGAGACCCAAAAAAATGCTGAGGAAATTAACACCTTGAAAAATAGGCTCACTCAATTGGCAAAAGAGGTTCAAAAAGCCAATGAGGAGAAGAATGCTTTCAAAAGCAGAATGAGCCAAATGGAAAAAGAGGCTCAAAAGCTCACTGAATTTAATAGTTCTCTCAAAATTAGAATGGAACAGATGGAGTCTAATGACTTTACGAGAAACCAAGAAATCACCAAACAAAACCAAAAGAATGAAAAAATGGAAGAGAATGTGAAATATCTCATGGGAAAAACAACTGACCTGGAAAATAGATCTAGGAGAGACAATTTAAAAATTATGGGACTACCTGAAACTCATGATCAAAAAAAGAGCCTAGACATCATCTTCCATGAAATTATCAAGGAAAACTGCCCTGACATTCTAGAACCAGAGGGCAAAATAAGTATTGAAAGAATCCATCGATCACCACCTGAAAGAGATCCAAAAAGAGAAACTCCTAGGAACATTGTGGCCAAATTCCAGAACTCCCAGCTCAAGGAAAAAATCTTGCAAGCAGCTAGAAAGAAACAATTCCAGTACTGTGGAAATACAATCAGGATAACCCAGGATCTAGCAGCTTCTACATTAAGGGATCGAAGGGCCTTGAATAGGATATTCCAGAAGGCAAAGGAACTAGGACTCAAACCAAGAATCACCTACCCAGCTAAACTGAGTATAATACTTCAAGGGAAAATATGGTCTTTCAATGAAACAGAGGACTTTCAATCATTCTTAATGAAAAGACCAGAGCTGAAAAGAAAATTTGACTTTCAAACACAAGAATGAGAAGAAGCATGAAAAAGTAAACAGCAAAGAGAAGTCTTAAGGGACTTACCATGAGTGAACTGTTTACATTCCTACATGGAAAGACAATATTTGTAACTCTTAAAACTTTTCAGTATCTGGGTAGTTGGAGGGACCACACATACACATGTACACGCATGCACACACATACACACATGCACACACATACAGAGATAGAGAGCACAGATTGAACTGAATAGGATGGGACCATACCTTAAAAGAAACTAAGGTAAATGGTGAGAGAGAAATGTAGGGGGAGGAAAGAGAGGGAAAGGGAAGGGGGTAACTATATGTCATTTAGGAGGCAGGTAGGAGTTTTTCTTAGTGGAGGGAAAAAGAGGAGAGCTGAGAAAAAACAACAAGAAGTTTACCCTCATCACATTTGACTAAACAAAGGAGTGAAATGCGCACTCATTTTGGTATGAAAACCTATCTTACAGTATAAGAAAGTGGGGGAGAAGGAGATATTGCAAGGGAGGGGATGATGGGGGGAGGGCAAAGGGAGGAGGGAGCAATTTGAAGTCAACACTTGGGGAGGGACAGGATCAAGAGACAGAAGAGAAACAATGAGGGGCAGGTTAGGAGGGATGGTAATCCAGTTAGTCTTACACAACACGACTATCAGGGAAGTCATTTGCAAAACTCCACAGATAGGGCCTAAATTGAATTGCCTGCCGTCCCAAAGGGAATGGGTGGGGAGGGAGGGGTGGGGAGAATTTGGAACTCAAAGTTTTAGGAACAACTGTTTAATATTGTTGTTATAACTAGGAAAGAAGACATACAGTTAATGAGGAATAGAAAGTCATCTGGCCCTACAGGAGAAAAGAGAAGATGGAGACAAGAGAAGGGAGGGATGACAGAAGAAAGGGCAGATTGGAGATAGGGAAAATTAGATTTCTTGGGGTATTGGGGTGGGGGGAGGGGATAAAAAGGGGAGAAAACTGGGAACCCAAAAATTTGTGAAAATGAATGTAAAAAATTAAATAAATAAATAAATAGGAAAAAAAGTTTAAAACACAACAGAAAGTTCAGGAGAAAACAAAGAGAAGCAAAGAACCACTTTAGAGAAATATTTTAGACACATTTTAATATTTCTTTTTAAAAATAAATTTTATTGCTTTTTTGACAACACCATAATTTTTTTCCTTTATTCTTCCCTCTTCTTCAAGAGTCATGTGACATAACAAATATTTTTAAAGAAAAAAATAAAAATCTGGGAAATTAGGAAAACTGATAAAGAAATTTAGAAAATCTCAAAATATATGCAACATACCCCACCCATACTGAACAGCAATAAGAAAATAGATTTAGTAGACAGAGAAATACTCAGTGCTAATGGCCAGGCAATATGATAAAAACAGTATTAACAAGGTTAATTTATGAATTTAATCCTATGGCAATTAAACTATCAAAGAGCTACTTTAATGGACCTGACAAAATAACAAAATTCATGTGCAGAAACAAAGGATCTAAAAGAGGAAGGAAAACAGTGGGAAAAAAGGTAGGGATGACAAGGGCAATTACATATCCAGACATCAACTTATACAATGATTCATCAATCTTCAAAATTATTTGGTGTTGATTAAAAAAAACACAGAGAAGCAGATCATTGGAATAGCCTAGACATGGAAGAATCAGAAATAAACAGAACCCAGTGTTAAATAAACCTGAAAACATAAATTAATATCTATTTGATTAAACATTGCTGGGAAATCGAGAAAAGCTGAGACCAAATTATTATACCATATTCAACAATAAATTCTCAATGGATACATACTCTTTGTATAATATCATAGCATTAAAAATTAGAGGAGAACATATAGTTTTCACAGCTATGGGGAAGAGATGTATTCTTAACCAAACAAAGGACAGAGGTCATTACAAAATAAAAAAAATATATTTCTTTAAAAACCACAAAAAGTTGTACATGATAGGAATTTGTATTTCTATGTATAATCCTTTTTTAAAATGAAAATGCTCATTTGCTGGTATTTTGTCAAGCATATAATAACAAAAAAATTTATTTTTAAAAAACCCAAAGTAATTTTCCAGGAAAAATAATTAAAATATTCATAGGTTTTAGTCCATAGTCTAAGATGAAAAGGTCTAGTATACATTAAAATATTAACAGCAGCAATTTTTATGTAGCCAGAACTTCAGATAAAATGGTTGCCAATCAGTTGGGGAATGGCTGAAGAGTTATAATCTATAAATATACTAGAATATTATTGTATAGCAAAAAAATGAAATGAGAATTTTTATTTAATTCATTACATCTTATAACTTCATGAACAATGTGAATTTTCTGGTATCTTTTAAGGTCTTCTTTCCAGCTAAAAGTATTTTCATTTCACATAGGCTCACAAGGTTTCAGTCCAGTATGAATTCTCTCATGCACAGTAAGAAAAGACTTCCGAGTAAATGTCTTTCCACATTCATGACATTTATAGGGCTTCTCTCCAGTGTGAATCCTCTGGTGTGCAACAAGATTTGCACTCCAGCTGAAGGATTTCCCACATTCATTACATGTATAGGGATTCTCTCCCGAATGAATCCTGTAATGTGCCATAAGGGATGACTTCTGACTGAAGGCCTTCTCACATTCATTACATTTAAAGGGTTTCTCACCAGAATGAATCCTGTGATGTGCCATAAGGGATGATCTCTGTCTGAAAGCCTTTCCACATTCATTACATGTATAGGGCTTCTCTCCAGAATGAATTCTGTGATGTGCCATAAGGGATGAGCTCTGTCTGAAGGCCTTTCCACACTCATTGCATGTATAAGGCTTTTCTCCAGTATGAATCATCTGATGCACAGCAAGATGGGAGGACTGTCTGAAAGCCTTTCCACAATGATTACATTTGTAAGGTTTCTCTCTAGTATGAATCCTCTCATGCACAACAAGCTTCGCTCGTTGAATGAAGGCTTTCCCACATTCATTACATTTATATGGCTTCTCTCCAGTATGAATTTTCAGATGTTCAGCAAGGTTGCAGGGCTTTTGGAAAACATTTCCACATTGATTACATATGTAAGGTTTCTTTCCAGTGTGAATCCTCTCGTGTATGATAAAATTTGCCCTCCATCTGAAGTCCTTCCCACATTCATTACATCTATAGGGCTTCTCTCCAGTGTGAATCCTCTGATGTACTGCAAGTTGGGAGGGCTTTCTGAAAACCTTTGCACAATGATTACATTTGTAAGGTTTCTCTCCAGAATGAATCATCTGAGTTGAAATAAGGGGCAATTCCTGAGGGAAGGTCTTGCCAAATTTATTGCATCTACAAGGCTTTTCTGATCTGTGAATTTTCTGAGTTTCTATAAAGTTTACCTTTTGAAAACAGGTATTTCCACACTGATTACATTCATGCAATTTCTCTCTAGTATGAGTTTTCTGATGTAAACTAAGAGATAAATGATGGATGAAGCCTGTACCATCTTCATTACATTTAGAAGGAATTTCTCCAGGAGGACTTTTCTGATGACTAATGAAGTCTGGGATCAAGCTGAAATCTGCCTCATGGTGATTACCCTGAAAATGCTTCACTCCCACATGCTTCTCCTGACGCTGAATGAGTTCTATCCTTTCTTTAAAGCAACCCTTGCACTCATTACATTTGGAATGTCCATTTCCTGAAGTAAATTGCTTACATTGAATTAGATCTGAATATTGTCTGAACCTCCTTTGGCTTTTGTCATATTCATGGTGAATCTTTCCTATGGGGTCTCTTGGTGGGACAGAAAGGCTTGACCATTGAGTAAAATTCCTCTTCAATTTATTATATTCATCATCTCTCTCTTCAGCTGGAGTTTTCCTGAGGATCATTTTTAATTGTCTGGAATGGCTCCCCCAGTTGTGTTGCCTCTTCTCTAACTTGATATTACAATGCCAGGATTCTTTCAAATTGAAGTCACAGGAAATGCTCAGCCTTGGAGAAGATGCCTTGGTCCAAGGTGTGATTTCCCCATCTGAAGGAAAGAAATGATAGAAAGAGTGCCTCTTACTTCTAAGACCAGAAAGAAAGCTGATTTAGACTTAGTGTCATTTCAGTCTCCTCTCTTGTCTTTTGCCTTTCTTCTTCCACCCCACCCAGGAACTCAAACACATCCAGGCTGATGAGGCCCCTTAGGCTTCCCTGTATCCTCTCCTTTGATACCTACAATCCTTCAAGGCTGAATAACTACTCATGTGGCTTCATGAGAGTTACCAACTCTATTCCTTCCCAAGAGATGGAGGACTACTAGGCTTTACTATCTCCAGTCCTTACCCTCTGCCTTGACTCTGTGACCATCAGACTGGTAAATACTGTCATCTGACCTATTGATGTATCTTGGTCTTTGCCACTCTCTCTGATGGGCTTTTCTGCTTAAACTGTTACCAAAAACCCTTCTATATTAGTTACCTCAACTAAAGTGGGAGAACCTTCAAACTAGGTAATGATCAGCTTCCTCTATTTGGATCCCCAACCCTTGACATAGTTTTTGGCACATTATAAGCACTGAAAAAAATTACATTTCATTCATTCATTCAGTCAGAAAGAACAATCTTCCAACATAAAAGGTAGGAATCAAGAATGATAAAATGTCATTATCTCACATTGGAAAAGTAATTCCTTTCCAAAGAGCTTTTTGCAGAATAATACCAGATCCTTATAGGGAAAGGACAGTGACAGGGACAAAGCAGATTTTTTATTACACTGTATAGCACAAGAAAGGTGACCATAATGCTTCAGTGATGGTACCAAAATCATACCGGATATAAGAGAAAAGGTGGAATCAGAACTCTCATTTTGTGCATCTTGTCCAGTGGTCCTACCACAGGACTGCATGACCTCTTGGCATTTGAGTACAAAGCTTTTCTCCAAATTCACATCACTGATTAGAATTTTTGTTGTGGGCTGGTTGGTAGAATTAATATTTTTGCATGTGTTTATGAGGTTCTTTTACATCACTATCATGGTTAATTTTTGTAAAGGGGCTATGCTAATTTTATATGTCTATATATTCCCTTCAACTCCCACTAAGAAATTGTCAGATATCTATGCAGGAAGCATCTTGAGAAGTTACCCTTAGGGAGAAGCAACCCAGAAACTGTTTATGCAGATGCTGCATCCCTGTCTTCTCAGTAGCCCTAGATATTGAAGACCCTGAAATTCCCTGGTATTCTCAGTGTTTTAGAGCAAACATGACAATAAGGAATGTGTTTTAACTTGAAGTTTAATGCCACACACCAAAGACATTTCTATGTGATTTATACCTGATATTTGTGTCAACTGTCTCCCCTATTACAATGTGGGTTCCATGGTATAGGAGACTCTTTTACTTTTCTGTTGGTATCCCTAGAAACTAAAGTGCTTAATGTGTAGATTTTTATTCAGTCATTCATTCATTCATTTACTCACACCATACTGTACCAGTTATATTTCAATGACTCTTTCACCATATCAAAAAGGTGGGGTTCTTCCAATGGGTTGATCACTATCCCTGCCCATCTTGTATAACCTATTCTGTGTTTGTCAATATCTTTCATAATGTAAATGCCTCAAACTGAACACATTTCTACAGATGTGGCATGGGATCTTCAGAGTACAATGGGTCTATCAACTCTCTAGTATAGTAACTTTGCTTATGGTAACTATACACATGGTAACTCCTACCATGAGCCCAAGTTCACTTCAGCTTTCTCGGCTGCCATGTTTCACTGACTTTTTCTACATAAACTGTGGTCTAGACACATCTCTCCTCGCCTGTAGCTGTGCAGGTGATTTGTAACACCTAAATGTTACACTATATGTAGCCTAAATTAATTTTGAGCCTTATCAGATTGAGTCCACTGTTCTATTGGTTTTTCATTTGTTCCTGAAGCATTTCCTCAGTGTGCCAGAGAGATGACCCAGTCGCAGGAGGCAGCATGCATTATTTCACATCTACATCTCACACTTTCAATGTGTTTTGTAAACCCTACAAGACTGTGAATATCTCCTCTGTTCCTTGAGTTCATCCTAGGGCGTTAGGTAGTGTCTTAGACCTATTAGGCAATTTATTATTTGTCTAATTAATGAACAATCAGGGGAAGCAAGCAGAGACTACCAACTGTGAAAAAAAGCTCTCTGTTATACTGTGGACCCCTCTTTCTTCAAGAATGCAGGCAAATATCAAAGAAGAAAGCTCAGAAAGTAACATTTGTTAATGAAGAAAGAGCTCAGAGTAGACAGCCTCAGTCCCTTTTGAATGATCTTGGGGGCTTTAAGGAGAGTTCTCTGCACAGTATTTACAGGCAATGACTTTCTGAGATAACACTGTCCAATTTCACTTACTTACCTAGACAGGATTTCCTTTGGTCTTCTTGTGCCAATATCCATGGTGCTTCCCCTCGGTCCAGCTGGGAGATCAGATCTGCTTTGGGAACTGGAAGACCTAGTCATAGTAAATAAGGAAAGGTTAAGCACATAGAGAACCTTAGAATTCAGTCTTCTTCAGAGAAGGAGGTATGCTTGGAAGGGTCAGAGGGTGGTACCTAGTCACCTTAGGGATGGTCTACATGTTGATGTTGGGAGCTATGGGAGGGAAGGAACAAAGTGCAGTGGGGGTCAATTTGGAATTAGAAATTGGTCCTTTGTCCATCTCTCTCCTAGAAGGATGTGAACTTTTCATATTTTCTACCACTTGCATTGGAATTTTGTGGAAGTATCAAGATAGAAAAAAAAAAGACAGGTTTGATGGACTAGTTCTCTAAGAGTAGGACTTGTAACAGTGGAATGCAAACTTAAACATGGTATCAGGAAGAAATTCCTAAGGATAGGATACATCCCCAAAGTGCCTCAAGAGTTAGGGGGTTCTTCTCATTGTACATTTTCAAAAATATCTGGATGACCATGCTTAGCAAATATAATTCTGTAATAATTTATATTTCACTTTAAAAATCCCCAGCATTAGGAAGGGTTGCTTAAGGAATAACAAATACAATTCCTAGTTTCCTATTAGACAAGGTAAGGAGTTTTGATGTGACAACAGGGAGGATGAGGATCCTTTCTCTTGGACAGGAAAGGACTAGGAGTCTTTGGCCTCTATTAATGGTTAAATGTGTGATACTTCAAATACTAGATAATAGGTAGGAAGGGAGACAGTGCTCTTTTCATTGGCCAATTCAGAATCACTGGGAGAAGGTCTAGGTAAAAGTATAAGCTATCTTTACCCAGAGAGAGCAAGTTTTGGGATGTCTCTAGCATGACGTCCCTGTAAAGAGCCTTCTGAGAAGGGTCCAGGAGGTACCACTCCTCTTGAGTGAAATCCACAGCCACATCTTTGAATGTCAATGATTCCTGAAATGACAAAAGTAATAAAATTTAGAGCAGGAAGACACTTTATAAGCCATAGTGTTTGTACTTTATAAAGTGGGAAAATGAGACTCAAAGAAGGTGACAGATTTTCCCAAAGGTCACAGTCCTAGCAGATCTAAACCTCAAGGGCCAAATGGAATGTTAGGAAAAACAGTTTACATTGGCAACTGGAAGGCAGGTGAGGAATGTCTTAATAAAAATTGTGAAATCTTTGTTCATATGGAGTCAGGAAGAATAAATGTTTTATCTGTAGAGAAGACAGAGAGAATGAAGGCAGTATGAAAATTCTTTCTCAATTAAACTCTCTAATTTACATGTATAATGAAATCTTATAAATAGAAATGGATGATGAATTTGTATGAGGACTTGGCAGGTACACCTTATTCTGTAAACAAAACAAAACAAAAACCTCCAGTGAAGTACAAAGATTTATCCAGAAAAAGGGCTATATCTAGAAATGAACTTGATAGGATCAACACTATGTAAGAACTGAGTCAAGTTTTGAGCCTACTCTCCCAGAGACGACAGTGGTATAAAGCAAAGGATCACCCTGAGGTGTTGGGACTCATGCTTTTGTGTTTGTTCTTATTATGTCTTTGAGGGAATTATCTCTTTGAAAAAGCTAATTGATATTAACTGATTAAAAAAACTGGACCCTAACAAATGAGAACAGAGCTAGTAGAGCCTTGAACCAATGGTAGAAAGGAGAGATGCTGGAGGTCTCTCTACCTAAGACCTCAAAGAAGGATAAGTGGGAAGCCTGGATCTGAGAGATGACATCAGAACGTTCCTTTCACAGCCATTAAGAGCAATCTTGCTCATACCTTCAAATTCTGAGACCTGTTTGCTTTTATCATTTGACTATATAATTTTTGAGGAATGGTTTTTGGTCATATATTTCTACTAACTACTTATTTATTTTGAAATTCTTTGTTCAAGAAATCTGATAATTTCCCAGTCAATTCCCTTTTAATTGTAGATGCTTAAATTTTGTTCATGTAAAAGATTTTCCATTTCATGCAATCAAAATGATCTATTTTATCTTTTGTAATTGATTTTGTTCCTTATTTGATTAAGACTTCACCTTGTAGGGATTCTAGATAAGATGGAAGTCCAAACAGAGGCAGACCATTCATCTCCCATATATGCTCTCTAGCAAAAATATGACACTCAAAACAGACCAAACAATGATCAAGAAATCTAATGAAAGAGGAAGGTAAATCTCTTTTAGATAGAAGGAAAGAAACCAATAGAGAGGAAATCTAACTATGGTGAGTAAGGCATGGTAAGACTGGAAAAGTAGGAAGGGGGTAAGTTATGAAGGGATTGCAAAATCAAACATAGTATTTTATATTTCATTTTGGATGTAATAAAGTTAAACTTACTAAACATTTATTAAGTACCTCCTATGTCCTTTACACGGTACCTAAGTGCTGGATGATAAAAAGGGCAAAAGGTAGTCCTTGGCCTCAAGGAATTTACAGTCCTATAGCTGGGGTGGTAAATTATCTGAGGAGGTGAGAGTTTCAAGGTTTATTTTATCATGCAGAATGATGAGTTTCTGGAGATAATGAAACCCAGGAAGGCAACTAGATAGAAAATGATAATAATTCCCTGGATGCTTTCCTTAAATGGTGGAAGATTGGCAATGAACTCCAGATGTCCATCCCAGCCCTCTCCAAACAAGAGGAAAGAAGGGCACTGGGCATGGGCAGTGCTGAGGAGTAGTTTGTTGAACAGGCATATGAAATAGTCAAATGTGTTCTTTTGGAAGATCAGCTGAGTGGAGGGACTGACCGGAGTAGGTAGGTTTGAAACAGCAAAACCAATGAGAAGGGTACTTCAGTAGTCCAAGTGTAAGGTAATGAGGATCTATACCAAGGAAACATACACAAGAGATGTAACAAAAGTAGAAAGCATAGGACCTGGCAACTGATTGGATATGGGGGTTGTGGGTATAAGAAAAAGTAAGAAGTCAAGAATGACTCCTAGGTTTCAAGCCTGGGTGTCTGAGAGGATGGTGGCATCCTTGACAGTGACAGGGAAGTTAGGATGAGGGGAATACTTGGAGAGAAAGTAATGGGTTCAATTTTGGACATACTGAGTTTCACACGTCTGTAGGACATTCACTTTAAGATGCCCAACAAATAGTTGGAGATGCAAGACTGGGATGTTAGAGTTTTACAAAGTTTGGCTGGTGGGAAGACAAGGGAACCAGAGATCTGAAAGAGGAGGAGAGTGTATAGTTGAACTGGTGTAGCAAGAGATCAATCCTGGGAAAGGAGTCAAGCAGAGTCAAGTCAGGGGTGATGGTCTGGGAAAATGATGAAGAATGGAAGGATTGGTGTCCACTCATGGTGAAGGTGAAAAACAGGGTTAGGAATAGTAAGACTTGGAGAGAAAGCGAACGGGAAAGATTATGAGTGTTTACACAAATCACAGTTATTGAAGATAGAGGTCAGTGACAGCTAGACCAAGGAAATGATCATCCTTTAGGGCAGAAAAGGTGAGGCAAAGTGACATGAACAGGACTACAAGGTCATTGCCTACAATCATGCTATTCTTCCTTCATACTCCAGGACGACCAGTTATATCATGCCATGGGGATGAAGGTACCGTGTGTTTGTGGTGGAGTTGGTAGGTGCTACCACAAGTTGGGCACAAACTGTCCATTTGAACATTTGGGAGAGTGATGCTCTACATTAGAGCATCTCACATTTGCTCTGTGCTACAGTGATTCTGCTTGCTCATAGAGCATAATAACTACATCATAGAGGAAAACATCTGGGAAAGATTTCAGTTCTGGTCAGAGTTTGCACAGACAAGACTAATGTGTGAAGTCATTTTGCTTGACTGTAATTAGTTTTTAAAAGAGAGGGTCTTAAAGAAAAAAGCAAGGGCAAGGTTATGGAGATTAGTATTAGGAATGGGCTAAAAAACAATCCACCCTGATTTCTATGAAATAGAGGCTGCTTTTTCTCTGAGGGTTTCATGTACAATCCTCTTTCAATGCTCTGTGTCCATAGAAATGTTTATGTTTTGTAATGTTTATCAAATGTATGAACTGTTGACACTTACCTGGGATGGGGTCTTCTGATTGACAGGAGTCACTCCTCGTGGCTCCATGCTCACCTCTAGGGCCAGATCTGGATCCTCAGTGGGCTGAGCTGTGAAGAGAGAAGGATCCCTGAGTGGGAGGAGTCTTGCCTGTCCCCTCCCAAACAGGAGGCTGGTCCATCCCCAGAAGGACCAACAAAGGGCTAGGTGGCTAGGAGGGTGAGAGCTGCCCCCAGGGAAGAGACTCAAACTAAAAGAGGTATCAGGAAGTTAGGATCAGCCCTGAAAAATTAGAAGGTCTTAAGAGAAACAACATTTTACTTCCTCTGCCATTCCTTTCTCCTCCCCACCCCCCACTCTCCTTTGATAATCCAGACGCAGGGCTTTATGTCCCTGAAGGGTTGAGACCAGTCAAACCTTTGGAGAATCCTTCCACTGTATTCCCTTCCTTTCTCCCTCACAAGCTGGGTCTGTAGGCATTGGACTTCTGCTTTAGGAGATAAGGAGGCTAGAGAAGGTAGAAGATGGAGGACTGGGAACAGCCAAGGCAAGGCTGTGCCTAGGAGTGAGGAGGAGTTCAGACTACTGGGTTTGGAACAGGAATGGTATCTGGGCAATGCTCAGGATTATGAGAGGTAAAGTAAAGGACACACTGGAAGAGAAACACTGTGTTCTGGCAGAGAGTGGAGGGTGGAGGAGAGTTTGAGGGCTATTAAAGAAGTGGGGGAAGGCAGCAAGAGACCTGGGTAAGGGGAGCACAGGGAGGATCTGAGAGGCAAGGTCACCCAGGACACTGGAAAAGACCTGTGGAGGTAGGGCAAGGAACCTTGGGCACTTGTAGCCAAAGTGGGAGTTGGAGAGGCAGGATACCTGGTCCCTGCATTGGAGGTGAGGAGTGGGGGGAAGAGAAAGGGAAAAAAGCAGGTGACACAGTGGGCTGGGCAAGCACTACCTAAGCAAAACCAACTCCAGTGATTTCCTCTTGTCTTCTGGATGAAACAGAAATTCCCCTTTTTAACTTTTAAAGTCTTTTAAGATTTAGTTCTAACTTGACTTTCCCACCTTGATGGCCATTACTTTCATTCTCATACTTTGGTCAAATCAATCTGTCCTCTCTATCTCTCACACATGATATTACATCTCCCATCTCCACCCCTTTCTACTCTCTATCTCATACATCTGGAATACTGTCCCTCATTTCCAGAAGTCTAGAAAGGTAGGAGATGAGTAGGTTGTAAAGAATTTTAAGAAGCAAACAGAGGATTTTTATATTGGATGATCCTGAAGTTATAGGGAGTCAGTGGAACTGTGTGTGTTTGTGTTTGTGTGTGTGTGTGTGTGTGTGTGTGTGTGTATGGTATATTATGATCGGTGCTGCACTTTAGGAAGGTCACCAGTAGAGGAAGGATGGGTATGGGGATAAACATGAGCCAGGAGTTAGAATAATCCGGGTGGATGGTAAAGAGGAGCTGTATGAGGGTAGTGGCTGTGTGAGTATGGGGGAGACATTTAGGAGAGATGTTATGAAGGCAGAAATGACAAGTTATGAGGTGAATGAACACTAAAGTAATGGAGAGGCACAACTGGGAAGATGGTGGTGCCCTCTAAAGTAAGGGATGTACACATTGACAATGAGGTTGATGCAAACATTGTCAGAGCTAGCTTAGTGTTTGGGAGGCTCTGAAGAAAAGTTTGGAAGAGAAGAGGTATTTTTAAACTGACTACCACACTGAAAGTCTTCAGAGCCATTGTACTGACCTCATTGTTATATGCCACTGAAACATGGACAGTCTACCAGTGCCATGCCAGGAAACTGAATCGCTTCCACTTGAACTGTCTTAGGAATATTCTGAGGATCACCTGGCAGGATAAGGTACCAGACACTGAAGTCCTTACCCAAGCTGAACTGCCAAGCATTCAAACTATGCTTCAGAGAGCACAACTCTGATGGGCTGGCCACATTATTTGAATGCAAAATGTATGCTTACCAAAAAAGACTATTTTATGAAGAGCTCACATGGGGCAGGTGGTCATATGGTGGTCAGAAGAAGGGATACAAGGACACTCTCAAGGTCACTCTCAAGAACTTTGGATTTGACTGTGCAACATGGGGGACACTGGCAAAGGACTGTACCATGGCATGCCCACATCAGTGTGTTGTGCTCTATGAGCAAGGCAGAATTGATACAGCACAAAGTAAACACAGGATGTGCAAATTTGGAGTATCCACCCCAAATGTTCACATGGACTATCTGTGCCCAACCTGCGGTAGAGCATTCTGAGCTCATATTGGTCTGATCAGCCACAGCTGGACACTGAAATTTCACTTTATCATGGTGATGTCATTTTGGTCTTCTTCGGGAATGAAGGACAAAAACCAACAAAAAGAAATAATAGAAAGGATCCTGCCCTCATCAAGCGTTAGAAAAAGGAAAGCAGTGGGAAAGGAAGAGATTTCAGATGAAAGGAAGTCTGTTCATTTTGGATCAGGAATTCCAGAAAGCACAGTGGGAGGGGGTAGGTCTGGAGTGGGACATTTGGGGAGGTAGGGCCAAAAGTGAGAGGAATGAGGGAGCACAAAACCAATTTTGGCAAAGGGGCTTGGCAAACACAGGCAGGGTTCAGTTTCAGAAGAATGAGGACAATAGAAGAGAATGGAGTACATCAATGATGAGGGGAGTGCTGGATTAACAGGGAGGTTCCCAGACGGAAGCAGTTAAAGAGAAGGTTAAGGTTGGTGAGGGGTCAGCACAGCCTTCGGGTGTTTCACTCAACTTGTTGCTGAGAATTTGGTCAACCTTAGCAATGTTCTGGTCTTAGCCTCATGTTCAAATTGGAAGTACATCAAGGAAATTCAGAAGGAAGTGATGTGTCTCACTCTATAACCCTTCTCCCCTTTCGATCAGGTGGAAAGTGGAACTGAGTAACCCTTGGGGAGTATTATATGAATGCTCCAACGTGTGGGATGACTACCATTCATAGAAAAAAGCTATAGTTATTGTTCATGATTGGGCAGCTAGGTGGTGCAGTGGATAGAGTACTGAGTCTGTAGTCATGAAGACTCATATTTGTGAGTTCAAATCTAGTCTCAGACCTTACTAGCTATGTAACCCTTGGCAAGTCACTTCATCTTATTTGCCTCAGTTTCCTAATCTGCAAAATGAAATGGAGAAGGAAACGACCCCTTCAGTATCTTTGCCAAGAAAACCCCAAATGAGAACACAAAAAGTTGGACATGAATGAAAAACAAATGAAATTGTTCACAATCCTAAAGTTACACACTGCCACTGGTTAGATATACAATATTAGAAGGTAATGAAAAATTAATACAAAAAAATTAATACAAAAAAAATCATTTCAAATCATTAGCATTTTGTAGAGGAAGCTCTGATGGGTTTTTTTTTCTAGTGTGTCACATCAATTTAATAAGAAACAAAACTTTAGTATTAGTGTTAACAGTAATCTAAACCTGATTATTCAAATAGACTATGGCCACAGCTATTCTAAAATTACCCTGTAATGAAAATAATAGTCACTTCTTTATAGTGCTTTGAGGTATGAACACCCCTTTGTATCTGTTTTGTCACTGATTAAAACCTTTTCCTCAGTTTCTTTAGATTTGGAATTAGGTCCACACTTTCTTTTGGAGTGGTCTCACTCATGAGGATTTTCTTTTGGCACTAATGCCATCTGCCATCACACATCTCTTTAGGGACAACACTTTCTAGAGTCCTCACCTTCAGAAATAACGCAAGTTGGACATGCTCAAATTCCACAAGGATGGGAATTTTTATGCCCTTAGGGTGATTAGGAAGCTGCTTTGAAAGAGGTAGTGGTCAATCACGTCCCAGGAACAGCTCTGATCCTTTCAAGGAAAACCAATTCCCACTCTGAGGAAGTGGTGAGTCCTGGTCCTATAACAGTGATCTCCTGGCATTGTCATCTGTACCTCATCAATAAACATTAAATGCCTACTATGTGCTAGGTACCATGCTAAGACTTGAGAAAGCAAATATGAAAACCAAAGGCAGCCTCTGTCTTCAAGAAGCTTACAGTGTTTCAGGGGAAAACAATCCAGAAAAAGAAGGTAAAAAATTAGAGAGTACTGATGAGAACTGAGTACATAGACTGGTGCATCTCAGAGAACGATGAGTTTCCTGATTACGAGGTTTTTGCAGTCCAACTCAAAGGAATGCAGTCAAGTGACATTCTTGTGAAGTTCCCATATTTCAAGTTCAAAGTAAAAAGGAATGTACACTTCATTGTATTGTAAGAATGCCAGCCCAAATCTATACAAGCATCAGTTAACTCCAGGTGGTAATATGAATCTTAGAAATAGCTATTATGGTACCTTTCAATTCAATAATTTACTCAATATCAAAACATCTCCCAACAATGAATTCCCAAATAACCAATGTATGTTGTTGTGTGTTCGTCCTTCATTGCCAAAGAAGACCATGCCATCAGAGAAACGGTGACATGACTTGCACTTGACTTTGCTTTGAGTGAGGGAGGGCTGTGCAAGGTCCAGTGTATATAGAATGTCTCTGGTTCACTATCTAGGACAAATGAATCTTCAAATCATATTTATCAAAGAATTTATAGAACCTTAAGCTATCAACAAGCATTTATTAAGTATCACAAAGGTAACAGACATTATGGTAGGTCCTGAGGCTATAAAGACAATACAAAATAAATTAAGAGGGGGAGGAGCCAAGATGGCAGAGTAGAAAGATTCACATATGCTAGCTCCAAACCCACAGCCCATAAAATACCTGTAAAGAAGAACTCCCAACAAATTCTGGAGCAGCAGAAGCCACACAACAATGGAGTGGAGGAGATTTCTGTTCCAGAGAGCCCCGAAAAACCAACACCAAACGTCCATTGTGCACCAGACCTGGAGCAGAGCCCAGCCCTGCCCTGGCCGAGAGGCATTGAGAGGAGCAGATGCGAGCAGGCTTCAGGGATGGAACATCCAGCAACCGCACAGGTACCTCCACCCACAGATGCCAAAGGTCAGTGAGAGAGCCTGTTTGGCTGGCTGAGAGGGGAGTGGGGTGTCCTCATAACTCGGGCCCCCTCCAGTGGGAGAGGCAGCAGCAGACAGGGGCTCTCAAAGCAGACCTTGGATCCATTGTTGAAGTTCTCCCCATAAACCCCCTGAGGGTACTGAGCCCTGTGAGGTGGCCCTGCCCCCACCTGAGCAGCTGAACTTAATCTCACACTGAATAGCAGCCCTGTCCCCACCTGACCACCTGAATTTAATCTCACACTGAATAGCAGCCCCACCTCTGCCAAAAGCCCTGAGGCTGGGAAGCAGCATTTGAATCTCAGACCCCAAGCACTAGCTGGGTGGATCTGGAGGCAAGGCGGGGATGGAGAGGAATCTTAGAAGTCAAGTAACTGGCTGGGAAAATGCCCAGAAAAGGGAAAAAAAATAAGACCATAGAAGGTTACTTTCTTGGTGAACAGATATCCCCTCCTATCCTTTCTGATGAGGAAGAACAATGCTTACCATCAGGGAAAGACATAGAAGTCAAGGCTTCTATATCCCAAACATCCAAAATAAATATTCAGTGGGCTCAGGCCATGGAAGAGCTCAAAAAGGATTTTGAAAATCAAGTTAGACAGGTGGAGGAAAAACTGGGAAGAGAAATGAGAGAGATGTAAGAAAAGCATGAAAAGTAGGTCAACACTATGCTAAAGGAGACCCCAAAAAATGCTGAAGAAAATAACAACTTGAAAAATAGGCTAACTCAACTGGCAAAAGAGGTTCAAAAAGCCAATGAGGAGAAGAATGCTTTCAAAAGCAGAATTAGCCAAATGGAAAAAGAGGTTCAAAAACTCACTGAAGAAAATAGTTCTCTCAAAATTAGAATGGAACAGATGGAGGCTAATGACTTTATGAGAAACCAAGAAATCATAAAACAAAACCAAAAGAATGAAAAAATGGAAGAGAATGTGAAATATCTCATTGGAAAAACAACTGACCTGGAAAATAGATCCCGGAGAGACAACTTAAAAATTATGGGACTACCTGAAAGTCATGATCAAAACAAGAGCCCAGACATCATCTTTCATGAAATTATCAAGGAAAACTGCGCTGAGATTCTAGAACCAGAGGGCAAAATAAGTATTCAAGGAATCCACTGATCACCACCTGAAAGAGATCCAAAAAGAGAAACTCCTAGGAACATTGTGGCCAGATTCCAGAATTCCCAGTTGAAGGAGAAAATATTGCGAGCAGCTAGAAAGAAACAATTCCAGTATTGTGGAAATACAATCAGGATAACACAAGATCTAGCAGCTTCTACATTAAAGGATCCAAGGGCATGGAATAGGATATTCCAGAAGTCAAAGGAACTAGGACCAAGAATCACCTACTCAGCAAAACTGAGTATAATACTTCAGGGGAAAAACTGGTATTTCAATGAAATAGAGGACTTTCAAGCATTCTTGATGAAAAGACCAGAGCTGAAAAGAAAACATGACTTTCAAACACAAGAATGAAGAGAAGCATAAAAAGGTCAACAGCAAAGAGAAGTCATAAGGGACTTACTAAAGTTGAACTGTTTACATTCCTATATGGAAAGACAATATTTGTAGCTCTTGAAACTTTTCAGTATCTGGGTAGTTCGTGGGATTACACACACACACACACACACACACACACACACACACACATACACAGAAACAGAGAACACAGAGTGAATTGAATAGGATGGGATCATATCTTAAAAGAAATGAAGTTAAGTGATGAGAGAGAAATGTATTGGGAGGAGAGAGGGAGAAATGGAATGGGGTAAATTATCTCTCATAGAAGAGTCAGGTAGGAGACTTTTTAGTGGAGGGAAAAGGAAGGGAGCTGAGAAAAAAACATGAAGTTTACTCTCATTACATTCGACTAAAGGAAGGAATAAAATGCACACTCATTTTGGTATGAAAACCTATCTTACAATACAGAAAGTGAGGGAGAAGGGGATAAGCAGGGTAGGGGGAATGATGGAAGGGAGGGCAATGGGAGGAGGGTGCAATTTGAAATCAACACTCTTGGGGAGGGACAGGATCAAAAGACAGAATAGAAGCAATGGGGAGCAGGATAGGATGGAGGGAAATATAGTTAGTCTTACACAACACGACTATTATGGAAGTCATTTGCAAAACTACACAGATATGGCTTATATTGAATTGCCTGCCTTCCCAAAGGGAATGGGTGGGGAGGGAGGGATGGGGAGAAGTTGGAACTCAAAGCTTTAGGAACAACTGTAGAGTATTGTTCTTGCTACTAGGAAATAAGAAACACAGGTAATGGGGAATAGAAAGTTATCTGGCCCTACAGGACAAAAGAGAAGATGGGGACAAGGGAATGGAGGGATGATAGAAGAGAGGTCAGATTGGTGATAGGGGAAATTAGAATGCTTGGTGTATTGGGGTGGGGGAGGGGACAAAATTTGGAACCCAAAATTTTGTGAAAATGAATGTAAAAAGTTAAATAAATAAATTTAACTAAAAAAAGAAAAAATAAATTAAAAATGAAATAAATGTAAACCCCAGAATTTTTGACTATACAAGAATCCACACGTTATCACATGAAAAAAAATCCTCTTCTTCAAACTCTAAGACAAATTAGTAGCTATATTTAACAATTCCAATAACAAAGAACAAATTCTCTAAATAGCCAGAAGAAAGAATTTCAAAATAATTAAAGGAAATTCAAACATCATAAGACTAGTCTGCATATCATATAAACCACAGAAGAAAATGCAATATTATTTTCTCAAAAAGCAAAGGAGGTTCAAGATACAACCCCAAATGAGATACCCTGCATACCTTAGTCTAATCACCAATGAAAAAAGATGGATATTATATAAAGGCAAGGGATTTGAGGTATTAAAACAGGGATGAAAAGAATAACATAAAATAACTGCAAATACCACCCTCCCCTGAAAGAAACACACAAAAGAGATAGCTTCAATTTCCAGGGAAAGAAAAAAATTAATAAAGCAAATTATCCAACATCAATGTAAATATTACTATTTTTTTAGAAAGAGAAAGAGAAAAGTCTTACCTGGGTTAAAAAAATTCAACATGTTCATTAAGAGAAAACAAAAATAAGAGAGAATGTAAAGAACTGGGAGAAAAGAATTTGGAGAAATGTGCAGAAGAGAAAAACCATAGACTAAACACTACAATCCCTTTATCCTGTGAATGAATATATTTTGTGGTACAAAATTACAGGGTGGGAGGGTGCACAAATGAAGAGAGAAGAGATTCAATCCATGGGTAAAGAACAAACGATTGATAATTTCTAGACCACATATGACACTGATTGATAAATAATGAAGAAGACTGCTTGTACGAAATGGAAAAAGAGACACAAGGGAGACATTGATACTGGAAGAATGAAAGGAAGGCCTCTGCACAATGCGGGAGGCATGCCACTGAAGAACACTTCTTGGAGGTGAAAAGGATGCCTTTACTGGAGGACAGGGACCTTACAATGAGTTTAATTTGAGGGGAGTTGGTACACTAGAGGCAGAGAGTGTTGTCTCCTTGGATAATATCCTTCATCAAAAGGAAGGAAATGCAAGTAGGCACCCAGAAGTAGAGAAAGGAGATTCATGGGAAGGCAAAATATCATGGAAAAGGCAAGGGTTAGAAGAAGATAATGTGATTGAGGATGCAGGCTAAGTTCTACCAATGGGTACTGCTTCCGTCACCATTACTGCTCTTATGAATTGATACTTCCAGGAATGTGGTACAACAGTAGGAAGGGAACATGAGGCAAGATCTGTAAGAGAATTCTAACATAAAAAACTCCTTAGAAAAGGGAGAAGCTTTAACTCAGGAGAAACAGAATGAGATTAAGGAAGGAACAGATAAGGATCTAGACCATGAACCAAAGAATAAAAATTCAGGACAGACAGGAAGGGAAGAGATTAAGATGACAATTAAGCAAAATTTCTTAGAAAAAGGTCAATATAAAAAGACCGAGAAACAAAATGAGAGAGGATTAGAGAAGGGAAACCTTTTAAATGAATCCTTTAACTGAGAAGGAAGAATAGAAAAAAAATGGGGAAACAGAGATAACAAAATAAATTAAAAGAAAATCAACAATCTAGGTAAAAACCCCCACACTAGAAAACAATGAAGGGGGAGGGAATCAGTGCTGGAAGAACAGCATTGCATAAAAGTAATTTGAGCAAATTACTGTCCCTAGAGATAGGGAAGAGGAACCTCCTCAAAAGAGAAAAAATAAAGGTAAGGAAACAAGTCAACAAACATTCCCCGCAACTCCCCCCTCCCCCCAGCCCAGGCACCTTGATAAACTCTGGGGATACAGGGATACAAACAAAAAGATCGTCTCTGTTCTAAAGATGATTATAGTCTAATAGATGAAGATAAGATATAAAAGTGGGATGAGGAGGGGAAATGTACCTAGTCCTGGGCACTGGCAAAGTCAAGAAAATTAAGGATGGTTAGTCAGGACATTTCCTCAAAATGGATAAGTAATACTGGAGAGAGATGAATGGATGAAAATAAAAACCAACTCTCAAAACTTTCAATGTAAATGGATTAGTGGATGAAAAAAATGAAAAAAAAGTTACTTAGTAGAAACACATCTAAAAATCAAAGTCATATATCGAATAAAAATGAGAGACTGGTACAAACTTAACTTGTAATTATGCTATCAGACTAAGGGAAGATATGAAATTTTGCAATTTCTATAGAAATAAAATATATTATACTTAAAGGAACTACAGACAAAACCCTCTAATACTTAGATTAAGCTTCTATGTACCAAATGGTATAGCATATAAATTCATAAAGAAAAAAATTAACTTAATTAAAAAAACAGTAATCGTATTTGTACAACTCTTGAGGGTTTGCCAAGTACTTTACACACATTATCAGTCAGTCATTAAGTACCTACAAGAGACCAAGCGCTGTGCTAAGCAGTTGGGATACCAAAGGAAGTCAAAGACAATCCCTACCCTTAAGGAGATCACAATTTATGAAGAAACATTATGTCAATGGACATAACAACTCAGTAACACTGGTGCCAAAATAAATATGAACCCATAATCTTCCTCACTCAGAATCTAAGAGGAAGATAAAAGGGAAAATGTACAGTGCTTAGAGATTTTAGAACTACAAAATGCCTAAAATAAGTGGGAGTCAATCTACCTACATACACTCAGCATCTGCACAGATAAAATTACAAAATATTCCTGAAAACAAATAAACAATATCTGATCTGAGGAAGAATTTAGTGATCATAGCTGAGTCATATCAGTTATAATAAAGATAAAAATTTGACCAAGAGTTAATTTAGAAATTTACTGTTATGCCAGTGAAGCTAACATGAGGATACTTTACAGAGATAAACAGATGACAAAATTAATTGTGAAGAACAAAAGGCCTAGAATTTCAAGGAAATAACAACAATGACCGTAGGAATGAAGATAGGATGGCACTTCTGGACCGTATACATTATCATAAAGCAACTATCACTGAAACCATTTTCGTATTGGTCAAAAACAAAGAAAATTAGACCAATGGAATAGGCTAGATAAGGAAGAATTCAAGGCAATTGAATTCAACTTCCCAGTTTTCATTAAATTCCAACATATCTTACCTAGGAAGGAACTCCCTATTTGACCTCGGTAATAATATACACACTCTCTTTCACTGGAAGCATCACTTTCAGTGCCCATTTCTGGGTCAACTGTTACACCTGATGGATAGTCTCTTTTACTCAGACTTTATTGAAGTAAGTCATTGTCCATTGTCTTTTCCGGTAGCTGCACGTTAGAAAGTCTAGCTGTCCTATGGACAGCAGGTGATCAAAGTGCCTAGTGCTGAAAGGATCCCCTCCATTCTCTGGAGCTATTTTGTAACCAGACAAGTTGTCCAGCCTCTCAACGACTTGGTAAAGGTTAGCTTTCTTTCCATCAGTCGCTAGCTGGAGTTCCTGGAATGCCAAAGTTTCTCAACAAAACTGCTTCCTCCTCAAAGGGCGTGGAGGTGTCAAACATCAAGACATCTCTGGTTTTGGTCCCAGATCTTCGGAAGCTAAGTTGGGTTCCTCTCACATCATGCACAGAGTGGGAGTGGTCGCGCCACCCCCTTCTTTTGGGGCGCCCAAACTCCAGTCCCGAGGCAGGTGTGGCTCTCGAGGGGTACGCTGGTCAGCTGGCAGCATCTTCTGTGGGGGAGCTGCGGGTACAGAGTGGTCATTACCCGTCCTCTCCTCGTCTTTGTGCTGGGGTCTCCAAGTGAGGGGCTACATCGTGCGGTGTAGACACGTTCAGGAGTCCTTCTGGACCTTCAGTCCCGGCCCAGGCCAGCCTGGTCAGAGAGGTTTTGGGCACTCCCGGACAAGCCTGGACCGACCTCGGGGCTTCCTGCTCTCACCTGGGCGGCGAGGCCAGCGCACGGTGGCCGCCTCCAGCCCGAAAGCCGAGGCACCCTTCCTGCCACCGCTCCCGGGGCCCACCCTGACTCCTGGTGAGCCTCACGCCGGGTGACGTCATCGCGTCCTCTCCGCCCAGGAGGGTCCCCCCCGAGCTCGCGAGGCAGCGGCGGCGGCCGGAGAGGCACCGGCAGCTTCAGGAGCCGCGGCTGCAGCGGGCAGGGCACCCCAGGCTAGCGAGGCACCCGCAGCGGCGCGTCCTGGTCCTGCCTGCTCCGAGCCCGGGAAGATCTCGGGAGCAATCTCCAGCCCACCTCCCAGGGAGGGGAGGTGGGCTTGGGGGCTCCCGGGATTCCAGCTCCACACCTTCAGCTCTGTTACCGGGCTGGAGGAGGGGTTCTTGCTCCCCGATCCTGCCTTAGCAGGTCCCCGGCCCCTCCCTCTCTCCGATTCTTTCCTAGTTCTCAACTGCCCAGCCAGAATTCAGGGATTCCCTCCTAGCCTGTCACTCACGTTGGGCTCTCTCCTAATTCTGGGCCCCCCTGAGGCTCCCTCCGTCCACCAGACTTAGGACCCTGAGCTCCCCCGCCCCTCAGGTTGCCTTCTGCTCATTCTGCCTCTCAGTTCCAGCCTTCCGCTGGACAAGCCTCACTCTCTCTATCCGTTAACTAGCCTTGATCAAGCTGTCAGGTGTCTAGACATTCACTGTATGGGGTGAAGGATGGAGGGGGAGTGCAGGGAGAGGTCTGATTCAGAGGAACTCCAGGAACTGTCTGGAATCAGTCCAACAAGGACACCAAAGCCCCTTCTGCCCAAGCAAGGAATTTGGGGTGGAAGGAGAGCAGAATGTAGAACATTGTTTATTTTCAGAATTTCTTAGTTGCCAAACCTGACCCTAACTGTGCTCTTCTCTTTTGACTTGAGTGTCTCTGCTGAGGAAGGCAGGACCAGGGGCTCTCACCCTCCTTAAGACCTTTCCCTCTATAGATCCTTGTGGGGTTGGTTGACCGGCCTCCTTTCTGGCAAGGGAAAGGAAAGACCTTCTTCCCCTCAAGGCTTGTTCTCCTTCTGTTCATCCTGCTGAGTATTCAGGCCTGGCCCAAGAGTGGAGCATGGAGCAAGGGGGAACAGCCCCAGTGACCTGGAGCAAGCCATCCCAGGTAAGTGTAATCAAGCCACAGATTTTATAAATATAGACAAACATGAACATTTCCATTGACGTAGAACCACAAAAGAAGTTTGTATCTGAATCCATCAATCACTATTATGTAGAAATGGTTTCTTACTAACACTCCTGTCATTGTTCCTTCTAAATTTTGATTCAGTCTCTTCTCTGTGTTTCAGCTGATTGATATTCTTTATTTTTTATATCTCTAGCATTACCCTTAAAATTTCTTGACTTCCTCTACTTTTTAAAGTCATCTCCTAGAAATTACTTTCAGCCAAACACAATCTCACACACTAGTCTTGTCTGGACATACTCTGACCAGAGTGCTGAAGTCCCATCTGTCAAACAATGTAGCAACTGTCCTTTTGGTTCTGCCCACTACACTGTGCTTCAATTCATACAAATCTTTCCACTTCTCTCTGAATCCCTCCTATTCCTAATTTTTTTTTTAGGGTACAGTAATATTCCATTTCATTCACTGAGCATATTTTATTCAGCTATTAGGGGTAGCTAAGTGGGTCGGTGGATAGAATGCTGGACCTGGAGTTAGGAAGACTCAATTATATTCTAGCTGAATGACTCTGGGCAAGTCACTTAACTTCTGTTTGCCTCAATTTCCTTAACCGTAAAAATGAGGATAATAACAGAATCTACTCCTCAGGTTGTTTTGAGGGGTAATATTAGGTATTATTTGTAAAGTGCTTGGCACAATGCCTGGCATAAAATCCATGCTGTTAATGTTTATTATCTTCCCTTTCCTCTTTTCCTTCCCCTATTCAGCATCTGATGGGCTCTGAGTTGGTTTCCAGTTTTTTCTACAGCCAAAAGCTGCTATGGATATTTGGGCACATGTGGGTAATTTCCCCCTTTCCAATCTCATTGGGTCAGAAAACATTTATTGATCCCCTGTTAAACTGGATTGAGCTTCAAATCACAGAAAGGTGTCAGGCACTTCACCAGTCAACTCTCCTCTGTCACACACCCAAGCAGTCCTAAAAGATACCCAGTGATGGGGAGCTCTTCTTATGCTGTGGCAGCTCATTTGAATTTTGGACAGCTCTGTTTGTAGGAAATTTTTCTTCCAATAAAGCCTAAATTTGCATCTTTCCAATCTTTCCCTTCCCCTTGCATCTGGTTTTGTGTTCTTGTGTGACAAATAAAAAACCTGACAGACAAAGTTTCTGGGCAATTAAGAATCAATTTATTAATCATGCTAGCTAATGATCAACAAATTGATGGCCAGTAGTTTCTCTTTGAAAAATAAAGACTCCCAGTGGAGACACTGAATGCTCCCGACAAATCAACCCTGGTTAGTGGACATTTAATGAGGAGATGAGTGAGAAGTTTTCAGTTCTTCCTGCTGAGAACTCAGCCACCTCCAGCAATCTGGACAGGGTAATTCATCTCCATCCAGACCACTGTGGATGGTTTTCTGCTTCATGAGCTGGGTTGCCCTAAAGTCTAATGGAAGGGCATAAGAACAGGGCTGTTTTCCTTAGGGTAAAAACTTGCCATGACTGGATTCTGTTCATAGTCCCCTGTACCCTGGTTGAGTGGGGTCTGGCCCAAGATTGAATAGCATGTTCCTGAGGGTTAGGAGTAATTTCCTCAATCAGCCATATCCTTCAGAGACTGACTGACCTTCTACAGAGACTGGGCCCTAAATGAAGAAATAAAGGAGAAAAGTCTGGATCCTAATTTAATAATTGGAAATTAATGTATTAGCAAAATAATAATTTCTCTCACTTGAGTCTTCTTCGGAAGAATTTGGGGTGGAGGGGAAGAAGGCCTAGGGGGGTCTTGTTAGTTGTAAAGGCTGAGACTAACTACTGTCCCTCCTATTTTGCTTTGAGCCACCCCTCTGAGAACAGAGGTGCTCTCAACCTCCTTTGTAGCTTGCCCTCTGTAGGTTCTTGTCTTGATGGCGTGGGTGGTGGTGGTGGTGGGAAGACAAGATTCCTCCCCTTCAGCGATCCTCTCTCCCCAGCCCAACCTGCACAAGATCTTGTCCTATTCCAACAAGGAAGTTTGGAGCCATAAGGAATGGCCCCTGGTACCCACAGTACCCCATCTCAGATCAGTGGAGTCTGTTCATATACTTGACACATACCAGCAAATATGAACATTTCCATAGTCATAGAAGAAAAGCAAATGAAGGTTGTATATGAAATCTTCAATGGATATTACCTGTGGAATATGACTTTTAAAATATATATTACATTCAATAGAGTAACAGTGACACAGCCCTCCCTTTCATTGCCCTCATCCGAACCTCCTCCTTCTCTTTTTTCTATGTTTTATCTTGTTAATATTTTCTATTCTTTTTTTCTTGTACGTCACTTGTACCACCCCCATCCATATTCTTGCTCTGCTTGTTTTTTTTCAAAGCTGTCTCATGTAACATATAGGAACAGTCAAGCAAATCACCTTCATAGAAGTCTGCAAATGCCTTGACCTAAAAGTCTGACCTGACTCAGAAGTCTTTCCCAGTAGTTTTCCTTTACAATGTCATAGACAGTGTATAGCTGTCTCCTGGTTCTGCTCACTCCTCTCTGTTCACTTCATTCACTTCCCATGTCTCTTTAGTCACCTCCCAGTCCCCATTTCTTCAGGCACAATACTGTTTCATAGACTTTATCTTATTCAGCCATTTCCCAACTCATGGGGAGCAGCTGTGACTACTTCTGTACCTAAGGGCCCTTTTCCTTCTGTATTCGATCTCTTATTGCTATCAAATACTTATTGAACTCCTAGTAGAGATGATTGAATTTTGGCATCATGGCATCTCAGTGGTGGCAGGGACCCCAGCCGTTAACTCTGTTACCCATGCATGACCCTAGAATCCCCACTATTACACACCCCACCTGTCCTTTCCCCCCTTAATGGTACTTTATTTTTTCCAGTTACATATAAAGATAGTTTTCAACATTCACTTTTATAAGATTTTGAGTTTCAAATATTTTCTCCCTTGCATTCCCTTACACCACTGCCCCAGGATGGCAAGCGATCTGATATAGGTTATATGTGTACAATCATACTAAACATATTCCCACATTAGTCATATTGTGAAAGAAGAATCAGAACAAAAGGGAACAACCAAGAGAAAGAAAAAAACAAAAAACTCCATAGTTCTTTCTCTGGATATGGATAGCATTTTCCATCATGCATCTTTTGGAATTGTCTTAGATCCTCGCATCTATTAAGGTGGGCCATTGCACAATGTTGGTATTACTGTGTACAGTGTTCTCCTGGTTCCATTCACTTCACTCAGCATCAGTTCGTGCAAATCTTTCCATATTTTTCTGAAATCCACCTGCTCATCATTTCTTAGAACACAACAGTATTCCATTACATTCATATATCACAACTTGTTCAGCCATTCCCCAATTGATGGGCATCTCCTCAATTTCCAATTCTTTGCCATCACAAAAAGAGCTACTATAAATATTTTGGGAATCCATGGAATGTTCATATACCCTTGGAAGAGTAGATGTTTCTGAAGGTGAAAATCAGCTTTGATTGGTTTGCAAGTAATTCAGCATGAATATTATAATGAGAGATGGTCTTCATTTGGGGAAGGTGACTGATCACTCAGTCAAAGAGACTTATCTATTCCCATATCACTTCATCTAGGCAACTCTAGACAAAAGGGGGCATCCACTTCTACTTAGACCGGTCTAAGTAAAACACAATGGACTGGAATCCATCAATTCAGGTGAAACTAAAATTTCTTTACCTTTTTATCAGATCTTAGTTTTCCAGATGTGTTGTTTCCACCCAAGATTTCATCTCATTGTAAGTCTTGCACTTCAAAGGCTTCCCGAATAACCTTTCTTTTCCTCATTTAGAAGGGAGAAAAAGTCCTGGTTCAATAGTTAGCTATTAATATAGGAGAGAAGTAATCACTTGAGGTCCATGCTTCAAATCTTCCTTTCTTGGAATCTCTGGTTTCCTTTGAGACTCAGCACAGGCTTTACCTTCTTTGAGAAGTCTTTATTTCCCCCACCTGAGTTGCTAGTGCCTTTCCCTCTACTCTATGTATTTGTCATATATCTATATATTTATGTCATCTTCCTCAGTATAAGCTTTTTGAAGGTAGGAACTATTTCACTTTTGCCAAAATCCCCAGTATTTTGCCATGGATGGCCCAGAGTAAGCAATTAATCAATGCTTATTGGTTGAAGGAATCACTAAACACCTACAATTATTTCTTTTTCCCCCATCTCTGAATAATATCTCACTTATGCCATCCATACAACATAGAAGCACACAGTTTGAGAGTTGGAAAGGACCTCAATGGTGGTCTACTCCAATCCATAACCAGGCAACAAAGAGTTATCTAGCCTGTGGTAGATTTCTAAGAAGCAGTCCACCATCTATCTCTAAATATAGTCAATTTCTCTTTGGGAGAGCTCTAGTTCTTAAAAAGATGTTACTGAAATCAAGCCTAAAGTTGCCTGTTTTTAATTGGTTTTGCAATTTTGACCCTTTCCTTGTTCTGTTATCTATGTCAAAAGAGAACATGTCTAATCTTCCATAAACCACTCAAATATTTGAACACAGCTATGATTTCTCCTGCTATTCTCCCAACGTAGATTAGAAAAATCCCTCACTTGTTGGCACTAGTTTCATGAGCCTCACCTCATTCTGAGCTTTAGAATTCCTAACACCGATTTTACAAGACATTTTCTTTCTCTCATTCCATTTCTTCCATCTTCTTTACATTTTGCTGTTAAAACTAAGTTGGTTAATCAGTTACTTATCAATCCATATTGATCTCCCCAAACAAGTTTGGTTTTAAAAATTGAAATAATTTCCCTTTGGGTCTTCAGAAGTTCCTACTTGTGTATAACAATACTAGTAACAACAATAGCACTTTACGACTTGCAAAGCACTTTGTAAATATCTCCTTTTATCTTCACAACAACTTGAGCAGGTAGGTACTGTTATTATCCCCAATTTATCGATGAGTAAAGTGAGGCAGACAAGAGTTAAGTGACCTTCTTGGGGTCATATAGCTACTAAGTGTATGAGCCCATATTTGAACTCAGAACTTCTTTGATTTCAGGTCCAGCACCTTGTCTACTATACCACATCAATGGTTATCATTTGTTGCTCCTGGACTGACCTTCCCTGTGAGATTTAAGACTCCAGAATCCTATCCTTACTTATTCCCTTCCATTTACCCTTCCCTTGAATCCTTTGCAATCTGATTTCCCCAAGTCTAGGGTTTATGTCAGCCCAGAATCATATTTCCTCTCATCTATCAAAAGTTCTAAGAAGATGCAGTCACTTTCTTTCAGAGTTCGTGTCATTTCTATGTGAGCAACCACTTCTACCTTGTTGGTAAGAATCATATTCAAAATTGGGCAGCTAGGTGATGCAGTGGATAGAGCACCAGTGCAGAATTCAGGAGGACCTAAGTTCAAATCTCACCTCAGACACTTGACAGTCACTAGCTGTGTGACCTTGGGCAAGTCACTTAACCCCAATTTGCCTTATCTTGGGTAATCTCCAGTCATCCTGATGAATATCTGGTCACTGGATTCAGAAGCTCTGGAGGAGAAATGAGGCTGGTGATCTGCACTGCCCTCACTCAAAATAAAGTCAAGTGCAAGTCATGTCTTTATTTTTCTGATGGCATGGTCTTCTTTAGCAATGAAGGATGAACACACACATATTCAAGAGTAAAAGTTCTTGTTGAGTCCTGCACCTTTTGAAGGGTGAAGTTATATTCTTTCCTTTTTAAAAAAGAAATCACATTTTTTCCCATTTACATGTAAAGCCAATTTTAACATTAATTTTAAAAAATTTGGAGTTTCATATTTCTTTGACTCTTTTCTTCACCTCCCCTCTCCCAAAGATGGGAAGCAATTTGATGCAAGTTATACATCAATCCTGCAAAATATATTTCCACAGTATTCATGTTATGAAAGAAGGTACAGATTCAAAGGAAAAAAATGGAAAAAAACCCAGAAAGTAAAATATAGTATGCTTCATTCAAATGAAGAATATTTAAAATTTGCAATATGATCCCCACAGTATTACTATGTCCATTCCTGTTGTAATTGGCAAAGACTATTATTCATAAAAATAATGAATAGACACTCAATTCATGGTTTTCTCTCTGTTCATCCAGTAATATCAAGTGGTAATAATTTGTTTGTAGGTCATGTTTTTGGAACATGATCTATTGGATCAATATAGTTGACTCTTAATACCACTGAGCATTATATAATCGTCCTTAGACATGGAGATCTCCAAAAGACCATCTGAAAAACCGAAGTACTTCTCTAACTCTAAAAACACCTCATTTCTTTTTCTTTGTTTAGTTCATAAGGTAAATTAAGTTACTTTTGAAATCCAAAGACTGGATGTCTTTGGATTATAGAAATCAGGGGCGTGATTGTAGACAGAGATCTGTAGAATGAGGAGAATTTCTAGTGTTGGTTTTTGCCTTCTTGATCCTTGATACATCCTGCAGAACAGTGGGTACAGGTGGTGAAAGGAGTGGATTATCCCTCGGCTTCAGACGAACCTGTGTCTCTTTACAAGTTCTGAACGATAATTCCTTCAGGAGTCGGCTAGTTGTAACTTTCAAATTCATAAGTGCAAATCTCATCCCAATGTCATTTCGGGGACCAGCACCAAAGAGCAGCTACACATAGGAGTTCATTCTCTCTTTGTTTTGTTTGCTGAACCTTTCAGGGTGGAACTCTGGCTTTGATCAGTATTCTGGGTCATGATGAAGGACAAAAGGTGGGGCCATCACCACTGTGCTTTAGGAATCCTCATTCCATTGATCTCAATACTTTTCTTAGCAATCCTTTCAATCTGGAGAGCTGTGGGAAACCACCTGAGATTTTCATGTACCAGCATGTCTAGATACCAGGACATCATATCTGACTGTTTTTTTGCTGGGCAAAACTGCATCTATCTCCTCCTGAAATTTCTGCTGGATCTCAGGGTGGGTGGTGAGGAAAAAAAGGAAAGAAAGGATTGAGCTGGTGGTTTTGTAGCCACCAAGAATAAAGATAACGGATTGGGCTAGGATTTCCTCATCACTCAGATCTTTGTGAGAGTGCATCGCTGAGATGTTAGAAGTCTAAGAATCCATCATAAGCTGAAGGCAATCTATTTTGCACTTCTGTGAATTTTTCTTTTGTTCTTTATTTTTTTAACTGATTTGCTAAGAAATCTATTACTTCTTTTGGAAATAGAGTAACATCCAATTTTCTTAAAGGAATAGGGAATTATTTTTAACTAAAGGAACAAGGAATTCTGCTGTAAACCCGAATGGGTCCAGAACACTAAATGTATTTATTAATTTCTTGATTTCTCAGATAAAAGAATCATTCTTGTTATTCAAGGAATCAATACTGGCATTCAGCAAAGTACTGGTGATTACATTCATGCTGTAGGCCCCCAAAATGTCTTTCAGAGTTACTGGCCAACTTTTTTCTGCTTCCTTCTGCATGTTTTTCCCTAACATATCTCTCCATATTGGTTAATGATGGGAAATATCTCATTGAATTTTCCACTTGTAAATGTTGGTCAATATTGCTCAAATCCTCTTCCAGTGGTCACCTTTAGCATTTGAGATAGCAGTCTCTAAAGTTCCTGCTAGACAAACATCCAACAATTGGTGAAGAAAGAATAGCACTCTTTTACCAGCACTGATTTGATAGTCTCTGGGTCCATGATGACCAGTATCAGTTGTCTGCCATCAGAAAATGTTTTTTCTTGTAGACAATATATTATTGGATTCTGTTTTCTAATCCATTCTGTTATCCAATTCTGTTTTTATGGCTGAATTCATCCTATTCACATTCACAGTTATAATTGCTAACTGTATATTTCCCTCCATCCTATTCTGTTATACTTTCCCTTCTCTTTTTCATGCTTCTCCTCTTTAAAGATTTATTTTCCTCACAAACTTTGTAGAATTTTCTATAAAATTTCTTTTTGTCTTGTCACTTAAGACCATTTTGATGAGAAAGTAATTTCACATTACTTTCTCTGACTTCTCCATAGTTTTTCATAGATCACAGATAAATAGATACTTGATTGCTAACTCCATATAGTCAAGAACTTCACAATAAAACATCTTTGAACTATTTTCCAACTGCCAGAACAAACTGCCCTCCTCAACATTCCATTTGATTCTTAAAGATTATGATTTTAAGTGTTGGCTCTGACATGAACAGTGTGACTTTTGACAGAGTCAAGTTGAGTTCCTCAGTTTCCTCCTCTGCATTGAGGAGGTTAGGCTAGATGAATTCTAAATACACTTCCAGATCTAAATTCTGTAACTTTTGGTATTTCAGGAATCATTGACATTTAAGGATGTGGTTGTTGCCTTTAGTCAGGAGGAGTGGTGCCTCCTGGCCACTTCTCAAAAGAAGCTGTATAAGGATGTCATGCTGGGGAACTCCTGGAACATGCTTTCCCTAGGTAAGGGTCAATTTATCCTTCTATACAACACCTACCCCAGCTATTTCAATTCTGCCATTTAAAGGAATGTCTTTACTCCACCATCACTCCATTTCCCCTGACCCCAGCTACCAAGTGTGCAATGTTTCAAGCTTCTCTCTGTTATTAGAGAACAGAGATTTTTAGTCTCCCTTTGTCCAAGAGATAGGGTTTCCCTGATCCCTATTCTTACATAAAAAGTCTGCATTTTATCTAATAGGAAGCTAGGAGCTTTATCTATTGCTCCTTAAACTTTCAGATTCAAGGGAGCATCAGGTCAAATATTAAATCGTCATTGCAGAATCTCAGACTTGGAACTGACCTCACAGGTCATCTGGTCTAACTTCCACATGAACCAAAATTTCCTTCTAAAAGGTGATCTCCTGTGAAAGGGAACTCCTACTACTTGAGGAAGCCCCTTCACCTTTGGAATTATATAATCATTGAGATATTCTTCAGGATATAAGACCTAAATTTGCAGCTCACTTAAACTAAGCCTTATTTCTTGGACTTAATAGGACAAGCCTGTCATTATTCTTCCTTGATATTCCTCCTAAATTCTAGTGAAAATAATGGAATGCATAGTATATCTACATATTTTGTGAAATGAGATAGGCAAATAATGAATTTTGTAATTCCAAATGGCTCCATATTCTTTTCCCTCCTGCCTCTAATAGTTCCCAATAAAACCACATAGATCATCCAAAAAGGTGCTTGGCACAATCCTCTGGCCCTTTATACCTTATCCCCATTTTTCTGAAAATTGAGGAAGACCCAATTCTGAAGTGCTCTCTGTTCTCAGCACTTCCCTATTTACCATGAGCAGGGCTTCCAGTTCCCAAAGAAGATTTGATCTTCCATTTGGACCACGGGGAAGCACTATGGATGTCAGAAAGAGAAATTTCAATAAACTCCTGTTCTGGTGAGTGAGTTAGATCAGGGAGATCTGAGACTGTTATCTCAAGAAGTCACTATTTGGAAATGTAGGGTGCACTTCGAAATATAGGGAACTCCTCCAAGCTTTTGAGGTCAGTTTAAAATGGCTAAGGCTGTCTACTTTGAGCTCTTTCATAGACCGTCATTATCAAAAAATTGTCATTATCAAAAAAATTACTTTCCTGATATCTCTTGCCTGATGTTTGCCTGCATTTTTGGAGAAAGTGGTCCTTGGTATGATACAGAACTTTCTTCTTTCCCATTCTTAGGGATTTCCTTTGTCCCAGAAAAGGGAAATGGAATAAGTATTTAAATAGCACCTATTGTATTCCAGGCACTGTGCTAAGTGCTTTATAAATATTATCTCATTTGATTCTCACAACAGCCCTAGGAGGTAAGTACTGTTATTATCCTCATTTTGAAGTTGGAGAAACTGAGGCAAACAGGTCAGCTGAATTGCCCAGGGTCATACAGCCAGTGAGTATCTGAGGCCAGATTTGAATTCAAGTTATCCTGACTCCAGGCCTACCACTCAATTCACTGCCTTAGAGTTGTCTTTTGAGTCATTTCTCAATGGCTGTTCAATGATTGGACTAATCTTTTATTTCCCATAAGGGCTAAGATAATTCCCTAAGCATTAAGAGTGATTCAATTCAATTGATTCA
This sequence comes from Bettongia penicillata ogilbyi, assembly GCA_023548195.1. Taxonomy (NCBI): domain Eukaryota; kingdom Metazoa; phylum Chordata; class Mammalia; order Diprotodontia; family Potoroidae; genus Bettongia; species Bettongia penicillata. The sequence continues at coordinate 771,601 of JAJHZJ010000317.1, read as the reverse complement.
ACCTCAGTTCAAAGAGAGACATATTCACTGCCTTTAAGGCTTTAGAATCTTGTTGGAAGAATGAAATATAGCTATAAAGTAATACCTTTCCCATTCAATATCTGGTTCACATTGATGATAATCTCAGCAAGTCCTTTAGAAGCAGATAAAATGTCAGGACAGTGGATGACATTTATTAAATTCAGATTTAGTTGGGATGCATATGAAATCTTACATGCAAGGTCAACAAATCAACTAAATAGTTTTAGACTCAGGGACATAGATCTTGATTGGTGTGTAATTGGTGAATGAAAAGACCTGAGTGTGTCAGGGGATTGAAAATCCAATTGGAGCGAATGGGAAGCCAAGAGAAGCAGACATATTGAGACTGGATGAATGCAAGCACAATGTCCATTCCAAGTGAACTGATAGACCCATTGTATTGTGACCTACTCCAGGAACACCTTTAGTAAGTAGTATATTCAGTACTTGGCACTACATTTTATGGAAGATGTTGATAAACCTACACAAAAATAATACAGAATGGTCAGGAATGGGTGGGTTTTGGTCAGCCTATTTGAGAAACCCTCTCAATCCCTAGGAATATGATGACAGAGTCATTATAGTGTCAGTAGTGTAGTATTGGATGAATGAAAAAGTACATATTGACTGATTATTATGTGCAAAGTATTATACTAATTATTACAGAGGCAAAATAATTAGCATGACTCCCTGCTTTTTCATGAACTCACATCCTGATAGAGTAGACAACATATACAGGGGTTTTTTTTGTGAATCAGATTGAAAAGTTCCATGATCTCTGTGATATAAAAGCAAAGCAAATAGTAATGCATATTCTTTCATGCCTTTTTTATGTGATAAAATCATATTTGTTTCTGACATTGAATCACTTGGCCATACCAAGGACTTTAGTGCTGAGAACATTTTTTTGGTTGATTTCAGTAGCTAGGACTGCTGAGGTAGAAGGGTTCCAACATACAAGGAAACAATTGGCTGGTTGCATTTCCACAGGAGTTGCTTCCTAAGTTTATGGCTGCATAGTTTTATGGGAACTACTTAAGGACAATTGAGTGGTATATACTTATTACTAAGCTTAGCACAGCACCTTTACTAAAATTGGACTTAACGCTAGAGCCTAACAAAATACATCAAACAGAGAAAATCAGAAACATTAAATATATAAGTTGTGGACTAGAACACAATTAAAATTAGTTATGAACAAAAGACTTTTGAGGAAAAAATTCCTCTTAAAATGGAGAGAGGCAATGAAGGACTATAGAGAGAGTTCTGAACTAGCTGAAACAGGATGGGAGTTACATCTCTTCCTTTCTGAGTAGGATAACTTTGCCTATGAATTGAAAAGGGAAGGGTCGCTGCCCAACCTCCACCCAATGGCTGGTTTTGAACCCTCCTGGCTTAGAAGGAGCATCAGTAGTAACAGTTTTTCTTAGAAACAACAACCCTGAGGCTCCTGTCCCTCCCAGAGTGATTTATCTATTTTTCTTTTCTATTAAAGGGGCCATTTCTTTGACTACCTTTTAAAGAGGCCAATTTCACTGAATGAGCATTACCTCACTTTAAGTGAGTACCTGAAAAGTCCTTAGCCTAAAAGGTCAAGATCTCCCACTGCATCCTGGGCCATCTCCAGTCATCCTGATGAATATCTGGTCACTGGATCCAGATGACTCAGGAGGAAGAAGTGAGGCTGGTGACCTGCACAGCCCTCCTTCACTCAAAGCAAAGTCAAATGCAAGTCATGTCATCATTTCTCTGATGTCATGGTCCTCTTGGAAAACAAAAGATGAACACAACTTTGGTCATGTCATTTTAGCATTATAATCTTAGTTCCCGAGCTTTAAATGAGAATGTTTGGGCTGCTTATGTTAAAGGCTTGCTGTGAGTCAATCAATCAATAGGAATTTATTTGTTGTTGTTCACTTGTTTTCAGTCATGTCCAATTCTTTGTGACCCCATTTGGAGTTTTCTTGGCACAGACATGGAGTGATTTGCCATTTTCTTCTCCAGTTCATTTTACAAATGAGGAAATTGAGGCAAAAAGGGTTAAGTGACTTGCTCAGGGTCACATTGCTAGTAAGTGTCTGAGTCCAGATTTCAATTTAGGAAGATGAGACTTCCTGATTCCAGGCCCAGGACTCTGTGTAGTATGGCACCACCTAGCTTCTGGAGCACCTTAGGACACAGTGGCACGGAAGATGGTAAGGCTGGATTGTCCTCTATCCCGGGAATGAATTGTGCTGGTAACTCCTATGTCATCTAAGCCATGTGAGTAGTCATGCAGAATTGATGGGTTCTGGATATTAAGGAGAGCACAAGGGAAAAGAAAAGTAGGAAGGTGCCCCTAGTGACCAGCCCAGATATATTCTGAACTTCAGGGACAAAGTGGCAGGAAAAAAAGGCAAGAGCCCAAAAAGAAAAGACAGAAGGGATGCTAAATGTGACTATCTTCAATCTATCAAGATGTAAGATGATATATTTATTTCCTTTAGATGGAGAAGCCAGGCTGAAAACCAAGGAACCTACACCAAAGCTGAGTATTTCCTGTGACTTCAATTTGAAAGAATTCTGGAATTTCAATATCAAGGTAGACAAAAATCAAAACCACTGGGAGAGTTATTCCAGACACTCAAAAATTTTACTCAGGAAAACTCTCAGGGAAAGGAGAGATGATAGAAGTTCTAGCCTGGAGTCTGACCAAGAGAGATTTCCTGCCGAAAATATTCACTGTGAATATGACAAAAGTGGAAACAGCTTCAGACATAATTCAGGTCTAATTCAATGTAAGAAAATAACATCAAGAAATGGCTATTCCAAATACAGTACATATGGGGAATGCTTTAATCAGACATTAGACCTTACTCATGGTTATGGGAAACACACTGGAATTAAAGGTTTTCAAGATAATCCCTGTATGACAGCCTTAACCTTGATTCCAAACCTGTTGGGACATCAGAAGAGTCTTAGTAGAGAAATGTCTTATAAATACAATGAATTTGAAACAACCTTCTCCCATCTATCCTCTATAGTACATCAGAGGGTTCAAGTTACAGAGAAATGGAATGAATCTAATAAGTATGGGAAGACCATTTTTCAGAGTGAGGATCTTTTTAAATGTCAGAAAACTCACAGTGTAAAGAAAAATCTTAAATGTAATGAACATCAGAAAGTCTTCATCAAAAATGGAGACATTGGAGGTCAGAACATTCCTACTGGAGAGGAACTCCATAAATACAAAGAATGTGGGAAGCCCCTCATCAGAAGTACTAACCTTAACAGTCATCAGGATATGCAAAGTGGAGAGAAGTCTTTTAAATGTAATATATGTGAGAAAACCTTTAGCAAGAGTGCAAACCTTACTGTACATAAGAGGATTCATTCAGGAGAGAAACTTTACAAATGTAATCAATGTGGAAAGACTTTTGGGAAGTTCTCCAACCTTGATGTTCATCAAAGGATTCATTTTGGAGAAAAGCCCTATAAATGTACTGAATGTGGAAAGGCCTTTTTCCAGAACTCATCCCTCATTGCACATCAGAGGATTCATTCTGGAGAGAAACCTTACATATGCAATCAATGTGGAAAGGCTTTCAGAAACTGTTCCAACCTTGCTGTACATCAGAAGATTCATACTGGAGAGAAGCCCTACAAATGTTATGAATGTGGTAAGGCCTTCAGCCAGAGCAGACATCTTCACAGACATGAGAATATTCATACTGGAGAAAAGTCCTATAAATGTAATGAATGTGGGAAAGTTCTTAGACAGAACTCATCCCTTATTGTACATCAGAGGATTCATTCTGGAGAGAAACCATACAAATGTAGTCAGTGTGGAAAGGCTTTCAGAAAGCTCTCCAACCTTGTTGTACATCAGAGGATTCATACTGGAGAGAAACCCTACAAATGTTCTGAATGTGGAAAAAACTTCAGCCAGAGTAGAGACCTTGTTCGACACCAAAGGATTCATACTGGAGAAAAGCCTTATAAACGTAATCAGTGTGAGAAGGCCTTCAATCAGAGTAGGGACCTCTTTCAGCACCTGAGGATTCATACTGGAGAAAAACCCTATAAATGTAATAAATGTGGGAAGGCTTTCAGTCAGAGTGCAAACCTTAGTGTACAACAGTGAATTCATACTGGAGAAAAGCAATATAAATGCAGTGAATGTGGGAGGGCCTTCAGTCAGAAGTCATCTCTTATTGTACACCAGAGAATTCATTCTGGAGAGAAACCTTATAAGTGTGTTCAATGTGGAAAGACTTTCAGAAAACCATCCAATCTTGCTGTACATCAGAGGATTCATACTGGAGAAAAACCCTACAAATGTAACATGTGTGGAAAGGCCTTTAGTCAGAGTAGAGACCTGATTCGACACCAGAGGATTCATACTGGAGAGAAGCCCTATACTTGTATTAAATGTGGGAAGGCCTTCAGCCGGAGTGCCAACCTGAGTGTACATCAGAGAATTCACACTGGGGAGAAGCCCTACAAATGTAATGAGTGTGAGAAGGCTTTCAGTCAGAGATCATCCCTTATTGCACATTAGAGGATTCATTCTGGAGAGAAACCTTACAAATGTAATCAGTGTGGAAAGGCTTTCAGAAAGCCCTCTAACATTGTTGTACATCAGAAGATCCACACTGGTGAGAAGCCTTATACATCTATTGATTGTGGGAAGATCTTCAACCAGAGTAGAGATCTTCTAGGGCATCAGAATGTGCACACTGGAAAGAAATCTTACAAATGTAATAAATGTGAAAATGCTTTTAGAAAAATTTGTTTGATATGAAAATGTTCAAACTGGAAAGAACCGTAGGCCAATGGCTTTCAAAGTCTGGTCTGTGGCTCCCTGGGAGTGCCCGGTGCTTTCTCAGGGGGTTGATGAGGTCAAATCTATTTTTATAATCTTCATACAAACTATCTAATTGGTACCCATTTTGTTTCTTTTTGTGATTTTCTATTTTGACCATAAACAGCACAAAATTGTATTTCTATACATATTGTTAAGCACAAACTAGATTCTCTATGAAATCAGCTGGAGAAGGAAAGGACAAATCCTTGCAATATCTTTGCCGAGAAAATCTCAAATGGAGTCATCATGAGTCAGATATTACTGAAACAAATGAACAACAAAAATTAAAACATTAACCTTCATTTTATACCATATCCTTTCTTCCTCCCAAAAAGGTATACCATAAAACTCTACACATTGCTTTCAAAACTTTCCCTTTTGTCTGTGCTCCATTCTGTTATTTTCTGTGCGTTTTTTAAAGAAATGTCTTAATGGCCATTTTATTTTTGACATTACTGTTCCTAAATTTGGCCTTTTTCACCCATTGAAAATGGAGAGAATGGGAACTCTCTTGTCTCAAACAGGAGTAGAATAAATCCACACAGTGACCATATCCAAAGATATGTTTCTGTCTTCACCTTGAGACCCTCACCCCTGACAGGGAGTGTGTAATATTTCATCCTAAGTCCTTCAGGTAGAGACTAGGCACTTCTGTTCTCCATTAATGGACAAAAGCTCAAAACACTGTCTGCTAAGTAGCTGTATATAAGGGAGCCAAGACCCTACCTTTGAGATGACTGCTTCTGAATGACCAGGGCAGGGGTTAGATCAGAGAGTAAACTGTTCCTAACCAGGAATCCCAGGTCCCAGGAGTTCTCAGGTATGATCTCAACCATATCCTTGAATACCACTGGTTCCTGAAACACCAAAGTTCATTAGATTTAGAGCAGGAAGGTCCATTGTCTTAGTTGTCATCTACTCTTCCACCATCAACATATAGAAGAAACAGAGGCTCAGAGAAGTTAAGTGACTTTTCCAAAGGACCCTTTGCTAATAAATGTCAGCATCAATGTTGGAAATGATCACTTTAAAAGAGAACTGGAATGTTGAGAAAAGTAATTTGGGGGCAGTTGGAAGACAGCTCAGAAATCTTTTACTATGAAGTATTTGTCCCCAGAAGTCTGAATATCTATGATGATCTGTGGAGAAGACGCAGAGAGAAGGTAATATAAAACAGTCTTCTTTAAGTAGTTTATTAATTTTGTTAAAGTTTAATGACAACTCTATCAAGACTTTTGAGGTCCTGAGTATTCTGTAAAGAATGTTTCCTTTGATTACTAAGAGGAGGGGAAAGACAGAAAAAACATTTAATAAGCACTAATTAGGTGCCAGATACTGTACTAAAGTGTGCTACTTTACAAATATTACCTCATTTGATTCTCACAACAACCTGTCAGGTGGGTGCTATTATTACCCCCACTTTCCAGGTGAGGAAACTGAGGCACACAGAGGTTAAGTGATTTATCCAGGGTCACATAGCTAGTAAGTGTCAGATCTTTCTGATGTCAAGCCTAGGCTCTATCAACCACACCCCTTAGCTGCCTTAGGAAAAGGATCCACATCATTATTATTAGTAATAGTAGCTAGAATTTATATAGTGGTTTAAGGTTTACAAAGAGAATTACAAATATTACTTCATTTTGTACTCCCCCCAATCCTGGAATGTAGGTATTATTATTTAATTATTTTTAGTTTTCAACATTTGCTTTTATAAGATTTTGAGTTCTAAACTCCCCCCACCCCATCTGCCAAGACAGTATGCAATCTGATATAAGCTATACAATACAATTATATTAAACATGTTTCTACATTAGTCATATTGTGAAAGAAAAATCAGAACAAAAGAGAAAAATCATGAGAAAGGGGAAAAAAGAGAAAATAGTATGCTTCAATATACATTCAGACTCCATAGTTCTTTCTCTACATGTGGATGACATTTTCCAAGAGTCTCTTGGAATTGTCTCAGATCGTTGCATTGCTGAGAAGAGTCAAGTCTATCAAAATTGGTCATTGCACAATGTTTCTATCACTGTGTACAGTGTTGTCTTGGTTCTTTTCACTTCACTCAGCATCAGTTCATGTAAATATTTTCAGGTTTTTCAGAAATCTAACTGTTCATCATTTCTTATGGAATAGTGGTATTCCATTATACTCATGTACTGTAACTTGTTCAGCCTTCCTCCAATTGATGGGCATCCCCTCAATTTCTAATTCTTTGCCACCACAAAAAGAGCTGCCATAAATATGTTTGTACATGTGAGTCTTTTTCTTTTTTAATGATCCCTTTAAGGTACAGATCTATCTAGTAGTGGTATTGCTGAATCAAAGGTTATGCCAGTTTTATAGCCCTTTGGGTACATTCCAAATTGCACACCAGAATGGTTGAATCAGTTCACAACTCCACCAATAATGCATTAGTCTTCCAATTTTCCCATATCTTTTCCCAAATATATCACTTTCTTGTTTTGTCATATTAGCCAATGTGATAAGTGTGATGTGGTACCTCAGAGTTATTTTAATTTGCATTTCTCTAATCAATAGTGACTTAGAGCATCTGTTCATATGACTATAGATAGCTTTAATTTCTTGACCTGAAAATTGCTTTTTCATATTCTTTGGCTATTTATCAATTGGGGAATGATGTATTCTTTTTTTAAAAAAAAATTTATTTTCAATTTTCAACTTTCACTTCCACAAAACTTTGAATTTCAAGTTTTCTCCCCATTTCCCCCCTACTGCCCTGGACAGTGCTTATTTTGACTGTCTCTTCCTCCAATTCACCCTCCCCTCTATCATTTCCCCCACCTTATCCCCTTCCCTTCTATTTTCCTGTAGGGTAAGATACATTATACCCCATTGCCTGTATATCTTATTTCCTAGTAGCATGTAAAAACAATTTTTTAACATTTATTTTTAAAACTTTGAATTCCATATTCTCTCTCTTCCCCCTCCCCATTCACCCTCATTGAGAAGGCAAGCAATTTGATATAGGCTATGCATGTATAGTCATGCAAAACACTTCCATACAGTCATGTTGTGAAAGACTATATTTTCCTCTATCCTCTCCTGCTCTCCATTTAGTCTATTCTCTCCTTTGACCTGTCCCTCTACAAAAGTGTTTTTTTCCAATTACCCCTTCTCCCAATCTGGTCCTTTCTATTTTCCCCCCTCTTTCATCCCCTCCCCCCTTTCCCACAGGGCAGGATAAACTTTCATACCCAAATGAGTGTGTATTGTTATTACCTCCTGAAGTCAAATTTGATGAAAGTAAGGCTCACTTATTCCCTGTCTTCTTCCCCTCCATTGCAAAAGCCCTTTCTTGCCTCTTTTATGTGAGATGATTTACTACATTTTACCTCTCCCTTTCTCTTTCTCCTAGTACATTCTTCTCAACATTTAATTTTCTTTTTTTGTTATCCCTTCATATTCAGCTCATCCTGTGCCCTCTGCTCTCCTCCATACATATACATGCACCTATACGTATACCAACACAGACACGCACACATATATTCCCTCCAACTATCCTAATACTGAGAAAGGTCTCATGAGTTACAAATATCATCTTTCCATGTAGGAATGTAAACAGTTCAACTTTAATAAGTCCTTTATGGTTTCTCTTTTTTATTTACCTTTTAATGCTTCTCTTTATTCTTGTATTTGAAAGTCAGATTTTCTGTTCACCTCTGGTCTTTTCAAAAAGAATGCTTAGAAGTCCTCTATTTCATTGAGTTCCATTTTCCCCCCTGTGGTAACTGATTCTTGGTTTTAATACTATGCCCTTTGACCTCTGGAATATCATATCCCAAGCACTCCAGTTCCTTAGTGTAGAAGCTGCTAAATCTTACATTATCCTGATGGTGTTTCCACAATCTTTCTGGCTGCTTATAATATTTTCTCCTTGACCAGGGAACTCTGGAATTTGGCTACAATATTCCTAGGTGTTTTCCTTTTGGGGTGTCTTTCAGGAGGTAATCAGTGGATTCTTTCCATTTATATTGTACCTTCTGGTGCTAGAATATCAGGGTAATTTTCCTTGATAATGTCTTGAAAGATATCTACCTTCTTTTTTGATCTTGACTTTCAGATAGTCCAATAATTTTAAAATTATCTCTCTTGGATCCATTTTCCAGGTCAGTGATTTTTGCAGTGAGATACTTCATATTGTCTTCTATTTTTTCCTTCTTTTGGTTTTGTTTTATAATTTCTTGGTTTCTCATACATTCAATAGCTTCCATTTACTTCATTCTCATTTTTAAGGAATTATTTTCTTCAGTGAGGTTTTGGACCTCCTTTTCCATTTGACCCATTCTACTTTTTAAAGCATGCTTCTCCTCATTGACTTTTTGGACCTCTTTTGCATTTGGGTTAGTCTAATTTTAAAAGTGTTATTTTCTTCAGTATTTTGGGGGGTTTCCTGTAGCAGGCTGTTGGCTCATTTTTCATGATTTTCTTGCATCACTCTCATTTCTCTTCCTAATTTTTCCTCAACTTTGCTTACTTGATTTTCAAAATCCTTTTTGAGCTCTGCCATGGCCTGTGACCAATTTATATTTTTCTTACAGTCTTTGAATGCAAGAGCTTTTGCTTTATTGTCTTCTTCTGGTTGTATATTTTGATCTTCCTCATCACCAATGATGTAAGAAAATACCTCTTCACCAAGAAAGTAAGAATCTATAGTCTGTTGCTTTTTCCTTTTTGCTCATTCTCCCAGTCAATTACTTGGTTTTGAGCTCTTTGTTATGTGGAGGGCTCCAGAAACCATCTCTGTTTTAGCAGTGGCTGCCACTGCCCTGGGCCTGGTGCCAGACCACACTCCCCTCTCAGCCCAGTGAGAGACTCTTCCCACTGACTTTCAAAGTTGTCTTTGGCGTTTGTTGATTGAGAAGTCTGGAAACTGCAGCAGCCACCAGCTATTCAGTCCCCTAAGGTATGTGTCAGTTTTTTCCTTGTTGGTGTCCATGCAAACCATGCTCTACACCCTACTTGGTGCAATTGACCCTTTCTGTCAATCTTCCAGATTGTCTTGGGCTGGAAATTATCTTCAGTCTGTCATTTTGTGGATTTTGCTGCTCTAGAGTTTGTTTAGAGTCATTTTTTACAGGTTTTTTGAAGGATTTGGGGGAAGAGCTCTAGCAAGTTCTTAGCTTCCCCCATAACTTGTATTCTTATAAATTTGATTCAATTCTCTATATATTTTAGAAATGAGGCCTTTTTCAGAGACGTTGGCTGTAAAACATTATTTACCAGCTCTCAGCTTCCCTTCTAATCTTGGTTGCATTGGTTTTATTTGAGCAAAAATTTTTAATTGATATTAACTTCATTTATCATTATTAACTTCATTTTATAGATGAGAAAACTAAGTTACAGAGAAGTTGGGTGACATACCTAGAGTCACACTGCTCATGACTATCTGACAGATTGGATTTGAATTCAGGAATTCCTGTATCCAAGTACAACACTCTATCTTGCACCACATACCTGCTTCAGGAAAAGGGATTAATTTATTTAATATTAATAATAATAGTAGCTAGTATTCATATAGCACTTCAAAGTTTGCAAAGTGCTTTACAAATATTATATATTTTCATTCACATAACAGCTTGTAACAGCAAGCAACTTGAAACATCCAGGATGACCTGCTAGCACAGGTTCTTCAATCCACTCTTCTAAAAGGAAAACAACTTTTGAGGGGTCAACAATCTTCTTTAATCACATATACCAACAGAGAAAATAGATGTAGAGAAATAAAAACCAACAGACATGGTTTCTAACTGTCTGACCATAAGCAATACATATATCACAGATCAACAGACAGATCCAACTGTCTGACCATTACATACATGTGTAGTTACCAGAGAAAGAAGCACCAATATCTGAGTTCTCAAAGTCAGGGGACTCCTTAATGGCTACTCAGATTCTCATCTGGCATAAAGCCAAAGAGTAGGCTCCCAAAGCAAAACCTTACCTCAGAGTATATATACACTTCTCAGAGCCTGAGGGCATGACCCTCTTGATCCGGTGCCTCATTAGCAATTAACAAAAGGTGTGGGCCTTCCCACAAAACAAGCCCCCCCCCCTCCAATCAAGCTTTCCTTATGGATTCTACCTGAGACCCATTAATAGACCAGGAAGATCTTTTAACACCCATTAACATTAAACCTCATTAACATTACACTACCCTGGAAGGAAGGTGCTACAGATGAGGAAAATGAGATACAGAGATATTAAGTGACATACCCAGGGTTACATAGCTAGTAAGTATCTGATGTGAGATTTGAACTGAAGATTTCCTGACTCTTAAGTTCAAAGCTCTATTCACTGCATTTGAATTTTCCCAATATGTTACATACAGTGAACATTTGTTCTGTTATTGAATTTTTGAGCTCTTCCAAATTCTACTTTGTTACTGAATTCTGCTTTGTTTCATTTTGATCCATGTCTACAATTTTGGAACCTAAATCTACCATTCATTTTTTTCAGATCCTCTATTGTTCTGAGCACTTTCTGTTACATATATCATTGTTCTTCATCATTTTTTAAATTTTTTTTAGTAAAAATTTATTTATTTAACTTTTTTACATTCATTTTCACAAAATTTTGGGTTCCAAATTTTCTCCCCTTTTCTCCCCTCTCTCCACCCCAATACACCGAACATTCTAATTTTCCCTATCACCAATCTGCCCTGTCTTCTATCATCCTTCCCTTCTCTTATCCCCATCTTCTCTTTTGTCCTGTAGGGCCAGATGACTTTCTATTCCCCATTGACTGTATTTCTTATTTCCTAGCAGCAAGAACAATACTAAACAGTTGTTCCTAAAACTTTGAGTTCCAAATTCACCCTATCCCTCCCTCCCCACCCATTCCCTTTGGGAAGGCAGGCAATTCAATATAGGCCATATCTGTGTAGTTTTGCAAATGACTTCGATAATAGTCCTGTTGTGTAAGACTAACTGTATTCTCCTCCATCCTATTCTGCCCCCCATTGTTTCTATTCTCTCTTTTGATCCTGTCCTTCCCCGAGTGTTGACTTCAAATTGCTCCCTCCTCCCATTGCCCTCCCTTCCATCATCCCCCCCTTGCTTATCTCCTTCTCCCCCACTTTCCTGTATTGTAAGATAGGTTTTCATACCAAAATGAGTGTGCATTTTATTCCTTTCTTTAGTCGAATGTGATGAGGGTAAACTTCTTGTTTCTTTCTCAGCTCTCCTCTTTTTCCCTCCACTAAAAAGTCTCCTGCTTGCCTCTTGAATGAGATATAATTTACCCCATTCCATTTCATCCTCTTTCCTCCCACTGCATTTGTCTCTCACCATTTACCTTAATTTCTTTTAAGATATGGTTCCATCCTATTAAGTTCACTCTGTGTTCTCTGTCTCTGTATGTGCGTGCATGTGTGTATGTGTGTGTGCATGCATGCGTGTACATGTGTGTATGTGTGTGTGTGTATGTGTGTGTCTGGTCCCACCAACTACCCAGATACTGAAAAGTTTTAAGAGTTACAAATATTGTTTTTCCATGTAGGAATGTAAACAGTTCACCTTTAGTAAGTCCCTTATGACTTCTCTTTGCTGTTTACTTTCTCATGCTTCTTCTCATTCTTCTGTTTGAAAGTCAAATTTTCTTTTCAGCTCTGGTCTTTTCATCAAGAATGCTTGAAAGTTCTCTGTTTCATTGAAAGACCATATTTTCCCCTGAAGTATTCTACTCAGTTTTGCTGGGTAGGTGATTCTTGGTTTGATTCCTAGTTCCTTTGACTTCTGGAATATCCTATTCCACACCCTTCGATCCCTTAATGTAGAAGCTGCTAGATCTTGAGTTATCCTGATTTTATTTCCACAATACTGGAATTGTTTCTTTCTTGCTGCTTGCAATATTTTCTCCTTGAACTGGGAATTCTGGAATCTGGCCACAGTGTTCCTAGGAGTTTCTCTTTTTGGATCTCTTTCAGGCGGTGATTGGTGGATTCTTTCAATACTTATTTTGCCCTCTGGTTCTAGAATATCAGGGCAGTTTTCCTTGATAATTTCATGGAAGATGATGTCTAGGATCTTTTTTTGATCATGACTTTCAGGTAGTCCCATGATTTTTAAATTGTCTTTCCTGGATCTATTTTCCAGGTCAGTTGTTTTTCCAATGAGATATTTCACATTCTCTTCCATTTTTTTTCATTATTTTGGTTTTGTTTTGTGATTTCTTGGTTTCTCAGAAAGTCATTAGACTCTATCTGTTCCATTCTAATTTTGAGAGAACTGTTCTCTCCAGTGAGCTTTTGAACCTCTTTTTCTATTTAGCTAATTCTGCTTTTGTAAGCATTCTTCTCCTCATTGGCTTTTTGAACCTCTTTTGCCAATTGAGTGAGCCTATTTTTCAAGGTGTTATTTTCTTCAGCATTTTTTTGGGTCTCTTTTACCAAGGTATTGACCCATTTTTTCATGCTTTTCTTGTATCTCTCTCATTTCTCTTCCCAGTTTTTCCTCCACCTGTCTAACTTGATTTTCAAATTCCTTTTTGAGCTCTTCCATGGCCTGAGTCCACTGGTCATCCACCTGGGATGTCTGGGATACAGAGGCCCCCACCTCCACGTCTTTCCCTGATGGTAAGAATAGTTCCTCATCATCAGAACTGAAAGGCGGGAACATCTGCACCCCATCAAAGTAGCTCTCTATGGTCTTATTTTGCTTCCTTTTTCTGGGCATTTTCCCAGCCAGTTACTTGACTTCTGAGATTCCTCTCCACCCCCGCCTAGATCCACCCAGCTAGTGCTTGGGGTCTGAGATTCAAATGGGCTTTCCGCGGCAGGCGTGGCTGCTATTCAATGTGAGCTTAAGTTCTGGTGCTGGGGTGGGGGCAGGGCCACCTCCCAGGCTCAGTTCCCTCAGGGGCTTTATGCAGAGACCTTTGGTAATGGCCCTGCACTTCTGCCTGCTGCTTGGGAAGTCCCGGGGGGCCGCCACTGCTGATGCCTCTGCCTCTCCCTCTGCCTCTTCCTCCCAAGAGGGCCCGAGTCACGGAGACACCTTGCTCTCCTCTTGGCGAGCCCAGAAGTCTCTCTCACTGACCTGTAGCGTTTGTGGGTGGAGGGACCTTCCCGGCCTCTGGAGGTTCTGTCCCTGAAGCCTGCTCAGATCTGCTTCTCTGGGGCCCTGCGGCCAGGGCAGCGTAGGGGTGGGCTCTGCTTTACGGGGCTCAAGGGACCTTCGGGATCAGCTTTCTAGGGCTCTCTTGATCGGAGATCTTTTCCACTGTGTTTCTGCACGCCTTGCAGTGCTTCAGAATTTGTGGGGAGTTCTTCTTACAGGAAATATATGGGCTTTGGGTTTGGAGCTAGCATACATGAGTCTTTCTACTCCACCATCTTGGCTCCACCCCGTTCTTCATCATTTTTCAAAAAGGACCAGTGACAACATGGGCTAATGTCTTGACTTGTGTGTGAATTGAATTTAAGTGAGGCAGGACTGCAGAAAGTCATCAGCCTTACTCTCTCTTCCAGTAATATATTCCAGAGTTATATATACAAAATTTCCCATTCTCTTTCTCATCAGTTTGATTTCTTTAAGAACTCCATGTTCCATGCTGTTTTGCTTAATTTCACTGGTCAGCAAGCATCCATTAAGCACTTGTTATATATCAGGCACATAAGACAGAGAAAGCAAAAACCTCACTCCTGCCTTCAGAGAACTCACAGTCTAGCAGGGGAGATAACATGCAAACCACTGTTTAAGCACAAGATTTTATGAATCAAATGTAGGGGGATGGCAAGAGCAGTGAGGAGCAAGGCCTCCTACAGAAGGTGAGATTTGAAGGAAGTCAAGAGGCAGAGGGATGGAGGGAGGGCCTCCTCTGCCATGGGGGTCAGACTGGGAAAAGTCAGGAGTTGGGAAATGGAGAGTCATGTGTGAGGAACAGCAAGGAGGTCAGAGTTGTTGGGTCATAAACTACATAGAAGATAGTCATGTGTAAGAAGGCTGGATAGGTAGGAAGGGCTGAGGTTGTGCTAGACATCAAAAACTTAATAAAAGATTTTATATTTGCTCCTAGAGGTAATAGGGAGCCCCTGAAATTTATTAAGTACAGACCTGTACTTCTGGAAGAGTCTTTTGGCAACTTTGTTGGGTATGGAATGGAGTAGGGACAAGGGAGGCAAGGGAGACTAACCAGCAGCTGTGGCACTAGTCCAGGCATGAAGCCTTGTGCCAAGGAGGTGGAAGTGTCACAGGAGAAAATAAAATGAGATATTTTGAATGAAGAAACAAGACTTGGTTATCTGAGGTCAGAGGGAAGGAGGACCTGAGGATGACACCTAGGTTGCAAACTCCAATGATAGAGGCAGTTAGGTGATGAAAGGAATACAGTACTAGACCTAGAACCAGAATGATTTGAGTTCAAAATCAGCCTCAGACACTAACTATGTGAACTTTAATAATTTCCACTGGGACAATGATGGCACCCACAACAGTAATAGGGAAGTTGAGAAGAGGGGAAGATTTTGGAGGGGGAAAAATGAGTTCCATTTTGGAGTTCTCAGTGAAAACATATTAAGCACCTATTATGTATCAGACATTGTGTTATTAGAGACACAAAGAAAGGTGAAAGATATTTCCTTCCCTCTGGAATCAATCAGTAACAGCAATATTTTTCAAAGTAACCCTGAATGACTAAGTTTTTCTGACTATTATGAATATTCAAATCAACCACATAAGACCTTTGAAGGAAGATTCTATTTCCCGAGAAAGAACTAATATATGGAAGTGTTTATTGTATGGTTGTGTATGTATGTGTGTGTACATGTGTGTGTACGTGTGTGTGTGCATGTGTCTGTGTGTGTGAGAAATAGTGGCTTTTTCTAGTGCAGGATGGAAGAAAGGAGACAACTTGGAAGCAATCTAATGGAGGAAGCTGAAAAGACAGTGAAAGGAAGTGTACCCAACAAAGGGGAATGATGATGAAATGGTTGTCCTGGGTACTCTTTATAAATGGAGGATTTGGAAGGAGCTCTGCAGTCAGAGGGATGGAGGGGCCCTAGGGGCATGATGGACTGAGAAGGTGTGACTTTTAGCTGATGTGATCTTGGAGGAAGATGAGTTTCTGAAGACAGTGATAAAGTCCAGGAGAGCAGCCAGTTGGGAAATGCTGAGATTTCTGCTCTGGGGCCCCTCCTTAAATGGAGGATCTGGGATCTGGGAAGGTATCTCCAAATATCTACTTTCTTCAATAAGAGGGAGGAAGGGAGGGGATTTTGCAATGGATTTCCAGCTCAAGAAATTCAGGAGGCAATTGGAAACTCTCATTCTGGAATTTTGTGTTCTTGATCTATTATTTTTAGGTGTTCTTAAAGTTTTAATTAGATGGTTTTAAGTTTAAAAAAATTATTTATTTTTGTTACATTTTGCTTGCCAAGTTGTCTTCTTTCTTCCAACCTGCACTAGAGAAAGCCACTATTTCACACACACACGTGTGCATACACACATGTGCACACACATACATACACAACCATACAATCCACACTTCCATATATTAGTTCTTTCTCTGGAAATAGATAGAATCTTCCTTCAAAGGTCTTATGTGGTTGATTTGAATATTAATAATAGTCAGAAAAACTTAGTCATTCACAGTTATTCTTTGAAGAATATTGTTGTTACTGAATACAATGTTCTCTTGGCTCTGCTCATGACATTCTTCATTATTTCATGCAAGTCTTTTCATGCCTTCCAAATCCAATCCACTTGTCCTTTTCTACAGAACAAATAGTATTCCATCGTGATCGTATATACCACAGCTTGTTTAGCCATTCCCCAATTGATAGGCATCCCCTCAGTTTCTAGACCACAAAGACAGGGGCAGCTAGGTGGCACAGTGGATAGAGCACCAGTGCAGGAGTCAGGAGGACCTGAGTTCAAATCTCACCTCAGACACTTGATATTTACTAGCTGTGTGATGTTGGGCAAGTCACTTAATCCCAATTGCCTCTTCCTGGGTCATCTCCAATCATCCTGATGCTCTGGAGGAGAAGTGAGGTTAGTGACCTGCACAGTCCTCCCTCACTCAAAACAAAGTCAAGTGCAAGTCATGTCATCATTTCTCTGATGGCATGGTCTTCTTTGGCAATGAAGGATGAACACACCACAAAAACAGTTGCTATAAATATGTTAGAACATACATTTTTTTTTTCCTTTTCCACTGATTACCTCGGAAATAAATCTAATAGTTATATTGCTCGATCAAAGGGCATAAACAATTTAAAAAGTCTTTGAGCATAATTCCAGATTGTTCTCCAAAATGGTTAGATCAGTTCACAGTTCCACCAACAGTGTATTAATGCCCCAAATTTTCCACATATCCTCCAACATTTGTCATTTCCTCCTTCTATTATTTTAGATAATCTTGTAGGAATGAGATGGTATCTCAAAGTTGTTTTAATTTTGCATTTCTCTAATCAATAATGATTTAGAGAGTTTTTCAAATAACTATGTATAACTTTGATTTCTTCATCAATGATCTGCTTCTTCATATCCACTGACCATTCATCAATTGGGGAATGACTCTTAATCTTACAAGTTTGACAAAGCTCTCTACTATGTATTTGAGATATAAGGCCTTTATCTGAGAAACTGCCTGTAAAAATTTCCTCCTATTTTCTATTTTCCTTATAATCTTGGCTATGTTAGATTTACTTGTACAAAAATAGCTTAACTGAATGTAATTAAAATTATCCATTTTACATGTCAAAATGCTCTCTATCTCTTATTTATTCCTAAATTCTTCTTCTATCCATAAATCTGATTCTAGTTTACTTATGATATCTCCTTTTATGCCTGGGTCATGTATTCATTTCAACCTTATTTTGGCAAATGATATAAAATATTGGTTTATACCTAATTTCTTGCAGACTACTTTCCAGTTTTTCTAACAGTTTTTTTTTGTTTTTTTTTTTTTTTACCAAATAGTGAATTCTCAGCTCAAAAATTTGAAATCCTGGAAACACTTACACGAGCTAATACAAAATGAAGTATAAACAGAACCAGGAGAACATTATGTACAGTAAGAGCAATACTGTTTGATGAAGAATTGTGAATGACTTTGCTATTTTCAGCAATACAGTGATCCAAAACAATTCCATAGGACTAATGATTGAAACATTTTTTTAAAGCTTGCTTCAGTCTATATTTAGACAGTATCAGTTCTATCTCTGGAGGCAAATAGTATATTTCAATCTTTATTTATCAAACACCAGGTTTTTATAATCATTTGCTGCTGTGTATTATATGTCTACTCTGTTCCGCTGATCCACCTTCTTGTTTCTTAGCCCGTACCAGTCCTGGTATATATATATCTGGTATTGCTAGACCTCCTCCCTTTACATTTTCTCAATTATTTGCTTTGATATTTTTGACCTTTTGTTCTTCTAAATGAATTTTGTTATAACTTTTCCTAGCTCAATAAAATAATTTTTGGATAATTTAATTATGATGACACTGAATAAATAGATAGTTTAGGTAAAATTGTCATTTGTTTTATGTTGTCTTGGTCAACTCACAAACAATGACTATTTTTCCAATTATTTAAATGACTTTATTTGTATAAAATATTTTATAATTGTGTTCATATAGCTCCTGGGCTCGTCTTCACTGGTATGCTCCTTGGCATTTTATATTGTCTATGGGTTATTTTAAATGAAATATCTCTTAGAATCTCTTTTTGCAGGGCTTTGTTGGTAATATATGATAATGCTAATGAGTTATATGGGTTTATTTTATATTGTACTCCTTGACTAAAATTATTGTTTCAACTAACTTTTTAGTTGAATCTAGGGTTTTCCAAGCATACCATTATCTTGTCTGCAAAAAAGACATAGTTGTTTTACCTCAGGGCCCATTCTGATTTGTTCAATTTCTTTTTCTTCTTATTGCTATTGTGGGCACTTCTAGGACAATATTGAATGATATTGGTGATGGCGGGCATTCTTGTTCTGTTCCTAATCTTGATCTTTTATTTTTGGGTATTCTCAAGCATTTTCAAACTTTTCATTTTCATTAGGTGGTTTTAAGTCATTATCTTTCTTAGTCAAATCTTTTGGGAGACTATTTTCTCACTTTTATTTAAAATAATAGTATTAGCTAGCAATTATATCAAACTTTTAGTTTTACAAAGCACTATACATATATTACCTCATTTAGTCTTTATAATAGGCCCAGAATATAAGTGCTATTATAATCCCCATTTTACAGATGAGGAAACAAAGGCACAGTGGATAGAAGGATGGACCTGGAATCATGAAGTCCTGTGTTGAAGGTTGTCTCACTTTGATATTTGCATTCCCAGTGTTTTGGACATAGTGAGTGCTTAATACTTTACTCATTCATTCATTCATTCATTCATTCATTAATTCATTCATTCAAGATCTGGAGGTCTAAGTGGACTCCAAGTCCCATTTGTAAGCAGTGTGATGTTGCTGTCACAAAGCTTATGAGCTTTAATATATATTTGATCAACCTTAAGAGGAAGCTCAGCTTCTTGGCCTAGAAAGATGACAGTCCTACTGTGCTCTGCTTTTGTTAGATCCCCTTGAGAGTACTGGGTTTAGTTCTGGATGCCACACTTGAAGGACATCGATAATTTGGAGTGTGCCCAGAAAAGGGCACCCAGGATGATGAAAAGCCTTGAGTCTGTGTCATGGAAGGAATGGTTGAAGGAACTGGGCATGTTTAGAATGCAGAAGAAAAGAGAAGACATGATAGCTGCTTTCAAGCATTTAAAAGGCTGTACTATAAAGACTTAGACTTTATAGGGAAGAGCCAGGAGTAATGAATGGAAGTAGCAAAAAATTAAAAAAAGGAAAGCTAAATTTTCTAAAAATGAGATCCAATTGATCTCTAATTTATTCCACATTAGAGTAAGCTGCCTTGGGAACTGGTTGGCTCTCCTTCCTTGGGGGTCTTCAGTCAAAACTCCTTGTCATGTATATTATAATGGGGATTCCTTTTGATCATTAATGGAGGTGCCTCTTAGGTTCTGTCCTCTTCTCATTTTCTGTAACTATTGCCTGCAGAGCTCATCCAATAAGAGTCAGAAGAAAATACATATAGTGGTGGTTGGTAATTCCTTGATGGTGGTAGAGAATCAATCAATAATATTAAATGCTACTTTGGGGCCCAGGGCAGCTAGGTGGTGCAATGGATAGAGCCAGGAAGACCTGAATTCAAATCTGGTTTCAGATACTTGCTAGGTCTGTGACCTTGTGCAAGTCACTTCACCCTGTTTGCCTCAGTTTCCTCATCTGTCAAATGAGCTAGAGAAGGAAATAGCAAACCACTCCAATACCTTTGCCAAGAAAGTCCCGAATGGGGTCACAGAATCAGCATGGCTGAAATGATAGATAAAAGGGGGGTCAAGCCCTAGGCTAAGTATTGGAGGTACAAAGATGAAAATGAACAAGCTCCTGTACTCAAGGAGTTTACATTCTGGTGAGAGAGATAATATGTAAACCGATCTTATGGGAGCCTGGCATATGTAAAAGACCTCATCAGCTTGCTAAGATGGCATAACTACATGGAATATATTTTAGGAAAATCACTTTGGTAGCTATACAGAGGATGGATTTGTGTCCATGAAGCAGGGTGTCCAATAAAATGTTATTAGAATAATTCAAGTGAGAAAGGACCAATGAGAGAGCTTACAACTATGAATAGGGCAGGACCTTCTTGATTCAAAAGCTGACTCCTTCCTTGAGAATGGCTGACAATGAGTGTCAGAGCCTGCAATGAAGTAAATAAGACAATGTCTTCCATTCTCTAATGGGGATAAAGTGAGCAGAACTGAATACTCAAATATAGGACTAACCAAAATGAATCCAATGGAAGTTGTGGGCCAGGTTTTAGGATACAGGTCTTCCAATGTTGCTTCCTCTTACCTACTCTCTTATTTTCACAATTTATTTAGGGCCACCCTATTTTAATTTCCATTTAATTTGGAAGTGGTAAAGTTCAAGGTTATCATTAAATGAAAACTGGATTTCCCATATATTTAATGGCATAAGTTTTATTTTAGGGGAATGCATCCTCTTGGTCAGAATAACTTAGGGGACTGATTATTATTCATAGTAAAGTTAATTTCTCTTGTAGAGAATAACTAATGGGCAAAGTCACTGGTCTCTGAACTGGAGAAATTCATACTGAGTCATCAACAAGCATGTACTAAGTGCCAGGTTCTGTGCTAAGTTTTGGGGATACAAATCCAATGAATAAAAAAAATCCTTTTTCTAAAGGAAGTTACCTTCCAATAGGGAAGACAAGTATGTATAGAAGTAAATGATTTTTAGAAGTATCAAAATGTATAGAGAATAAATAAAAATAATCACAAAATATCCAAATACTTTGGGCAGGGCCCTAGTAGCTAGAAACATTAAGAGAGACTTCACATAGAAGATAGGTTTTGCACTGTGCCTTGAAGAGAGGGATTCTGCAAGGCAAAAGTGAGAAGGAAGATGTTCTAGGCATGGGAGATGGCCAATACAAAGGCACAAAGATACTCTCCTGTATGAGAAGCAGAGAAGGCCATTTTGATTGGATTACAGAGGGCAGATGTGGGGGCATGTCTGATGAGGTTGGAGAGATGGGCTGGGGCCAGGTTGTGAGGACCTTTCACCTCTAATCAGAAGAATTCATAGGATATCCTCCAATGGAAGTGTTGAGGTTTAGGGGTGCTGGGACCCCAAAATAGTGATGTGTGGGTCCTGCCTGAATGAATTCAACCCAAGCTTTCTTTCAGTCAAAGACAAAATTTATTAAAACACTGATAAGTGAGCATGATTCTAAAAAGACACCATATTGGCCAGATTCTTAAGAAATCTCAGTACCTTAATGGAAACAAGATGGATCTTACATACAAAAAAGACTGTGGGAAGGATCTAGGAGTGGCCAAATAGTATGGGGTGATTGGAGGAGGAACCTAGGGAGGATCTTGATGGGAGTAGCCAGTAAGCTGGGGTGACTGTGAGGTAACAGAGAATGCCAGGAATGCTGGGGACCTTGACCACCAGGTCCAAGGGGGAATGAAGTCTAGTGAGGATCAAAGATGGGAAGTAACTGGTGTGACTGGGAGGTAACAGAAAATGGAAGCCTAGACAACAGAGAATTGGGAGATTTGGAGAAGATTCCTGGGATGATGCCTCACATGATACCTGAAGTGAACACCAGAGACTTGACCATGTGGAAAAATGCAAGGAGAGTTGGGGGGTATGTGTTCCAGAACCTACACCCCATCAGAAGCACTGGATTTCATTGAGTGGTGAGTGAGATGGTCAGACCTGTGTTTCAAGAAAATCACTTTGGCATTCTCATATAGGATGGGTTGGACAAGGAGACACTTGAATCCGAGAGATCAATAAAGGGAGGCATCTGGCCATGAATGGGAGACAGGCCACTTTGCTCCTACATACCAACTCCAGTAAAAGCCTAAAATTCCTGCCAAACCAAATAATGATCATGATATCCACTGAGAAACCTCAGTGATTGACTTATTTCAACCCAGAACAGCCCCCAAAGTTGCAAGAAGTCATCATAAAAGCCAGCACCCACACAGGTGAGTTCATTCTTCCCAAAAGACCAGTACTGGACCAGAGACACATGTCACCCTCCCTAACCTATGTTGAAAGGCACCACAAGTGGAGGGGTCCCAAGGAAGACCCAGGGATTTCAGAAAGCCCTCCAATAGGGACCTTGGAATGATACCATGGAAGGCAAGAAAACATGCTAAGATGAGCATCTTAAATCCTTCATAAATACTCCAAGGCAACTTAGAGATGCTCTACCCTACTAATAGGGTAGAACAGAAAATAACACCTCTAGACTTCCCCAGCCAACCCAGAAATCCATAGAGGGCCCAAGAGAGGAGTACTGCAGAGATTCTACAACAGATCATGGGGGATTAGAGTATAGGTGGCCTCTGGCACTGTTAAGGTAGTCCTCTCCCTCCCTGCCTGACCTCCAGGCCAGTCTGAACTTTCCCTGAGGATATGCTGCAAGAGAGGAATGTGGGCATGTTCTGTAAGGCCTAGCAAGGCATGCCTGGCAAAAGAATCTATGACCAGGCAGTCCCCAAAGAGGTGGAATGCAGCGAATCTAATAGAGAGAGCAGCCTTGGGGCATTCCAGACAGGGTTGAGTGAGGTGTCAGTAAGCAGAGCCAAGTTTAGGGACAAAAGCCTGAGGCAAAATTTGGCCTGAACTGTCTAGATTGCCTGTAGCAGGAACCAAGTATGAGAGTAGCTCCTGTAGAGAGAAGGACTCCAGGTAGATCCTGTGGCAAGTAGAGGTTCCAGAGCCCTGTGTCAAAAGGGAACCCCCCACGAAAGGCCAGGCATCCAAGCAACTCTGAATTCTCTTGCAGGATAGTCCTGGATTGACCCACTGTACTCAGAACATGCCCACACCATTTAGATATGGAGTCTGACCAAAGGACAGCCTCCCCTAACCCTAGTGAGCAAATCAAATAAACTCTGAATGCGATGCAGAAATACTTTGGTTTTTGAGAGATGACATGGAGAGGTTCCTGGGAGTAAAATCTAATAATGATAGTGATGCCACAATAATTTCAGGTAAAGCCTTGGAGAAAAAAAGTGCCCTGACCATAGAGTCTGCAGGAGCAAACAGAGGAAATGAAACAAGCTAGGGAGGAAAGCATGCTAAGAAAAATGGAGACCACTGAACAGACAGTGGTGGGGTGACAAAATTGGAATGGAATCCCTTGATTACGTACCTCCAATCACCCACCAAATGCAGGGAAAGGAAAAACTAGTTTGTTATTCTCAGAGGGCAGGCTAAACTGGATGCTTACCAATAAGTTAGTGAGCTACAAACATCTTTTTAAGCTACCTTATATAGGATTTGACTACCTAAGCAGGATGAAAAGCTTTTAGATGTGGCAGAAAAAGATAAAGAGAGATAAACAAGAATCTGGCCATTTAAAATAGGAGCTGTGGTTGATATCTC
Organism: Bettongia penicillata ogilbyi; assembly: GCA_023548195.1. NCBI lineage: Eukaryota > Metazoa > Chordata > Mammalia > Diprotodontia > Potoroidae > Bettongia > Bettongia penicillata. Next base: position 747,749 of record JAJHZJ010000317.1, on the reverse strand, counting down.
AACCTTTAACATGGGACTGACTACATGATATGCTTGTAGCTTCAAACAAATGGGGGACAGGAGGTTCCAGACAGTGCCAGAGCCAGAGCTTTTCATGTAGCAGTGGAAGGCAAACAGATTTAGTGATTCTGTGATGTCACCCAGCTAAGACGTGCCTGGGGCCCTTCTCTTCTGCTCTAGTACGCTATGAACTGTGCCAACCAGATGGCTCTAAATTTTAGAACTTTGGGTTTCTACTGCACACCTATTAGACTGGCAAATGCCCTGAAAATTAGGATGGAGCAGACAGAAAACAACTCAAGATGGCAACCAGAAATAACAAAATAAAATTGAAAAATTGAAAAAGAAATCTAAAAAATACAACTAAAACACTGATTTGGAGAAGCTGTCAGAAAGAGACAATTTAAAAATTATTAGACTATCTGAAAACTATAATCAGAAAAATTTTTGGATACCATATTTCAAAAAAATCACAAATTAAAATAGACATTTTGCACCCCATGTTTTGACTAGCAATAGTCTATTTTGTGTTAATCTGGGCATTTCAGATTTTTGTAAGCATTCATTTCTTTTAAGTTACCAATTTTGTTAGCATATAATTGAGCAAAGTAGTATTTCATAATTTCTTTTTCAATTGTGAATTCTTTTCAGTTTTTGATATAAGAAATTTGATTTTCTTTTTTCAAAAAAATCAGACTAGCTAACTTTATGTTGATAGTTTTCTTCCAATAAAACCAGCTCCTTGTTTGTTTCATTTATCAATTCAATGATTCTTCTGTTTTTAAGATTATTAAATTATTAATCTTATTATTTTATTAATATTTTCTTTACCATTCAGAATTTCTACATTGTTACTTAGTTGGGGAGTTGCAATTTGTTCAAAATTTAATTGAACGCTCAATTTATTTCCTTGTTCTTTTACTGATGAGAGTGTACATACATACATACATACGTAATTTTCCCCTCAAAACCACTTTGGCTGAATCCCATAGGTTTTATATATTATATAACATGTAACATGTATTATGTATTATGTAATTATGTAACATGCGATGTGTAACATAAAAAAAGAGAGAAAAAAATGTTTGCTTGTTACAATTGGTTATACAAAGGAAGAAAGGTTTACTTGTCAAAGAAAATCTGTATCACTAGTTACAGGAGATAGAAAGAGAAACAGTCCTTGTCAATCTAGTTATTTGCACTAAGTGAAAGGGAACCAGTATTTGTGAGACAAAATAAATGAGGGGAGTACAAATTCTTGGGCTAAGTTCTTTGTAGCAATTAAAAAAGGAAAGAAGACACTGAAGGAAACCAGCTGTTGTTAACTGGTCCTGCAGTTTATAAAAGGGTCATACATAGCAAAAATGACAAGTGAAATTCTTAATAGACCTCTAAGCTCTTAAAAATTCACTTTCCTTAAAAATTTACTTTGAACAGCAGGAATAGACAGTTTTCAAACTAAACTATCAACAGTCATATAAAATGCTATAAATTGTCAATAATTTGACAAGTGTGAATGAAAATAACTTTGAAGAAATGGGACAAGCATTTATTAAACCTCTACAGGCACTCTACAAATATTGCCTCATTCATCCTGGGAAGTGAGTGCTATTATTATCTCATTTTTGCCCAGTGATTTTTCAGATGAGTCCTGCCCTTCAGGATCCCGTTTAGGGTTTTCTTCACAAAGGTAATGGAGTGGTTTGCCATTTCCTTCTCCAGGTCATTTTATAGAAGAAGAAACTGAGGTAAACAGGATTAAGTGAATTTCCCAGTGTCATACAGCTAAGAAGTGTCTGAGATTGGATGTAAACTCAAATGAATGTCTTTCCGACTTCAGGCTCGTTGCTCTCTGCACTATGGTGCCACCTCGCGGCCATTTTTTACAGATGAGGAGACTAAGGCACACAGATTGAGTGACTAGTTAAAATAGATGCCTGAAGCCCAGGACTTGGAGATTCTGTCTCACATGTATCAGACTGGCAAAGGTGACAAATGGGGAAAATTACACACATCGGAGGAGCTGTGGGGAAGCAGGTACACAGTGCTTCTTAGTGGAGCCTGTTCCAGCCATTCTGGAAATAGGAACTATGCACAAAAGTTATTAAACTGTGCAGGGTAGAGACCCCAAAGAGATCAAAGAAAGAAGAAAAGGATCTGTATGTAAAATTTTTAAAAATGACACAAGGGATTTTTGAGGTAGCCAAAACTGGAAATTAAGGACTGACAGGCTAAACAAAGCATGTTGACAAAATTGGCCTGGAGTCTATTGGCTAATCACCAATAAAATTGCAGAGAAAGGAAAAACTAGTTTGCTACTCTAAGGGGGCAGGCTAATCCAAACACTCTTAATTCTGGGGCCTTGATTCTATTAAATATTTCCCATTTGTCCTGTCTATAGCTTGCTATAGACAAAGCATGTTGGTTCCCCCATCAGATTCTAAGGTTCTCGAGGGCAGAGAGCATCTTTTGCCTTAAGCACTTAACACAGTGCCTGGCACATAGTAGGCATTTAATTAAAATTTTTCGATGGATTGATAAATCAACAGAGCCTCAAGCATCAGGTTAAGTTACCTTATTGAATGTGATGCAAAATTATTGTCCCATGAGAAAATGATAAAATGGAGGATTTCAGAGGAAAAGGGAAGATCTTTATGAAGTCAGGCAAAGACAAAGGAGTAGAACTGGGAGGAGTTTCCACCATTCACATCATGGAGACCAACTTTGAAGGACTCTAGAACTCTGATCAACACAGTGACAGCCCTCTATAGCAAAAGAATGAGGACGGAGTACACCATTCACCTCCTGGCTGAGAGCGGATGAAGGGAAAGTTCAGAGACTTGCGCTGTCCGACGTGTCCAATAGGGAGATTTGTTCTGTCGGACTAAGCAGCTAGGCATGAAGGAATTTGGAGTAGGAGGCCTGAGGTCCTGACTCTGGAAGGGCTATTTCAAAATCAGGGGCAGAGACTGCGCACTTGGCTCCTTGTTTGTGCAGGGCTCCGGAGTCTGGGCAGAACAGGTAGCACCTCTCCACCTGGCAGCAGGTTTGAAGTTCAAGGGCTCTCTAGGCTGGGACTTAAGAGGATGAGATTGGAGAAAGGGGCTAATTCCTGAGCCTCAGGGGCGGGGCGGGATGCCAGCGAGCGTAGCCAGTCCACTGAGGCCCCAGGCTCCTCGAGTCCAGCTCACTGGGCCCCGCATTTGCGAGCTCAGCTTGGGCCTCCTCCTCCAGGAAGCCTTTGGAGCTGAATGTAGGACATGGTCTCCGGCCTTCTAGGGAACGAGAGCAGGGAGAGAAGGGTTCGGCCCAACCCCCGGGGAGCCAGGACTCGCCTTCCACCTTCCAGGACGGACCATTGGTCCCGCCCTAATTCTGCTACCCTTTTCTGCTAGCTGGCCCTCCTATCCTGTGTCCTTGTGATGGGTTTGCCCCAGGACTACCAGGAGCAGGGGCAGGTGCCCAGCCTCAGTTTCCCCATAAGCATCCTGTCCCCTACTCCCCCACCTCCTCCACTTCAGTGATCAGGTTTCTGCCCCTCTCCTCTCCGCTCCCCGCCTCGGCTCCCTTTCCGCTGGGGCCTCAACAGCCCTCCGTGTTCCCAGCTGCCCCGGAAGGACCACGGACTCAGGAGTCCTCGACCCGAGCTCCAGCACGGAGACCCTGGCGACCTTCGCTCAAGGAAGCCGCCCCACGGAGCTGCCTTCAGCCCCTCCCCCAGGGAGCCGCCACCTCCACGGAATTCCAGGACCCGGGCTTCCGGTCTTCAGTCCCCATGTTTCCCTTAAGGACCCAGGCTCTAATCTCCAGGGCAAGACGCCCAGGCACCCTTCCGTCCCACTCCCCCCACACCCCAGCACCCAAAGGCACCCAAGCCGTAGACCTCCACAGGTCCAAGTTCAACACAGGGACCCAAGAATCCTACGCCTTATCCATCAAAGGGACCCAGACCTTCAGCTTCGGCACAGAGACCTCGTCTTGGTGCTTCTCCAGCTCCCCGCCTGGCACCCAGGTGGACTTGTCTCACCCTCATTGCACTGTTCTAGTGCCCTGGGTGTCCTGCCCCCCAGACCCTGCCTCTGCTCCCCTTATCCAGTCCTCCTGGTTCCCTTTTTCTCTCTGACCCCAGGGTTTCTTTACCAGGCTCTCCCTCTCCTAGAACCGTCCCCTAACCTTAGACTCCCTTGCCATTCCCAAGCCGGCTGTTCCCATCTCCTGCTTTCCTTAGCTTTTCACCCTCCTTCCCAGATCAGGCAGTCAGATGCCTAGGAATCCTGTGTGGGAATGGTGGGGATGGGGGAGAGAAGGAAGGCAGTGGAAAGAAGTGTGATTCAGGACCTAAAATCAAGATTGTGAGATGAATATCTGGGGGTCCATTGATTAAGTACCACTGTCAATCTCTGATCTCCCAGGCAGAGCTATTACTCTCACAGCTTTATACCAGTCAGTTCATGCCCTTTGAGTAAGCTTCAAGCTACATTATATGACTTTTAGTTACATAAACTGGGTAAGTACAATGGAATTTCAAAGAGCAAATAAGGGAAGATGATTCACATATCCAAGGACAGAGGGCTGGAGGGCAAGATTCATATCAGGTAAATCAGAAAACTTCAGGATAACTCCTGGGCTACGACTGACAGCTCAGCTAGACTTTGCAGACCAGTCAGTTATGTGAAGGACTTATTTTAAGTAAATAAAGCACGGAGAGAAAATCAAGCCAGAATTTCTCTTCTTACAGTTGTTTTTTGTTCATACCTTGTTAGTTTTCAATTTGCTACCTTTTTCTTTTGGTAAGGGTCCCTCCCCCTTTTGGACTGAGACCCCCCCCAGTCTTCAGGTACTTGTGGACTATGGCCATCCTCCTGCCTGGGAGGACAAAGACCCTTTCTCCCCAAGGATCCTTGTCCCACTCCAGCTCAGCCTGCACAGGATCCAGGTCTGGCCCAAGACAGGAGCATAGATCCAAAAGGAATGAGCCCATGTCAGATAAGTACAGGCAGTCTTGACACTTGACAAACCAGTCAGTTGGTCAATAAAGCTTCAAATTTGAACATTTTCAAACATGAGAAAAGCCAAAGAGGATATATACTAAACAATGTCCCTTATATATACATTGTTTCATTTAAACATACCTCCTAACTTTAGTACTAACAACAGTGCCTCCTTCTAAATCTTTGGTGTCTCCTTTTGTATTCGTTTCAATTCACCCTGCCTCATTTCACAGAAGTCTTCCCAGGTTTCTCTGAATCCTTCCCATTCACCATTTCTATTTCATTCATAAACCAGATTTTTTTCAGCCAGTCCCCACTTGATTGGCTCATACTTTGTTACTGGTTTTTGCTAGGAACATTTTGGCATGAGTCCTTTTCCCCTGTCTTTGATCTCATTGGGTCAACTACCATTTGTTCAGCTCCAGTTAAGTTGGATCAGGCTTCAATAACATAGCATCTCAGAGACGGCAGGGATCTCAGCTGTTACTTTTCTACCCATGCCTGGAGGAAAATAACCTCTACCACACACCCCATCAGTCCATAAAGATATCCAATGAGGGGGAACCTCCTTCTTTGGGCAGACCATTCTACTTTGGCCAGCTGTTAGGAAGTTTTCCCTTCAAGTTTTAATCTGCTGCTTTCCACTAGCCCTTCCCCAACTGCCTGTGGTTCTGTGCCTCTGCCAAGCCTTTCAAATATTCCAAGACAGATACAGTTCATATCCTTTGTAACATCTGTTGAAATGATCCTTTAAAATTAGTTTTATTGGTATAATCTATTTTTTAGAGTTTTCCTTATATTGAACTAACCTTGAGTTCCCAGTATAAAACCCGGATGATACAAATTGTTGAGACATTGTAAAGGATGAAGAGTCAGTAAGCAGGGACATTTTTCAAGGATTTTGACTTAAAAAGGAGACACACTAGATGATTGCATGAGGAGATGCTAGAATCTGGTGAAGGCTCTTTTCAGAGTTGGGGGGGACATGGGCACTCTTGAAGGCAGTAGGGAAGGAAGCAAACTGAGGAGAAGAGGGGCTGGGGAATGATTCAAGATAGAATCTTCTCAAAAAGACAGGAGGAGTTGAGATCAAGTGCATAAAGAGGGGATTTCACCTTATCAAGAGAAGGACATCCTCTTTGTCAGAGACTGGGGAAAAGGAAGAAGGAAGGAGAGTATGTCAGGGATTTTTGAGAGGAAGAGAATAGTAGAAGGGGGCATATGTTGATTGGCCTAAATTTTCTAAGTAAAAGCCTAGTCTTTAGCAAAGAGGAGAGAAGGGGAAGGTTTGAGGAACTTGAGAAGATTTGGAATAGCTTTTGAAATAGGGAATCAATTAAGGTAGAATAAAAAAGACTGCCTTGCTACAGCAAGGCCCCAATTGTTATCACATCAAATATATTGGTAATATACCCAGTAAGCATGAATGTGAGACTTCCTCTGCCTATTTTCAGTTTAGCAGCTGGTGAGAAGGAACAGAGGAGACAGATGGAAATAATCCAGGACTAAGTTTCCAGGAGATGAATGGTGATAGGAAAAGGGCACGGGGGGCCTGAGAACAGAAGACAGGGCAGAGTTACTGTCACTTATGACAGGTTTGATGAGGGAGAAGTTTCACATCACCTCCCTTTTCTTCTCCATATATCCTATAAAGCCCTAAACATCATTCATAGAATACACACTTTCAACCTGACTTCATAGACAGAAGCACTTCGTAAGAACATGGTTCTCAACCACCTTCCAATTGCCAACACAAAGTGCTTTTCTCAACATTCATTTTGCCTCTTAAAGATTGTGGTTTAAAATCTTGGCCCTGAGACTAGCAGTGCGACCTTTGGATAGATAGTTGACTTTGCTGGGTCTCAGTTTTGTCCTCTTTAAATTGAGATCATCCTGACAACATCCTAGTTTCTTCCAACTCTAAGTCCTTTATCATTTGATGTTTCAGAGTTCAGGGACATTTCAGAATGTGGCTGTGGAGCTCACCTGGGAGGAATGGTGCCTCCTGGACTCTTCCCAAAAGGTACTGTACAGGGATGTGATTCTGGAGATCTTCCAGAACCTGCTTTGCCTGGATAAGGACAGCTTGCCCTCAGCCTTCTACCTTCCCCAAGGATTTGGAATCTCCCATTGCAGGAAGTACCTATCATCCTGGTCCACCCCTCCCCAGGCCCCTTGATGCTGCCTGTTGCATAGAGTTTCAATAATTTGTGTGTGTATGTTCATCCTTCATTGCCAAAGAAGACCATGCCATCAGAGAAATAATGACATAATTTGTACATGACTTTGTTTTGAGTGAGGGAGGGTTGTGCAGGACACCAGTCTAACTGAATCCAGACCCATCTGAATCCAGAGATAAGATATTCATCAGGATGACTGGAGATGACCCAGGATGAGGCAATTGGGGTTAAGTGACTTGTCCAAGGTCACTTAGCTAGTGAGTGTCAAGTGTCTAAGGTGAGATTTGAGCTCAGGTCCTCCTGACTCCTGCACTGGGGCTCCATCCACTGTACCACCTAGCTGACCCTTCAATAATTTATCCATTATTAGAGAATAGAAATTCCCAGTTACTTTCTGTCTAAGAGGCCGAGTCTGCCTGTTCTCTAGCCTCACATTGAAGGTCTTTGCTTTGTCCAGCAGGAAGCTGGGAACTTCATTTGTTGTTCCCCAGGCTTGCCTGTGGTAGGGAGTTTTATATCAAAGAAGAAATGGAAATTACATGATCTCAGATTTGGATCACTCAGAAGTTATAACGATACCAACAGTTATAATAACACACTTGCACTTACATAGCACTTTAAGATTTGCAAAGCACTTTCCATGTTGTCTCATTTGATAATCATTGCAACCCTGAAAATTAGCTGCTATTCTTCTTCTTCTTCCCATTTTACAGATATAGAAACTGAGGCTGGGAGAGTGATCTACCTAGGGTCACACAGCTGAAGTGTTTGAAGCAGGCTTTAAGCTCTGAGGTCTGCCTGACTTCCACATGTAGCATTCTATGATACCACCTACGTCTAATCTTTTCTTGAATGAATTTCTTCTGTAGCATCCTTAAAAAACGGTCATAAGATTTTACTTAAAGTCCAGTGTCCTTGTTCTTCCTTGATATTTCCTCTAAAGTCCAGTGCTGATGCTGGGATGCCCTGTATTCTACCCAACCTAAATAAGAATGCCCTCTATACAATGATGACAAATGGTCGGTTACTTTTCTGTTGGAGATAGACAAAGAAACAACTTCCCATTTTCCAGTTATCTCCATGCCCTTTCCCCACTCCTATTCAATGACTCCCAGCAACACCCTACAGACTATCACCCAGGTGTCCTTGGCATCACTCACTGGCCCTTCCTAGTATAGCCCTTTTCCTTGAAGAGAAATGTCTCCATCCTCAGCCCTTCCTTATTTGCCATGAATAGGGCTTCCAGTTCCCAAAGCCAATTGGACTCTCTAGTTGGACCCAAGGAAAGTTCCATGGATATTGGAGAGACAAGCTCTAAGAGACTTCTCCCCAGGTGAGTACATGAAATCACATAGAAAAGAGCTGTTACTTAAGGAAGTCAAAGTCTCAAAATAATCCTGGCCACACTTTTGACATGTTAATTGGAGAACTCTCACTAAAGCCATCAAGACCAATTGAGATGAGACTGTCACTGATGTTAGTCAGCATACTCTTTCCCTTCTATAATGCTCTTACTTAAAAAAGAGAGGGGAAGGAGAGTGAAAGAGAGAAAATTAAATTTAATAAACATTCATTAAGCTCCCATTATGTGCCAAGCACTGTGCTAAGCATAGGGAATACAAATAAGAAAATAAATTTTCTACCCTTAAGTAGTTTACAATTTAATGGAAGAATAAAAGAGAAAAAAGGAAATTGAAAAGAGAAAGGCACTAAAAGGGGTGTCCTGCTGGCAGGAGAATGAGGTTGAGACTTGACACCAAGTGGAACTACTGATGGAAAATGTTACATGGAAAGTTTGGAACCCTCTCTATAAAGGAAGAGTTTGGGAGGGACTTAGTGCTTAGCCTTCTTACCCCCCCCCCCCCCCCCCCCCGATCAGAGGAAAGACATAGCTGTAGGAGCTGGGAAGGTATTGGCTAAGTCATCAAAAGCTAAGTCAGTTTACCTGGTGATGACATTTCAGGTGGTCAGCTTACCCTGGGGAAAGCATAACGTTCTAAGCTGAGCAGAAAATGGAGAATAAAAAGTACAAGAGGATAGGATAAAAGGAAATATGCATTTAACATTAAAAACTTTTAAAAGAAATTCTTACTGGTATATAATATCAATAAACTATTTTATATTGATATCTCTTTTTGTAAACACACATTTAACCTAATTTTCCCCATCCCATCCCTTCCTCATTCACCAAGAGCTATCATTCCATGTAACAATATTTTAACAAAAAAAGAGAAAAAGATTTCAGCAAAACAGGTATAAAAATGTGTCAAAAAAGTCTGAAAATATGTGCAGTGTTCCACACCTGTGGACCTTCCACCTCTGCAGCATTCTGGAGTGGGGATGTCTTCTCATAACTCTGATGTCATGCTTGTACTTTATAATTCTTCCATGTTATCTTTCATTTGTTTTGCGGTGGTTGTTCTTTCCCTTTATGTTGCTGTAGTCACTCTGTAGATTATGTTCCTGGCTCTTCTGACATCACTCTATACCAGTTCATGTAAATCTTTGCATGCTGGTTTCAACATATCCGTGGTATTTTACAGCATAGTAGTATTCCTTTACACTCAAGTACCACAATTTGTTTAGCCATTCTCCAATTATAATGGGCATCTACTTTGTCTCCAATTATTTTGCTACCACAAAAAGTCATGCTGTAAATATTTTAGTAGATCAGGGGATTTTCTTCTTACATATGACATCTTTGAGGTAACAGAGCCTCGCCATTTTATTGCATAATTGCAAATTGCTTTGCGAAATTGTGTTAAATACTTGATTATTCCCATCTTTTGTATCTTTGACAGTTTACAGGATATGCAGTGAAATTTCAGGCTTTAATTTCCATTTCTTCTTATTAGTGATTTGGAGCATTCTTTGATGTGCTTATTAATAGTTTGCAATTTTTCTGAGAATTATTTGATCATATCCTTTGACCACTTATCTATTGGGGAAAGATTTGGTTTTTACACACACACACACACACACACACACACACATACACACACACACACACACACACACACTTTATCAAATCCTTATATGAAAAATTGGCTGTCAGTAGTTAAGGGAGACAGGAAGATTTTGTGCTTGAAATATCTATTCCCATGAGATCAAATGGGTGATACATCACTTATGACAAGAAATAAACATACTTGAGAATGTACTTGAGCAGTTAGGAGTTCTTTATAACAATTAAAGTCTTTTGTAGTAATTAAATGTTGACAGAAGATACTGAGGTAAGCCAGCTGTTTTAAATGGATTCTGTATTTCATAATGGGGTCATACATAACAACATACTGAATTAGAACAAAGTTATGTTATGATTTGGTTATGTAACCTCTGAACAGACTACTCTTAAGTCACAAAACTCCACTTTTAACAAAAATAACAAAACCAAGTTGAGATGCTAAATCATCCCATCTCTGAAATGTAGCCATACAGGAATCCCCAAAGAAAAGAGATACCCCGTCCTGACGGATTCACAGGAGAATTCTGCTAATTTTTTTTAAAAAAGTAATACAAACTGCACAAATTATTTTCAAAAATTGAGATAGAAAGCACTCCACCAGACTCTTTCTCTGAGACAAACATTATCCTAATGCCTAACACAGGAAGAGACAAAGAGAAATATAGACATATCTGACTATGGAATTTTCATAAAAAAATTTCCAAATAAAATACTATCAGACTATAGCAATTTATCCAAGAAATTGTTCATTATGAACACTCACAACTCACCAGCAGAAAGCCTTCTGAAAAATAAACAGGATAATAGAATGGCATAGCTTGTAAATACTCAAAGAAAAAGTTCACCATATTATAGGGAGAAATTGACAGTAAAAGTTACTAGTGAGTGATTTTAATGTATTCCCATCAGACCTATATAAATCTAATAAAAATATGAACAAGAAAGCAGGTCAGGGCCTGAATAAAATTTTAGAGATGTTAGCTATAATAAATCCCTGGCAATTACTAAAAGGAAAAAGAGGAATTATACATATTTCTAAGTACATCACCTCTATTTTTGAAAAATATTTTAATAGCTATCTTTTGTTTTTACATCATCAGAATTTTATCTTTGATCCCTTTTCCTCTCATATCCATGGATACCCTCTCCTCTGCAAAGCAGTAGAGAGGAGTTATTTTCTTATATTTCTTGTTCTTTATCATTGGATCTTAAACCAAGCTTTGATTTAGTTATCATTTCAACATTTATCTTTTTCTTCATAAAAATTAATAATATTATTTTTCCAAGCATTTATTATTTCTCCTTCCCATTTTCACCTTCAACTGAGCAACAAAAACAACAAAAAGGAAAAGGAGATATTATAATAAATGTAAGCAAAGTGAATTTACTCATTGGTCATGTCCAAAAATGTATTTCTTGATCTACATTTTGAGTTATCATTTTTCATTAGAAGTTGGGTGCCATGCTTCACCATAGTCTTCTGGAATTCTGGTTGGTCATTGTATAGATGAGATTTCTAAAGTCTTTCACATGATTTTTTTTTCTTTTCAAGATCTTTATATAGATTATTTTCCTGGGTTCTACTTGCTTTACTCAGCATTAATTCAAGTTCCATTTGAAATTGTCAATTTCTTCTTATGGGGCAGGAATATTTCCTTGCTTAATATTTCCTAAACTGCCAAGCATTCACACTATGCTTCAGAGAGTGCAACTCTGACTGACCATGTTTTTCGAACGCAAAATGTATGCTTGCCAAAAAGACTATTTTATGGAGAACTTGCATGGGGCAGATGATCACATGGTGTTCAGAGAAGCCATACAAGGACACTCTAAAGGTGTCTCTCAAGAACTTTGGATTTGATTGTGTGACATGGGAGACACTGACACGGAATCTCTCAGCATGAGGTGCTTACATCAGAAAGGGTGCTGTGATCTATGAGCCAAACAGAATTGAGACAACACGAAGAAAATGTAGGATGTGCAAATTTGGAGAACCCACCCCAAATGTTCACACGGACCATCTGTGTCCAATCTGTGGTAGAGCATTCTGAGCTCGTATTAGTCTGATCAGCCACAGTTGGACACACTGAAACTCGATTCTATCATGGTGATGTGATTTTGGTCCTCTTTGAGAACAAAGGACAACCATTAACCAACATTTCCTTGCTTTAATCCTATACCATAGCTTGCTTAGCCATTCTGTAATAAATGAACACTCCCTTAGTTTCCAGCAGCAATAATTTGTGTTGCTTTATTATCATTCTTTCTACTTACATTCTTGTAGTAAGTGTCTGTTGTCTTCCTGACTCTACCTACCTCACTTTGCATCATTTCATGGAAGTGTCCCATGCTTTTGTGTATTCATCATGTCTGTCATTTCTTATAACACCTGTCATATTTCATTATGTTGATTTACCACAATTTGTTTAACCATTCCCCAGTTGATGGAAATATATATATATATATATATATATATATATATATATAGTTTTGTTTTCTATTGTTTGCTACTACAAAATGTGCTGCTATAATAATGATAATAATTAGCAATTACATAGACTTTAAAGTTTTACCAAGTACTTTACATTTTATTTCACTTGATTCATCAATCCTTTGAGGTAGGTACTATTGCTTTCCCATTTCACAGGTGATAGAACTGAGACCAAGATAGGTTAAGTGACTTATCAGGGTCATACAGGTTAATAAGTATCTGAGGCAGGATTTGAACCCAAGTCTTCCTGACTACAAGTCTGATACTCTATACATCATAATATCTCACTGCTATAAATATTTTGAAATATATGGAGTCTTTCTTTCTGTCAGTGATTCCCTTGGGATACATGCCTCATAACGGGATCTCTGTATCAAAAGATTTGAACATTTTAACCACTCCATTTGTTTTCATATTGTTTTTCTGAATGGTTATTCACAGTTTCACCAACAGTATATGTATGCTTATCTTTCCAAAATCCCTCATTAATTGATAATATTGACCATCATTATTGTAATTGTTATAATAGCTAACATTTATATAATTTATACTATGTGCCAGGCACTGTGATAACATTTTAACTATCTCATTTGATCCTCACAACGATATGGAGAAGTAGGGGCTATTATTATACCCATTTTAGCGATGAGGCAAAGAGAGGTTCAGTGGTTTGACAAGATTTACATTGCTAGGAAGTGAGAACAGATTTGAACTTAGGTTTTCCTGACTCCAGCTCCAGTATTCTGGCCACTGCAATACTTAGTTGCTCTCCTTTTGTCATCTTTGACATGACATTTCAACAAAAATTGAGTATGTATTTGGTTACAAAAACCTTTAGAAAACAGAAATATTAAACACATGATTTATTAATGACAGTATAATAAAAAGCATGTTCAGTAAAAAAAACTCTTAAAGAAGAAATAAAAAGTAATTAGAAACTAAATATTTGAATGCAAAAGAGGAAAAGAAAGAAGTCAAAAGGATTTAAACTGAAAGTACCCAAAACCACATTGCCAAATTATGCGCCAACAAAATTCAAATATAGTAAAATACCTTCATCTGTAAATGAGCTCCTGGTGGGGATGAGAGGAAAACTCAAGATCACAAATTCTACCAAACATTCAAAGACCAGTTAATGCAATATTATATAAAAGCCAAAAATAGGGAAAGAAGGAATCTTATCAAAATCATATTATGATAAAAACCTGGTCTTGAAACCTAAACCAGGAAGAGAAAAAGCAGAGAAAGCAAATTCCAGACCAATCTTGCTAATGAAAGTTAATGTAAGAATATTATGTAAGATATTAAAAAGATGCCACACAATGACTAGATTGTATTTGTAACAATGTAGGGGGGTTCAATATAAGGAAAACTATGAAAAATAACGGATCATATGAAGAACAAAAATAATTAATCCATGTATGTCATTAGATGCTGAAAAATATTTTTAGAGGAAGAAATTCCATTCAAAGTAACTACGAAATATATAAAATATTTCAGTTAGCTACCAAGACTCATACAGGAACTCAACATAATAATGAAACATTTTAAACAGAAATAAAGATTGATCTCACACTATTGTTCTGGGAATTCTCTTGCTCATGATCTCTCGAAGTCTTTAATCACAACTGAAATTCTTTTTAATGTCATATAATATACTTATTTTGGACCTAGATATTTATTTAGCTTATATTTTTCAATTAGCAAACATTGTCTCTCTCCCTCCCTTCCTCTGAACTTTCCCCTCCCTCCATTTGAAAAAGATAAAGAAAATCTCTGTAACAAATACACATAGTCAACCAAAACAAATTCCCTCAATAGTCATGTGCAAAAATGCATGTCTCAGATTGAATGTCCAAGTGAGGCATGGACAACCTGTGGCTTCAAGGCCCCCTAGATCTTGGCTTTTGACTGAATGCAAACTTTGCAGAACAAATTTGTTTGGATTCAGTCAAAGACTCATACTTGAGGACCTAAAGGATTACATGAGGCTTCCAGGCTGAAGGTTCCCCACCCTAGGTCAGTCCATCACTCGAGGTGGGCAGCATTCTAATCATCTATCCTTGGGGGTCATGGTTAATCATGGTGTTGCCTAGACTCTTTCAAAATTGTTTCTATGTTATTGCTGTGCTGGAAGTTACAAAAAACTCTATAGAGCATACTTCACTCTGTAGCAATTAGCACCCCGGCATACACAGGAAGACCTGCTGCAGGTTATCAGGTCTGCTTTTCTAAAAGAAAAACAGCTTTTGAGGGGTCAACAATCACTTTCATCAAACACATATGCCAACAGAGAAAATACAAACAGGACCAACAGACAAGGCTTCCAACTGTCTGACCATAGGCAATGCGTACAATGTTACCAGAGACAGAAGCACCAACATCTGGGTTTGTATGTACCATACATACCAGTGCCTCATTAGAAACTAACAAAAGGTGTCTGAAGCCTATTAATGGGTAGAGAAGATCTTTAACTCTTTCCCCCACTCACCATTAACCTTACACTAACATTACATACACACTCTTCATCTGTTCAAAATGACATTCAAATGACACTCAATTCAATCATTCCTTCCTCATTTGTATAGACTTCTACTTGTACCCCCTGATTATGTGATGTAACTTATTCCCCATTTCTCCCCTTTTCTTTCCTAGCATATCTTCTCCCCCTCCTTTTTCATTTCTTCTTTTAATATCATCAAAATATAACAAAGTATCCGAGGTTCTCTTGCCTTTTTTGGCTCCTAATCTGACCTCTGCTTAACGTATAGTTCTCAAGAGATGCTTGTGTCCTCCCTTTCCCTTTTCATTAGATTATGAAAACTTCATCCTTATATAATCTTTCAGTTGCTCATTTGTCTTTGTCTTTTTGTTTCTCTTTCCTCCATTGTTTGCATCATGGAGGCTGTATTTATCTCTGGTCTTTTGATCAAGGAATGCTTGAAATTCATCTATATCATTAAAATGGATCTGGAGACACGTAAATGTATAGGGATATATGTTTTTATGTATTTATATTTGATTTTATATTTTTTTCCTCCGTTAAGATGGGGAGACTAGGCTAGAAAGCATGGAGTCTACTCCAAAGCTGAGAATTTCCTGTGGTTTCATTTTGAAAGAAATCGAGAGATGTCATACCAAGGTAGAGAAAGAGCAAGACAACTGGAAGAGTCATTCTAGACAATTAAAGATTACCTGCAGGCAAACTCCTGGTGAAAAGAGAGTTGATAAATGTAATAATTTTGATAAACGAGTCGTGACACCTGTTTTTGTACTACAGAAAATTCTTAAACAAAAGAGTCAAGTGAATGTGATGCAACTGAATATGGCTTCAGACAATATTCAGATTTAACTCAATGCAAGAAAATCACCTTGGGGAAAGGATATTCTAAGTGTAAAAACTGAAGAACACTTTAATAACCAGTTAGATCTTATTCAGCACCATGGGAAACATACTGGAGTGAAAGTTCTGCAGTGTAACGAATTAGAGACAGCCTTCAGTTTGAACTCAGACCTTATAACAACAGAAAATTCCTACTAGAGAAATGCCCTATAAATATAATGAATGTGGGGAACCCTTTGGCCAAAAAAATCCCTTATTTATAATGAGAACATTCATGTTGATGAGAAATTGTGGGAACCAGAAGTCCTATTTTTTTGTACGTAAGAGAATTCATACTGGAGAGAAGTCCAATAACTGCAATGAATGTGGTAAAGCCTTCAGTCAGAGATCATACCTTATTGTACATAACAGAATTCATACTGGAGAGAAGCCTCACAAGTGTAATCATTGTGGAAAGGCTTTCAGAACAAGGTCCACTCTTGCTGTCCATCAGAGAATTCATACCGGAAAGAAGCCCTATACATGTGATGAATGTGGAAAGGTTTTAGCCAGAGCTCCAACCTTTCTATACATCAGAAAAGTCATTCTGTGGTGGAATTTCATGAATTTAATTAATGTGTACATGCCTTTTTCTGTAGAACATAGATGTGATTAGATATCAGAAAATTTACCCTGAAGATGAAGTTACAAAAAAATTTAATGATCTTTTCTCTGAATTCCTTGTTCATTAATTCTTACTATCTAAAAATATTTTGGCATTCATATAATATGGTTTCTTTAGCCTTTCCCCAATTGTCTAGCACCCTCTTTATTTGAAATTCTTTGCTATCAAAAAATTTCTGCTTTGAGTAAGTAGGTAAATATCAGACTTTCTTTCCCCCCTTCCCATTATTGACTTTTGTGAGGGATAAATTTAGTAGTAGAGTCAGCAGGCCAAAGGCTACAGACTAGTTTGCTCACTTTTCTTGGGAAATTCCAAACTAATCTTCAGAATGGTTGGGCCATTTCACTTTTCTGTAGAAATTGTATTTGTGTGTCCATTTTCATTCAGCTTCTCCAATACTGAGGGGCAGCTAGATGGTGCAATGGACAGAACGCTGGGCCCATCTTCATGAATTCAAATCTGCCCTCAGTCACTTCCTAGCTGTGTGACTCTCATTTTCATTTTATTGGCCCAGCCCATCCAGGAACAGTGAATATTACTCCAGCTATTTAAATTGTCCTTTATTTCTTTAAAGAGACTTATTTAATTGAATCTATGTGCTTTTGTAGAGTGATCAATAACTTACAGACTAAATTCCATAATAAATTCAAATGGATGTGCAAGCTGAATATTAAAGATTAGGCTATAATTTTTTTAAAAGAGATCTTACATATGAAATGCCTATAGATAGGAAATATATTTATTTTTATCTTTAACTTCAAAACCAAAAAGGACTTCCACATAGATGGCAGAACAGAAAAAGCATCTTCATATCACTTGCTTCTTTTTTTTAAAAATAGAATAATTCCACATATTACTTTCAAAACTGTTCTGTATGTGTATTCTTTTGAACCATCTGCTATTCCTATTTTTTAGGGGAAAATTGTGGGGTTTGTTTCTAAAATTTTATTACCAAAAAAATCACAAAGTAAACAAAATAAAAAAGAATAAAAGTGTCCTTTTAAAGCATGCTGTATGTAAGTAAAGGCATATCATTAATGTTCAAGACCTGATAGATGTTGAAGAATTTTTGCTTCCTTTAAGCTTTGATAGTTTTCTGTTACTTTCACTTTCTGATGTTTTCTTACTCATGCTTTAAATATTTCCCCCAAATACCATTGAGTACCATTTTAAATACCAATGGAACCTTGAAATAAGTTTAAGAATACATCAAGATTATCACATCCAAGTGAAGCAATTTAACATCACAACCTTGGTCTTTCCAAACAAACCACTTAAGAAATCATTCCCCTGTTGAGTGTTAAAAATAAAACATTTTATCTTTTAGAGGCAAAAAGAACTTGAGCTAGAATATACAAACATTTAGGCTTGGTAAGAAATAAGTTAAAAAATAACTTTTTTTTCTGGTAAAAGAAAATATTTTTTCTTTGCTAAAATATAGTTAAGTGAAAATAGATGGTGTTTATTACAGGCATAGAAATAATTATACCTGAAATAAGAGAGATGGAGAATTTTGTAGGAAGTTGAATGGCATGTGTGTGTTTATGTCTTAAAGTATAAAATACTTGACAAATATTCCTGAGAGAAGTCATTTATTATATTTGTACCCACACCTTTATCCTTCTGTATCTAGAGTCTTCCACTCATTCCTGTTGGAGTTTGGCTGCATGGGCTTGGAAAGGTCTTAAATAGCTAAAGTTGTTTTAACCCTCATGAGCACAAACACAAAAGGATTTCTTAAGACTCAGGAGCAGCTGTTACTTTACACTTCAAGGCATCTCCTCGGTCAATCATCAGATTACAGTCCAAGACCCGGGTTCCAGGAAAGGGTGGTTTCCTGCTGGAACTCCTAGCCCCCCGTCATCCTCCTGGAAGGCATCTCTGCATACTCCATGCTTCTGGAGCTGGGCAAGCAGCAGTCTCAAACACCTTGATCTTCACCTTCCCTACATACACCCCCAGTCTCTAACTCCTCCAACAAGTGTTACATGATGTTGTTGTTGGAAAACATGCTCATCTTCTCTCTGCATTAAAAACTAATTCACTGGTCCTCTTTTTTTGGGAGAAGAGCCATCACCATTGCTAAATTCCCTCTTTCTTCTCGTGTCTCCTTCTATTAAAAATAGAAAAAGAAAAAAAATCTTGTAACAAACGAGCACTGCCAAACAGAACAAATCAACACAGAGGTAACGTCCAAATGCTTGTATCTCATTCTATGCCTCATGTCCATCACTCCTCTGCTGGGTGGTGGGTGCCATGCTTCTTCACTGGTCCTCTGACCATGGTCATGAGCTCTTAAGTCTTTTAGAGTGGTTTTTCTTTACAGCATTGTTATCCTTTTATAAGTGGATTTGCTCACTTCACCCTGCATCATTTCCCACTTCTAGGATTCTTTGAGATGGCTGCTTTTGTCGTTTCTTAAGGTGTAATAATATTTCATTTGTTTACCCAATTGATGGGCTCATTTAGATGCTTAGGTGTTTCCTAAAGTGTCTTCTTGTGTAGCTAGAAGGCACTGCAATGGATAGAGGACTGGGTTTGGAATCAGGAAGACTCATCTTTATCAGTTCAAATCACGCCTCCCTTAGATACTTCCTAGCTGTGTGACACTGGGTGAGTCATTTAACTCTGCCTCAGCTTTCTTATCTGTAAAATGAGCTGGACAAGGAAATGGCAAGCCATTCCAGTCTCTTTGCTAAGAAAACCCCAAGTAACTATGATATACATGTATTAGTAGTTGTAAATTTCCATATTACATAAAAAGGTTTACCTGTACAATACAACCAATACATATACTATATACATGTACATACATGAATATGTGTATAACCACACACACATACATATACATACTATATATATATATACATATAACATATGTATATATACATCTCACAGAAATCCTCTGAGAAGGTTATGCATGCAGCCACACCATGAACCCACAATGGAGGGGGGGCGGCACAAATGAAATCTATCAACAAAGAGTTTCTACCATATGATGTTTTATGTGAAGGAACCAGATGTTGGCAGTGCCTCACACAGTGCCTGACATAGCAAGTGTTAATAAATGTTTATTGATCTACTCTAGACCTAAGGGCACCTGTAGCACCTACAAAGTAGGCAATGGTTTTATACCTACCTACCTATCTATTTATATCTATCTATCTACACACATATGTCTACATTTCTATAGTGCTGGGTCTGCTTGCAATTAGTGATTGTACAAGTCATATCCAACATCACTTTGCAAACAACGGGGTCCAACAAACAGAACGATCCACTTCACTATTTCCCATTTCTAACTTTAGGAGGAGACTGGATTATGTCCATAGGTTTTACATTTCTGCTTTATACTGGTGTTGAATCACTAATTAGATGAAGCATCTAAGCTACTTGAAATGTTCGTCATACACACAATCTCTCAATGACTGTCATGTTTTCTAGTCAGTAAAGTGGCAGAATATTAAAAGACCTTTAAAATTGCAGCTCTTTCTAGATTCCTCAAAGTGTATCTACACTGTTCTTTAAATGGGCTCCCTCCCCAGAAGTTGTTTAACTTCACAACATCTGACACGTCATTCTTCCTCAAGACACATGGGACACTGTGGAAGACATCAGCTTTAATTCCAGATAGGCTCTTAATAATGTGGTGGAAATTGAATGCCCCATCTTGCAATTTTTCGTTATACTTTGTGACAGATCTTCCACAGACAATCCAATGGATCAGGAAGTGGTAGTCCCTCAGCTTGATTGTCTCATAAGTGCTTTCAACCACCTCTTTACTAACATCTTTCCAATGTTCTGACTCAGCATCAGTTCCTAGGGCAGGATGAAGATTCTTCAGAGAGACCTCCCACAAACATTCACACTATTCTACACAGGCAAGCTAGAGTCTCCATATTCCCAAGGATGATCCGTGATAGCTTGAAGAGGAGACGCTGAGTCTCTCCCCTCAATAGGTAATGGAAATGGGAAGAATCCAGATTGTTGTCATTTCTAATAGCACAGTTTTGGGGACAGTCACTTTGTTTCTGGGCCACATATGTCAAAGGTTAGAACTAGGTTGTATGTCACTAGGTTAAAACAAAACAAGTAGATTGCAATTAGTGCTGTATTTAGACAATATTAGGAATGATGAATTTAAAAATGTTCACTTTATGCCAGACCAAATGTAGATGACTTACTTTCTCTCTCTCTAGCTGACATGACCCAGCCATAACATCAACCAGCTTTGAGTTTGCAGTCACGCTGTAGTCTGTGCCTGAGAAAATCTTTAGTGTTCTGAGGAAAAGGCTGCCTAGTGTGTCTCTCCCTTTAGTTTGTCTTCTATGACACAGGCAAGGTTCGATTCATTAGTTGAATCCTTTATTTCAGATACAGATGGCACTGTACCACATCAGCTGCACCAACTCATCACAGCAGTGATCTCATTATGGGGAATCTAGATTTCCTTTATGACATTCACAATCAGCTGACAGTTCCCATCTTGGAGAGAACCCAAGCTTGAAGGAGGTCGCTGGTCAGGCTTTGAAGAGCTCTGAGATATGAGACTGCTGCTCCTGGACTCAAGTGTCAAAGGTCTCTTCTGTGCTTAATCTCTTGGTCTCTCTTCAATCCTCGTCCTTCTCATCCTGTCACTGTATCTACTATTGTTGACCACACCCTCTCTCCTCTGGGTGTCATGACACTCCTCACTCTGCCTTCTTCTGCCTGTGTGATTGCACCTTCTTTATCTCCTTTGCTGGTTCATCATTCCCATCCCATGCTGGTGGATGCTCCCCAAGGATACTCTTGGGCCCTCTTCTCTTCTTATACTCTTGGTGATGGCCTCAGTTATCTTTAAATGGTCGACTCCCAGATCTCTATCTCTAGCCTCCATCTCTCCACTGAGGTTTAGTTCTACATGACCAACTACCTATTGGATAATTCCAACGGAATGCCCCAGAGATATCTCAAAGCCAAAATGTCCAAAATGAAAATCATGATATTTTCTCTGAAACCACAATTTGGAATCCCCCCTCTCCCTCCCCTTATTTTTTTTTTTTAACAAAGGCACTACTATTCTTTCAGTATCCTGAATCTGAAACCTCCCCCTTATCCTTACTTCCTCAGTCTACTTATCCAATCAATTGTCAAAACTTTCAGTTTACGTTTCCACACCACCTACATATTGCTCCTTTTCTCTGCTCAAATAGCTTAGCTCAGACCCTCCTTATGTCTCTCCCCAGTTGTTAGGAATCCTTGGTAATTGGCATCCCTGCCTCAAGTTTCTCACCACTCCAAACCATTCTGCAAACTACTGACAAATTTAACTTTAATAGAGATCCAGCCATGTCAGTTCCCTACTCAGTAAATTCCCATCGTGTTCTATTGCCTCTAGAATAAAAAAAAAAGAATAAGTCTTCTGCATGGCTTTTAAAAACCCCTTACAACTCTAATAGATTAGGCTGCTAATAGCAAGAAGTGGTCGTTATGGCCCCCTTCCTACCAACTTCCTGCCTCAGACTCAGCTCTTCAGTTGGCCAGCTCCCAGTCAGGGCCCCTGGTCTCCTGAGTCGGAGACTTCTTACTTAGTCCAAATTAACTTCCCGCTGCTCTCTGCCATCTTCATGCCCTCCTGTTCTGCTTGCCTTTTCTCTATGGTTCTGGAAATGCTATCAAATAGAAACTATTCCCAGTAGATACCATTTTCCAACTTCCGGTTTCCTGTTACTGTCCAAGGTACCACTATCCTTCCAGTCAGGTAGGACAGAACCTAGGCGTCATCCTCTCACCGCCAGCCATGTGTGATCAGCTGCCAAGTCCTGTCTATTTCGACTTTTCCAACGTCTCTCTCCCCTTCCCTCTTCTGACCCTGCCACTACCCAGTGCAAGTCTTCATCACCTCAGGCTTGGACTATTGTTATAGCTGCTGGTTGGTCTCCCTGCCTCATCTGTCCTCACTTCAGTCCCTCCTCCTTCCTGCCATCAAAGTGATTTTCAAGTTCAGGTATGACCACGCCATTTTTATATTGAATAAACTCAGGTGGTTCCCTATGCCAGCCAG
This sequence comes from Bettongia penicillata ogilbyi, assembly GCA_023548195.1. Lineage (NCBI taxonomy): Eukaryota > Metazoa > Chordata > Mammalia > Diprotodontia > Potoroidae > Bettongia > Bettongia penicillata. The sequence continues at coordinate 725,069 of JAJHZJ010000317.1, read as the reverse complement.
GATTAAATATAAGAATCCCATTCGGCTTTAATGCCCCTTGTAATCTCCCCCTTTCTGTCTTTCCTGTCTTCTTACACCTTCCTTCTTCATTCTGCAAACCAGTGACATTGCAGTCAGTCCTAGTGCCCGGAGCTCTCTCCCTCCCCAGCTCCTGTGTGCTGCCTCAAGGCCCAGCTAACGTCCTATCTTCTGCTACCAGCTTTCTCCATGCGCCTGAATGCTGGTGTCTTGCTTCTGTTATCTTCATTTGATTTCGTACACATCCTATTGAGACGTGGTTGTTTGCATGTCCCTTTAGACTATGGGCACCTTGAGGGGAGGGACTGTCTTTGCCCTTCTTTATAACTCTAGCACTTAGCCCAGAGCCTGGCACACAGTAAGTACTTAATAAATGCATGTGGCCTTGACAGGAAATGCTTTTTGGATTCTGATCGCCTCCCTTAGCGTCTGACCCTAACAAAGCCTTTTCCTATACAGTTACAGAAATGTTTGGGAGCAAAATCATTCTTATAACGAAACTTTTGCTGTAACAAGACCAAAGGATGCGATCCAAGGTCGAAGGTTTCCCCAGGGACCTGTGTCTAGTGTCCCCGAGGCTCCAGGTCACAAACCAGGCTAACCCGGGAGCAGGGTTCCGGCTGCAGGGCTCAGAGCCTAGGGCGCGGGGCTCAGGGTGCGGGGCTCAGAGCCCTGGGCGCGGGGCTCTGTGTGCGGGGCTCAGAGCCCTGGGCGCGGGGCTTAGGGTGCGGGGGCTCAGAGCCCAGGGCGCGGGGCTCAGGGTGCGGGGGCTCAGAGCCCAGGGCGCGGGGCTCAGGGTGCGGGGCTCAGAGCCCTGGGCGCGGGGCTCAGGGTGAACCGCGCACGGCTCAGGACCCGGGGCCAGGGCGGTGCTTCGCAGCCCAGCGAGCACAGGAGGACTTTCGGCTTTGCCAGCCTAGGCTGGCAGGCCAGCTCCAACCAAGATGGAGTTACTGAGGGTCAGAGGGAGGTACGCTCCATTTCAGGCCCAATCCCGAGGCCTCAGGGGCGGGGCGGCGGGCCTGGGAGGGCCCAGAGCCGGGAGCCCAGAAAGTGCCAGCCCACGGAGGCCCCCCTTCTTCCTCCTCTTTCCCTTCCCACGCGGCCCCGCCTCGGCAAGCTCAGCCCTGGACTCCTCCTCCAGGAAGCCTTCGGGCCTGAGATCGCCGGCTCGCAGCCTGTTGGGAACCCAGGGCAGGGCGAGGGGGTCCCGGCGGACAGAGCCTGGACCCCGGCCCTTGCTCCGGCCTCAGGCTCCGCCCCGCCTCTGCAGCCCTTTCCTGCTGCCTCCTCCTCCCGTCGGACCTCCCGGTGAGTGTGGCTGGCTGCCCCGATGGGACCCGGGCATCTGCCCGTCAGCCTGACTCCAGTGCCCCCTCCACCTCAGGCAGCCACCCCCCATTCCTGCCTTCCCCTCCTAGAAAGCAGCCTGCTTCCAGCTTTCTCTTCCCCCCACCCCCCATCCAGTCTTCAGCCCATTCCCCCCTCTTTGGTCCCGCCTCCAGCCTCCACCACTCCATCCCGCCCTCTGTCCCCCCATCCCTTCAGGCGCCCCGCCTCCAGCCACCTCCCCTCCATCCCGCCCTCTGCCCGCCCCCCGGCCCCCCCACGCCTTCCAGGCACCCCGCCTTTCTCTTTTTGGCCTGCCTTCCGCCCCGCCCCCCAGGTCCCGCCTTCGGTTTCCCTGTTACTGTCCTTCCCCCACCCCTAAGATTCAGCCCCTCTTCTATACAGACGTCCAGCCTCGTTCCTGCCTTACCTTCCATCCCCCAGACACTTGCCAACCCCTAGACCTCCAAGATACCCTCCTCTCAGCTACCCCCAAATCCAGGCGGCCTGTTTAAAGCTACACTCAGATGTCCCCGCTTCAGCCCTCTATCTAAGCCACCCATAGGTTTCCCTTCTTCAGCCCACCCTCCAAGCCCCTCCTAGGCATCCCTCCTTTAGCACCCCTTCCCCTTTCAGCTGGGCTTTGTTTGGATTCAGAAATCCTCTCCCACTCCCTGGAGCCCGGGGTCCTGCCGACGGCCTGTCCACCTTTTCAGGACCCTCGGGAAATCCTGAGCTCCCCTACTGGAACCCTGACGTCCTTGCCATATATTCTCTGGGCTGTTACAGTGTTACACCTAGAGGTCCTGCTTGGCTCTTCATGACTCCGTGGACCCTACTGCCCATGGAGTTTTCCTGGAAAAGATACTGGAGTAGTTTACCGGTTCCTTCTCCAGCGGACTAGGGCAAACAGAGGTTCAGTGATTTGCCCTCCATCACACAGCTAGTCAGTGTCTAAGACCAGATTTGAACTCAAGTTCTTCTGACTGTGGCCAGCTCTTCATCCACTGAGCCATTCTCTCTGCAGGCTTCCTGCCCCATTTCTTTTACAGCCCTCACTCCAGGGCACTCAGGGTTTCTCTCCCAGCATCCCCCTCCTCCTAGATACTACTTTAATCCTGGATTCCTTGCCCCAGACTCAGTAGTCTAAGCTTCTGGCCACTTGACTCCAAGAAGACATCTTGTCTCCCAGCCCTGGCTTTACTTTGTCCATGTCCAAGTCTGCCAGTTCCAGGGCCCTCTCCATCACCAACCTTCCCTGGCATCCCTCCCTCTTGGATAAAACAAAAATCAAGTGTTTAGACCAAGAGTTCTTAGCCTGGGGTGAATTTAAAAAAGTTGATAACTATATTTGAATATGACTGATTTCCTTTGCAATCCTTTTTTATTTTATGCATTTAAGAATATCATTCTGAGAATGGCTCCACCATCCATACACCTCATCATAGGACTATCATAGGAGTCCATGACTTAAAAGGCTAAGAGCTCTTGGCTTTAGGTACTATGTGCTTGTTGGGTAAGTTGGGGAAGGGGGTGGAAGGAGATTGAGAAGGGAGAGAGTATGAATGGAAAGATCTGACTCTGGATTCAGTGAGTGCTCTGACTTCTTTCATCCCATCTGGGATATCAAAGCCCTTCCTACCTCTTGGGTCTCTAAAGGAAAAAATTGAAGAGGAAGGGAGAGAGGAGGAAGAAAGGATTAAAAATTGTTTCTTTTCTGACCTTCTGTGTTTCCAAACATGATCCTTACTTCTGTCCTTTTTTGGCTTGAGTCTTCCCCTAGGACAAAGCTCTTACCCTCCTTAGGACTTTTCTCTTTGTAGGTGCTTGTGGAGATGGCTAGCCTCCAGTCTGGGGGAGGAAGGGCAAGAACCCTCCCCTTTCAGGATCCTTTTGCATCCTTACCTCATCCTGTGGAGGATCCAGGCCTGGCCCAAGAGGGGATCCTGGAGTCAGAGGGAATGGCCCCTGGGACCCAGAGAACTCCATCCATGGTAAGTGCACTCAGTCCACAGACTTGACAAACAGAAACTGTGAACATTGTCATAGATAGAGAACAGTAGAGTAAGATTCAATACAAAACCAGTATTTATGGATTATTTCTTTTTGAAATAAGTCTAATATAGTAGTAACTAGCTGTGAGACCCTGAACAGGTCACTTAACTTCAGCTTAAGTTTCTTTATTTATAAAATAGGGATAGTGATAGCACCTGCCTCTCTGGGTTATTGTGAAGATGGAGGGAAGGGAAGCATTTATTAAATACCCACTATGTGCCAGGCACCATGACAAGTACTTTACAAATATTATCTCATTCCAGATAAATAAAAGACAACATTTATAATTTGCTTTGCGAATCTTAATATGAATATGAATGTTAGCTATTAATATTAGTAGCTGTTTTCTTTTTTCCTCCTTTAACCAAAAGAGCTGCCACAAATATTTCAGTATTTAGGAGCCCTTTCCCTTTGCCTTGAGCTCTTCCTATCAGGGATGATTGGGTTCCAAAATCACAACATCTCAGTGGTGATGGGGACTTCAGGGGTCAGCTCTGTAACCTATGCCCAAACGAGAATGCCCTCTGCCACCCTGTCCTCCTGTCCTTCATGGTATCCAATGAAGGGAGCCCATTCTATTTTTTGGGCAACTTATGTACGAAGTTTTTCTTTCAATTAAGCCTAATTTTGTGTCTTTACAACTCCTCCCTATGCTCCCAGTTCCATGTCTCTGCCAAGGAGAACAAGTCTAAATTCTCCTCTCTGTGACTGTGCTTGAAATGCTCAAATTCAGTTACCATTCATGTCCCACAGAAATCTTTTCTTCCAATAAAAGCTCCAAACTTCCTCCCAGCAATTCTCAATGGCTCAATCTCTTGACCCTTTACCATCCTGCTCACCCTTCTGAGGACTCTCTGTCCTTTCCCCCTGGCCTTCCTAAAAGATAGAACCCAGAATAAGACTTCAGAAGGGCCACTTCAAACCATGGCAACAAATAAAGGTCTCTTAGATCTTGGACCCTGTTTCCTCTCACAGTGAGGCTTAAGATGGCATTAGCCATCTTAACCACAATGCACTGTTGACTTGTGTTGCAGTGAACTCAGACCCCCATGTCTGTATTGGTTGAGCTGCTGTCCAGCTATGCTTCTTCTATCTGGTACTTGTGAAATGGATATTTTTTGAACCCAAGTGATCAATTCTATTTCATCCTTCTCAAATTTGACTCCAATTAATCAACAGAAACTAATCAATAAGCATTCAAACAGCACCCACTGTGTAGCAGGCACTGGAGATACCAGTATAACAGTAAAACAAGGAGATCATATATGACCAGAGGGACCACATGTGCCCCCATGTAAGCACTGAACCTCCGCCAAGAAAGACAGTGATTGGGGGAAGGGGTTCTAACAACTTGGAGGAAGGTCTGTCAAAGTAAGGAGCACTTGAGGTGACCTTGAAGGAAACCAAGATTTAAAAGACATGAGGAAGAGTGACACGCAATGAGTATGAAAAGCTAAGGGGGCAAAGGAGAAGAGGAGGGTAAGAGCAGGCCAGAACCTGGGATGGACAGAGCTGAGCCTGCTTCTAGATGGGGGAGCCACAGAGCACTAAGCTGTCCAGCTGTGTACCTGGGTTAAGTGGCCTTGATGTACACATCTGGAGTTTTCTAGTTGGACTCATGTAAGAAGGTTCTCAGTCCTGCTCAGGAGAAGCTGAAGACAGCAGACCTTGTGAGGTTGTCCTGAAGTCAACAAATAGCTGCAAAAACGGATTTTAGCATTTCTAATACAAAATATGCAGGACAATTCCAGGCTCTTATTTAAACCTCTGATTCCTTTCTTTGCTTCTGGCTTCTCTTTTTGTTGCTATTCAGTCATATCTGACACTTTGGGACTCCATTTGGGGTTTTCTTGGCACAGATGGTCGAGTGGTTTGCCATTTCCTTCTCCAGCTCTTTTTGCAGATAAGGAAAGTGAAGCAAACTGGGTTAAGTGACACAGAATCACACAGCTAGTAAGAGTCTGAGGCCAAATTCGAACTCATGACTCCAGGCCTGGCACTCTATCTACTATGTCACCTACCTTTCCTTCTGAGGAAAGAAGGGCAAGACAATATGCTGCCCTATGGCTTCACCTTGAATCCCGGTGTCTCTGGGGTATAGTCTACCTAGAAGAAAGTTCAGCCCTATAAATTCTCAGGAACCCCTCAAATATGGAACTAGAATCTTCATAATGTTTCAGAAGAGAAATGATAGAATAAAATGAAATTATAGAAAAAACAGGCACGTGAAATATAGCAGAAATTATAGCTTTAAAAAATTAAATTAAAAATGGTGGCAAATAAATGATTTTTATGTACCTGACCAAGAATTGTTCCAAAGCCAATAGAGATGAAGAAAAAGCAAATGGTTGATTTGGAGCTGAAAACTGCAGAAGTGGAATTAATCAATAAGTATTTAGTAAGTACCTTCTGTGAGCCAGAACTATCCTAAGTGCTGAGGGCAAATGGACAAGTGTGAAACCGTCCCTTTATGTGGGGTATGAGATTACATTCTAAAAAGAGAGTCCATGAGACAGCTAACATATCTGAATACATCTGCATACAAAGTATATACCCATATTCATGTACATCTAAATGTAAACAAAGTACTGGGGAGGGAAGGCAGTAGTAGTGGGAGCTGGTAGGGATCAGGAAAACCTTCATGCAGATGTCCTAGGTGTCTTTTAAAGGAAGACAGGAACTTTCTGAGTTGAAGGTAGGGTGGTGTGGTGCAGGCACTGGGAAATTCTGTTAGGAACAAGCCAGGGGGCGCTATATTATAGAGTGCAGGATAGGAATAATGTCTAATGAGATGTGAAAGGTAGGTTGGACCCAGGTTGTGAAGGTATCTAAAAGCTAAGTAAAGGAGTTTCCTGTAAAGCAAAGCAAAGCAAAGATTCCTTTAAGTCAGGCCTGTACAACCTGCAGTTCAGCAAAGGATTTCCTCTACATATGGAGGATGTTTTCCTCTACATTTTTTACTAGCTGCCTGAAATCCTTTGGCCATAAGTTGCCCATGGGCCAAAGGTTGTACAGACCTGCTTTAAGTAAAGGGCAGTTAGGTGGGGAGGTAGATGGCATGCCAGGCTTGGAGTCAGGAAGACTCCTGAGTTCAAATCTGGCTTTAGACCCTACTGGCTGTGTGACTTTGGGCAAGTCACTTAACCCTGTTTCCTTCAGTTTCTTCATCTGTAAAGTGAGCGGGAGAAGGGAATGGCAAACCACTTCAGTGTCTTTGCCAAGAAAACCCCAGTCCGGAGTTATGAAGAATTGGACATAACTGAAAAAATAAATGGACAGCAAAGGCGTTTCCATGTTATCCTATCCTAGGAAGCCACTAGAGATGGTCAGATAGTCCAGTCTCATGGTTAATTCCATGCTTAATGAAAATCAGTTTGGTAGCTGTGTTCTGAGAAACTCAGGGTAGGGATGGGCATTTAAGAAGCTGTTGCTGTAATCCAGGTGAGAGGGGAGAAAGGTCTGAACTAAGGCTATGTAGCCTCATGAGTGGAGAGAAGGGCTCAGGAGCAAGAGATGTTATGAGTAGAAATATCAAGGTTTGGGATATATTGATTGGGTATGTGGGTGCAAGAGAGGAAGGAGTCCAGGACAATGCTGAGATTATGAGTCTATGATACAGATAGTATCCAATCACCTCGACAGAAACAGCCATGTCTGAATCTCTGACTTTGTGTGTTTCATTGGTTTACTTCTCAATTTTTTTAAACCAGTACCAAGTGATTTTAATGACTACTGATACATCACATAGCTTGAGGCAAGCAGTTCTCTTCCTTTCTCCCCACTATTTCTGTGCATAGCCTAGGTCTTTTGTTCCTCCAAATGAATTTCGTAGTTATTTTTATCTAATTCTATAAAGCATATTTTTGGTAGTTTTCTATACTGTTAACTCTGTTAAAATTTATTAAGTTCTGATTTCCCTCCATGTCACTGCCCATCCCACCTCCCAGAAAGTATGTTTATTATATTGACTTGGCCTGGCCTCTTCACATGACTAGCAATCTTGTACTTTGGAAGCCACTTTGTAATTTGTAACATTTTGTAATTGTGTATCAGACTAAAAGTTGATGGTATATTCCATGATAGATTGCAAATGAACACATGACCTGAATAGTAAAGATCAGGTCATAAAAATTTAGAAGAGCCTAAGATCAGATCCTTTTCGCAACTAAAAATAGGAGGTAAATTAGTAACCAGAAAAATGAGGGGCAATTACAAAAGATGCTTTTGCAAAAACTTAAATATGTCAGAGGAGAAGGAAGCTGAAATCTTTCCATGAAGTTTCTCAGATGACGGTTTGAATTCCAAGAGATATTGTTAACTATCAGTAATATTGAAGAACAAAAGCCATTTTTCAGTGTATTTTTGATCAAAGTTTGTGAGAAAACATTTTGTAAAAGAAGAATTGCCAATTATTAACAACCTAATTGTTAACGATCTAAACAATCTAATAACTATTTGATAAAAAGAGTGCTCTGAATCACCAGTAAGAAGAGAAATACAATGAACAAAAATGGGACTAGTCAATATTGTAGGTATTGGGGGAAGACAGGTAGAAGAATTAATTGTTGATAGGATTGCCGTTCTGCAAAGCATTGTGGAATTATGCAGATAAAGTGCAAAAAAATTATGCAAAAAAATGCCCCACCCTTTGAGTCAAAGCTAAGCATATATCTCAGGGAGGTCAGTTTCAAAATGTAAGACTCATATTTGCCAAATGCTTTAGCTGCACTAGTGGTAGCAAATAATAGAAAGAAAGCAGATGCTTATCGAGTAGGGAATGACTAAGGAAATTGTGGTACCTGAATGTAATGGAATATCACTGCACTGTAAGAAAGAGTGAATATAATAAATACAGAGAAAATATAAATATAAAATAAATGAGATAAATATAGAGAAATTTGTTTAACTGATACAAAGTGAAGTGCATCCAAGTAAACATTGTATACAACAGCTACAACAATGTAAATAGAAAGAACAACTACTTCCAAACAAATTATTTCTCTTAAAAAAAAAGTCTTTGTTAAAAAGGATGACTTTTCACAGTGTTCAAGGATTGTTTCTGGTAGACTTAACCCTTCATAGCAATGTAAGGACCTAAAATATCCCCAAAGGACTCTTGAGGCAGTATGCCATCCACATCCATAGAGAAAGAGCTATGGAATCAGAACTCTGATTGAAGCAGACTCTTTTCTCTTGTGTTTTGTTTTGTTTTTTCTCATGGGTTCTCCCATTTGTTTTAATTCTTCTATGCAACATGACTAATGTGAAAATGTATTTAATTGGAATGTACGTGTGGAACCAATATAAAATTGCATACCTTCTCAGGGAGAGGGGACAAGGAGGGGGAGAAAATTTAAGACTTATGGAAGTGATTGTTGAAAACTATAAACAAATTAATTAATTAAATGAAAAAATAAAATGATAAAGGATGGCTTTCTGGGAGGTGGGATGGGCAGTGACATGGAGGGAAATCAAGGCAATATAAAACAAAAAGTACCAATAACATTTAATTTTAAAAAAGAATTTTCTTCATATTTATCCTATAGAAAAGTCAGATCTCTTCTGTAGAAAGCACTTTTTTGTTTGTCCTCTTTTCATTAACCAGAAGATAATTATTTTTTTGCAGAATAAATTTTTCTTCCCATATTCTAACAAATGATTAATAGAATTTGCTTTACAAAGTTTCTTTATAAAATATCACTTAGTACAGTTTTGATGAGAAATGAGGTTCATATCAGCTTGTCTTCCCATCTCCTCTGCAGATTCTCACAAAATCTTAAAAATCACAAATAAAAGACATATCTCTTTATCTCCAAAGGGACAATAAGACATTTTTCAACTGCCTTCCAAATGCTGGTACAAACTGCTCTTCTCAATGTTCCATTTGGCTCCTAAAATGATAGTTTCAAATGTTGACTTATGAGTGGTGTGAGCTTTGCACAAGTCTGCTGCCTTCTTTGAACCTTAGTTTCCTCCTCTTTCAATTGAGGGTGTTGAACTAGATGGTCTCTAAAGTTTTTTCAAATCTAATTCCTATGGCTTTTGTTATTTTAGAAATCTGTGACATTCAAGGATGTGGCTGTGGAATTCAGCCAGGAGGAGTGGTGCCTTCTTGACCCTTCTCAGAAGGAACTGTATAAGGATGTCATGCTGGAGATTTCTCAGAGCCTACTCTCGTTGGGTAAGAGCAGCTCACCCTCTGATCCCACTTGTGCTCCAACCATTTGGAATCTGGTATTGAAGGAAATATTTTTGCTCTCTCCCCAGCTACCTATTGCACAGTTTATCAAGCATTTATCCATCATTAGAAACAAGAGGGTCCTCAGTCCTTTCTATCTAAGAGGCAAGGTCCCTGATGCTCCCTGTTCTTATGTAAAAAATATTTGCTTTGTCTCATAGGCAGCTGGGAGTTTGATTTGTTGCTTTTCAGGCTGTCTCTTAGTATTTCCAGGGAGTTTCAGGATAAGGATGCAATGAGAATTGAGGAATCTCAGATCTGAGAGATTATCAAGCCTCTAATTTCCTATATTTCTTCTGTGTCCTCCCTATTTAATGGTCAAACAACTTTTGCTTGAAGACCTCCTTTGAAGGGAACTCACTTGTTCCTGAGGCAGCCCCTTCCTTTTTGGATGCCTCATTATTAGGGTGCCCTTCCTGATAGGGGGCCTGCATTTGTAATCTGCTCCTAATCCTACCCACAGGGGCCTACCAGAGAAAGTCTGTCCTTATTCTTTCTAGATATTTCCCTTAAATTCTATTGCAGATGTTAGAAGTCATGGAAATTTCTCATGCTTTTAGAAGGGGACTGGGCAGAGAACTAGTTTTCTGCTTCCAAATGAGTTTAATGAACCTTCCCCCCACTCCCCCTTAGTTCCCAGCAGCATCCCTAAGGGCTTTTTGGCACTACCCCTTCTCTGAATATCCCCTTTCCCTGAAGAGCACTGCATTCTGAGGTTTTCTGTGTGCTCAGGCCTTCCTTGTTTACCCTGAGCAGGGCTTCCAGTTCCCAAAGCTGATCTGATCTCCCAGGTGGATCAAGCAGAAACACCATGGATACTGAAGCAAGTAGACACAAAGAACTCTGGTCTAGGTGAGTTTCTGGCCTCTTGTCTGGGGAAGTCTTCATCTGGAAATGTTGAGTACATTTGGAAATATAGGGCAGGGTACTTTTCTCAAATTCCCCAAGATCATTTGAGAAGGGTTGAGACTTTCTACTTTGAGCATTTTCATAAGCCCTTTTCATCAACATGAGTTATTTTCCTCCTTTCTTTTGTGGGATCTTTGCATTCTTGGGAAAAAGTAGTTCTCCATATGACACAAAGCTTTTTCTTTCCCTGTACTTGGGGGTTTCCTTTATCTCAGAAGTCATTCTTCTGAGTCATTTCCCCTCACTGGTCATTGAGTCAAAAGTATCTTACTTCCCTATAGGTTAAAGCAATTTCCCAAGCCCTGACTGGGGCATGAGATAGATGACTTGTTCCCTGACCTCCAGGATTTTTGAGTCACCTTAGCAGGATAATATATACATAACTGTGGAATAAAGTCTACCTCTATTTATGAATGGGTCACATGGATGCTGCAGTCTTCAATAGTGCATTAGAAACAGACAGAAGGTCAATAAACGGTACTAATTTTGATGCAGTTCCTTTAACTACATGGGTTCAATAGATCACTTGCATAATTACAGACTGGGGATATGTGTCTAGATCTAAAATCCTTTAATTAAAGGATGTGTTCTGTAAAACTTGGACTCAGTCAAAGGACTGCACTTGAGGATCTAGAGGGTAACGTATAGCCTCAAGGCTGAAGGTTCCCCACCCCTGATTTAGACCATAATTCATGCAAAAAAGCCAGTAGAGTAAAAAATGAGACAGGGTTACTCAGAAAACTGTCCTGAACTTAGGCTGCAGGGATAGAAACAGTGTCCCTAATGAGGGACCTGAAAAGCTCATTGTACTGGGATCTGTTGTAATCTTATTGGAATGTCCATTTCTGGGCACTGCATTTTATGAAGATATTGATATATTTGGACAAGAAAAATAGAGGATTGGAAGGTTTGAGTGGGCTCTCCTTAACCCAGGAGAAAGAATCCCCACCTTGAGGTGAGGTCAGAGCCGCTGAAGAGTAAATCGTACAGTATTGAATCAGTAAGTGAAAGAGCATTTATTAAGCAGTCAGAGTGGGATTATAAATTAAAAAGCAAGGTAGCCCTTGCTCTCAAGGAGCTCATTTTCTAACAGGAGACAAAATACAGAGCTTTTATTTTCAAATCTGACAGAAAATTTTCATGGCTCTTATGCAGAGGCAATGCATATTCTGTCTTGTCCTTCACACTAATAAAATCCTATCCATTTCTGATGTGCAACTATAGGATAATGCCAAAGATTTTGATAGATCTTTCTTTTGTGGATCTTTAGTAGCATAGACTGCTGAGAAAGTAGGGATGTAGCCCCTGTAGAAGTAGTTTACAATCTGCATCTCTCCAGGGGTTGCTTCCCAGGCTGATGGCTGCATAAATCACTGGCAATTACTTGAGGGGAATTGTCTCAAGTGATTTAATAAAGCAATTTTTAACTTTAAGGCACATTTTACATAAGGCATATGTAAGGCTAAGGCACATACTCTGAGTAAGATACATTTATTAACCATTATTGGTATTTGTTAATGAAGCTGGTCAGACTGGCCATCTCAGTAAAGCCAGTGACCTAATGAGAAGGAGGGGACCCTCTTCACTGATCCCCAAGAAAGAAAATGTCTTGGTAGTCATGGAACATTACTTACTGTAGTCTATACCAAGAAAAGTAGGCTGGAATTCAAGTGAGGCCAACCCTTCTCTGACAATTAAGGAATACTAATTATTTTATGGGACCCATCTGCATCTTGTAATCTTAGCTAGGGGATCAAAACTTCTAGACTTACTGTCTCCTTAGAAAGGATAAAATCTCCCTTAATTTCACAAGGACTAGTAAGGACAGATGACATCTCTTTTGGATATGGTGCCATGTTAACTTGTGGGGCTTAAAGATAACAAAACAATGTCTGCTGAAGCTGAAGGTATAGTAGATAATTTTTCTTTTTAGATAATTTTTTTCTTCAAATTAAATCAGCTAAATTCCTAAACTCAACTAAAGGACATAGAAAAGTGGCTTTAGGCAGATACAGACCCAAATATAAAATTAATGCAGCATAAAATCAGTTACATTGTAGAATCAATATAATATTTTTAGAACTGAATGGAGTATGCTCATTTTTTGGCTTTGGATAGTAATTTTACCGAAACTATGTGCTAGGGCCTAAAATGCTTCCAAATAAGCACAGAAAAGCAGAAATATAAAACAGATCCATTATCAACTAGAAGAAAATAAAAGCTGTAATCAATAATTCTTTTGGAAAAAAGAATCATGCTCAAGTGGAGAAAGCTGGTTTAGGGCTGTAGGAAGAACTCTGGAGCAGCCATTATTGGCTCCATCCAGAATTGGAGCTGGAGCACCCCCCCTCTTATAAGCAATGTGACGTTGATCCTCTCACTGAGTCCGTTCCCTGAGCTGTAAAGGGTAAAGAATGCCTGCTCTAACTATGTCACCTAATTGTTGGGAGGATCTAGTATGAAACCATGAGAAGGTCTTTGTAAAAAAAAAAAAATCCTTCTACAAATGGAAGCTAATAATATTTTGTTATTCTGTATTTTTCCATTTCAAGTTTGAAGGTTCTGCTTCTTGATCAACTGAATGAATAAAGAACCACTCATTAACAACTTACTGAGTACCCAGCATTGTGTGTGGGAATTCATGTAGAAAAAGTGACACGGTCCCTCTTCTCAAGAAGTTCATACTCTAATTGGAGAAGATAACAGAGAGGAGAAGGTTCAGCTTCATGCAGTTAGAGAGGCCCAGAAGTCCTACGTACAACCTGGAAATGTTAACTGACCTATTGGTGCTGCAACCAAAGGATCCAGGCTGTTGGAGGGCATAGAGGTAGGGCAGAAGTCTAGGGGACCTTAAGAGACAGTGGCAAAGCAGATGATAAGACTTCATGGTCCTCCATGTCTTGGAAAGAAATAGCATTGCTTACTCCTACCTTATTCAAGCCGTTAGCAGTCAAGAAGCTCCGATGTTTTCCAGGTGGCCAAGGGAAGGAATGAGTGGAGGGAAAAGGATGGTACTCTGTAGTAGTAAGTCCATATGTGTCTTGCCTAGATGTGCTCTGGGTATTCTGGGGAGGCCAGAGGGAAGAGAAAAGAGGTGACTGACATGGCACTAACTGTAAACTAGTTTTCTTTTTGTCCGTAGAAATAAAGCAATATATTTTTCTCTTTTTGTTTCCTTCAGACGGGGAGACCAAGCCTAAAACCAAGGAAACTACACAAAAGCTGAGCATTTCCTGTGATTTAAAATTGAGAGAAATCTGGAATTCTGATATCAGGTCAGGGAAGAAACCAGGCAACTGGGAGAGTCATTCAAAACAACTAAAAATGATTCTCAGGAAATCTCCCTGTGGAGGGAAAGGTGATGAACATAATAAATTGGAGACAAATTCTAATCAGGGGTCAGAGATTCATCGTGAACACGCTGAAAGTAAAAGGAGTTCACAGCAATACTCAGGCCTGTTTGAATGTAATGAAATCACCTCAGGGAATGAATATTCCAAATACAGTGAATATGGGGAGTGCTTTAATGAGGAGATAGATCTTATTCAGCATTGTGGAGTAAAAGGTTTTCAAAGTGATCGCTGTGAGACATCCTTGAGCTTGAGCCCAGATCTTATCAGTCATCAAAAGAGTAATCCTAGAGAAATGCCTTATAAATATAATGAACACAGTACAACTTTCACACATAACCCATCTGTTAATCTACATCAGAGAGTTCCTGTGGGAAAGAAATCTTACGAATGTAATCAATGTGGGAAGACCTTTTTTCGGAACACAGATCTTAGTCAACATCAAAAAATTCACAGTGTAGAAAAGGCTTATAAATGTAATGAATGTGGGAAGGCTTTTAGCCAGAGTAGAGACCTGCATAGACATCAAAGGATTCATACTGGAGAAAAGCCCTATAAATGTAATGAATGTGGGAAGGCCTTCAGTTATAGCTCATCCCTTATTGCACATCAGAGAATTCATTCTGGAGAAAAACCTTATGAATGCAGTCAATGTGGAAAGGCTTTCCGAAATCACTCCAACCTCGCTGTCCATCAAAGAATTCATACGGGGGAAAAGCCCTATAAATGCAATGAATGCGGAAAGGCTTTTAGCCAGAGTAGAGACCTTCTTAGACATCAGAACATTCACACTGGAGAGAAGCCCTATAAATGTAATGAATGTGACAAGGCCTTCAGCCAGAGTAGAGACCTTCTTAGACATCAGAATATTCATACTAGAGGGAAGCCTTATAAATGTAATGAATGTGATAAGTCCTTCAGCCAGAGTACATCCCTTCTCACACATCAGAGTATCCATGCTGGGGAGAGACCCTATAAGTGTAATGAATGTGGGAAGGCCTTTAGCCGAAGCTCAAATCTTAGAGTACATCAAAGGATTCACACTGGAGAGAAACCTTATAAATGCAATGAATGTGGGAAGGCCTTTATCCTGAAATCATCCCTTATTTTACACCAGAAAGTTCATACTGGAGAGAAAACTTCAAAATGTCATCAACGTGGAAAGGCTTTCAGACAGAATTTTCACCTTGTTGCACATCAGAGAATTCATTCTGGAGAGAAGCCCTATAAATGTAATGGATGAAGGAAGGCCTTCATCCATAGTTCATGCCTTCCTTGGTATGATCGAAGCTGTATTGGAGTGAATCTAATTAATGTGGGAAGGAATACCTTTAGCTGGAGCACAGGCCTTCTAGAATATTGGAGAATTCATACTGTAGGTAAAGCCATAGAAATGCAATGGATTTTTCTGTGAATGCCTTATGTCTGTCATTTCTTCTTGCCCAATAATATTCCAGGACATTCATAGACTATACTTTCTTCTCTCATTCTCCAATTATTAGTATCCTTTTTGTCTGCAGTCCTTTGATACCAAGAAAAGTGCTGCTGTGAATATTTTAATGTATAGTGGACCTTTCCATCTGTTGTTGACTGTTGGGGGATATAAGCCTAGCAGTAGAGTTGGCTGACCAAAGGGTGTAGAGAGTTGTGACTTTTCCTGTATAATCCATTTGTACATTAAATAAAAAAAGTTTCAAGTTTTGTTAGCTTAAACTTTAGGAACACCAGCAAATAGACCACTTTCCATACACAAAGAGGTTTGTACATGAAATGGTGAAACTCTGTTAGATGCTGTATCTTTTATTTATTTTTTATGGAGTATAATTGCTCGATATGTTGGCTCCAAAGCTCTCCCAGTTATATTTGTTCCTCTTGGAAACTTTTTCTTATTTGTTCTGTGTACTCACCGCTTCTCCCCCAAAACCACATCACTATCACATTGAATATCATTATACCTCTTCCCTCAATCATCCTGCCACAAGCAAAAATTCTCCATGAGATGCAGTTATAGACAATCTTCCTCCTGTTGTGTTCTGAATTTCATTTTCATGATAAATGGCTAGCACTAAGCACAGAAATCCATCTTCAGTTTGTGATAGAAGATAGAAGATGTGAGTCTTAGCCTAATTTATGTTACATTATTTTTCAGTTTCTTAGCAGAACTTGTTCAGAAAGGGAGTTGTCTCTACCAGGCATTTATATTCTTGAGTTTAGCAAACAGCCGGCCCCTGGTTTTGTTATTTATTTCATGCTGGCCTTGTCTGTTCCCTGAATTCAATATGAACTGATGCAGAGCAAGGTAAGTAGAAATCCTCAAACCTCATACAGGGATGACCACAGTGTAAACTGGAAGATGGTGAAAAGAATCTCCTTTCCAAAAAGGATGGGAGGAGTTACCAAGACAGTGGAGGTGACATTACAAATGGGGTCATAGTATTTGAGGTTTTTTTCACATGAAAGGGGGAAATGAACAAGCATTTAAAGGCCTAGGAATAATCTAGGTGAGAGGCAAGGAAGATCTCCAAAGGCCTCATATGGAAAGATGAGGATAAGAAAAGCCTATTACTCCATGTATCACCAAGGCAATATTCACAGCACTAGTTGTTACTATGAATATGCCAGTGCAGCTTTCAATCACAAAATACAAATGACTTTCCAAATAAAAGGCAGAAGAAAAATATTTACTTAAACATCAGAAAGCCAGATCCCAGAACCAGAAAGAAAAATCCGTCATGGTGACCAAGAACTTAATAAACATGATCACAGCAGAGGGCAAAGCCATTCTCAAACCTCCCCTCCCTCAGCCAGGGCCTTCTTACTATCAATTGTCACAATGTGTCAGTTGGCCTGTGTTCTTTCCCCTCTGACCTGACCCACTCACTTTCTCCTGGTTCTGCTCCATCCTTTCTGTTCTGCCTCTTCAGCAAGCTCCTCCCACCACATGTGACCCAGGCTTCCAAGTGATTTAAGCAGATCATATAGGCCTATTAATTAATGAGAAAGATCTTTCCATTTAAGTTACCATTACATTGGGCCCCAAGATCTTTCATATTCATTACATAGGTCAGCGAGGCAACTGATATTACAAGCATCATTGTACACCCATCATTCCCCCTCAACAAATGGTGTCCAAAATCTTGAAGTAAGGGGCGAAAGTCTCTTCTTCCACAACTACTTCCTGCTGAGATTGGATGTAGAGATGTCCCTGCCCCAAGAGGTCCCATTTGAGAGATCAGTTCTTTAACTCGCATCTGGAACTTGGTCAACTTCAGGTCCAGAGATGACACATCACTGTCATGGATAGGAGGTAACATCTGGCTTATGAGGTCAGGCATCTGCAGGTGGAGGGTACTAAGCCTATAGGAAACAAATCTAGCAAACAAGTTTAACAGATGAAAAACAAATAAAACAAGGAAACAGTAACCAGTAGCAGGGTAGATACAGGGTCAGCTGTGGTTCTGGAGTCCATGAACTATCACAGCAAGGGTCCAGCAGGATCTGTAGGGGCAGTTCTTCTCTACTTTGTCTAGTATCAAGTTTCTTTTCTCAGCACATTCTGATAGTTCATTAGTTGGAACACCATCTATGCTTCTAAAATCTACCCTTGATCTCAATAGAGCAGTAAACAGTTCTCTCCTTGTCAATTTTTTCTGATTTTGAATCCACTGGCTATTTTTACCCTTCTCTGTCTATGTCTTTTCCCCAGTCTCCTAAGTCACCTTACTATGAAATCTTGCTCAGCACCTCTGAAAGAGGGTGACCAAGAAGTTAATAAACATGGTCACAGCAGAGGGCAAAGTCATTCTCAAACCTCGCCTCCCTCAGCCAGGGCCTTCTCACTATCAATTGTCACAATGCGTCAGTTGGCCTGTGTTCTTTCCCCGCTGACCTGACCCCACTTGCTTCCTCCTGGTTCTGCTCCACCCTTCCTGTTCTGCCTCTTCAGCAAACTCCTATGTGACCCAGGCTTTCAAGTGATTTAAGCAGATCATATGGCCCTATTAATTAATGAGAAAGATCTTTCCATTTAAATTGCTATTACTCTCCATCATCTGTATGAGTTAAAACCTATCCTATCCATATCCTATCACACTGCATTAGTTAATGAACCAAGCAATTATTTATTTCAGAGGATCTGACACCTCCCATGTTGCTTCTACCTCTCATTCTTGCAACCTCCAAAATCACTTTCTGATCGTGAGTTTTTAAATGTTTAGAATATTAAAATAAATTTTAAACATTTTTACTTAAAGTTTTGAGTTCCAAATTCTATCTCTCCTTCCCTTACATCTCCCAATGAGATATAGGTTATATGTGTGAAATTATGGGGATACAATCTGATATAGTTTATACATGTGTAGTTACGTAAAATATTTCCATATTAGTCATTTTGTACAAGAAGACTCCAATAAAAGGGAAAAAATGAAAGAAAGGAAGGAAGAAAAAAGAAAAATAGAAAGAAAGAAAATTAGGCTCCTTCAGTCTTTATTCAAAAAAATATCAGTTCTTTTTCTGGAGGCAGATAGTATGCTTCTACTTAGAATATTTTTCAAAACCCAGTGGCATGGATTTGTGAACATAAAAGAATTTTTAAATCACAAAACCAAATCATTGCTCTCAAGCAATGATTTTCATGCATGAGTTGGGCTATACAGCTATGGAGGTCTTCTTTGACTCTGTAGACTTCATTGCTTATAAATCTGTTCAGTCCAATACACATCCAGGTTAGTCTATTATATCTAACACTCCACTCATCTTTGTCAAGTTTTGTCTTCAATGCTGGTTGTATCCCACAACCACCACAGAATATATCGTACCCTGTACTTCTTGATTTTTCAATCTAGCCACTTCTACTGGTTGTCTCCTACTGCTTTCAGATATAACTAACTTTCTTCATTTTTAAAAAGTCTTTTCAGATTTATACCCTTCCCTCAAATTATCATCCTATATGCATCCTCTGAGCCAAATCTCTTTGAAACGATAGTAGTTAGGATTTGTATAGTACCTTAAGCTTTGGGACACATTTTAGTTACTTCTTAAATAGGCCTATTCAATGAATGGGTGTTGCCTCACCCTAAGTGAGTACCTGCAAAGACTTTGGCCTAAAGGCTCCAAGATCTCCCAATGCATCTTGGGCCATTTCCAGTCATCCTGAGGAATATCAGGTCGCTGGATTCAGATGACTCTGGAGGAGAAGTGTTGCTGGTGACCTGCATAGCCCTCCTTCACTCAAAACAAAGTCAAGTGCAAGTCAAGTCATCATTTCTCTGATGGTATGGTCTTCTTCGGCAATGAAGGACGACGAAACACATTTTATATATATCATTTCGTTTTATTTTATTCTCACAACAACCCTAGTAGGAAGATGCTGTTGTTATCCTCATTTTACAAATAGGGAAACAGATCAACAGAGGTTAAGTGACTTGCCTAGAGTTACACAGCTAGAAAGCTTCTGAGGCTGGGTTTGAATTCAGGTCTTCCTGACTCCTGACTCAGACACTTCCTAGCTTTATAGCTCTGGGCAAGTCACTTAACCCCACTTGCCTCATTTTCCTCATCTGCAAAAATGAGCTGGAGAAGGAAATGCAAACCTTTCCATTATCTTTGCAAAGAAAATGCCAAATGGGGTCTCCAAGAGCTCTACTGAACAACAATAATTGATTCCAAGTCCAGCACTCCACGCTGCCACTTAGCTGGCCTGTAATCTATCAAATAATGCTCATTTATTAAGCAATTAATTATCTACTGGGGGCACTGTCCAAATGCTGGACTTCAGCAGTCACTCTTCCAGTACTTTGTAACCTGGCTTCCAACCTCAACACTCAGCGAAAACTGTTCTTTCCAAGATTACCAACCTCTCTTCATTACAAAATCTGATGGTATTTTTTTTTTCATTCTGCATCCATCTTAACCTCCATTACATTTTAAACTGTTAACCACCTTTTCCTGGATACTATTTCCATGTGGGGTTTCTGAGACAGTTTTCTCTCCTGCTCTTACTTTTGTGACTACTCTTTTTTCATTGACTTTGCTGGCTCATCGTATCATACCCCTTACACATGAGTGATTCCCCAAGGTACTGTTCTGGGACCTGCTCTCTTTACACTACTACTACTTCTACTACTACCACCATCCCCATCATTATTACTACCATTAGCGCTACCACTATTACTATTGTCACTACTACTACTACTAGTACTACTACTACTACTACTATTACTACTGTATGCTATTAGTGACTTCATCAGTTCCAGAGGATATGATTATCATGCCTATGCAGATGATATTTGAACTTAAAAAGTTCCCATGTCACTAACAACTGGACATTTCCAAATGGATGTCCCAGAGGTATCGCCATCTCAACATGTTCCAAATTGAATTCATTTCCTTCACAAACCCACACCTCTTCTAGAATATCATAAATCAAATGAATGAATAGCTCTACAAATTGAAAAATCCCTAAACTGGTAGGATAGTATTTTTAAATGTCTCAGTTGGCAAGACAGGAATGGGGAATGGTTTGAGTGATAAACATTTTCTGTTACCTAAAATATATGAATTTAAGATAAGTTTAAGATTCATTAAGGAGACTGCTGGCATCATTGCTGTAGCTCTTTCATGTCCCAGCCCTTCAACAGTCATTGGAATGTTAGCACTGATGGGAATTAATTCTGACTTTTCCAAAATTCTAGCAGGATACTGTAAACAACAAGGTAGAATTCAACATGTGCATACTTGGACCATCTATTCAGAATATGCAGAAGCTTACAAGAGGGCAGAATCAAGAAATACCAGTGAACATAGGAGCCCTGACTGACTGTTCCACACCTGAACTGGATCCCAATCTGTTTGTGTTTGGGAACACCCCAATTCCAGAGGAGCAGAAGGATAGATTGAGGCTGAAATTCAACAGGAGGATACAGGTGTTCTCAGTGAGTGGGTGGAAGGAGGGATGTGCTCAATGTGCAGCCCATAGACTATGCCTCATTGATTGCTCACCATTCTTAGAAAGACTAGGAGGCTTCTTCTGTCTAGCATAAAAATATCTCAGAAATCATCTCAAAGAAGTACTAGCTATTGACATCATCACAGAATACAGCGGTCCTTATGCTTTACCCATTTTAATAGTGCCTAAAGATTTGCCAGATAAACTTCAAAACTTGAGTTCAAGTTGTTCCTGACTCCAGGTAGAGCACTCTGTGCATCACCCCACCTAGCGACTTCATAGGAGTTACGAAATTTATTTCTTCTCAAAAGGGAGTGGCTTACCATATGGCTGCTCAACTCAGGACTCCTCTTCTAGGAAGCCTTCAGGGCTTGTTACCCAGTGGATCCCAGGCCTTTGGCTTTTTGGGAGCCCTTCTTTCTGGGCCTCAGGCCCTGGGCCCTGCTGTCAAGCCCACTGCTGCCTTGCCTCCATTCAAACTTCTGATGAGTTTTCCAGACTCCTTTAATCCCCGGGAAACCCAGGTGTCCACCCTAAAGTCAGACCTACAGTTCCCCGGAAATAGACCCCTTCTAATTATCCATTCCTTCACCCACCCACATTCTTCTGAATGAAGGAGATCTGCTTTCATCCCCAGCCCCCAACCTTACCCTAAGCTTCTGCCTTCAGCATTCTATCTTACCCCATCAGAGGACGGATTGGTCCGTTTTCTTTTGGGTCACAATCTTTGGACACGCCTATTACATGACCAACCTTGATGGGCTCCCCTCTCCCAAATATGCTTCACCATGGGTCGCATGATCAGAAAATGGAGGAATAATTCTATGCATGGTGTGTTTGCTTATATGCATGAGGCTTATTAAGCAAGCACAATGATGAAGAGATTTCTGCCAGTCATTCTTGGTCATTTTCCCTGACCAGTTTAGGCTGATTCCAGGCTAGGACCCCTTTATCAAAAATTTCAAGTTTTTATGAAGGCCACTAACTGTCTCCTGATTGGTTGGGTCCACCTGTCTACCAATCTTATCTGACTAATTTTAGTAATTTTAGCAACTAGTAACTCTGTGAAAACAACTCTTTACTGTCTCTCACACCATGCCTCCCCTTCCCAAGGACCCTCCTCTTCCTTAACCTTCCCTAGACTTCCCTTTTAAATCAGGCAGTGTGTTGATTAGAGACCAAGTATAGGGGAAAGCATTGGACAGAGGTCTAATTCAGAAGGACTCAGTGAAGTTCTCTCTGGTCTCAGCTCATAAGGCCCCTTCCTGCCTCCTGGGTCCCCAAAGGAGAAATTTAGGGTGGAAAGGAGAGGATTTGAAATATTATTTTTCTAGTTAAAGCTTCTCATTTTCCAAGTCAACCTAATTGCTGACCCTTCTCTTTTGATTTGCATCTGTCCTATAAGGTGCTCTTAACCTCACTGGGACCTGGCCTGATCACTGTGAGGATGTCCAGTTTCTTGCCTTCTTTCTTTCTCTTTAGCTTGCAGAAGATCCATATCTGGGCCAGGAGGGAAACATGGTACTAGAAAGAATGGTCCCTGAGACCCAAAGGATGAAAACACATTCTCTATTATAGTAAATTTATTATTATCATCCATTAAAAATATGCCCCATTAAATATTTGACAGTTTTCAAATATATATATTTATCACCTTCTTTCAGCAGCTCAATTTGTAATCTAACAGCATCCATATTTTTTAAAGTTATTTTTCTTTCTAAAAGCATTTCCACACAATTACCTATTTTCACAATAGAAGACAAATTTGGAAACACAATAATAACATACACAATATCTTATATTTAAAACATGAAACAAAATGTATTAGCAGTCAGATGACATAAATTCAACTGAATACATTTCCAAATTATCTTTTTTTTCAAGGTGTTATTTTCTTCAGCATTTTTTTGGGTCTCCTTTAGCAAGGTATTGACCCGTTTTTCATGCTTTTCTTGCATCTCTCTCATTTCTCTTCCCAGTTTTTCCTCCACCTGTCTAACTTGATTTTCAAAATCCTTTTAGAGCTCTTCCATGGCCTGAGCCCATTGGAGATCTATTTCAGATGTTTGGGATACAGAGGCCTTGACTTCTATGTCTTTCACTGATGGTAAGCATTGTTCTTCCTCATCAGAAAGGAAAGGAGGAAACATCTGTTCACCAAGAAAGTAACCTTCTATGGTCTTATTTTTTCTCCCTTTCTGGGCATTTTCCCAGCCAGTTACTTGACTTCTGAGATTCCTCTCCACCCCCACCTAGATCTGCCCAGCTAGTGCTTGGGGTGTGAGATTCAAATGCTGCTCCCCAGCCTCAGGGCTTTCAGTGGGGGCAGGGCTGCTATTCAAGGTAAGATTAAATTCAGGTTCTCAGGTGGGGGCAGGGCCACCTCCCAGGCTCAGTTCCCTCAGGGGGTTTATGTGGAGACCTTCAGTAATAGATCTGAGGTCCTGACTGCTTTGGGAGCCCCTGGCCACCACTGCCTCTGCTGCTGCTTCTGCTGCTGCCTCCTGAGGGGGCCTGAGTTATGGAGACAACCCGCTCACCTCTTGGCCAGCCCAGAAGTCTCTCTCACTGTCCTGTTGTGCCTATGGGTGGGGAGACATTCATGCCGCTGGAGATTCCATCCCTGAAGCCTGCTTGGATCTGCTCTTCTCAGGGCTGCTCGGCCAGGGCAGAGCTGGGCTCCACTGTCTGGTGCACAACAGACCTTTGGTGCCAGTTTTTCAGGGCTCTCTGGAACGGAAATCTCCTCCACTCCATTGCTGTGCAGCTTCCACTGCTCCAGAATTTGTGGGGAGCTCTTTTTACAGGAAATTTATGGGTTGTGGGTTCTGGAGCTAGCATACATGAATCTTTCTACTCCGCCATCTTGGCTCCTCTCCCCCATTTCCAAATTATCTTGCATTGAAAGTCATTAATCTTTGGTATGTTATACTAATCACATCTAAAATCTAGTATACAATTATCAAGTATGAAGCAGTTATATTCAAATCAAGAGTTAATTATAATAGCAATAGCCAACATTTAGATAGTGTTTACCACATGCCAGTCACTGTCCTAAGCATTTCATCATCTTTGCATCATTTTCATCCTTACAATAACCCTAGGAGGTATGTGCCATTATTATTTTACTCTTTGCAGATCAGGAAACTGAGGTAGCAGAGATAAGATAACTTACTTAAGATCACACAGCCATACATTTCTCAGTGTGTAACTCAGATTTGCCTGCATTTTTCCAGCTTTTTTTCTTTTGTTGTCCAACACTTTTATTTGGGAACCTAATCTGAGATGAGAAAGGTTAATAGGTTCAGAAGCTGAGGGTCTGTAAGCTAGAGGAGTCACAGGGGGTCTCTGAACTGAGGTAGGGGTCAGAGAGGAATCTCTGAGCTGGGTTGGAGTAGGTTTAAGGGGATTCCTCCCTTTGCAGTTTACACCAACTTTTCCATTCCCTAATTAAATTTTACTCATTTTTAAGTTGCTCCTTGATTTAAACAATCTTTTCTCTTTTCATGGTCAAGTAAGGTTCAAGTTCTAGGTAAATTGAAACTGCAAACAGCATATCAATTTTTTCCTTATTCATGGGATTACTTTCAAATGAGCTGCTTCCCTTCATTACATTAATATAATTGCTTTATCATTCTTTAGGGGAAAAATATCTAAGTTCTGTTTACCCTCTGAAACTTTTACAGAATTTAATTCTTATTTTTCCTTAGAACAAATTCTACAGAGAAATACCCCAAACTCAGTAAGATATTTCAGAGGGCAGTGAGTTCCTAGAATTCCAAAGTCCCAGGAGTTTGCCCCTGAAATCTCAAAATAATTAATCTTCAAAATCTATTAAGATGTCTTTAGCAGGTTTTTTTTTAAACCTAATCTCTGACTGTAAGTCTAAAGGGTGAGTTAGTCCTGCTTATTGGGACAAATGTTCCAAGTGTGAAACTTCATTAATCTTTTTCGGCGTACTAAACTCCTTCACTTCAGCTTTTTAGTAGCTTTTTCTGGCTAATTCCATTTTTTCCTTACCAATCTTTAAAGGTAACAGAATCTACAAACAATACTAAACATGATACAAGACAAAAATTTTCCTACATTTTAAAAGAAACAAAAACACAGGTATAATGATAAGACAAACATATACACTTGCTAGCCTTAATTTCTTTTTTCAGTTTACAATAATGAAGAGTGAATTGGTGGTAGTGCAGCAGGGGAAAAGTTACCTGTTGAATCTCTTGTAGGTTTATGTTAGATATCACATGATTCAAACTCTTCAGTCATTCACATACTATAGGAAGCATCCCTTGGCCCCATTGCTATCAGAAATCTATCCAAGGGGGAAACCACAGGTATCTTGCTACTAATAGAACCCACCTTCCTTTACCACTTCTGTGTTGGGGGGGAGATTTAAAAAGTAAGCTAAAACTTAATTTTAATCCTAAACTGCCCCATTCCCTGGGGCAAACTTAATCCTAAACCTTATTTAAACTTGGTAGACATAGAGATCAAGAGCAGGAGTCAGACCTCCAGAGGCAGACTTCTCAGTAAAAAGTCCCTTGGTGAAAAATTAACCAGACTTTTTCTGAAAGGCTGTCATCCTGAGGGTTGGAGTCCTGATTTGACCTAGCATGGCCCATCAACAACTGTGGTGGGTAAAAGATGAGATGAGTGAGGAAACAAAGATTCATATTGATTTAATAATCAATGCACACTAATTACCCAACAAATCAGGACTGGGACACTTCTTTTTAGTATTGGACCCAAAAATAGGGGGAGACAGACTTTTTATACATTAAAAACAATTAACTAAAAGGAAATGACCAGGACACAAAATTAGGTCACCTGATTTCTAATTGGAGGAAAGATACCTGTTCACTCCTTTGTCTCCTTTACTAGGTCTCTCTCACTGGCAATGGGTAACCCTCAAATCTCTGTCCTAGACCCTCTGGTATCAGGCTTGCTAAAACCTTTTCAGGGATGTTCATCTACTTTTGATGTCCACCTGCCACTGGACTCTCTCCTGTGGCTCCAAGAAGCTGTAACATGTATAGCAGTTACATCCTGATAAAACCATCCCAGTAGATGGGCTAAACCAGATGGAGGTCAATCAATGGCCCTCAAACTCTTTGGGGAGTTAGGGGAATGTCTACTGCAAGCATGTGAAGACTTCCTTCAGGGGAATGGGTGGATGAGAGCAATTTGTTCCAATGGCCATGAAGAAGGCTGAAGCAAGTGCTTTGGGGATCTTAGAGCTTGGTTAGACATTGAAGACTCCAAGGTCATTCACTGCATAGCAGGCCCTCCCCAGTCATCCTGACTTTTGTCTTGAAATTGGACTTAAGTGTCTGTGGAAGAGAGAGTGAGGCTGATGACTTTATGCAGTTCTACCTCACTGAAATCCAATTTAGGAGCAAATTAACATGTCATTGGTCCTTTTTCAAAAATGAAGGATGAACAGCAAAAACATTCCCCTTGGCAATCTTATCAATTTTCATGGATTCAGTTAAGTTCTCTATGCAGATGACTCTCAGATCTATGTGTCCAGCCCCAACCCCCAGGCCTCCAGTCTCCTCCAAATGCCTGTTGTACATCTTGAACTGAATGTCCTGTAGACATATGAAACTCAACATGACCAAAACTGAACTCATTATCTTTTCCTCAAACCCTTTTCCCTCCCTAAATTCCCTATTATTATCAAGGATACCTCTGTCCCCCTGGTCACTCAGCTTTACAGCCTAGATATAATCCTTGATTCCTCAATCTCACCCTATATCCAAAGACTTCTAAGTCCTGTGGTTCCTACTTTTGTAATATCTTTTGTGTAAAGTTCCCTATTCATCTGCCATTGATATCACCCTGGTGCAAGCCCTCAGCATTTCATGTCTGGACTATGGCGAAAGCATGTGTGGGGTCCCCTTTGGGGAAAAACCATAAAATACAGTAATAGGTGAAAAGCCATAAAAACTTAAACTTTGTGAAAGGTGGAAGCCTGAACAGGATGATTTGTTAACAAATCATAACTTAGATACTGAATCATAATTTAGTACTTAGCCAAAATTCAGATACTATGACCTATGAAAACTATAAAAGAATATTGTGACTGGTACATGATCAATACACAAATTCATGTTTCATCATAACATTGGCTTAACACCCAAGTTCATTCCTCAGCAGAAAACCAAAAATACCAGTCAGTAGTGATGCACTTTTTTAAAGCACCTTCTCCCTTTGTTTTCTATAATTACCACAGGGATTTGGGGGGTTCTTTAGCAGGGATCCATGAAACTATCTGGCTGTTGCCCCAGACTGAAGCTTGCTCCTGTTTGTAAGTATTCGTAATATTGATTTAACCACTATCTATGATTAATGTGGAGATACTTGAACTCTTCCTTTGGTATCAAAAGAACAGCCCTTGGTTATGGGGGAGGTACAGTGTTCCCCACCCAGGGAAATTCTGGATCTTACAGCCTGCTAATGAGCCTTCCTCCTTCAGGTCTCCCCCTACTCTATGCTCTTCAGCTTTCAAATTGATCTTCCTACATTACAGGTCTGACCATATCATTCCCTCTTGAATAAATTCCAGTGTTTCCTATTGTCTCCAGGATCTAATATAAACTCATTTGTTTGGCTTTTAAAGTCTTCATAATCTGGCCCCTTTGTACATTTCCAATCTTCTTACACCTTTTTCCATTCTTCATATTCCCTTTCACTGACACTGGCCTTTTTCTTTTTCTTTCACAAGATAACTCCATGTCCTGACTGCAGGATTTTTCATTGATTGTCCCCAATGTTTACAGTTTTTTCCTTCTTCACTCAAGTTTTCTGGCTTTCAGCAAGTCCCAGCTAAAATTTTTCCTTCTGCAAGAAGCCTTTCCTCTTCCTGCCCAATGCTCATACTTTCCTGCAGTGATTATCTGGAACTTATCCTGTAGATAGCTGGTACATAGTTGTTTGCATATAGTTTCCTTGAGAGCAGGGAGTGTTTTTGCCTTTCTTTCCTCAGTGCTTGTCACTTTCACAGTTACATAGAAAGTACTTAAGGAAAGTTTGTGGACTTGTTGACTTCTATCATCTGCTCCCTCTCCCCTGCTGATTCTCCATCATCTACTTCTGAGCCATAGAATGACGTTGGAGGAAATAACATGCCATTGGGTCAATTGTAACTATATGTTATCTCATCTCAACTGGGCTTTTCCTTTGGCTAGCCACTTTTTTCCTTCCTGCTTAATCTTTATCCTCTAGCACCTTTACCACGGGGGTCTTCCATTTGTTTGGTCCTATCTTCAAGCTTATCATGGTAGCCCCTCTTGTCACCTGTTCAGGTAAGAGCCTTGACTCATTATAAAAATGAACAAATAAAATAATTTTTAAATATGGAAGTCATTTGCCATGATCTCTCTCTCTCTCTCTCTCTCTGTTCATCTCACATCCCTATATCTTATCCTCCACTATCTTCTGCTTCATTCTAGTTTCTGAGGAAGTGGTAACCCTTCCTCTTGTCAAGACAGTCCCATCCGATAGATTTTTTTCCTTCTAGATTGCTCTCACCATCATAGTCTCTCTTTTGTCTCCATTTCTCTCTCTCTGCCTCTTGCCCCTCCCTCATTCACTCTTTCTCTCTCTCTCCTTCCCCTCCTTTACTCTTTCCCTCCCCCCACTATTCTACATTTCCCTCTTCACTGGTTTCATTCCTGATGCCACAGAGGTTATTAACTGTCATTCTACATTATTGATTATTACTTAGTCTGTTGTGAAGTTGGGCCTTTACTAGAGCAGTATACAGGAGCTGCACAACATGCTTATGTTTGGGCAAACATCTGGGAGTCCCTGAGATAGGCGTTCCCAACAAAGGATAAAAGCTTGCAGAAGAGAAAATCATTTTGATTACATGCAATGAAAAACATTTGCCCAAATAAAATAAAAGCAATTAGCATAAGGGAAACAGGTGATATAAGACCAAAAGTCACTCTTTAATAAAGATAAATAATATGAACAAAAAGTTCTCAAAATAAACAACTATCTAAGCTACTATTCTTGTGAAAGAACCAAATATTAATCTTGTGAATGAATACTCCAAAGTCCTTCAACCTGTATGTCTGGGTTCCAGCCTCTCAGGGCTTGACTTGCTATCTCTCCCCTTGGGGTCTGGAGTGGAATGCCTACCTTCTGTTGCTTCAAGCCCTGAACATCTGTGTTTCCCCTATTTGTTAGGGGCCTTTAGCTAGCATTCTGTTTCTTTTTATTCATATGACGTTGTTAAGCTTTTATAAAGGGATATTTCCTTTAAATATACAGCAAGAACAAATGTACAAGAATTTCTCACAATACCTCCAAGTCACATTCTCTCCCCTTATACCAAACCAGTCTTCGGGGAGTTGGCTCAAAATTTGACTCAGTTGCTACAAAGCATTGATCTTACCAATTTCAGGTCTAGGTGGAAAGACATTCATAAATGCAAAGTGAAATAAGCAGTGCCAAGAAAACAATATTGACAATAATTACAACAGTGTCAGTGGAGAGAACAACCACTCTGAAACAATCCAAAAAGAATCTTGCCAAATTAAAAGATAAGCTAGAACTTGGAGAGGAGAGGTCAGAAGACATCTCTTTCCACTCTTTGCATCTTGGGAAACAAGGAACAAGGGAAAGTCAAATGGGAAGGACACCTCCAGGAGTCTGGAGTCTGGCCAGGATTAAGATAGGGAGGAAAAGTAGGCAAAATACAAGGGAAGAAACCGAAGTGAACTAAATATTTATCAGTTTTGTTTCCATCCTTAGAAGTAAGAGGAAATGTTTCTATCATTTGCTTTTTTCAGATTGGGAAAGCAGACCTCAAACTGAGGAGTCTTCTCCAAAGCTGAGGCTTTCCTGTGACTTCACTTGGAAAGAATTCTGGTACAATGATGTAAAGTTAGAGAAGAAACAAAGCAGCTGAGACAGTCATTCCATAGTTAAAAATGATTCACAGGAGAAGTTCTTGTGAAGGGGAAGAAAAATGTAAACTGATGTAGCTGCTCTCTCTCTTTCTAGGGAATTTAGATCTCTTCCCCCAAAGGAGGAAGATCTCTGGAGAACACAAAGGTCAGTTCTTGAGCTCTAAATGCCCCTTTTCCCAAAAGGGAAGGAAACCAGAGGAAGATGATACCTGTGAAATTAAAGATTTTTATGAAGCAGGGAAATAAGACATGTGCATGGGATCAGTTAGCCCAGTGTTAAACAGCTCAACTAAGTAGGGGTAAGACAATCCACACATGTATGTATATATGTGTATACATATATATATATATACATATGTGCATATATACATATCTATATATCAAAAGAAGGCAGTGAACTGGAGGAAAAGGCAGGAATTAGGCTAGTCCCAGGAAGGAATACACCAGAGAACCCAGTTCCCAAGGGGAGAGGGAGATCCAGGAAGTTGGAGGTGGAGAGTGAGTAATACCAGGTATTAGAACTGTGGGCTTTTGACACATAAATCAGAGAATATTCTTGATGTTTAGCAATCCTGACAGATCAGTGTTTGAGCATAAACAATATGATAAGTGAGTTATCTCCAAAAACGTAAAACAGGATGTGCCTCAGAGCCCCAGGAACAACAGTCAGAGGAATCCCTGAAGATAAGGGATATCTCTTAAAGTCCATAAACCATCAAATGGCTCAGGTTTTGCTTCAAGGCTGATAAGTTTAATTGACTTCAGAGTTGCTAATTTTTTGCACATCCAGCTGTGATTACTGTCAGTCACCACAAAGGATTATTGGTATGTCAAGCCACTGTGTGTCTTGGTTAATACGGTCAATCTTCATATAGCTCTTCTCAGTTACCTGGATAACTGGGGAGCTCAAGCAAGTCGGGGAGTTACTATACACATTTACAAATTCACTTTCATACAGTAATTGTGAGAGTTTTATTCAAGGGTCAATCCTTTGTGGAATGGATATTCCAAAAATAGTCAATATAGAGATTGCTTTAATGAGAAGAGAGAGCTTACTCAGTATGTGGGGAAACTGGAATATTGAAAAGATTTTCAAGGTAATTATTATGAGACAACTTACAGTTTGATCCCTGACCTGATTAGTCAAAATTAAAGTCATATTGGAAAAATCCCTTTTCAAGATGACAAGTGTGGTCTCAGGTTCTGTCCAGCTAGCATTCCTCAATTTACATAAGAGATCTAATATTAGGGAGAAAATGGATAGATGTAAACAACATGAGAAGCATTGTTTTCACAATCAAGACCATACTAGATATCAGAAAATTCACAGATCAAAAAAGCCTTGTAAATAAACGAATTTCAGAATGCCTTCTACCAGAGCTCATCTCTTATTTCCCATTAGAGGATTCATTCTAGAGAGACACTTTACAGGTGCAATCAATATTCTAAAGCTTTTATAAAATCCTCCCAATATGAAGTAGATAAGAGAATTCATACTGGAGAGACACCTTACAAATGTCATCATTGTGGGAGGTGTTCATAAAGTTTTACCAGTGTGTCGCACATCACAGGATTCATGTTGAAGAGAAATCCTTCAAATGTGAATATGGGAAAGCCTTCAGATGGAAGTCATGCCTTATTAGACATCAAAGAATTCATATTGGAAAGAAGTCTTACCAATGTAAATAAGTATGGGGATGTATTGAGCTGGATTCATCTCTTAGGATACATAAGAACATTCATGCTGGAGAGAAACCTCACAAATGTAATCAGTGTACAAAAACTTTCATAAAGCCCTCCAGACTAGAGAATATCAGAGGATTCAGGGAGGAGATAATGAATGTTAGATGTAATGAATATGGAAAGGTCTTCACCAAATGAAGGAATTTATCTTAGATTGTAACCTTGTGAATCTATTTGAAGTGGAAACTGCTATTAAGTGGAGAGGAGACGTTATCAAATATCAGGAAATTAACACTGGAATGCAGCAATTGAATGCATTTTCTGTATATTTCTCATGTTCATAATTAGTTACTGCACTATAATATTCAAGGGCATACACAGGCCATAGTTTTTTAGATACTCCCCACTTAATTTTCCAGTCCATGTCTACCTTGAGTATCTTGGTGTTATAATGATGATGATAATAACAATAGTTGGCCTTTATAAAGTGCTCTAACATTTCTAAAGCCCTTTAAATTTGATCTTTACAACAACCCTGGGAAGTAGATGGTATTATTATCTTCATTTTACAGTTAAGAAATGAGAGTCAGACAAAGACTTGTTATTTTACATTAGAACACAAATTTAATGTAGTTCCATGGCATCAATATCATTATAGTAACTCAAAAATAGGACAAGATGTGTGAATTTCTGAATATTGTATCTCAAGTAAATATAATAAAGATAAAGTGAGGTGCATATTCTGAGCAAAATCAGTTTAAAAGTGATGTCTCTAACTGTTAAAAAAGCAGGTCAAAATGATCACTTAAGTAAAGCCAATGACTCCAATGAGAAGGTCGAGACCCCTTTTTATTGACACACAAGAAAAAACCCAAGAACTCTGGGCTCTTGGCAGTCATGGAATATTACAAATGGTTATACAAAGAAAAGGGAGCAGGCATTTGAAATAACTATGGGATCTTGTAGTCTTTGCTAAAGGATCAAAACTACCAGACTTTCTGTCTCCTTGGAAGACAGAAAAATCTCCCTAATTTCACAAACTGGCAAGGACAGATGGCATATCTTTTGGGAATGGTACCTTGTTCCAGGGGCTACTGGTATGAGAGATAACAACTTCTCCTTTAATTTTGCCTTTGAAGTTACTCAGGAAGGAAATCTAAATTATAGAGCTTAACTCAAGTACATAGAAAGGTGATTTTAGGCAGATGCGAACTTAACTGTAAAATTAATTCAGCATAAAATATATTACATTGTATGATAAATACAGTAGAAATCAATAAGGAAAGAACTAGAGGTAAAATTAATTTTGATATTTTCAATGGTGCACAATATAAAACATGCAGGCAAAATGAAAGAAGACAAAGTTGCCTCAGTTTCTTTGTTTTCCAAACAAGAAAAAGGAATAGAAATGGAGCATCTTTTAATTGTATGAGTTGATGATTGCAATAAAAACTGTATTCCTCTTAGCAAAGCACCCAGTTTAGATGAAAAGTTCCAGATTTATCTAAGACATTGAAAGAAAATAGAAATGAAGTAGATAATAAAGAAACTTTTACTGCCACTGTTGGTTGTTTCAATTATTTTAAAAATCAAGTTCAATCTCATAAGGTTAAAATTACTGGCCAGGTGTCCAGTACAAATGTGGATGTGGCAAATAAGTAACCTGAAGTATTAAAGAAAGTAATTGAAGACTGACACCCAGATCAACAATTTTTTATTGTGGATAAAACAGGTTTGTTCTAGAAAAGATGCCTTTCAGCCCTCAAGATTTCTAAGATCAAATAAAATTTATGGGGATTTATAATGTCCTTTATCCCCTAAGATTTTACTGGGATATCATGAGGAAAGGGATGTTAAATTAAAACAAATATTTACTTATCAGTTTCCAAATACTTATGCCAAGAGGTGACAATTATTTTCCAATTGCTTTCATTTCTTTGACAGTTAAGTTTGAGAGTACAGATAGCTACTGTTATTCTGGCTTGCAGGTTATTTTTACCCAGCTCTTGAAAAATGTTGCAAAGCCAACAATATCACCTTTAAAGCCTTATTACTAATTTTAGAAAAGGCAAGGGGGCCAAGATGGTGGAGTAGAAAGAAACATATATGCTAGCTCTTACCCCACAGCCCATAAAATAATTGTAAAGAAGAACTCTCAACAAATTCTAGAGCAGCAGAAGCCACAGAACAATGGAATGGAGGCAATTTCTATCCCAGAGAGATCTGAAAGACCGTCAGGAAAGGTCTGTCGAGCACCAGACATGGAGCACAACCCAGCCCTGCCTTGGCCACATGGCACGAAAAGGAGCAGATTCGAGCAGGCTTCAGGGACAGAATCTCCAGCAGCAGCACAGATCCCTCAGCCCACAGGTGCCAAAGGTCAGTGAGAGGGTCTCTTTGGCTGGCCAAGAAGGGAGCAGGGTGTCCCCATAACTCAGGCCTCCTCAGCAGGCAGCAGTAGAGGCAACAGCAGACAGGGCTCCCAAAGCAGGCAGTGCCCCACATCCATTGTTTAAAGTCTCATCAGAAAGCCCGTGAGGAAAGTGAGCCCTGTGTGAAGGCCCTGTCTCCATATGAGCAGCTGATCTTGATCTAACACTGAATAGCAGCCCTGCCCCAGCCTAAAACTCCTGAGGCTTTGAAGTAGCTCATCTGAAGCTCAGTCCCTAGTGCTGGCTTGGCAGAACAGAGGCAAGGTGGTTGTGGAGAGGAAACTCAAAAGTCAAGTAACTGGCTGGGAAAATGCCCCAAAAAGGGAAAAAAATAAGACCATAGAAGGTTACTTTCTTGGGGAACAGGTGTCTCCCCCCATCCTTTTGGATGAGGAAAAACAAGGCATATTGTCAGAGGAAGTCAAGGCCTCTGCCTCCAGGGTCTCCAAAGGGAACTTAAAATGGGTTCAGGCAATAGAAGAGTTTGAAAAGAGAGCTAGCAGCTTACTAAAGGAGAACCAAAAAAATGCTGAGGAAAATATCAGCCTTAAAAACAGGCTAACTCAATTGGAAAAAGAGGTCCAAAAAGCCAATGAGGAAAAGGAGGATTTTAAAAAGCAGAATTAGCCAAATGGAGGAGAAGTTTCAAAAGTTCACTGAACAAAATAATTCGTTGAAAGAGAGAATTGAGTTCAGGGAAAATGAATGACTATGAGTTAAACCAAGCAGTTAGTAAACAAAACCAAAAATCTGAAAAAATAGAAGACAATGTGAAACATCTCATTGGAAAAACAACTGACCTGGAAAATAGATCCATGAGAAACAATTTAAAAATTATAGGACTACCTGAAAGTCATGATCAAAAAGAGAGCCTAGATGTTATCTTTCATGAAATTATCAGGGAAAACTGCCCTGATGTTCTAGAATCAGAGGGCAAAATAAATATTGAAAGAATTCACCAATCACTTCTTGAAAGAGGCCCGAACAGAGAAACTCCTAGGAATATTGTGATCAAATTTCAGAGTTCCAGATCAAGGAGAAAATACTGCAAGTATTTAGAAAGAAACAATTTGAGTACTGTGGAAATACAATCAGGATAACACAGAATCTGGCAACTTCAACGTTAAGGGATCAAAGGATTTGGAATGGGATATTTCAGAAGTCAAAGGAACTGGAACTGAAACCAAGAATCACCTACCCAGTGAATCTGAGTATAATACTTCAAGGGAATAAATGGTCATTCAATGATATAGATGACTTTCAATCATTCATATTGAGGAAAAGACCAGATCTGTATAGAAAAATTTGACTTCCCAAGACAAGAGTCAAGAGAAGCATGAAAAGATAAACAGGAAAGAAAAATCATAAAAGACTCTCTAAAGCTGAACTGTTTATATTACTACATGGAAAGAAAACATTTTTAACTCTTGAATCTTTTCTCAGTATTTGGGTAGATGAAAAGATTTTATATACACACACACATACACATAGATAGATAGAGTACAAGGTGTGTTATATCACAAGAGATGATATCCACACACAAAAAATAAAATAAAATAAAAATTATGGGTTGAAGGAGGAAAACACCAGGAAGAAAAAGGGAGAAATGGAATGGGGCAGGCTATAATTCATAGAAGAGATAAGAAAAATCTTGTTCAATGGAGGAAAAAAGGGAGAAGGGGAGAGGGGAAAAATGAAGCTACTCTCTCCACATGTAGCTGAAGGAGGGAATAACATGCTCACTAAATTTGATATGAAAATTTATGTCACACCACAGGAAAGTAAGAGAGGAGGTGACAAGTGGGGTGAGGGGAATGTTAGAAGAGAGGGCAAATGGGAGAAGGAAATCACTAGAATTAAATGCTTTCAAGAAGGGACAAGGTCAATTGTGGTGGAAAAAATAAGGGAGGATAGAGTAGGACAGAGGGCAATATAATTAGTATTATACAACATGGTTATTATGGAAGTCTTTTGCAAAAGAACACATATTTATTCTGTATTAAATTGCTTCCCTTCTCAGTGGGGCTGGGGAGGGAGAGGGGGAGTGAGAGAAGTTGGAGTTCAAAGTATTAGCAATGACTGTTGAGAATTTTTAGTGCATATAATCAGGAAATAAGTACTACAGGAAAGGGGTACAGAAATTTATCTTGTCCTACAAGAAAAGAGAGAAGATGGGGATAAGAGAAGGGTGGGGTGTGATAGAAGGGAGGGTATATTGAGGGAAGGAGTAATCAGAATGCAAGGTATTAGGAAGCAGAGGAAGGGGAGTGATGGGGAGAAAAATTGGACACGTTACAAAGTGAGGTAAAAGCAGTTAGTATTAAAACAATTGACTGAATTAATTACTGACAATAAATCAATGACATCTTTAGTTTGGGGAAAAGAATTTCAGTCTAAATTTTCTAGAGGAAGGTAACCTCGGGTAAAATTTGACATTGATGAAAAAGTTAAAATTTTAATGGTAAATTTGATTTTATGATTGCCATTTAATCAGGGACTAGAGCATATATAGAAAGGCATGTAAGCTACTTAAGAATTGCCTCAAAAGATGTTCCTTAGCCAAAGTGAAATTATATTTGAAACCTGCTTATAGGAACTTGCCATTTTTAAATGCTATGGGACTATTAAGTGACTGTTCTTCTGAGTCTAACTCCAGGTATGGGTAGCAAGAAAGGTGATCTGAGCCTCCAATTCATGATGCCAGTAAGCTGGTGAGATGCTGGTATGAATTGCAAAAGGTGATCTCATGGGAAGGGTGGGAGAACAGCTGTTCAGCTGCTGAGGTAGGATTCTCCTGACTCAATTTCCCCACTGACACCTGGCAGACTTTAAGCCTTTATGAATGCAAGTGGACAATCTAATCCTGCCTGGAACTGACATGAAGTTGGGGAGATATTATATCCCTGCAATATTTCTACTCTTGGTGGCAATTTCCTATAGTCAAAAGGTTTGCAAGCTTAATACCAGATCTATTCAATTATAGACAATTGGTCGGGGAACATGCAAGGTTAAGTCTAAAATTAAGCTATTAGGCTTAGGACTTTAGACCAACAACAATAAGTTAGGGTCCTTTAATTCTTAGTAATACTGTGGAGACAATTAGGTCAAGGGCTTGTGAAGTTAGCAACTTAAATGTTATTTGTGTCTCAGTTGGTTAATGTTTAAAAAAAATTGTAAATGCTTTAAAAAGAAGCATCACCTGACCAAAAGTTTGAATTGTTTTGAACAGCAAAGAGAAGTCATAAGGGACTTAAAAAAGCTGAACTGTTTACATTCCTACATGGAAAGACAATATTTGTAACTCTTGAAACTTTTCAGTATCTGGGTAGTTGGTGGGACCACACACACACACACACACACACACACACACACACACACACACACATGCATGCACACACAGAGACAGGGAGCACAGAGTGAATTGAATAGGATGGGATCATATCTTTAAAAAATGAAGGTAAATGGTGAGAGAGAAATGTATTGGGAGGAGAGAGGGTGAAATGGAATAGGGTAAATTTTCTCATAGAAGAGGCAGTCAAGAGACATTTTAGTGGGACGAAAACCTATCTTACAATACAGGAAAGTAGGGGAGAAGGAGATAAGCAGGGTGGGGGGGATGATGGAAGGGAGGGCAATGGGAGGAGGGAACAATTTGAAGTCAACACTCGGGGAGGGACAGGATCAAAAGAGAGAATAGAAGCAATGGGGGGCAGAATAGGATGGAGGGAAATATAGTCAGTCTTACACAACACAACTATTATCGAAGTCATTTGCAAAACTACACAGATATGGCTTATATTAAATTGCCTGCCTTCCCAAAGGGAAGGGGTGGGGAGAGAGGGATGGGGAGAAGTTGGAACTCAACTTCTGGAACAGAAGTAGGAACAGCTGTTGAGTATTGTTCTTGCTACTTGGAAATAAGAAATACAGGTAATGGGGAATAGAAAGTCATCTGGCCCTACAAGACAAAAGAGAAGATGGGGACAAGGGAAGGGAGGGATGATAGAAGAGAGGGCAGATTGGTGACAGGGGAAATTAGAATGCTTGGTGTATTGGGGTTGGGGGAGGGGACAAATGGGGAGAAAATTTGGAACCCAAAATTTTGTGAAAATGAATGTAAAAAGTTAAATAAATTTATTTAAAAAAGAAAAAATGAAAAATAAAATAAAAAAAGAGAAGAAGGGGATATAAGGAGACTGAAAAGACAAGAAGAAAGAAAGGAAACAGAGAAGGAATTATTAGAAATGTAAGAGTAATATAGTACCATAGAAATCAAAGGAAAGAAAATAATAATGACGAATAAACAGGAAAAAAAAATTTAGAAAACGCTCCATGACATCCAGTTCCATTTGGTTCATTGTGTGAGAATGCAAATATTCACATTTGCTGCGATGTGGATAAATCTCTCAGTGCCCACTGGCTCATGAAGGAAGATATATAGAAAAAGGAGATAGGTCAGTCTATATTGCTAAAACATTTTAAAAGACATTAAGAATCTTTTTGCGAGATCCTCAATGCAGGTTAATTTTTAGGTATTCTAAGAAACTTTGAATTTTTAAAACATTGACCTCTATAACCACTATATTACTTTAAACTGGAAACTTCGGTCAGAAGTACACTTTTGTTTTCCTTATGTTAAAGTTGGTTGGTTGGTTGTTGTCCTTCGTTCTCAAAGAGGATCAAAATAACATCACATGATAAAGAGAAGTTTCAATGCGTCCGACTGCGGTTGATCAGACCAACACGAGCTTCAGAATGCTCTCCCACAGGTTGGGCACAGATAGTCTATGTGAATATTTGGGGTAGATACTCCAAATTTGCACATCCTATGTTTCCTTCGTGATGTCTCAATTGTGCTTTGCTCATGGAGCACAGCACGTTTTCTGATGTGGGCATGCCATGCTGAAAGTTTCTGTGCCAGTGTCTCCCATGTCACACGGTCAAATCCAAAGTTCTTGAGAGAGACCTTGAGAGTGTCCTTGTGTCACTTCTTTTGATTACATTGTAATCGTCTGCCCCATATGAGTTCTCCATAAAATTGTCTTTTTGGAAAGCGTACATCTTGAACTTCGAACAACATGGCATAGTTTGAATGCTTGGCAGTTCAGTTCAAGCAAAGACTTCAGTGGCTGGTAACTTATCCTGCCACATGATCCTCAGAATCTTCCTAATACAGTTCAAATGGAAGCAAATCAGTTTCCTGGCATGGCACTGGTAGACTGTCCGGGTTTCATAGGCATAGAACAACGAGGTCAGCACAATAACTCTGTAAGACCTTCAGTTTAGCAGTCAGTCTAATACCTCTTCTCTCCCAAATTTTTCTTCAGAGCCCCCCAAACACTGAGCTAGCTTTGGCAATGCATGTGTCAACCTCATTCTCAATATGTACATCCCTGGAAAGTACACTACTAAGATAAGTGAATTTACCCACAGCATTCAAAACTTCTCTATCTGTTGTAGCTACTGGTTCCACGTATGGATGGTGTGGTGGTGGCTGAGGGAGCACCTGTGTTTTCTTAGTATTAATTATTAGGCCAAGGTTAGCACAGGCAGCAAAGAATTGATCCATACTTTGTTGTACCTCAGCTTCAGAGGCTGCATTGAGTGCACAATCATTTGCAAACAGAAAATCATGCACCAACACTCCCTCCACTTTGGTCTTGGCTTGTAGCTTTTCAAATTGAAGGACTTGCCATCAGTACAGTAGTTGATCTTGATGCCATATTCATTCTCATTGATAGCAATTGACAACATGGCTGAAAACATCATTCTAAAAAGCATGGGAACAAGCACACATCCCTGTTTCACTCCATTTGTGACAGGGAGGGCATGAAAGCATTGTCCACTATCTAGAACCCGGGCAAACATGCCATAATTAAATTGACATACAATACTGATGAACTTCTCTGGGCAACCAAATTTTGACATAATTTTCCATAAACCCTCACAACCAACACTGTTAAAGGCCTTGGT
The DNA here is from genome assembly GCA_023548195.1 of Bettongia penicillata ogilbyi. Lineage (NCBI taxonomy): Eukaryota > Metazoa > Chordata > Mammalia > Diprotodontia > Potoroidae > Bettongia > Bettongia penicillata. Next base: position 685,209 of record JAJHZJ010000317.1, on the reverse strand, counting down.
CAGATCTACAAACATTCTGTACAGACCTCTGTTCTTTTCCTGTCATTTCTCCTGGAGTTGTCAGGCAGCAAACACCATGTTGATTTTTCCTCTGCCCTTTCTGAAGCCAAACTGGCTCTCAGGTAGATGACCATCTTCCAGGTCAAGGATCAGCCTATTAAGGAGGACTCTAGCAAGAGTTTTGCCTGCAATACCTAAGAGAGATACCCCACCTTGTGATGGTCCCAGGACAATCTATTCCCTTTACCTTTATAGAGATGGACAATGGAGGCATTTTTGAACTCCTGAGAGGTAACCTTCTCTTGCCGTATAAACTGGAAAATTTCAGTCAGCTTTTGTATGAGCAATGGTCCCCCTACCTTTTAAATCTCAGCTGAAATAGAATCAGTACCAGGTGCTTTGCCATATGAAGGGAGTCTAATGGCCTTCAAAACCTCTTCTTCATTTGGAAGTTCAGCTAAGAAAGAATTAACTTCAACCAGAGGTAAATGATCAGTGGCCTCAGCATTGATTGATGATGGTCTGTTGAGAACACTATGGAAGTGTTCAACCCAGCTCTCTAGGATCATGTCCTTATGATTAATCAGTGTGGCTCTATCAGCACTGAGTAGTTGTGATACGCCATAGTTTTTTATTGCATAAATAGCTTTTGGGAACAATAAAAACACTTTGGATTGTTACTATCAGCATAAAACTGAATTTCATCTGCCTTTTTACTGAGCCAGAAATCCTGTATCTGTCTAAGTTTTGCTTGTACCTTGCTTTTGATGGAACTAAATGCTCCTTCTTAGAGGTAGATGAACTATCCTGCTGACAAATCCTGGGGAGTTCTCATTTTTCATTTATCAGCTTCTGAATTTCTCCATCACTTTCATCAAACCAGTCTTGGTGTTTGTGAGTGTTCTGACCCAGAAGAGCAAATGGAGTGTCATACACCACATCTCTGAAAGCTGCCCACTCCTTTCCTGCTCCTCCAACTAACTTTCCTTCCAGGTTAGAAACAAACTGTTCATGCTCAGAGAAGAGGTCTAATTAGTTGACATTAAGACGTCTGGTAGTCATTTTGCCTTGGGGGTAGCACTTTTGATGGATGTGAATATTTAGCTTGTAGACGATAAGCATATAATCAGTCCAGCACTCTGCGCCACACGCTGCCTTTGTCACTCACATCTTGTCTGTCTCTTCTCCTTACAATCACATAGTTTATTAGATGCCAATGTTTGCTGCGAGGGTGCATCCATGAAGTTTTATTGCGTTTAGGTAAACAGAAAACAGTGTTGGTGATGAGAAGGTCATGCGATGCACAGGTCTTCATCAGTAAATGACCATTGGTGTTGCTGTTTCCAACTCCAGTCCTCCCTAGGACTCCCTGCCAAATCTGATAGTCTGAGTCTACTCTAGCATTAAAGTTACCCAGAATTATAAGCTTGTCCTCTTTTGGCACACTGATAATAAGGGTCTCTAGGGTCTTCATAAAATTTTTCTTTGACCTCATCAGGTTTTGTCATGGTGGGAGCATAGGCATTGATGATGATGGCATGGCATTTTCCTGCAAGTGGCAATCGCATTGTCATGAACCTGTCATTCATTCTTTTTGGCAGGAATGCCAGCTTGCTGACTCTATTAGTTTTGATTGCAAAACCTATGCCAGCTTCCTGGTGCTCCCTTCCACTGCAACCACTCCAGAAAAATGTGTATCCAACTCCAACTTCAGTAAGCTGGCCTTCATTTGCCAGCTTTGTTTCACTCAGGATTGCTATTTGGGTGTGATACCTGTTGAGTTATCTTGCAACAGGAGCACTTTGTCTTTCAGGTCTACTGGATTTTGTGTTGTCTATAAGTGTGTGCACATTTCATATGCTGATGGTGAATGGAATCATCTTTGTGCATGTTTCTGAATATTTTGTACTTTTTTTTATTTTGAATGCAGAGTGGGATTCTCCATCTGCCACAGCAATCAGGTCACGGTTGGGTAAGGAGACAATTTTTAGGGCATCTGTTCTAGAAGGTGTACAGTGCAGTTCTTAAAAGGCTGCTCAGACACCCAGGGAGCTATCGAGTCCCATGACCCTATGGCCTGAGCCACCTGTGTGTAAGGGTGTGCTTACAGTTCCAAGCGTATCTGCACCTGCTGCTTCATCACTTGCCTGTTGCCACAGGACTTTAAGGTATAATAGTAAAATGGTTTGGATGATGTCTTTTGATTCCTGTGTAAATTAGAATTAAGTGAGGCAGAGTTGCACGTAGTCATCAGCCTCACTCTCTCTTCCAGAGTCATCATAGTCCAGTGTCAGGACAGAGTCAAGATGACTGGCAGTGACTCAGGATGCAGTGGATGACCTTGGTGTCTTTGGTGTCTAACCAAGCTCTAAGTGCTCCACATTGCGGGCTTCAGCTGCCTTCATGGCCATTGGAACAAATTGTTCTCATCCGTCCATTCCACCAGAGGAAGTCTTCACATGCTTGGAGTAGACACTCCCCTAACTCTCCAAAGGTTTTGAGAACCCTTGGTTACCCTGAACCTGGTTTGACGCATGTGCCAAAATGGTTTACTGGGATGTGGCCGCTGAGTATGCTTCAGCTTCTTGGAGCCACAGGAGAGAGTTGGGTGGAACAAGTAGACACCAAAGGTGGAGAGAGCCCCAAAAAGTCCTCAGCAGCCATCACACCAAAGGTACTGGTCCTCCTTGAACACACCCTACACCCATATATATATATATATATTAAATGTACATATTACATGGTATCATATACTATATATAAAAGTAATAAGCAGATGAAACTTAAATTTTTATTTCATATTATCATTCAGTTGGAACCAATTATGACACTTTAGATATAACTATAACTTGGAGTAGTCCAAAATTAGAGAATTTGATCACTTCAAGGGACTCATCATTCACAGTAACCTGTCCCTAGTCATTTATTTCAGGGATAATTATCTTTTTTTGTATATAAAAAGATGTTAATTGATAGTAACTACTCAAAAAAATCCACCAGGGAATATGAGCATTTCTGTTAATGGAGACTACTGTGAGAAACAATTATTCCTCTCATGTATTCATAACTAATTACTGAACCAGAACCCAGGTTTTTCTCCTTTTCTACTTCCTCATCCAGAAATAAACCAGTGTGGGGAATTTTTCTAAAATACTTACCTAATCAGGATGGCTGAGATCTAATTGAAGAGAGTAAAAGAAAATCCAAATTTGGTCTAATGGATGCTTTCCTGCTCATTGTGTTTGCTCAGAGAGGTCCAGAAAAATGGTGATTTTCCCTTCTGTCAGGCAGGTGATATGGAACTTGATAAATCTCTACTAGGATCTGGGTGATCCAAGACCCTCATTGTAATAGCCCCCCCTTTCATTGTAATATTCATTTTTCTCATTATGTACCAGAGTTGATTGCTGTCCTAAGGAACATCTACTCTTCCAAAAGCATATAAGCTGTGAGCCCATCACCACTAGAGGCCTTTAGTCTAGGAGAGATGGCCAAATAACTATTTTTTTATTAATATCCATGCTGGTCTTATTAATAAAATGATTAAGTTACTCAGAAATTTTGTCTCTCATATCTTTTTAAATGCCACACTACAAAAGGAATATATAGAATTGTAAATCTGTATTACATACAACTTTTTATGCTTTTATATATAATATTAACATTTTGTAAGTGTCTCTTCCTTGATTAATTAGAAATATATATGGTCTATGACCATATTTAAAGAAAAGGAAAGGCTACATACCCAGTCACTGTCATGGGCCACACTAAACCACCTTGAAAGTCTAAAAATGAGCTAAACAATGAAAAAAACCAAAAGTGTTAAAGAAAAACCACGTAAATTAAAGACTCCTACATTGGCTTAAAGATAAAATACAGCAGAATTTATATACTGTCTGCAACCAATCAGCTGAAAATAAAATCATCAAAAGACAGGGATTTAGGAAAACTAAATTTCTCTCCAATTTCAAAATGTAATTTTGAAGAAAAAAAGATTGTGCTACTACACATACAAGTTTCTCCAATAAACTTCAATCTACAAAAAAAAGAACTATATCTACTCATAACCATGAAACTGACACAATTCTGCTTTTCTTCCCATTTTTAAAAGATTGAATCTTTAATGTTAAAGACATTCACGTATGTTTTAATGTCAATTTTAGAATATGTCTTGGAATAATTTGGAATATATGTTGGTGTAATCCTATTTTCTGACAGAGTATCTTCCACTTACCCCAACAGTATTTTGAAAATCAAATACGGAGTTCTTTCCTAACTAATTTTTTGGGCTTTATTGAGCATGGGCTACTAATACTAGAGACATTTGTGTTAGCATATTAGGTCTATTGATACTGTGTGCTGTGTCAAAAGGGCAGAAGGCAGCTATTGACTCTGAAGATCCTATCACACCGAGTTTTTTCATTTCTGGAATAAATTATTAGTGGAAATTTAGTTTAATCTTGTGAAAGAGTATTTCATCTTTCTTTTCTCTATTCTTCTTAGGCTAACCTCTATCTGATATGTCATGCTGCCTCTCATAAGAAAAAAAAGATCTAAAAATTATGCATGTGTTTCTTTCCCCCTGCACACCCCCCACCCTGACCCCAGGCTGACCTGGAGCTGATTGTGGCTGACGTCACGAGCTTCTTATTAAAAAACTCAGACTGAAATAGAAAAAAGTAAGGAAAACCATTAAGCCATATAGACATCACCTAAATAACATGAATATGAAATAGGCGATGAACAGATTTAAGGGATCAGACATGGTAGATCGAGTTCCTGAAGAACTATGGACATTGGTTCGCGATATTGTACAGGAAGTAGCAATCAATAAACATCCCAAGGAAAAGAAGAGAAAGAGGGCGAAAAGGCTGTCTGATGAGGCTTTATAAGCAACTGAGGAAAGAAAGAGAAAGATAAAGGAGAAAGAGCAAGGCATAACCAACGGAAAGCAGAATTCCAGAGACTAGCAAGGAGAGATTTTCTTAAAAGAGCAACGCAAAGAAATAGAAGAAAATGGGAGAATGGGAAACACAGGAGATATTTTCAAGAAAATTAGAGACAACAAGAGAAATATTAACACAAAAGTGGATATGATAAAAGACAAAAATAGGAGGGACTTAAGCAGAAGATATTAAGAAGTATATACATGAAAGATCTTAACTTTACAGATAACCACAATGTTGAAGCCAAGTGGGTATTAGGAAGCATATCAACAACAAGGCTAGTGGAGGTGATGGAATTGCAGCTGAGCTATCTAACACCCTAAAAGATGATCCTGTTAAAGTGCTGCACTCAATATGCCAGCAAATTTGGAAAATTCAACAGTGGTCATTGGATTGGAAAAAATCAATTTATATCTCAATCCTAAAGAAAAGCAATGCCAAGGATTATTAAATTACTGAACAACTATACTCATCTCACTCACTAGTGAGGCTATGCTTAAGATTCTGTGAGCTAGACTTCAACAATATATGAACTGAGATTTACCAGAAGAGTAATCTGGTTTTCAAAGAGGCAGAGAAACTAGAGACAAAATTGCCAACATTTGCTGTATTATGGAGAAAACAAGGGAGTTCCAAAAAAAATTTACTTTGTTTCATTAATTACACTAAAACCTTTGATTGTGTGATCACAATATTTGTGATAAATATTGATATTTATCACAATAAAATGTGGCAAGTCCTCAAAGAAATGGGAATACCAGATCATTTTACTAGTCTCCTATGTATGTAAGTCAAGAAACAACAGTTGGAACCAAACATGGAACAACTGATTAATTTAATGTTGGACAAGGAGTACAACAAGGCTATGTATTGTCACCTTCAGACCTTCCTCACTCAAAGCAAAGTCAAGTGCAAGTCATGTCATTATTTCTCTGATGGCATGGTCTTCTTTGGCAACAAAGGACGAACACACACATTGTCACCTTATTTAACTTACATGCAGAGTACATCGTGTGAAACGCCAGGCTAGATGAATAAAAAACCAGAATTAAGGTTGCTAGGAGAAATACCAACCATTTCAGATAGGCAGACAATAGCAGTCTGATGGCAGAAAGTGAAGAAGAATTAAGAAACCTTTCCATGAAGGTGAAAGACGAGAGTATAAAAGCTAACTTGAAGCTTAACATCAAAAAATCCGAAGATCTTGGCAACTGGTCCCCTCACATCTTGGTAAATGGGGGAAGAGAAATGTGTCAAATTTTACCTTGTTGGGCTCAGTGCACTCAGCCGTTGCAACCATGAAATTAAAAGACCCTTGCTCCTTGGAAGAAAACTGGACAGCACCCTAAAAAGTAGAGACATTATCTTGCTGTGACAGAAGACTATATCGTGCAAGTTATGGTTTTTTTAGTAGCAATGTATGACTCTGAAAGTTGAAATAGAAGGAAAGGTGAGTGCCTCAGAACTGACACTTTGGAATGGTGGTTCTAGAGAAGGCTTTTGAGAGTCCCTTGGCCAGCAGGATCAAGTCAGTCAATACTCAACTTTGACCACATCATGAGAAGACAGGACTCACTGAAAAGATCCTGTTGCCAGGAAAGACTGAAGGCAAAAGGAAAAGTGGACAGCAGAGGATAAAATAGAGAGCGTTATGGAAATGGAACATGAACTTGTTCCATGGATGGTGGAGGATAGGAGGGTCTGGTTTGCCACGATCCATGGGCTTAGGAAGAGTTGGCCACCACTGATAGAACAAGAACACCTTTATAATGTAGTTTGAGGTCTGCTAGTGTCATTCCCCACTTTCTTATTTCCTTTGATATGCTAGAGATTATTTTTTCTCCGAGTGAACCGTGAAAAGGATTTCTTTGATAGCTGGATGAGTACAGCGTTAGAACTGTAATCTTTGCTAGTCCTGTCATGGGCTCCTACTTTGCTTTACTTCTCCTTTTTAATCTAGTTTGCTCCAATGAATTTTTTGTCAACTGAGGCAGACTGAATAAACAGAAAGGAGAACTTCATGCTACCGCAACATATCAAGAAAAGATCACTACAAGAAAGTGAACTCTGAATAACCGACACACCACAGAAGTCCCGGAGCTAATGCAAAAAGGTCTCTCTCCTCCCACAGCAGGGGTGAGAGACCACCAGGGAAAAATTTTAATAATACTTTAATACTTTGTCCAATGCAGTCAAGTTCTGGGTGTTTTAGCTCATTTATTTATTTGCAGAGAGGATTCAGTCTACAAAGTAAGGCCAAGGGAGGTTTTTGTTTTTAAATAGTTATGATAATAAAGTTTATGCAAAGAAAAGATCCAATAACAAACCACACTGGAAAATAAAGTCCATGTGGAGAAGGTAGGATTATCATAGCTCCGTGCGCAAGGTATCCTGGATATTCTCCCACCAGGGCCCCCAGTACTACAATTCCCAGAAGGCAAAGCGCGGGAAGCGCTTGACCAATGGCTACAGAGAAGCACGGGCTCCTCTCCCTTCCACGTACGGCGCTCCTGAGCATGCGCATTGACTACTAGGGCTTCAGGCACGCCTGGTCCCGGAAGCGTTCGCTCGCTTCCTGTTCCGGTGTCTGTCGCCACGTGGGTGGCAGGATCAATCCCCGGCGGCCTCCCCGCGTGCACGCTTCCGGTGCCTCGTCTCCATGCCGCCCTCTCTGCCAGGGCCCCGGGCTGTCACGTTCTGGCTCAGCGGGCCCGGAGGGGGCCGGAGCGTGGCGGGTGGGCAGAGGGAAGGGGGGGCGGGGCACCGGCCTGAGCAGGAGGAGCCTCGGGTGGGCCCGGGCCGGAGGGAGGGGCTGCTGCCCTTCTGCTCCCCCCGCCACGGACATCCCCCCCCCACCCCCCTGCTGGGCTGTGAACTTTGTGCAGAAGTCCACGTCTCCAGCCTCCGAGCCTTTGCCCGGCCTCTGCTCCCTGATGGCCTGCATTGTCTTCCCCTTTAGCACTCACGCCTAACTCGAAAATCGGAATACTTAGACCGTTTCATGAGTCTAATAACAGTAATAGGGAAAGGGGGAAGACGTTTTTAAACCCCATTCATGCAAATACTGATCTGTACGCGATGTAGGAAATAAAGCTTTCCTTTTTCTTCCCAGGCCTTTGTCTTTCCCCCAAAAGGGAGTTGTACCAAGGGAGGAATGTTCCCAGTCCTACTGACAATCAGGCCCTTCCAGGTGAGTGGGAGGCCCTGTATCCTCAAATGGCCTCCGCTGGGGCCCTGGCTTGCTTTGTTATACTGGCAGGAAAGGGGCCAAGAGGGTGCCAGGAATCCCACGTCTTTTAGGCCTATATATTTTAGTGGTTGTGGCTCTAAACCTGAGATTGCTGTCCGCTGACCAGGGAGTGGACATGTTCTTGCAGGAACTGAATCATGGTAATCCTGAGGATTTTCCTTCAAAATGTAAACTGAAGAAAGAATTAGTCCATCTATGGCATTTTATTGTGTGGAATGTGTGCCCTACCCTGATATGCCAACGGGGTGTAAGTACAAAAGTGATAGTGTCTGCTTTATGTTACACAGAATAAAGATAAATTATATTTTTTTCAAAATGCAGCCATTGACAATGTGGGAATCATTGACAGCTGGGCCAGCTGGGAGGGCTGACAGTAGAGTTGAAGGATGTTGGAGACTGTACTTTCCAGGAGGTGGAGGTTATGATGGAGAATATTTAAGGCTGAATGTGGAATGATAGATAATTAAAATAGCAAGCCAGCCAATTTAGGTAATAAACTATGAGATGATTTCTAGTGTATGATCTGGGAGAAGAAGGCTAATGGGGTGACCCAAGGATACTCAGTTTAAAAGAGAATGTGTGATCATGAACTGGAGGCAGTGTGATAAGCAAAGGATTACAAGTCAGGAATCTGCACTCTGATATAAACCATATGACCATAAGTAAGCCCCTTAGTTTCTCCTTGACTCTTTTTCCTCCTATGTAAATTGGGCATGATAGTAACTCCATTTACTCCCTGCCTCCCAGCTTTCATGAGGAAAGAATTTTGTAAACCCCTCAACCCACTGAGGACGATAAGAATTATAAGATCTTTGATTTAGAACCAGAAAGGATCTTACAGTTCACCTGATCCGTATTTTCATTGTACTAATGGGGAAAGTGAGACTTAGTTCTTTAAGTCACTCTGGCAATAAATAGCAGAGCCAGAATTTTATCTCAGATCTTTAGGCCCATGACTTCCTTGAGCCACAACCAAAGACTTCCCTAACAAGGATGTCCACTTTTTGTTATGGATTTGAAACTGTTAGAGTTTGATCCATAGTTGATGAGTCATAGTTCATGGTATACTCTGAAGTCTTCGGCTGGGAGGATTACCTCCTATTGTACAGCCCAGCTTCATCTCCAAGGCTCCTGCGAGGGGCAGTGTCTGGGTGAGCATATATGCGTTTGGCATCATAGGAATCAGTGGCATTCAGGGATGTAGCTGTGGACTTCAACCAGGAAGAATGGGGATACCTGGACCCTTCTGAGAAGGAGCTGTACAAGGATGTGATGCTGGAGATTTATGGACACCTGGTCCATCTGGGTAGAACAACTTCCCTGGGTGAGTCAGAACCTGCCTATGAGAGGGACTTGGCTACTTCCTTCAGGAAATGTGTGGTGTCCTTGGAAATTGAACAGTTATTGTTTGGCATGCAGAGGCCTGAGACTGCTAATACTTTTGCATCCTGGAGATGTGGTAATTGTGTTATCTGTTCCTGAGTGAAAGACCTTGAAATAATTCTGCTGTCAGGCATTGTCTTAGGAGGAGAAGACAGAGAAAACAAAACCTGCTTCCTTAAATGTCAACTCATGGGAGTTTACTTTATAAAACTAGAAACTGTCACCTAATTTTGTCAGCACCATGGCTGTACCTTCCTCACTCTATAATCTCATAGGTCCAAGATTAACACCAGAAGTTCAAATGATGATACCTGAGCATATGAAAAATTTCTATCCCCTCCCTCTGCAATGGGTGCATAGAATGAATTTTTTAATGAATCCAAATCTGGTCTTGGGACAGATTCTGTGTTTATTGCTAACAGAACATGGAATGTCTTTGAGCAGTCATTTGTACTCTGGTCTGTGGACATCCTTTAGCTTTTCCACTTTTCTGCAAAAAAGAAGATTCAAGATTGATAGCTGAGGTAACTTTACTAACTCTTTGCTCTTTCTTATGAACAGGATTCACTATTTCCAAGCCAGATGCAATCTGCCACTTGGAGCACGGGGAACCTTCTTGGAGGTCAGAAAGTCAAGTTACAAGGACCAGTTTTCCAGGTGAATGAGAGATAAGTGTTAATGCCGGACAGAGCAGGCTTCTGGCCTTCCCTGGTTTCAGAGTAAGAGGTGAGGCCCTCTGGTGTGGTTCCCCCTGATGAAGCTTTATCTACTCCTCAACTAATCCATTTTCTTGACATCTTCCCAATCCTAGTTCCTTAAGTTTTGGATACCAACATTTACTGATATATATGGGGGGTATCTAGGATGAAATGTTGCTTGAAGTTTCTTTTTTGCCAAGGTGTTCTTTTTCTTATTAAATGGTCCTTTGCCCAGTAGTTAGTGGTCTTGGGTTTATTATATACCAACATCTTGGATTCCTTTGTAGTGCTCTAGTTAGATTACTGACCTCCTTTCATAATTTTGTTAAGTGATCCCAAATAGGATTTTTGTGATTTCTGTTTTACAGTCTGAGATGCCAGGCCTCTATTCATTCTAAACATTTCCCTTTTTTCCTTTCAAATTGTCAATTGTCAATTGTCGGTGAAGTTTTTTTCCCTTGTTTCTTTAAAGTATGACTGAGATGACTTGGTTTGTATGTCCCCAATTGCTGGATTCTTTTACATAGTATCATCATTTCACTCTTCCATGTTGACTGTTCATGAACATCTGTGCAAAGATCTTCCGTTATTACTCTTAATACTAGTTTGGTTTTGTATTTAGAGAATTCTTCATGTGTGTCCAGCCAGGACAAAAGAGGCTTTCTTAGGTGACCTGTTCTTGAGGAAGTGTTGCTGGGTATTGGGAGTCTCAGCTTCCTATTTCATTAATACCATTCTAGAGTTGGACCAGGAATGAAGCCAGACTCTGGCCTAGGATTTTCCCACTCTGTTCTCTTCCTTGTCGTTTTGGATGTGAAGAGTTTGTCCTTCAAAGCTGTTCCAACCTCTGGAGAGATCCGGGGTTGTTCCCCTGGATCATCCACCAGTTCTTCTAGTATGTGAGGATGCCAATGACCTGACTTCAGTAAGGGCAATAACTGTTTCCCAGTTTCTACTGGTTTCCAATTCCCCTCTTGGACATTTTTGTCCCTTATTTTTTGGTGCTTTCTAAACTACTACGTTGGTCTTGGCAAAAGGCAAGGATGGCAGATTTAATTGGAAAGTGTGATAAGAATCCATATTGCAAGGTAGTGAGAAGGAACTTGGAAAAGGGGAAACAGAAATTATGAATGCCTGTGACTGACTAGATATCGCTGGTGGTGCAGTAGATAGAGAGTAGGCCTAGGGTCAGGAGGACCCCGGGTTAAAATCTGGCCTCACGCACTTACCAGCTATATGACTCTGGACAGAGTCAATTAACCTCTTTTGCCTCAGTTTCCTCAGCTGTAAAATGGGAATTAAAACACTGCCTGCTTTATGGGATTGTTGTGAGAAGATCAGATGGGATGGTGTCCTGTATGAAGCCTTAACGTGTGCTTAGCTCGTAGTAGGCTCTTAACAAATCCTTATACCCAGCTTTCACTTCTTCTCTAATGCAGCCCAAGTTGGCATTCAGTTTTTGGGCTGCCACATCTTGCTCCTTCCTCAGAGCAGGTCTGCAGTTCATTGAATCCTCCAGATTGTTTCTCTCAGATGAACTGCTCTCTCACTGTGCTTCTCTCATTTTTTACTACTAAGTAGATATTCTATGTTCAGTGCTTTAGCCTGTTAAGATCCTTTTGGATCTTGATTCTTGTCGGTCAGTGTGTGTTTTCCCTCTTAATTGTGAGTTTGGAAAGCATACTATTTATGATTTTATCCAAGTAAAACACTAATCCAGCAGAGAGTGATAGGGGTACTCCAATCAACAATTCTTGCTGTCATGATAAAGAACCACTGATGTCTTAGTTTTTGAGTTCATCAAATTGCTTCTGAGTCCATTAAATTGTATTATAGCCTAGTCTACATCACCATCTTCTCCACAAGAAGAGTATGAGATCCTTCATTAACTATTTGGTAAAATTTAAGTAGAACATGCCTATAACATTTACTTTTTCCACTAACTTAGTAAACCATTAAAAAGGTGTCATTCCAGCCTTCTCAATGCAAGAGTCTTCTCTCCGTCATCTCTAAGTGATGGTCTCCTTTCTACTTAAATGTTTTCAAATTTATTTCATTGTGAGATAGCTCCTGCCAAGAAGTAACAACAGCAGCCTTTAGGAAGGATATTGGGAGAAGCACACTTTGAGTTATATTTCTGATACAAAGTAGTTGTAGGACTTTACTAAATCCAACCTGAGCTTCATAGTAGCCAACCCTCCTGTCTCCCACAATTGTTGTGATGCTGAATGTAAAAGTATAAATAACTACACAGGTACATAAAGTAGTTGAACTGTTTGTTTTTTCCCTTCAAGTTTGACATTGTTATTTCTTCCTGGAGGAAAAGAAACAACTTTAACTATACAGTAGGTGGATATGGAGGGATATGTACATTTAAAGTTTGTTTTCAGATTGCGAATGTACTCCTGAAATCACAGGTTCATCTCCAAAAATGAGCATTTCTACTGAGCCTTCATACCAGGAAGAATGTGCAAAGGTTCATCTCTTTGTCTCAAATTTGAAGAAAGCCCTGGAGTGTGATTCCAGTTTACAGAGGCAACAGTGCTCTGAGGAGAAATATTCTTGGCAAGTAATATCAACAAAAGTCAAACTCACAATAAAATGAGAGACCGTGAATACTGTAAATAAGATAGATGGTTGAGTTGTAAGGTCAATACTTTTTTGACAGCAGAAATTCCTTATAGGAAAGAGGCTTCATAAATGTTTTTTTTGTTTTGTTTTGTTTTCAGAGCTCTATCTGGAGAGTCTTTGAATTTTTGGTTCTTCCTCTGTACTATGAGCCAAGACCAAGTGTGGTCCCTGTTCTTCTTCCCTTGCCTTAGTTTATGAGTGACCTCAGGCCCTCCTCTTCACCCCTGAACCAAAACCAGGGCTCCTGAAGCTCACTTCCTGTGATTTCCAAAATGTACCACCAGCCTCCTGGCTGCAAGTGTTAGTTTGCTCCTCTGCCTTGGAAGGAAACTAGGGACTCTGCTCTCCTGCGAGTGACCACAACTAGTTCCCCTTCTCCCTCTCCAGAACCCTGGATAGGGCTTTGTATCTTTACAAATGCAATCACCAGCACATGCTAGCTCCTCTTTGCTTACAGACATAGCCTGGAATGAGTCTGGATAATGCCAGGGACTTGTATCCAGTGCTGGTCAGACCACCACCTGTTACATCAGATATTTTCTAATGTTCTCCTAACTTGTCTTTGTCTGAATGACTGTTTTACCCTGATTTTATTTGTGCCACTCCAAGATTCAGTTTGAGGAACTGTTTTAACTTACTTGGAGGGGAATTTGGAAGAGCTGGGTAATTTCCTGTCTTATTCTGCCATCTTCCCTCAGTTCCTCCCCATCATTAACTTCTGATGTGAAAGTCAAAATCCTACCTTTCTGTCAGATAAGATCCCCAAAGCCCTGATATAATCTTTCCATAGTCCAAAAAAATGTATTTAATATTTATCAGTTAAATCCTTTGAAATTCTGAAAAGTCATATGCAAATTAGGTGCTGGACTGGAGTGCCCCAGAGTCATCTTTTCCTCATTCTGCCTTCACACAAGTCTTGTCAATACTGTGTTTTTGAGGGGTAGTTTTGTCTTAGCTTCTCAGAACTATTGATGTTATTACCTTCATCACATTTTATCTGAGAAGTTATTTTTCTTCTCAAACCATTGGTATTAGAGTTTTTATATTTTTTCTGACCCTTTCAGTGACCAATATGTTCTTATGTAGGGACAGTTTATATTTTACAAATATACGGAACTGGGATACAGTGTACAAAGGAGAAGGCAACACTTGATCTACTCATGGAGAAACAAAGGTGTACGGTAGTCCCGTTATTCTTCCTGTTATTGTTCCCCCAACCTTCAGAAATATGTCTATGATGAACAAGGCCGATGTTGAATATAAAACCTGAATTGAAACTGATGAATGATCCAGGGTAGCTTCTCACTCCATGTAGGAATCTTTCTACATCATCTCTGAGACTGATCCATCTCTGACCTCCTTCCATATTTCGAGGCACTGTGATTTCACCTCATTTGGCAGGGCAGTGTGAGGTGGCAAAAGCCAACCATCAGGGCAAAAAGAAGAAGACTTTTATTTATGCTACTAGTAAGACATGGAATCTTAGGAAAGTCACTAAATTACTTTGTGTTAGTTTCCTTATTTGGAAGTGCAACAATTGCCTCAAAAGGATGAGCTTTTGATAATCCATAAGTGGCCACACAAATGTATAGTAGAGATATTTATTCTTTAAAATTTTACAATATTTATGTTGGAAACATGTCAGGTTTCGGGGCACATAATAGGTATAGGTGGATGCACGTTTTTATGCCTTTTCAGATGGGGAGACCAGATTTGAAATTAGGGTTATCTCTAAAACTGTTATCTCAAGAAAGGTATTTCTATGGAAATATATCCCAGAAAAGGCTTTCAAGAAGTTATTTCTTGACATCCAACTTGAGAGAAACCTGGAAATATGATGCCATATTAAGGAGGAAGTAGAAAAATGGGAAGAAACACTTTCAGTAAGTGAACATTACCCAAAGGAAAACTCTCAATAAAATTAGAGGCCATGAATGCAGTAAATATGTCAGAAGTTTGGACCTAGGGCCATGCCTTTTTCCACAGAGAACACAGAGGGTACCTGTAGGGAAGAGTCTATATAATTATAATGGCATCTAGTCAAAGAATGTATTTTCTGACTATAATGAATGTGGGAAATAATTCAGTTCTCAGTTTGGCCTTATTAAATATTATGGACTTTATCATGTAGAAAAATCATGCGAATGTATTCTCTTCAAACACACCCTGGGATTAACTGAGAAGGTGGCTGGCTGAGGGGTAAATCACAAGTGACTGAAGTCTACCCTACATGCAACTTTATTACAAGGGTGGAGGATTACACTTAAAATTTTTTTTCTTTTCTATAGGTATTTTCTTATAGACTCTTAAGTGAAATGTGCCTGACAATACTGTTCTGACATTAACTCTCCTTTTTTATGTTAGCCAAGATAATTACATGTTACTATTGTTTTCTTACTATATAGACAGCATGTTTAATGTTTACAGCTTACCATTATTGATTTGCTCAATAAAAATTTTGTTACTTTAAAAAAAAATTGAACAAGAATTTCAGAGAGATCTCCTAATTTCTTGAGTGGACCTAGAGAATAAAACTGTAGATAAGAATAAGAAGTCAGTAGGAAAAAAATATATATAAATAAGAATAGAAAAAAAAAAATTAAGAGATTGCAAAGTATTTCACACTAAGGTGAGGGCTTGGAAATCACCATTATTCCTCAGTGAATTACTCATCCTGCTGAATCGTACAAAAATATCAGATGCATTGGCAGTAGGAGATAGTTCCAGGGAAAGGGAGGAAGGAGGGAAGGAAAGAAGCATTTATTAAATGCCTGCTATATGCCAGACACTGTACTAAGCTCTTTACAAATGTCTTATCTGATCCTCACAAAAGCCCTGCGAAGTAGGTGCTATTATCCCTATTTTACAGTTGAGCAAACTGAGGCAGAGATTGAGTGATTTGCCCAAGTTCATATAGGAATTAAATGTCTGCACTGGAATTTGAATTCAAGTGTTCCTGATTCTTGTGAGGAGTTAGTCAAGAACCTAGCATCCCCCAGTGAAGAAAGGGCCAAAAGCAGAGAGATTGAAATAAAATTAGGTCAGAAAGGGCAGATCCAGTGAGAAGCAAAAGCTAGGTAATACAATTCATCTTTAGATAGGGTAAAAGGAGGTCCCCTACAACAAAACGATGTTTTGGAGGAGGGACTAGCTAGATTTTCCAGATACCCCTGAAGAAGAGAAACATCATGAGCAACGTCAGAGCTAACCCAGACTTAGCATCCTCATCTCGTTGTGTGGGACTTCCACTCTCTGCTCTCCCCCCACCCCCAGCCTCACAGATGAGGCTGATGAAAGGAACTAGGGCCTTCTGCTCCTGGCCTACCACCACCCTGATGGCTGTTTCTTACCACCTTTTCTCTCTCCATCCACCTTCTTCTCCTATCAGGGACCAAAGGTCTTCTCTTTTTTGAAGATGGAAGCCAGAATACCAAAATCTCTTTTCTCTCCAGCTCTTATCAACTCTACCCATGAGGAAGCTCAGAACATTGAGCAATCAAACTCTACCAATGAGGAGAGTCTTCTGCAAATGACCCTTTGAGCCAAGGGTTACATCCCCAATTTCAGTATTTAGAGCAGTGTCTGAGACATGTAAATACTTAATAAATGATTGAATTGGGCTGGACAGACGTTAATTGACACAGGGTCTTCTGAACTCCCCCAATGACATTTATAGTTATATATGTGGCTTCCCCATATAAAATGTGAGCTTCTTGAAGGCAGGGGCTGTTTCATTTTTGTCTTTCCCATAGTACATGGCTTAACAGTAAACTTTTAGTAAATGCTTATTGATATTGCTTGATTACAGATACATTTAGATGTAGGCTATAACTTGAGGGGATTAGCAAGATTGAATGAAATTTTTAAGAAGAGGCTAGGGCTGAACATGGTTGAAGTGGGGATAGAGAAAAATAGGATGAGATAGAGAATTATTAAAGGGGTAAGTAACTGGAGGGCAAAAATGGTAGGGATGTTCTTGGCAAGGAGAAAGATCACTTCATTAGACAAAGAAATAATGAAATAGAGGATGTGTGAAGATTGTAATGGTAATTTAAATGGGAAGATCTTTCCTATTCATTAATAGGCTCATGGGACTTGCCTGGGTCACATGGAAGACTGAGTCATATGAGTCAAGTCACATGGAAGAGGAAGGGGTGGAGCAGGAAGGGTGGAACAGGAAGAGGCAGAGCTAGAGCAGAGCTGAGAGGAAGTTAATCATGACAGCAGTCAGCGCTAGGAAGGATGCTGGCAAGCAGGTGGCTGGCTACCATGAGTGAAAGAGCTTGTTTGTGATTTTGTTTAATGGAGCTGGTTTGTGGGAAGCCTAGCAGGAGGAAGGCTTGGGGCTGGTGTCTTCTGCACTGTTATCATGTACAGATTATGATGGATTTGATTTTCTGGTGTCTGAGTAAACATTTTGGTTGTCTTCCGTGTAGAGAGTCTGTTGCATTTTGTGATTCAGAATTGTGCTAGGATCGTCATGGCCATTGTAGGTGCTGTGAATGTCATGTTGGTGCTACAAAGATACAAAGATGTTTGAGATATTAAATAAGAGAGAAGAGAAAGCTCCTGGTTCATGAAGTTTTCTCAGTGAAATTGTAGATGAGGTGGAGTGAAACTTAGGGAGACTGGAGAAACAGCACTGGGGCTTAAGTACAGAAGGTATGAAACCAAAACTGTGGTCAGTCAATAAGCATAAGCACCTACTATGTGACCAGTGGTGTGCTGAATGCTGAGAATACAAAGAAAGGCAAAATACAACCCTTTCCTTTAAGGACTAATTAGACTAAGGACTAATCTAATATGGAAGACAAGCAAACCAATATATACAAACAAGTGATGTACAGGATAAATCAGAAATAGTCAACAGAGGGAAGGCACTAGAATTAAGAGGGATTGGGATAGGTTTCCTGCAGAAGATGAGATTCTAATTGGTACTTGAAGTCTAAGCCAGAATGTGAAAATTAGAAAGGAGAACATTCCAAGAGTGGGAGACAGCCAGAGAAAGTGCCTAGAGTTAAGAGATGCAGTGTTTTGTTAAGGGAACTGCAGGAGGTCGCTGTTACTGGATCAGAGAGAGGTGGAGGATAGAAGATGTAAGAAGACTGGAAAAGTGTGTGTGTATTAGGTTATGAAGCATTTTGAACACCTAACAGTTGATTTTATATTTGATCATGGAGGTGATAGGTGGTCATGAAGGTGAGAATCTACTCACTGGAATTGATTAAGTGGGAGGGGGGTAACATGGTTGGACCTGCACTTAACAGAATCACTTTGGTAGCTGAATTGAAGATGGGTTGGAATGGGGAGAGATTTGAGACAGGAAAATCCACCAGTAGCTACTGCAATCACCCAGGCACGAGATGACTAGGGCTTGTACCAGGGTAGCAGCAGTAACAGAAGAGAAGGGCACATATTTGTGACATTTTCCAAAAGTGAAATCAACAGAACTTGGCAATGGATTGGATTTACAGGGGTTGATTGAGAGATAGTGAGGAGCTGAGGATGTCACTACGTTTTGAGTTTGGATGACTGGAAAGGGGGTGATACTGTTCACCACCATCCTTCCCACCAAATAGGAAAATTTGAAAGGAGGAAGGATTTAGTGGGAAAGATGAGTTCAGTTTTGGACCTGGTGAGTTTAAGGTGTCTATTGGACATCCAATTGCAAATACCTGACAAGTAGCTGGAGATGTGACTGGAGGTCAACATAGAAGTTTGGGCAGGATAGGTGGATGAGAATCATCAGTGTAGAGATGATAATTAAATCTGTGGGAATTGAAATCACCAAGTGAAGGAGGACAGAGTCCTTTCTGTGAGACACCATGCTAAGTTAATGTGACTTGACTTAGGATCAAGCAAAAAAAAAAGATAAGTAAGAGGAGAACCAGGAGAAAGGGATGTTCCAAAAACCTAGAGAGAAGAGAGTATTAGGGAAAAGAGGTTGAGCAAGAGTGTCAAAAGCTGGAGAGAGGACAAAACGAAGGAGGGTTGAGAGATCTTGGATTGGGCAATTAGAATATCATTGGTAACTTTAAGGACAGTAGTTTCAGAAGAATGATGAGGTAAGAAGCTGGGTGCAGAGGGCTAAGAGTGACAGAAGAAATGAAGGTATCTATGGGCATGTGTGTAGCAGAAGACAAGAAGCCAGCAGACAAGGAGAGACTGAAGATACATTAGAGAGCAGAGATGACAAAGGGGCCAATCTGTTGGAGAAAACGGGATAGACCGAGATTGCTTGTGCAGGTACTGGGATTTTCCTTGGCAGTGTAGGGCTTCACTTTGTATAAGACAGAAGGAGCAGGTCGGGGGAGAGGCATCAGAGAAATATGCGATGAGTAAGAGAGAAGAGGGGGCTCAGCAAATGGCCTTAATTTTTTTCAGTAAAATAATGAGGTAAGGTTTGCAGTAGGGAGGGTGAAGTTTGGGGGAGCCATGGCAGGCTGGAGGAGGAAAAGGTTTGAAAGAGCCAAAGTGGAGAGTTCATAAAGGCCCAGTTGAGGTCTCCGTCTTCCTTCTGAGGAGGCTGGTGGGAGCCTTCTAAGGTTTAGGCTTGGAAGGGCACAATAGATGATACAAGGGGACTAGGGTCCCAAGAAAAGAGGACAGAGTACGTTGGATTGGTTCACCAAGAGATCAAGATGAAGATGGGGGAAAGGGGAGAGACGGTCCAAATGCCAGAGCGACGGCCTGAAGAGAACTGAAGGTCCCAGGTAACGGTTTGGGGGTGGGGCGGGGGTAGAAGGGACGGGAGGGGTAGAGAGTTAGGGCAGGAAGAAAAATTTGGCTTCTGAAACTAGCCTCTGCTGGGGAGCACGCAAGACGGATGGTGGGGGTGATGAGGCCGGGCCAGAGCACAGACCCGCCTGTAGCAGTCTGAGGGGCCCCTCAATCTCCCCGCCACCCCGCCGTCCCTGCCTTGCATCAGTCCTGGGGCCACCTAGGAAAGCATCGATGGAGGGAAGGCAGGAGGAGTGGGGGTGTTGGGGGCGCCCGGAGCCTTTGGAAATTGTAGTTCTGGCTCCGCTCTACGTCCGCAGCCCCTCCCCGCAGCCATTGGCGAACTGGGCTCAGGGCGGCTTCTGAGGCTCTGTCCTGCTCACATCTCCAGGTACAGGTACCAGCAGCCTCAGCCTCACAGCCAGGTGGTGTCTGTGAGGAGTGGTTTTGCGCTGGAGTTGGGGGAGTGTGGTCTTCCAGGCGCCATGCCAACTGTGCAGGCAGGGGCTCAGGGGGTGGGGTGGCCCCGGGCGGGGGCAGGGATCACGTTCATTGGTCACCTGCACCCTTGAACCTTCCAGTCATTAGTCGGATGGCAGTGGGCGGGGACATGGCTCGCGGACCTAGAGACCATTGGCTGGTTGGGAGACCAGGCTCCTGGAGCTTGTGATCCTTGATTTTCCCGTGTATAGCGGGGTGGGTCAGAAGACTGCCCGGTCCTCTGCCAGCACGTGTCTCTTGTCTCTTCCTTGCCTAAGTTTCCTCCTTTGTCAAGTCGGTACTGATCAGGGTCACAGGGTGGAGGATGTGGGTACAATCCCTGGACCCGTCCTATGTGGGCCCTGGGGTAGGTCTCCCTGGTCTCAGTTTTCTGCTCTGTGAAAAGGGGCCACTGTTGGCAGCCGCTTTGGCAGGGCCTGAGGGGAACACGTGGGGCTAGTCCGGGGTCCCAGGAAGGCGCCCCACGGCCTCAAGGTGCTGATGTCCACCGAGCCAGTGCCCAAGGTTTGCCTCTGGAAACCGTCTCCGCTTCTGGAATGTGATGCCCGTGAGGGAGCAGGAGCCGACCAGGCGAGGGTGGGACGGGCGGTGGAGCGTCCAGCCTCCAGCACCTAGTGGGACCTCCTCCTCCCAGTGCTAGAGTTTTCTAAGTTCAATTTGTGGTTAGGAAATTAGTCTTTTATTCTTGTATTTTGGTATGAGCCCCTTGTCTGAGCCCGCTGCCCATAGGAGCCCAAGAAGTCCTGGTTTGAGTCCCAATTATTGTGAGCTGGCCAGCATTCAAAGAGAGCTTCCTGGGAGGGCCAGGGTGGCACAAGTGAATATAAACTGTCCTTAAAAATAGGGAGTGACACTGGAGGCAAAAATGAGCAAGGAGTGGGGCATCCGAAGGAACCTCCTGTAGGGAGGAGAGGGGACAAGATGGTTTTTCTGTGTTCTCCTAGTTCCTGGTTGTCTTAGACCCCTCCAGGAGGTTTTTAAGCCAGTTTAAGATGGAGACCATACTGCTGCCCACTTTTCTCCTCCTTGGTTGTGTCAAAGGCTTTTGGCAGGCCCCGCTGGAGAGGGAGCTTGGCAATATGAGTAGAGCAAAGCCTTGAGCTAAGAAGAAGCTACAGTCTTGTCCTGGCCACTTAGTTGTTGTGTGATCCTGGTCAAGTCACTTAACATCCCATTTCTCTAGGCAACTCTAAAACTTATTTCCAGAGAGGATGTTGACCTCTGTTGGAAGAAGGAATTTCTTATGTAGCAAGCATCTATGATGTTGCTCGTACCACATTCCCTCACCCCCATCTCTCCAGGACCCCTTTCTCCTTGAGCTGGGGCTGCTTTACTCTCAATCTGCCTTGAAGGCAAGTCAGACAGCTTTCTCAGTGGGGCTGTAAAACTCATTTTCAAGGTCCCAGGGGTAACCCTGTTGGAGTGGGGCGGGGCAGAGAGGATATCTCCTGTATATTACCCCTGTTGCTTCTGAGCCCTCAAGAGTGTACTTCAATTTACACAAATTAGTCACAATATCATCATTGACTTTTAAATTAAAGATATTTACTAAGAAAAAGGCAGAAGGAGTGAATAATCAAAACATGGAAGTTTGACCATAAATCTGCGTCATATTCCCACCAATACATAAAAGATTTGTGAAGAAAGAATAGATTATAAACTTTGCAGTGAAGCAAAATATTAAGGAAACCCCTGGGTCCAAGGCAACTCTGGACTGCAGGCCTTGATGTCATCGGTCTGTTTTAAGGACTAGTCTGCCTAGGAGTCACCTGCTAGGTAGGGCCACACTTTTTCTAGACATGTCCATTCTCCTATGGGTAAAGTTACTTCTCTGCTACTCTCGGATCACAGAAGCAGTGTTCAACTCTTTTGGTGAAACAGCAATATTACCCTTTCAGAGACAAAGCAGTTCCTAAAATGCTCTCTGTAGGATATGACGAGTTTCTCTATCTGGAAAGAATAGTTGAGTGCAATGCATTCAATCTTCTAAGGAGTTTCCTTTGATCTGTATATGATACTAAAGAGCAAGAGATAGGCCTAGCCAGCTCTCCAAATCAAAGTGGGGTCTGTTTCCTTTCTATCAGCTGCCAACATCATAACTCTCCAATCAAATCAGATCCCAGCACAGCTGCAAAGCTTATCTCTACTCAGCTGGGAAGCTCTAGATGGTGTTAAAGAGCTGAGCAGTTCAGCACAGTCCCCTTTCTCAAGCTCAGTGTGGATGGCAGGGATATGTTCTAGGGCCCTTTCTCAATTTCCTTCCTTAACTCTTCCTTTGTCTCTGCTCTTTTGACTCTGTTTCTTTGCTTCTTGATTCTATCTTCAGAATGTGTCTTCTGTTTTCAGAATGTCTGTTATTTTTCTTCTCTAAAACACTGACAAGCAGGGACCAGAAATGCCAGCCTAGACAAAGCAGCAGGGCACCCTGAGGGAGACATATGGGATATCTTTTGCCAGGAGAGCTAGACCACGACCACTATTACCTCTATTCAGATCCCTATGGAGATACACCAGGATATAACAAGATATACCAAGAGACTAGGGAAAACGTGCTCTGTTCTACATTCCAGCCTGGTCCCACTGCCATCATGGAGGGGAACATCACTGAAGAGAAGGGAACTATCTTCCTTGCTACCAAAACCAACTGTCACCATGGGCAAGTGAGCCCAAGAGCTCTGGGATTGGCAGTACTGCCCAGACCACTGATTGGTCATGCTTCTAGCTCAGATCCAGCAACTGTCGTCTTAGGAACTGCTTCTGTGGGTGCTACAGAAAATAAAGTTCTTGCCATCAAAATCCTTGACATTGTTGAATGACTCTGTTATCATCAGAAACTGAGATTTTATCAGTGGAGATGATATTAAAGAAGAGGCATTGATATTTATCATTGCACGTGAAGGGTCACGGGACCTTTCATCTAGCTTAAAGCTGAAATATATATATATATATGTGTATGTGCGTATATCTATACATATACGTACACACATATACATATTTAGGTATGTATATAAACTTTCCGTATTAGTATATGATCTTGAAAGTAGGGTGTATCAACAAGGACCCCAGCATACACAGGAGGGCCTACTGCATATGTTCTTAGATCTGCTTTTCTAAAAGGAAAGCAATTTTTGAGGGGTCAACAATCATTTTAATCAAATACATATATCATTCACTTAGTTCAGGGGAAAAAGTCAGCACCCTGAACTTCAGAGAAAATAAAAACAGAAATTACAAGTAGAAATTATAAAGAGAGGGGGCAGAGCCAAGATGACAGAGTAGAAAGATGCATATACTCTAGTGCTTCTGCCACAGCCCACAAAATACCTGTAAAAAATGATTCTCAACAAATTCTAGAGCAGCAGGAGCCACAGAACAATAGAGTGAAAGAGGTTTCCAGCCAAAGGTAACCTAGAAGGCCAAGAGGAAAGGTCTATCTCATGGGACACTGAACAGCACAAAGTCCAGTCCTGCCCATGGTGCACTGGGAGGAACAGGACCTGAACAGACCTCTGGGGCAGAATTCCCAGCAAGGAGGGTCCTAGATTCCTCAACCCACAAGCGACAAAGACAGCTCCAAAAGTCAGTTTGGGGGGGGGCTTTTCCATTTGGATGAGAGGGGAACAGGGTACCCCCAGCACTGGCCCCAGGTGGTGGCAGAGGTGGAGGCAGCAGCAGCAGCAGCAGCGGCAGCAGCAGATGGCGGGTGGTCGTGGAAGCAGCCTGGGTCCATTGTCCAGGCAATTCAGCTTAAAGCCTCTGGGGGAATTGAGCAACTGATCTGAATCTCAGCCTTGAGCATGGTACTGGAGGGAGGAGGAGCACTAGGACCCTCCTCTTGACAAAAGATTCAGAAATCAAGTAAGTGGCTGGGAAAATGCCCAAAAAAGGGGAAAAACAATAAAATCATAGAAGGTTATTTTCTTGGTGAACAAGTGTCTCCTTCCATCCTTTCAGATGAGGAACAAGGTATACTGTCAGAGAAAGTCAAGACTTCTCCCTCCAGTACCTCCAAAATGAATATGAAATGAGCCCAGGCCATAGAAGAGCTTGAAAAGCAAGTCAGCACCTTGCTAAAGGAGAACCAAAAAAATGCTGAGGAAAATAACACCTTTAAAAATAGGCTAACTCAATTGGAAAAAGAAGTCCAAAAAGCCAATGAGAAGGAGGCTTTAAAAAGCAGAATTAGCCAAATGGAAAAGAAGGTTCAAAAACTCACTCAACAAAATAGTTCTTTAAAAGAGGAAGTGGAGCACAGGGAAGCTAATGATTATGAGATAAATCAAGAAGTTAAAAAACAAAACCGAAAAGATTGAAAAAATAGAAGATAATGTGAAAAATTTCATTGGAAAAAACAACTGACCTGGAAAATAGATTCAGGAGAGACAATTTAAAAATTATGGGGACTACCTGAAAGAAATGATCAAAAAAAGAGCCTAGGCATTATCTTTCATGAAATCATCCAGAAAAACTGCCCTGATATTCTAGAGCCAGAGGGCAAAATAAATATTGAAAGAATCCAGTGAACTTAATCTCTCCACATATGGCTTAAGGAGGGAATAACATGCTCACTAAATTTGGTATGAAAATCTATCATACACTACAGAAATGTAGGGGAAAACGGGACAAGTGGGGTGAGGGGGGTGATAGAAGGGAGGGCAAATGGGAGAAGGGAGTAACTAGAAGTACACACTTTTGGGAAGGGACAAGGTCAAATGAGAGAACAAAAATAAGAGAGGGGGACAGCATAGGATGGAGGGCAATATAGTTAGCCTTACACAACATGGTGATTATGGAAATCTTGTGCAAAATGACACATATATAGCCTGTATTGAATTGCTTTCCTTCTCAGTGGGAATGGGTAGGGAGGGAGGGAGAGAAGTTGGAATTCAAAGTATTAGAAATGAATGTTGAGAATTATTATTGCATATAACTGGGAAATGAGAAATACAAGAAACAGGGTATAGAAATTTATCTTGCCCTATAAGAAAAGAGAGAAGATGGGAATAAAGGAAGGGTGGGGTGTGATAGAAGAGAGGGTACACTGAGGGAAGGGGTAATCAGAATGCCAAGGTGTTATGGGGTGGGGGTAGGGGAGAGATGGGGAGGAAAATTGGAACTCAAAGTTTTTGGAAATGAATGTTGAAATCTAAAAGCAAACAAATAATAAATTAAAAAAAGAAAAAATGCCCAGGGGAAAAAAAGAAATTATAAAGAGAAAGACCAACAGACAGAGCTTCAACTGTCTGATCATAGGCAATATATACATCATTACCAGAAAGAGAAGCACCAACATCTGGATTTTCAAAGCTGAGAGAGGATGGGAGGGGGCTTCTCATCTGGCACATGAACCTTCTTCCAAAAAATAAGCCCTAAAATAAAACCTCACCTCAGAATATATGTATGTGTGTGTATACATACATATATACATATATATACATATATATATATATATATATATATATATATTCAGAGCTGGAGGGCAAGACTCTCTTGACTCAATGCCTCATTAGAAATTAACAAAAGGTATCTGAGGCATAACAATAGATGGGGAAGGTCTTTAACTCTTCTCCCCATCCAGAATTAACCTCACAGCATTACATAGGGACTGACTGGCTTTTCTATTTGTATCCCTAGCACCTAGCACAGAGCTTTATAAGTGCTTAATAAATCCCTTTTCATTCATTCATTCATTTTCTTTGTGGATATTTACCATGGTTTCTACCCTCTGACTTCTAATACCTCTAATCAGGTCTTCCTCATGAGTAGTGACCCATCTCTAACTTAGCTGGAGAATCTCTAAATTCACACTTCTATTTGTTATAACTTAAGTAGTTATTATACAATAGTCACATAGTTCCAAAAACAGTTCTTTGGTACAGAGTTTCCTAGCAATAAAGTCGGAAGACCAGAAGACAATCATATTCAAATTAGCTACTGGAAAGCAATGTACTGCAATGAACTTTTCATCAGTCAGTGCTTTTGCCTCTGAAATGCTTCAAACAAGGCCCCTCCATTTTTCTGAGGGACTATTTTCTCTCAGGTTGTTAGAATAGACTCAAGTAGTTTCTCTTACATCAGTGCCCTCTTTTTGCCCTTTTCAGTAGATAAAATGTTCATATAAGAAGGGTAATGTCTCACAGTAATATTAATGGGACACCGATCTAGTCTCTTGCTTAACCTAAGATTTTTGGACATCGTGGGCTGGTCCAGTTTTTCTCTTCCTCAGTCTTTCACTAAGTGTGGAAATGCTGTGTGGGCAGTGGGACCTGTAGAAGAACATATGCTGGACAAATCACATTATGTTGTCCCACAGTAAGCACTTGAGAGATTTCCCTTAAAGTCTTAGGCCACCAATACTCATAAACTTAAGAATGATAATTAGGCAAGGCCACCTTCCTTGTTCATTTCTTTCCTTCCAAGAGGTTCTGTGTGCTAGGAATGACAGACATCATCCTCTCCCTTCTCTAGTGATGGGTTGATACCCCAGGCTGAATGAAGTCCAGATCTGCAAACTGTGCCTGTGGATATTTTCCCCTTAACATCATGCTCCCTTTTTGATAGCAAAGAGAATGTCTTCTGTCTCAGAAGGTGCTTTCTCTTTGTGCCTAATGTATTTCGAGAATCCCTTCATTTCTGTCTTCATGTGTATCAATAACAGCTCCTCACATCATCTGTGGGTTTGGGCAGGGTTCTTGCCTTTGATGCCTTAACTAATCCAATGGCAATGCCACCATTAGTAGTGAGTGAAATGAAGGCATTGTGAAGACTTCTCATAATAAAATATGGGGAATATTGTATTTTCTAAATAAAATTTCATTTCCATAAGGCCCCTCTCCGGATGCCTGATTTCCAGGAATCCAGGGCTTGTGGGCAATTAGGGCCCTTTTCCTCTCTCCTTTCTGTGATAGTGCTACCTGAGCACTGGCATTTTACCAAATAAGGACACAATGGACTGTAGCTAAAATTTGGAAGTTAATAAAATCTCTCTTTGATACTATTGCCACATCAACTAAGCTCCCTCTTTTCCCCTTCCCCTCCTTTTTACTTTAGTTATAGAATAGCCACATCAGTAATTAGTTAGGTATTAGATAAGGAAGTGTTTGGATTGGTGGATCCTGGCTACCTGATTTACCAGGTCTGGTCTAATTTTTTGAGCTTAGATTGTAGGCCTGCCTTCAAGTCAATGGAAAGGTGGGATAGTGGGAGGGTGGGATTCTCTGCATTAGGATATATGATGGTACTTTGTCCTCTGTATGCTGCCTCCTTCCACTAGTCTCATCCTGGTGGAGGTATTGTGAGAATTGAATAAAACACTTTCTTGTGAGAATTGAATAAAACACTTTCTTGTGAGAATTGAATAAAACACTTTCTGTTCTTACCTTGAGATGTCTCTTTATTTTTCTAAAATTTTGGGTAAGGGTCTTGTAACCCACACAGTAGAAACATTGATCAAGTGCTTACGTGCTGAGGACCATATAAAGAGAAAAGAAAGATAGAGTCTATCTTCAGGGAGCTTACATTCTAATGGGAAGAGAAAACTCAACATGGAATGGTAGCCAGGGGAGAGTAAAGTTAAAGAGATGGTTAATGGAGTTGCAGGACAATCGATTGATGAGCCTTTTCCCGAAGCAATGGAAGCTTCATTCTGATTACATCCTGAAGAGCAACCAGTGGAAAGAGGCAAAAGTGGTGTATATTCTAACACAGTAGGGGAAAGGGAGAGGTGGCAGTTGGGGCTGACCTCATCTTAGGGTCACAGATTCAGATCTGAAAGGTGCCCTAGAAGTCAGTGACTCCCAGAGTTCTCATTTTATAGATGAGAAAATTGAGGTACAGAGAGGTTAAATAAATCATCCAGGATTACATATCTAGTCATTATCTAAGGCAGAATTGGAACCTAGATCTTCCTCACTCCAAGTCCAAGGCCTTCTGAGGTAGAGAGTCCTTGGCAATCATTCTGACCCTTTCTGGAAAGGTAGTTGGAGATCCTTTTGGAAGGTCTGTGGCCTGAGCAGCAGCCATGACAGAGAAGTATGTCAGGAAGATGATGTGGGGTGATCAGGGCACTTTTCTAAGTAGACACAACCCCAGGGCAAGATGTAGAACAGTTGCCTTGTTGGATACCAGAAACGTGGCTAAGGAGATCAGTGAGCTGATTCCTCAAGCATTTGTGTATAGGAGAAAAGGAACTCAAGAGGATAGTCTCTCCTTAAACAAGTAGGATTCCCAATCATGTTACCCTTTGTGTCCTGTGTTCCAGACCTGAGCTCTCCCCTCTGTGAGGACAAGGAAGGCTGAATCCAAGTCTACCTTGGATACCCTCTGGGCATGTCACTCAGACTCTCCCTCTGTGTCTTCGTGTCTGTTTTTTTCTGATTTGGTCAACACCAAACATTAATTAGAAGCGCAGGTAGGGAGCTATACAGAGAGTTATACAAACTTGGTGTTGGGGGTTTCCTGTCTTGGGGTTCAGGAGTTCTCAGATCTTTCACAGTTTTTATTTCTCCTCCCTAGCTCTTCCTGCCACATTTGGCTTTCTTTACCAAGAGGGGAACAGAAAGGAGGGAATGACCCCTGAGCTGCTGACATGCAAGTGCCAGATAAGCTGAAATTCCTTTCCTCTAGTCTAAAAGGCCCTCTTTGAGTTGGGTATATTTCCTACTTCTCTCCCCCGCAAAGGAATCTCCCCCCTAATAAAGCCCAAGCCAAGAACCTTTGGAGACACCAATCCAGCATTCATTAGGTTCTTACTGTATGGACTCTCCACTTAGAAAGGACCCTTAGTTGGGCAGGTGCCTAAACAAGAATCCTCCTCTAACAATGTAGACCAGTGGCCATCCAATTCCTGCTTAAAGATCTGGGGGGTGGGGGTGATGGGGGTGATGGGAGGGGTAGGGAATCCTTGCCTTCCTAGATGATTTAGTTTGCTCTCTGTGGGACAGCATCTTCCTTCATGCTCCTGATTCTGCCCTTGGTGCCCAAATTGGACAAGTAGAATCTCCCTTCAGAGGAGCCCTTCAAATTCTTGGGCCCCTTAGGTCTTCAGATTGTATTCCATTTTGTTAAGATTGATCATGTGCTCTCTACACATTCTCCCATAGGGCTCTCCTAGCAACCCTACAAGGATTTTCATTTTACAGATGAGGAAACTAGGCTCAAGAAGGCTAAGAGAGTTGCCTGGGTACCCTGATAGTAAGCATTAGAGCCAGAACACAAATTAAGGCCAAAAGAAAATAGTGAAGCAGGTTGAGACAACCGAATGACTCAAAGGGACCACAAAGAGTGAGACAAGCTTAGGTCTCGAAATGAGCAAACCTGGGTTCAAATCTCTGCCACTATCTTAGTCAAGTCACTTCATCTCTGTGACCTTAGTTTCCTCATCTGTAAAAGGAACTAGAACAAATCTCCTTGTCTGTGAGACACTGTGCAACATGTGCAGCAATTGGTGGTTCCCCAGCTCCACTGAGAGGAAGGACGTGTTTCATTCTCTGTTTTCTGGAACTGAGAATGTTCCTTGTGATAATGTTGAGTCTAACTGTTCCCCTTTACTCTTCTCTTCTCTACACTCACTTCCTGGGTGCCTTCAAAGGCTCCTCATGTGCCATGATCTCAAGGTCCTTCTCTGGATTTTCTCTAGGTGCTCAGAGTTCTTTCTGGAATGTGGCACCCTGAACTGGAGGGAATCTTTCTGATGGCATCCAGCCAAGGCAGGGGAGAAGTGGCCCTTTCCTTGACTCCTTCATAGCACTGGCCCTCTTTGCATCCACTGTAAGGGAATATCATGTTTTTCTCCAAGCTCATCCATTGGAGTCCCTGAGCCCCCATCCCACCATTAGTGGTCTAGCCTTCTCCCTCCTATGTGTGAAGGTCATGTAGGAGACTTGACATGGATTCCCATTTCATGGCCTCTGACTAGACAATTCATCCTTTACCTTCTTTGGGCCAACTCTTTCCTATAATGCAGTGAAAAAAGTCTGCCCAGCCTCAACTCTCTGTGAGCTTTCTTACTTCTCCTAATTATCCTTAATGGATGGTATCATGCTTTTGTCTTTGGCCTTTACCTCCTGTCTTTGTTTCCACTCTCTAGCCAACCTTTGTGAAGTGTCAGGTAACCATTTACAGCCATATCTGAGGGTTAGACACGTCCTCCACACTGCCATGCTTTCTCTTGGTGTCTTTGGAATCTTATTCTCATTCCTCTGAGACTGATTTCCTTTTGGAATTCAAGGTTGTGGGGTCTTACCTACCTTTTCTACACCCTTTGAAATCTGCTTTCCAAAACCTGCGGTGCTTTGCCTTTGCCATCACAAGTTCTAAGAGTGGGCATTTCCCCACAAGGTGCCCATGATTTCCCCTTGTAACCATTTCCTGACTCTGATGACAATCAGGCTATCATGGTGCAGTTAAGACAGTCCTGGGCCTGGGGTCAGGAAGACCTGGGTTCAGATCCTGTCTTAGACCTTTACTGTGTGATTCTGGGCCCTTTAAAAGCACATCTATAAAATGGGAATATTGATAGCACTCCTCTCCCAGGAGTGTGGTGGTGCTCGAATGGGATTGTCTATGGACAGATTTTTGAAGGTGGCCAAATGAACATTTTTCTTTTACCTTTTGAAGGATGATGATGATTAGAATGTGCATTTGTGTGGTGCTTTGATGTTTGCAAAGTTCTTTACAAATATTATCTTATTGACGATTGTTAACAAGCCCAGAGTTTAGTTTTTTTTAAAACTGTGCTACATTTTTACCAATATGGGCAGGTAGGTGGTGAAGTGGATAGAGTGTTGGGTGTGGAGACAAGAAGACTCCTCTTCATGAGTTCAAATCTGGCCTCAGACACATACTGGCTGTGTGACCCTGGGCGAGTCACTTACCTGTCTTTGCCTCAGTTTTCTCATCTGTAAAGTGAGTTGGAGAAGGAAATGGCAAACCGCTCTAGTATCTCTGCCAAAGAAACCCCAGATAGGGTCATGGAGAGTCGGATATAACTCAAATGACACAGCAACAACATCAACATCTTTGCCAGAATGTCTAGGTAGTTGTTGCTCTATCTTCCTTATGATGTCCTACAAGCTTCTGTATACCAGACCTGTGATCTGTGCTCTGCAGCCCGTTTCCTCTCTCCGTCCAAGTGGTTTGGAGCATACTTCTGTGGTGATGTTCATTCTCTTCATCCAAGGGCTGACCATGCCATCCCATTTCTGAATTTCTTTACATTGGTCTATCTCATTTTTGAAAAAAATTTAAATTTTATTGCTAACTTTTGTTTTTGTATTACTGGCATTTCCTAGTGTCTCTCTTCTCCTTTTCCTTCCTAGGGAGACTTCTCTTTTAAAGAAGAATTGTATAAAGGCAAAAAAGATTGAGGAGAGCCAACCAACATATCACAGGAGTCTGACATGATAGCCAGTGTTCCGCTCCTACCGTCCCCAGTCTGCCTTTCATGTAGTGTGTGCTCAACGCTTGCTGAGTTTGGGTTTGAGAGTGCAAGGGTCATGTGGATGATTCCTTTGGGAGAAGAGTTATCGGGGTCAATTTAAGCAATTAAAATAGACTTCCCTTGGGCTGCTACAGAGTCCAATCAAGGGTGAGCCCTCAGTGTTGGGAGAGCCACCTCCCATGTGTCCTTGGCAATCCCATGTTTCCCCCATTATCTGTGACTGAGCCAGAGTATGTCCATGTTTCAGACATCTGTGACATTCAAGGATGTCGCTGTGGACTTCCCTTGGGAGGAGTTGGGGCAGCTGGATGCACCACAGAGAGACATATACTGGGATGTAATGTTGGAGATCTATAAGAACCTCATCTTGCTGGGTGAGGGCAGTTTGCATCCATTTCTTAGACTGTCTTTGCTTGCTTCCCAAAGGCTGTGGGGATCCTGAAAGACTTTCTTGAGCTTCTCCACATAAAGATTCCAGAACATATGGAGTGTTGGGGGTGGAGGAGGAGGGACAGTATTTCTAAATCTTTTGGGTCTCATGGACTAGATTATTTCTATCTCACCTTCCTAAGAGA
Source organism: Bettongia penicillata ogilbyi (assembly GCA_023548195.1). Taxonomy (NCBI): domain Eukaryota; kingdom Metazoa; phylum Chordata; class Mammalia; order Diprotodontia; family Potoroidae; genus Bettongia; species Bettongia penicillata. Next base: position 653,065 of record JAJHZJ010000317.1, on the reverse strand, counting down.
AAGGACTTTGTGGTGGCTGCCCCTCTATTCTCTTTCCCACAAGATCAAAGACTTTCTTTCCTCTTGATTGATTCTCAGGACAGACACCCAATGACATGTACAATACATAGCCTCTTAGCACTGAAGGGGTTGGTTGATGTTGCTTTTTTTCTTTGATAATCCCTCCTTCCTTCAAAAGGCAATATAGAACAGCCTTCAGGGGACCCTTAAGAAGTAACAAAAGAATTCAAACTAAAGAGAAATTTAATTAATGGAATGACTGGGCATACCTTGACGTTGTAATTCTTGCCTGGTAAGACATCCAATATTTTACAAAACCAATTAATGATGGGAATATAATACTATGGGGAGAACTTTATAATTGTTTAATAGTGAAAAAAAGAGAAGGCAGTGTTTACCACAAACTTTAGTATATTTGATACTTTGAATGATAAAAATTAAGTGCTTATAATGTTCCTTGTTTTCATATAGATTATCTGCCATCAAGTCTCAGTAGAATTGCCCAGATGAGTTCAGAATTTGTGCTGGGTCAGGATCTGAAGCAGTAAATAAATTAAACATTGGAGTTGTTTTTTAAACTCTTGAATAAAATCGCTAAAATAGTATGACATATACTATTGTAAATTGTGAGGTGTTTTTGCCTTTTGCTCTCATTTCATACTGAACTTAGTAACCGTTAGCAGAAACAAACATTCAGTTACACACTTGAGAATAAACAGTATTATAGGAATTTGTGAATTTGTACTACAAAAGATAATAGTTAGTAACAGTATACAAAATAATACAATCTGTTTCGAGGAACAAAAGGTCAGTCATTATAAGAGGAATAATTTCAAATAAGAGGAATGAAGATGATCTAACGACCAGATCTCAAGATATATTATTGAAAAATAATTATTATATTTAGTACTGGTTAAAAAATGCAAATGTAGACCAGTGCAACAAACTAGACACATCAGACCTAGAAGTAAATGAACACAATGTTCTTGTCCTTGATAAACCCAAGAACACAAACCTCTTGGGGAAAGATTCTCTATTATCAAGAACTGATGGAAAAATTGGAAAGAAATTCAATATAATAGCTTAAAAGGTCACATTCTGAAAAAGAAAACAGGAGGATTTTTCCCAACTATGATTGGGGGAATATCATAATGAAACTGGGGATAGAAGATAGATAATAAAAGAGAAAGTAGATAATTTTGGTTATATAAAGCTAACAAGGTTTTAACTGATCAAAATTAGAATCAGAATCAGAAAAACTGCTTAGTGGAGGGAGGGGCAGGACTTGTTTCAGATATTTCTGATAAGACTCACATGTCTTTTTATTTGAAGGTATTTGACACAAATTTATGTATGTACACACATATACAATTAGATACCATTTCCCAATAAAAGAATGTAATATTTTACACAAGAAAGGTAAATTTTCAACCATGAAGATTCTTCAGATTAATAATAACAAACAATGCAAACTAAAACAACACTGGGGTTTTGCCTCCCATCCACCAATCTGGCAAGGACGACAAAAGAGGGAAATAGTCAATGTTGAGAGGTCTCCAGGAATTCAGGTCTATTAATTCACTCTTGTTGGAACTTAGATTTGAACCAGGCATTTTGGAGAACAATTTGGAGTTATGAAAAAAAAGTGACTGAATTTTTCATATCTCTTTATTCACATTACTGAGCATATAGTAACCCCAAGGAGATCACAGGGAAAAGTCCCACCTATACCAAAATATTTGTGGCAATACTTTTTTGAGGTGACAGTGGGAAACAGGGGGTGCCCATTAATTAGGAATTGTCAAACATATTGCATTTGAATGCAATGTAATGTTAGTTATGGTATCAGTAAAATAATTAGTATGTGACATTCAGAGAAATATGGGAAGACTTTTACGAACTTAAGTAGAGTAAAAAAAGGAGCGCTATGAGAACAGCATCTGCAATGACTACAACAGTATAAATTAAAGTAGTAAAAGATTCCATCAGTCTTCTTAAATTCCTTAGTTTTGGAAGTCAGATTATGAAGCACTTCCATGATGGATGACTAGTACAGAATGTTTTGTATGTGATCAAATTTTTATCTTGTTTGTTTTTGTTTTGTTATAATTAAGGATTCCATCATGGGGCATGGGGCAGGATGTGAGGAGAGGTATAACTGGAAAGGGGCCAGTGTAAAAAAAATGAAAGTCTCAGTTAAACATTTTAAAATCATTTTGACCAAAATAAAGTTTGCTAAGTGAAAAATGTGCAGACTATTTGGATCTGGTTGCTTGGATCTAATTATATTTACATAGATGACTTCCAAATCTATATTTTCAACCTTAATTGTTCTCAAGCCCCACATCTCTTAGCTATTAGAGGGATACCTCTGTCTAAATATTTGGTGTGTATCTCAAAATCACCATAGCCAAAATAGAACTGATTGTCCAACTATAAAATTACTCATCCATATTTCCTAGTTTTTGTTTACAACATAATCATATTTCCTGTGAAAATAAATTCATATCATTTTTGAACCTTAGTAAGGGTGAGAACCTGACTTAACCAACCAGAAAAAGAGCCTGGACCTAACAGCTTCTTTGTTCTCTGAGTAAACTCAGAGAATACGTCTTCCTATGTCAATAAGGCCAGATGGGGTTGACTTAAGAACGTTCTTTATGAGACCCTTAACCTGAGACACTATCTTGAATAATGGGACATTTTCCATAATATTTTGTGGACACCTACTGTTATGGCATATCAATAGTAAAGGAAACACAGATATCCTGGGTCATAATTTCAATTGACACTTTGTCAATTGACATTCTTATCTTATTGTATTTACCACCTATTCAATTAAGAAAATTCCTTTCTCATGTTAAACGTACATAGAGACTATAAATCTGACATCCTGGAATTGTCCTAAAACAGATTTAAGACTGGTCATTCTTGTATCAGACAGTCAAAAGTTTTCTTCTGGCTCCATTATCATGTATCTGCTAGCTTTAAGGGAATAAACAATGTGGATTTATGTTATCACCTGGTCTGTTTTCCTCTTTAACCAAACTTCCAGGTTGACACCTGTAACCTAACTTCAGAACCTCCAAGTCATCCTTGACTCTTCCCAGGATCTCTCTCTTTATATCCAATCAGTTGCATGGTGTTTTTTTTTAAACATTAGTTTTTTTAAAGTTTAGAATACCAAATTCTCTCTTTTCCTCCAGCCATATACCACCTTGAGAAGGCAAGCAATGTGATACCATACATGTGAAGTCAATTTGCATGTTTTGACAACAGCTTTATGTTTCACAATCCACAGTGTCTCACATCTGTTCCTTTCCGCTCATATACCTAACTCAGGTAGTCTAAACTCTCACCACTTCTTGCTTAGCCTGTTGAAATACGTTATGAGTCTTCCTGGTTCCAGTTTTTGTCCTACAAAACAGATCTGTTACACTAAAATAAGTGATCATGTCACTCATCTGCGAGTGCTTTTACTCAGAGATTGTTTACCTTCTATTTACATTATATGTATCCTGTGTGTAGGTAGCTGTTGACAGGTTTCTCCCATCATGATGAAACTTTCTCAAAGGCAAGAATCATTTTTTTTTGCCTTTGTATCTGCAGTGCTTGGAGTAATGGCTAGTACATAGTGAGCACTTAGTGAGTAATTATGAACTGATTGCTGAAAAATCTTTGAAGGCCTCCTGTTGCTTCCAGAATAAAATTCAATTTTCTTAGCCTGATGTTCATGACCCTCCATAACTTGGCTTACTTGTTTCATATCATTCCCCTACATGTTATCTTTGTTCATATCAATTTGTTATAGCACAAGTCTGGCGGATTCTTTACTTTCTTGTTCTCCATATCTGGGCAATTTTCTTTCATGAGTTATTGAAATATGATATTCAGGCTAATTTTATAATCATGACTTTCATGTTGTCCATTGATTCTTAAACGATCTCTCCTTAATCTATTTTATATTGCTATCTAGGGGTCTTGGGAACCCTGAAATGCAAGGACAAAGGGTACAGGTCTACCTTGAAAGAATTTGATCACTCAAGACTTCTTTCAGTCCAAGTAGTTTATTAAGACACCAGTTGGAGTGGATGAGATTCCTAGTCAGTCTGTGGTATTTGTGACATCAGTACGAGCAGGCCAGATTTTAAAAATCTGAGCAGCCTAATGGGGGCAAGATCGACACTTTTATACAAAAAGACTGGGAAGATCTGAATGGGATTTAGGAGTGGCAAGCAGTCTGTTGTGGGTCAGGTACAGAAAATGGTTCATTGATTGGTTGGTTGTTGTCCTTCATTTTTTAGGGGGACCAAAATGACATCATCATGATAAAATGAAGATTCGGTGTGTCCAGCTGTGGCTGATCAGTCCAATATGGGCTCGGAATGCTCTACCACAGGTTGGGCACAGATAGGCAACGTAAATATTTGGTGTGGATACTCCAAATTTGTGCATCCTATATTTCCTTTGTGGTGTATCAATTCTGCTTTGCTCATAGAGCACAGCACCCTTTCTGATGTGGGTATGCCATGCTGAGCATTCCTGTGCCAGTGTCTCCCATGTTGAATAACCAAATCCAAAGTTCTTGAGAGAGACCTTGAGAGTGTTCCTGTATCACTTCTTCTGACCACCATGTGATAGGCTGCCCCATGTGAGTTCTCCATAAAATAGTCTTTTTGGCCAGCATGCATTTTGCATTCGAACAACGTGGGCAGGCTGTTGGAGTTGCATTCTCTGAAGCATAGTTTGAAGGTTTGGCAGTTCAGCTTGAGCAAGAAAAGGACTTCAGTGTCTAGTACCTTATCCTGCCAGGTAATCCTCAGAATCTTCCTAAGACAGTTCAAATGGAAGTGATTCAGTTTCCTGGCATAGTGCTGGTAGACTGTCCATGTTTCACAGGCATGCAATAATGAGGTCAGCACAATGGCTCTGTAGACCTTCAGTTTAGTAGTCAGTCTAATACCTCTTGTCTCCCAAACTTTTCTTCAGAAAACACTGAGGTAGCTCTGGCATGTGACAGCCTCATTGTTAATGTATACATCCCTGGAAAGTACACTACCAAGGTAAGCGAACTTATCCACAGCATTCAAAACTTCTCCATTTGTTGTAACCAATGGTTCCATGTATGGATGGTGTGGTAGTGGCTGATAGACCCACCTGTTTTCTTTGGTACTAATTATTAGGCCAAAATGATCACAGACAGCAGAGAATTGATCCATACTTTGTTGTAGCTCATCTTCAGAGGCTGCACTGAGTGCACAATCATCTGCAAACAGAAAACCAACACTCCCTCCACTTTGGTCTTTGCTTGTAGCCTTTTCAAATTAAAGAACTATCAGTAAGGTAGTTGACCTTGATGTTGTGTTCATCTGCAATGAAAGCATTTGAGAACATGGCTGAAAACATCATGCTAAAAATCATGGGAGCAAGCACACAGCCCTGTTTTACTCCATTGGTGACTGGGAAGGCACAGGAGCATTGTCCACTATCCAGAACTCGGGTAAACATGTCATCATGATGTTGACGTACAATACTGATGAACCTCTCTGAGCAATCAAATTCTGACATAATTTTCCATAAGCCCTCATGACTAACAGTGTCAAAGGCTTTGGTCAGATCTACAAATGTTGTGTGCAGACCTCTGTTCTGCTCCTGGCATTTCTCCTGGAGTTGTTGGGCAGCAAAAACCATATCGACTATTCCTCTGCCCTTTCTGAAGCTGCACTGGCTCTCAGGTATATGACCATCCGCCAGGTGAAGGATCAGCCTATTAAGGAGGACTCCAGCCAGAATTTTGCCAGCAATGACTAAGAGAGAGACCGCTCTGTGATTGTCACAGAACAATCTATTCCCTTAACCTTTATAGACCCTGATGCAGACAATGAGGGTCACAATGAAAGGGCTGTTAAAAGGATTATTGACTGGGAAGTGTTAGATGCTTCAGGTAAATGCCAGAGATCTGGGTTCAGGGCTTCAGGGTCCAAATCCCAAAGATATGGTCTTTTCCTTTTAGGGACCCAGTGGGAATCCCATACCCCATCATTGTCTAGGTAATTCGTTTTTAATATAAGATACCTTAAATCTATTTTTTCAATCTTTTGACTTTGGTTTAATATTTTTTGTTGTTTTATAGAACTATTATCTTTAATTTTGGTTCATTATAGTTTTCCAAGGAATTTATTTGGCTAAACTTTTGTTAAACTGTTAATTTTCTTTCCAGGTCTGTTTCCCATTGTGCTTATTCTTTTCTAAATTCATTCCTCTAGGCCTAAGGATTTTCCTTAAAGAGTCCCCTACTAAAAGGGGAAACAGAAGATGAAAATAGGTCAATAGATGGTCTATACAGAGTAGATGAAAGGGACTTTGGGGAGGAAAGGTGTTAGCAGTGGAAGGATTCAGAGTGGGGGGCCAGGAAAAGGCCACCTAGAGTAAGTCAATCAACAAGCAACAACTGTTTATAGTGGAGAGGCAATGGCCTGGGTGTTGGGGATAAAAAGACTAAAATAAAGAATATTTAATCTTTCAAGAATCTTCCATTTTATTAGGAAAAAAAATAACCCTCAGGTCCTGTCAGATGGCCCAATCCAAGCAAGTACTACTCATATCAGTGTGTGGCCCAGGCAGCAGGAAGGAGAACTTGGGCCCAGTATGAGTACCCTATTCATGTATAGGCCTTGTGGAGAGGTTCTCCAACCCCAGAGGTTGGAAGACGTGTGCTGCCCAACTCAGTAGGGCCTGGTCCAGGAGGCTGGTGGCCCCACTGACATTTGCTCATTCTCCCACTTTCTTAGTGAATCTGGGCTGATCACACCTCATGTTCCAACTCATGCCCCTTTCTGAGGCCTGGAAGTGTTTCTACGGAAACTGCACACAAGTTTCCAAAGCTCAGCAAGAGGCCTTGAAACAACAGGCTGCCTGTTTACCATGGAGTTTGCTGAGAAGAGGGAGGAATATGGCCAAACATATTTTTCTTTGGATTTTCCCTTGGCAGTTGAGATGCAGGTGCAGAATCCCAGGCAGTGAAGCTCCCTAGAGATCCTTCTTGGCACACGTACCTCCACGAATGAGGGGCCATGTACCCTCCCATCTTTTCCAGGTTTATAAATGGTTCCTGCAGCATGACTCCTGCACAGGAGCAGGAATCCTTCTGTGTTTGATTTAGTGTCAGAAGCAGAACAGCTTCTGGGCATCAGTCCAGAGAATGCACCTCTCAGATAACGAATGATTTTACCATTGAAGTGTGACTCAAACAGTGGCTGTGGATACCTTGGCTGCTCACAGGCTCAGAGTTTGGGGGACTGATTGGGACATAGACTCTGATGTTCTCTCTGCCAGCCCTCTTCTTGCTTTTGAACATACCTCCTTCTTTATTTAGAGAAGAAAAGTTCCCCTGTTTTGAGCAAATCAACCCATGAGACCACAGAGATGGAGACCTGCTCATTGGTGGGTTTTTCCCCCTTTACTTGATGGCAGCAAAGAGTTTCATAGGAGCTGAGCATCCAGACAAGGCCTGTAATGCATACCAGTAAGTGGAGAAGTACCTGGGCTTTCATCTTAGGAGATGAGCAAACCTGAGTATTCAATCCCCAGCTCCTGGGGACTTTTCCACTTCCTCTTGTCTGTGACTCTTGTATCTTTCTTATCCTTTGGTCTCTCCTGTAGACAAGAAACATCCTTCCACTCACTTAGCATGTAGGAAGAGCTACCCTATTGTCATCTGAATCTTCTCTGTGACCCAAGCCCAAGAAGCAGAAAGATCCAGATCTTTATCTAATTATCTGGGACAAGGTCCACCTGTCTTCCTTGTCCTGCCATGCCATCTTGAAGTCAGTGTTGAAGAGGGTAAAAGAAGGTTCTTAGACACTGGAAATCCAAGCAGGAGGCTAGCTAGCCTTTGAAGCAGCTATGCCACTTTCTTGGGTCCTGGACTTGAGGAAGGATGATCTCAGTTCAAATCCAGATGTAGGCCATTGTTAGCTTGATTTGGAGTGATGGTAATGGTAAAGATGGTTAATAATCACCTTTGTATCTCATTTGAAGGTTTGCTATGTCCTTTATAATCCCTTAAGCTTTCAGAGGCTCAGTTTCCTCAGGTGAAAACTGGAATAATAATATAACTAGGGAATGATGACCATCAAATGGCATAATGTATGTAAAGCTTTTTTGGTAACCCTAATGTGTCATGTAAATGTCACTTTAAAAAAAACACCACTTTTTTCATCCTATCAGGAGAGTTATTTTGTATGGGCACCAATCCCAGGGAATGAGCACTTGGGCCTTATCACTGGAAACAATCAAGCCACATGTATCCTTTATTTTCCTGTTAGCATCTGTTGTCCTGAAGTGAACCTCCCCAGGAATGTGGGCAGCTTTAGAATTGAGTGTGTGTATATGTGTGTGTGTGTGTGTGTGTGTGTGTGCTTTCCATTTGAGATTTTCTAGGTTCCCTCAGGTCCTGAAACCACCCAAAGAATTCTTGTTTTGAGTTACCGTACCCAGGACTTGAAATGGATTCTCTCAACCTTGTGTTTTGGTTTCACCTAAACTGATATCTCTCTCAATCTATCTTCCTTTCTAGCTAGTTTGATCTCTTTGCAACTTTGCTTGTGTGTGTGTGTATGTGTGTGTGTGTGTGTGTGTGTGTGTGTGTGTGTGTGTGGTTTGTGTGTGGACATCCTTGTCTAAATCTTATATGATGTGCTTCCTGGATGAAAAGCAGCCACACCTCCTTACTGGCTTGCTCTCCTCTAACAAATGACCTACTAAATATCTTATTTGCCACTTCAATTCTGGAGTCTGTTCTTGTGAACAACACATTCATTGTATCTCTTTATTCATTTGAGTTCATTCAAATTTTAGAATAGAAGTTATTTATTCTTTTAGCATTTAATTCCATTTGAAATTTCCTCAATGGTAAATAGCGTTTAATGATAAATTTAACATTAAATCAGTACAGTTAAAGTACTTTGTAATTACTTATATTCAAATGACCAAATTTCAGTGCCTCCTTAAAAGGTTAAAACAATTTTTTATCTACTTTTTCAAAGTTCTAATTAGGATTCATTGGTTATTTGTCCATTCATTTCCTGCCCGCTCTTTTTAATGTTTGCATATAGTAAGTATGCTTTCTTTTTCTCATTCTACTTTTTTTTGGAGAGGGTGGTTTTGTAATATTTTATGAGGCTAATTTGATTTTTTTGGAACTTGCTTATCTTTATTTTCTTAGGATATTCACTTATCTACAGTCTTTTGGTTGGCACCTATTATTTTATTTTATTTTATTTTTTTTGGTTGTTTTATGTTATTTTTTTTAAATAAAAATTTATTTATTTAACTTTTACATTCATTTTCACAAAATTTTGGGTTCCAAATTTTCTCCCCTTTTATCCCCTCCCCCGACCCCAATACACCAAGCAATCTAATTTTCCCTATCTCCAATCTGCCCTCTCTTCTGTTATCCCTCCCTTCTCTTGTCCCCATCTTCTCTTTTGTCCTGTAGGGCCAGATGACTTTCTATTCCCCATTAACTGTATGTCTTCTTTCCTAGTAGCAAGAACAATACTAAACAGTTGATCCTAAAACTTTGAGTTCCAAATTCTCCCCATCCCTCCCTCCCCACCCATTCCCTTTGGGAAGGCAGGCAATTCAATATAGGCCATATCTGTGTAGTTTTGCAAATTACTTTGATAATAGTCGTGTTGTGTAAGACTAACTGTATTTCCCTCTATCCTATCCTGCCCCCCATTGTTTCTATTCTGTCTTTTGATCCTGTCCCTCCCTGAGTGTTGACTTCAAATTGTTCCCTCCTCCCATTGCCCTCCCTTCCATCATCCCCCACCTTGCTTATCTCCTTCTCCCCCACTTTCCTGTATTGTAAGATAGGTTTTCATACCAAAATGAGTGTGCATTTTATTCCTTCCTTTAGTCGAATGTGATGAGGGCAAACTTCTTGTTTTTTTCTCAGCTCTCCTCTTTTTCCCTCCACTAAAAAGTCTCCTGCTTGCCTTTTGAATGAGATATAATTTATCCCATTCCATTTCACCCTCTCTCCTCCCACTACATTTCTCTCTCACCATTTACCTTAATTTCTTTTAAGATATGGTCCCATCCTATTCAATTCACTCTGTGCTCTCTGTCTCTGTATGTGTGTGCATGTGTGTATGTGTGTGTGCATGCACATGTGTACATGTGTGTGTGTATATGTGTGTGTGGTCCCACCAACTACCCAGATACTGAAAAGTTTTAAAAGTTACAAATATTGTCTTTCCATGTAGGAATATAAACAGTTAGAGTCCCTTATGACTTCTCTTTGCTGTTTATTTTTTCATGCTTCTTCTCATTCTTGTGTTTGAAAGTGAAATTTTCTTTTCAGCTCTGGTCTTTTCATCAAGAATGCTTGAAAGTCCTCTGTTTCATTGAAAGACCATTTTTTCCCCCTGAAGTATTATACTCAGTTTTGCTGGGTAGGTGATTCTTGGTTTGAGTCCTAGTTCCTTTGACTTCTGGAATATCCTATTCCAAGCCCTTTGATCCCTTAATGAAGAAGCTGCTAGATCTTGTGTTATCCTGATTGTATTTCCACAACACTGGCAATACTGGAACTGTTTCTTTCTAGCTGCTTGCAATATTTTCTCCTTGACCTGGGAATTCTGGAATTTGGCCACAATGTTCCTAGGAGTTTCTCTTTTTGGATCTCTTTCAGGTGGTGGTCGGTGGATTCCTTGAATACTTATTTTGCCCTCTGGTTCTAGAATATCAGGGCAGTTTTCCTCGATAATTTCATGGAAGATGATGTCTAGGCTCTTTTTTTGATCATGACTTTCAGGTAGTCCCATAATTTTTAAATTGTCTCTCCTGGATCTATTTTCCAGGTCAGTTGTTTTTCCCATGAGATATTTCACATTCTCTTCCATTTTTTCATTCTATTGGTTTTGTTTAGTGATTTCTTGGTTTCTCGTAAAGTCATTAGACTCCATCTGCTCCATTCTAATTTTGAGAGAACTATTAAATCCAGTGAGCTTTTGAACCTCTTTTTCCATTTGGCTAATTCTGCTTTTGAAAGCATTCTTCTCCTCATTGGCTTTTTGAACCTCTTTTGCCAATTGCGTAGCTTATTTTTCTTTTTCTTTTTTTTTTACATTTTATTTATTTATTTAATTTTTTACATTTATTTTCACAAATTTTTGGGTTCCAAATATTCTCCCCTTTTATCCCCTCCCCCCACCCTAATACCCCAAGCAATCTAATTTTCCCTATCTCCAATCTGCCCTCTCTTCTGTCATCCCTCCCTTCTCTTGTCTCCATCTTCTCTTTTCTCCTGTAGGGCCAGATGACTTTCTATTCCTCATTAACTGTATGTCTTCTTTCCTAGTTGCAACAACAATACTAAACAGTTGTTCCTAAAACTTTGAGTTCCAAATTCTCCCCATCCCTCCCTCCCCACCCATTCCTTTTGGGATGGCAGGCAATTCAATATAGGCCATATCTGTGTCGTTTTGCAAATGACCTCCCTTATAGTCATGTTGTGTAAGACTAACTGGATTACCATCCATCCTAACCTGCCCCTCATTATTTCTCTTCTGTCTTTTGATCCTGTCCCTCCCCAAGTGTTGATTTCAAATTGCTCCCTCCTCCCTTTGCTCTCCCTTCCATCATCCCCCCTGTTGCAATATCTCCTTCTTCCCCGCTTTCTTATACTGTAAGATAGGTTTCCATACCAAAATGAGTGTGCATTTCACTCCTTCGTTTAGTCAAATGTGATGAGGGTAAACTTCTTGTTTTTTTTTTCTCAGCTCTCCTCTTTTTCCCTCCACTAAGAAAAACTCCTACCTGCCTCTTAAATGACATATAGTTACTCCCTTCCATTTCCCCCTCTTTCCTCCCACTACATTTCTCTCTCACCATTTACCTTAATTTCTTTTAAAGTATGGTGCCATCCTATTCAGTTCAATCTGTGCTCTCTATCTCTGTATGTGTGTGCATGTGTGTATGTGTGTGCATGTGTGTACATGTGTATGTGTGGTCCCACCAACTACCCAGATACTGAAAAGTTTTAAGAGTTACAAATATTGTCTTTCCCTGTATGAATGTAAACAGTTCACTTCTGGTAAGTCCCTTAAGACTTCTCTTTGCTGTTTCCTTTTTCATGCTTCTTCTCATTCTTGTGTTTGAAAGTCAAATTTTCTTTTCAGCTCTGGTCTTTTCATTAAGAATGATTGAAAGTCCTCTGTTTCATTGAAAGACAATATTTTCCCTTGAAGTATTATACTCAGTTTTGCTGGGTAGGTGATTCTTGGTTTGAGTCCTAGTTCCTTTACCTTCTGGAATATCCTATTCCACGCCCTTCGATCCCTTAATGTAGAAGCTGCTAGATCTTGAGTTATCCTGATTGTATTTCCACAGTACTGGAATTGTTTCTTTCTAGCTGCTTGCAAGATTTTCTCCTTGAGCTGGGAGTTCTGGAATTTGGCCACAATGTTCCTAGGAGTTTCTCTTTTTGGATCTCTTTCAGGTGGTGATCGATGGATTCTTTCAATACTTATTTTGCCCTCTGGTTCTAGAATGTCAGGGCAGTTTTCCTTGATAATTTCATGGAAGATGATGTCTAGGCTCTTTTTTTGATCATGACTATCAGGTAGTCCCATAATTTTTAAATTGTCTCTCCTGGATCTATTTTCCAGGTCAGTTGTTTTTCCCATGAGATATTTCACATTCTCTTCCATTTTTTCGTTCTTTTGGTTTTGTTTGGTGATTTCTTGGTTTCTTGTAAAGTCATTAGACTCCATCTGTTCCATTCTAATTTTGAGAGAACTATTAAATTCAGTGAGCTTTTGAGCCTCTTTTTCCATTTGGCTCATTCTGCTTTTGAAAGCATTCTTCTCCTCATTGGCTTTTTGAACCTCCCTTGCCAATTGAGTGAGCCTATTTTTCAAGGTGTTAATTTCCTCAGCATTTTTTTGGGTCTCCTTTACCAAGGTATTGACCTGTTTTTCATACTTTTCTTGCATCTCTGTCATGTCTCTTCCCAGTTTTTCCTCCACCTGTCTAACTTGCTTTTCAAAATCCTTTTTGAGCTCTTCCAGGGCCTGAGTCCCCCCACTACTCCCCTGGGGTGTCTGGGGTACTGAGGCCCCTCCTCCACGTCTTTCCCTGATGGCAAGGATACGTCCTTGTCATCAGATCTGAAGGTCGGGATCATTTGCATTTGTTGGAAAAAACTCTCTATAGTCTTATTTTTCTTCCCTTTTCTAGGCATTTTCCCAGCCATGACTTCTGAGATTCCTTTCCACCCCTGCCTGGATCCACCCAGCTAGGCATAGCTTATTTTTCAAGGTGTTATTTTCTTCAGCATTTTTTTGAGTCTCCTTTAGTAAGGTATTGGCCCGTTTTTCATGTTTTTCTTGCATCTCTCTCATTTCTCTTCCCAGTTTTTCCTCCACCTGTCTAACTTGATTTTCAAAATCCTTTTTGAACTCTTCCATGGCCTGAGTCCCCAGACATCCACCTTGGATGTCTGGGATACAGAGGCCCCAACCGCCACGTCTTTCCCTGATGGTAATAATTGTTCCTTGTCATCAGAAATGAAAGGCAGGAACATCTGTCCCCCAAGAAAGTAGCATTCTAAGGTCTTATTTTTCTTCCCTTTTCTGGGCATTTTCCCAGCCAGTTACTTGACTTCTGAGATTCCTCTGCACCCCTGCCTAGATCCGCCCAGCTAGTGCTTGGGGGTCTGAGATTCAAATGCTGCTCCCCAGCCTCAGGACTTTCCTTGGCGGGCAGGGCTGCTATTCAATGTGAGCTTAAGTTCTGGTGCTCAGGTGGGGGCAGGGCTGCCTCCCAGGCTCAGTTCCCTCAGGGGGTTAATGCGGAGACCTTCGGTAATGGCCCTGATCTCCTGTCTGCTCCAGGAGCTCCTGGCCACTGCTGCCTCTGCCACTGCCTCTGCCACTTCTTCCCGAGGGGGCCCGGGTCACGGAGATACCCTGCTCCCCTCTCAGCCAGCCAGAAGTCTCTCTCTCTGACCTGTAGCGCCTGTGGGTAGAGGGACCTTCGAGGCCACTGGAGATTCCGTCCCTGAAGCCTGCTCGGATCTGCTCCTCTGGGGCTGCACAGGCAGGGCAGTGCAGTGGTGGGTTCCACTGTCCGGAGTGTGATGGACCCCTGGGGACGGCTTTCCAGGCTCTCTGGAACGGAAATCTCTTCCACTGTGTTTCTGCGTGGCTTGCTCTGCTCCAGAATTTGTAGGGAGTTCTTTTCACAGAAAATTTATGGCCTGTGGGTTCAGAGCTAGCATAGGTGAGTCTTTCTACTCCGCCATCTTGGCTCCTCCTCCCTGTGTTAATTTTGATCTAATAATTAACACCAAGAAAACACAGGTGCTCCATCAGACACCACCACACCACCCATATGTGGAATGATCAGTTACAACAAATGGAAAAGTTTTGAATGCTGTGAATAAGTCCACTTACCTTGGTAGTGTACTTTCCAGGGATGTGCACATTGACAATGAGATTGATGCATGCATTGCCAGAGCTATCTCAGTGTTTGGGAAGCTCTGAATAAAAGTTTGGGAGAGAAGAGGTATTTGATTGACTACCAAACTGAAGGTCTACAAAGCTGCTGTGCTGACCTCATTTTGTATGCCTGTGAAACATTGGATAGTCTACCAATGCCACACCAGGAAACTGAATCTCTTCCATTTGAACTGTCTTAGGAAGATTCTGAAGATCACCTGCCAGGATAAGGTACTCCACACTGAAGTCCTTGCTTGAGCTGAACTGCCAAGTATTCAAACTATGCTTCAGGGACTGCCAGTCTGATGGCTGACCACGTTGTTCGAATGCAAAATATACACTTGCCAAAAAGACTATTTTATGGAGAACTTGCATGGGGCAGGAGATCACATAGTGGCTAGAAGAAGCGACACAGAGATATTCTTAAGGTTTCTCTCAGGAACTTTGGATTTGACTGTGCAACATGGGAGATGCTGGCACAGGACTGCTCAGCATGGAGTGCCTACATAAGAAAAGGTGCTGTGTTCTTTGAGCAGAGCAGAATTG
This sequence comes from Bettongia penicillata ogilbyi, assembly GCA_023548195.1. NCBI lineage: Eukaryota > Metazoa > Chordata > Mammalia > Diprotodontia > Potoroidae > Bettongia > Bettongia penicillata. The sequence goes on along the minus strand of JAJHZJ010000317.1, from coordinate 638,006 downwards.
AAACAGCATAAAGTAAACGCAGGATGTGCACATTTGGAATATCCACCCCAAATGTTCACACGGACTATCTGTGCTCAACCTGTGGTAGAGCATTCCGAGCTCATATTGGTCTGATCAGTCACAGTAGAACACACTGAAATTTCACTTTGTCATGGTGATGTCATTTTGGTTGTCTTTGAAGACAAAGAACAGCAACCATATGATCTGTCAGACATTTGGAATGATGTCTGTTGATTTTGATTCTTCTATATTTTCTCTCAAGTTCAGAGTGATGACTTCTTTTCCTGAACTAAATGGATGATACATATGCTTGATTCAAGTCATTGTTGACCCCTCAGAAACTGCTTTTGTTTTTATAAATGCAGATCAAAGAACCTGTGATAGCATGCCCCCCTCTGTATTAGGGAGATTTCTGTTAGACTGTGACACTGTTTTTTCTAGTTCAACTCTAATCTAGCTAGCTACTCCTTTTCAAAACTTTTGCTCATTTAAAGTCAATTCAGCCAAGATTTATTAAGTACTTAAGTTATGCTTGGTATGGTGTTGGGCACTGTGAAAAATCAGCGCTGGATTCAAGTGCCTGGTCATTCACAATCCATCTCCCATCCCATGTGTATAGAGATCCTTAAAGATTCTCTTTTGGCCCCTATCCTTTCTTTATCCATAGTCACTTGGTGCTCCTGTCAGCTGCCATATGCTCAAGGATAATTTCTATTTAGATGATTTCCGGATCTCTTTATTCAATTCTAATTACTTCTCTAACTTTAGTCCTGCATTGTCACCTGTCTGAAAGACATCTCTTCCCAAATGGCCCTTTGACATCTCAAAGGCAGCATATACAAAATGGACGTTACTGTTTTCCCCCTAATCTGCCACTTGTCCAAACTTCCCTTTCCTTGTTGATGATACCACCATCCTCTCAGTCACTGAAGTTCATTTGGTTTGGTTCATTCTAATTTTCAGAGTGGTTGTTGCTAGGACAAAGTTTTGTGTATTTTCTGTTAAGCTGTTCATATCATTTTTTATTCTTTCTTCCATACCTCTCATTTATTTACCAATTTTCCCTCTTCTAGTTCTCCTATTTAATTTACTAAGAAAAAATATTTTATAATGTCTATAGTAACTTTAAATGGAATTTCCATTTCTATCTCTTGCCCTTGGGTTTTGTTGGTAATATGTAGAAATACTGAGGATTTATTTGGGTTTATTTTATGTCCTGCAATTTTGCTGAAGTTTTGAATTATTACATTTAGTTTTTTTCACTTGATTCTCTAGGATTCTCTATATATTTGATATATTGATGATTCTCTATATATTTGATATATAGAGAATATACCATCAAATCATCTCTAAAGAGTGATAGTTTTGTTTCTTCTTTGCCTTTTCTAATTCCTTCAACTTCTTTTTCTTCTCTTCTTGCTAAAATTAGCATTTCTAGTACAGTATTGAATCATAGTGATGATAATGGACATTCAGTCCTGATCTTACTGGAATTGCTCCTAGCTTATCCCCTTTACATATAATGCTTGCTTATAGATGGTTTTAGATAGATGCTACTTATCATCTTAAGGAAGACTACACTTATTCCTATGCTCTCTAGTGTTTTTAATAGGAATAGACATTGCATTTTTTCAGAAGCTTTTTCCGCATCTATTAAGATCATGTTTTCTGTTAGTTTTGTTGTTGATATGGTCAATTTTGCTGATCATTTTGCTACTATTAAACCAGGATTAAATCCCACCTGATCATAGTGTATTATCTTGTTGATAAGTTGCTATAATTTTTTTTGCTAATATTTGCTTAAAATTTCTGCAGCAAATTTCATTAGGGAAATTGGTCTATACATTTTTTTCTCTGTTTTAGCTCTTCCCAGTTTAGGTACGAGCACCATGTTCGTATCATGAGAAGAATTTAGTAGGACTCTTTCTTTGCCTTTTTCCCCAAATAGTTCTTTAAATGTTTGGTAGGATTTACTTGTAAATTCATCTGGCTTTTAAGATTTTTTCTTAGGTAGTTCATTGATGGCATGTTTATTTTCTTTTTCAGAAATGACCTTAAGTATTTTATTTCTCATTCTGATTATCTGGGAAATTGATGTTTTTATAAATATTCATCCATTTCACCAAGATTGTCAAATTTATTGGCATGCAGCTCACCAAAATAGCTCATAAATTTTTTTTAATATCCTCCTCATTGGTGGTGACTTTATCTTTTTCAATTTTAATGCTGGTAATTTGGTTTTCTTTTTGCTTTAAATCAAATTAACCAAAGCTTTGTCAAATTTATTGTTTTTTCATAAAATTACCTCTTAGTTTTATTTATTATTAGTTCAATAGTTTTCTTAATTGAAATTTTATTAATTTCTCTTTTGATTTAAGACACTTCCAGAAGACTCATGATGGAGAATGCTATTCACCTCCAGAAAAGGAACTCTGGTGTCTGAATGCAGATCAAAGCTTAGTATTTGCTCTCTCTTTTTTTTCTTTCTCATAGTTCTTTCAATTGTTTTTAATTCTTCTTTATAACATGACTAATGTGAAAATATGTTTAATATGAATATATATGTTTGGCCTATATCAGATTGCATGCTATCTTGGGCATCTTAGGGTGGTGGTAGGGGAGGAAGGGGGGAAATTTGGAACTCAAAAACTTATGGAAATGAATGTTGAAAACTACAAATAAATAAAATTTTAAAAAAAGATATTTTAACTTTCTTAAAGTCTTTTCTTATCTCTTTCAGGAATTCTAGTTGCCCTTGTTCCCAACCTCTCCAACATTGTCCATTTTCATCTTTTGTCACACTGTCCAATATACAAGGGGTGAGATAAATCTCAGGGTTTTTCTTAAAGGCTTTGCCTGTTATCACTTTTCGTGGGATTCCCTTTTGTTCTTACTCATTGTTCTAGCCTACCACCTGACCTTGAATTTGCTGGTAGGATTAGGCTCTTCACACTTCAAGAGAAAATGTCTGGGCTGATCCTTTTGCTCCTTTATTGAGGTATTGAGTATTATGTTATTCCAGATTCTCAAGAAGAGTTCAGCCTGAGGACCTGTAAGCTTTCTTTTAAAAATGTATTCATTTTTAGTTTTCAACGTTCGCTTTTATAAGATTTTGAACTCCAAATTTTTCTCCCTCCTTCCTCTCCCCCCAAGACAGCATGCAATTTGATATAGATGGTACATGTACAATCCTATTAAAAATATTTACATATTTGTAAATGTTATGAAAGAAGAATTAGATCAAAAGAGAAAGAAAAAAGTATATATAATATATATATGTATGTATGTATATACTATATATACAATATAGTATGCTTCAATCTGCTTTCAGACTCCATAGTTCTTTCTCTGGATGTATATAGTACTTTCCATCATGAGTCTTGGAATTGTCTTCAATCATTGCATTGCTGAGAAGAGATATGTCTGTCAAAGTTGGTCATGACACAATGTTACTGTTACTGTCTACAGTCTTCTCCTGGTTCTCCTCACTTCATTCAGCATCTGTTCATGTCATTGTTTCCAGGCTTTTCTGATATCTACCTTCTCATTATTTCTTACATTCATATCTACCTTCCAGGCTTTTCTGATATCTACCTTCTCATTATTTCTTACATTCATATACCACAACTTCTTTAGTCATTTCCCAGTTGATGGATATCCTTTCAATTTTCAGTTCTTTGGCACTACAAAAAGAACTGCTGCAAATATTTTTGTATCTGTTAGTCCTTTTCCCTTTTTATGATTCTTTGGTATACAGACCTAGTAGTGGTATTGCTGAATCATTTGGGCATGGCTCCAAAATGCTCTCCAGAATGGTTGGATCAGTTCACAACTCGATCAACAATGAAATAGTATTCCAGTTTTCCCACATCTCCAACATTTATCATTTTCCTGTTTTGTCATGTATATATAATAGGTGTGAGAAGGTGCCTCAAAGTTGTTTTGATTTACATTCTTCTAAACAATAATGATGTAGAGCATTTTTCATGTGACTATAGATGACTTTAATTTCTTTATCCAAACATTGTTTGTTCATGTCCTTTAACCATGTATCAGTTGGGGAATGATTTGTATTCTTATAAATTTAACTCAGTTGTCTATATATTTTGACAATGAGGCCTTTATCAGAGATGCTGGCTGAAAAATTTTATCCCAGCTTTATATTTGCCTTCCAATCTTGGTTGCATTAGCTTTGTGTCTGCAAAAACCTTTCAGTTTAATGTAATGTAAATTGCTCATTTTACACTTCATCATGTTCTCTATCATGCATTTGATCAGGAATTCTTCCATTCTCTGTAGATATACTAGTAGGGGCAGTTAGGTGGGGTAGTGAATAGAGAACTGGCCCTGGAGTCAGGAGGACCTGAGTTCAAGTCCAGCCTCTGACACTTGTCACTTACTAGCTGTGTGACATTGGGCAAGTCATTTAACCCCAACTGCCTTGCCTTTCCCCTCTCCAGAAAAAAACACAGAAATAGATTGGGGCAGCTAGGTGGTGCAGTGGATGGAGCATCAGTGCAGGAGTCAGGAGGACCTGAGTTCAAATCTCACCTCAGACACTTGGCACTCACTAGCTTTGTGACCTTAGGCAAGTCACTTAACCCCAATTGCCTCATCCTGGGTCATCTCCAGTCATCCTGATGAATATCTAGTCTCTGGACTCAGATGGCTCTGAAGGAGAAGTGAGGTCGGTGACCTGCACAGCCCTCCTTCACTCAATACAAAGTCAAGTGCAAGTCATGTCATCATTTCTCTGATGGCATGGTCTTCTTTGGCAATGAAAGACAAACACACAGATATGCTAGTAAAGTATTCCTTGCTCTTCTAATTTGATTAACCCTTTATAAATGAATCTTTATTCATTTTGACTTTACCTTGGTATACAATGTAAGATGTTGGTCTATACTTAGTTTCAGTCATACTATTTTCCAGTTTTCCAAGTTGATTTTGTGAAATAGTGACATCTTACCCCAGGACCTTTACCCCTGGATTCTTTGGACTTATCAAACAGTAGATTACTATAGTCATTGACTATTGTGTCTTGTGACCTATCCTATTACAATGATCCATGACTTTGTTTCCTAGCTAGTACCAAGTAGTTTAGATTATTGCTGCTTTATAATATTATTTAATATCTGGTATGGCTAGGCTACCTTCTCTAACATTTCTTTTCATTAGTTCCTTTGATATTTCAGATCTTTTGTTCTTTCAGATGAATTTTGTTGTTACTTTTTCAAGCTCTATAAAATAATTTTTGATAGTTTGATTGGTATGGCACTTTATAAGTAAATTCATTTAAGTAGAATTGTCATTTTCATTTATTAGCTTGGCCTATTCAGGAGTAACTGATACTTTTCCAGTAATTTAGTTCTGACTATTCATGTGAAAAATGTTTTGTAAATGTGTTCATATAGTTCCTTGGTTTGTCTTGGCAAATTTTACTCTTATATATTTTATATTGTCTCTAGTTACTTTAAGTGGACTTTCTCTTTCTATCATTGTTGCTATGTGTTGTTGTAGATAGAAATGTTGATGATTTATCTGAGTTTATTTTCTATCCTGAAACTTTGCTAAATTTGTTAATTATTTCAAATAGAGAAGAGGTATTAGATTTCTAACAAGCTGAAAGTCTGCAGAGCCATTGCCCTCATTTTTGTATGTCTGTTAAACATGGACAGTCTACCAGCACCTGGTCAGGAAACTGAATCACTTCCATTTGGACTACCTTAGGAAGATTCTGAAGATCACCTGGCAGGACAAGGTACCAGACATTGAGGTCCTTCCTCGAACCAAATTGCCAAGCATTCAAATTGTGCTTCAGCAGTGTAACTCTGATGGGCTCGCCACGTTGTTTCAATGCAAAATGTGTGCTTGCCAAAAAACCATTTTGTGAGAACTCGCATGGGGTAAGTGATGTTATGATGGTCAGAAGAAGCATACAAGGAAACTCTCAAGATCTCTCCCAAGAATTTTGGATTTGATGGTGCAACATGGGAGACACTGGCACAAGACCGCTCAGCATGATGTACCTACATCAGGATTGGTGCTGTGCTCTATGAGCAAAGCAGAATCGAAACAGCAGAAAATGAACATACGATGTGCAAATTTAGAGTATCCACCCTAAATTTTTACACGGATTGTCTGTGCCCCATCTGTGGTTGAGCATTCTGAGCTTGTATTGGTCTGATCAACGACTGTCACACAAACTGAAACTTGATTGTATCATGATGATGTGATTTTGGCCCTCTTTTAGAATGAGGGAATACAGCCAACCAATCATATTTTTTTCTTAGGAATGAGTGTTGTATTTTATCAAAACATTTTCTCCATTTTTTGAGATACTCATATGATTTCTGTTACTTTTGTTATTGATATGGTCACTTATTTTGTTAGTTTTTCTAATATTAAGTCAGTTTTGTATTCCTAGTATAAGTCCCACCTGATCATAGTATATTATCTCATTGATAAGTTGCTGTAATCTCTTTTCTAATATTTTATTTAAAAATCTTGCATCTACATTCATTAGGGAAATTGGTCCATAATTTTCTTTTTGTTTTTGGGAACTCCCAGTTTAGGTATCACCATCATGTTTGAATCACGAAAAAAAATTTAATGACTCCCTCTTCACAAAATTTTCAAGTCTTTTATATAGTATTAGAATCAATTGGTCTTTAATTGTTTGTTAGAATGCACTTTAAATCCATCTGGCCCTGGAGAGTTTTTCTTAGGCAGTTTCTTAGTGGGCCTGCTCATTTTCTTTTTCTGAAATATGATTATTTCTGTATTTTCTTTCCTTTTCTGTTTATCTGGGAAATTTACATTTTTGTAAATATTCAACCATTTCCCTTACATTGTGAGATTTATTGGCATATACTTGGGCAAAACAGCTCCTAATTATTGTTTTAATTCCCTTTTCATTGCTGTGAATTCACCCTTTTTATTTTTGATATTCATAATTTGGCTTATTCCTTTCCAAAAATTAGATTAACTAAAGGTTTATCTATTTTATTTCTTTTCTCATAAAACCAGCTCTTAGTTTCAATATTTCAATAGTTTATTTACTTCCAAATTAATTAATTTCTCTTTTGATTTTCAGAGTTTCTTTTTTGGTATTCAATTGGGGATTTTAATTTGTTTTCTTTCTAGCTTTTTTTGGTTGCCTGGCTAATTCTTTGATCTCTTCCACTACCACCATCCCCATTTTATTCATGTAAGCATTTAGAGATATAAAATTCACCTAAGAACTGCTTTGGCTGCATCCTGCAAATTTTGGCATTTTGTTTCATTATTGTCATTCTCTTGGATGAAAGTATTGATGGTTTATAATTCATTGCTTGACACTCTCATTCTTTAGGATTAGATTACTTAGTTTCCAGTTAATTTTTAGTCTGTCTTTCCATGCCCTCTTTTAACATGCAATTTTCATTTTTACATTTTTACATGTAATTTTCATTGCATCATGATCTGAGACAGATGCATTCAATATTTCTCTCTTTCTGAATTGGGTTGTGAGATTTTTATGCCATGGTGTACATGGCCAATTTTTGTGTATGTGTCATGTACAGAGTTTCCTTGCACAGTGGAGTGCTAAACATGGTACCCTCCTTACTATATTCTATCCCCTGTATCTACTGACCTCGTCTTCCTTATCCAATGCTAGCATCTGCTAAAAATGACTCTTTTTGACTTTTGCTTAGATTGTTTATTTTAGTTCTGTCAGTTGCATCCACATACTGGAAGCTGGCTTAGGAACTGACCCCTCAAATGAATCCTCTTGGGGCAGGGACAACTCTACATCCAATTTCAGCAGGAAGTAGTTATGGAAGAAGAGACCTTCTCCTTTTATGCCAAGGGATTTGGAATCCCCTTCATTTGAGTGAGGAATGATGGGGTGCTTGTGCTCCAGCCCCACCCTAAGATATTGGTTTTTGTGCATATTTTGTGTTATCCCCATTATATTTTTATAAAGTTCTATTGACATTAGTTTCCCCATTGTCCTATCTAATGGATTAGAAAGCTCTTGGTGATGAATGTATTGTTAATGTATTTTAAAGTACTTGTGCATAATGGGAAGATCTTTCCTATCCATTAATAGACCCATATGACCTGCTTGAGTTACATGGTAGCCTGAATCACATGAGTCTGTGGTGGGAAGAGATTTCTGAAACAAGGAAGGGGTGGAGCAGGAAGGGTGGAGCAGAGCTGAGAGGAAGTCAGAGAGCAAGTAGAGCTGGGAAAAGCAGCAAGTACTACTTTTTGGGAGCTTCTTTTTGATTTTGTTTAAGTGAGACTGTTTGTGATTTGTTTAAGGGGGCTAGTTTGTGGGAAGCTTAACAGAGGGAAGGGAAGGCTTGGGGATGGTGTTGCCCTGTGCATTGTTATTGTGTATGTATTTCTTTGTTGCTGCGAAGTATTTGGCTTTCTAGTGTTTGAATAAGTGTTTCAGTTCTGTCTTCCATGTGGAGAGTCTGTTATATTTCCTGGTTCAGAATTGAACCTGGCATACTCATGACTGCCATAGGTGCTATGAATATCATGTTTGTACTACAGCCTGGGGCATAAGCCTAAAAATGGAATCTTTGGGTCAGATAGTATGGACATTTCAGTCACTTTATTTATATAATTTGTAATTGTTTTCCAAAATATTTGTACTTATTCATAACTCTACTAACACTGCACAAGTGTGCCTGCCTTCCAAGAAACTCCCCAATGTCTATTTCCATCTTCTATCACCATTGCCAATTTACAGGACATTAAGTGAATCTTATGGTTGTTTTGAGCAGCATTTTCCTCATTATTAGTGATTTTAAGCATTCTTTCCTTTGGTTATTAAAAGTTTGCAACTTTTTAAAGAACTGATTGTTCATATCCTTTTACCACTCATTTATTTGGTGATGATTTTTTATTTATGTTTGAGGGTATGTAGTGTTTGTAAATACATGCTTCTAGAGACATATATGTGTGTATGTATGTGTGTATATATTCTATGCATATGTGTACATACATAAATTCTTTCTGTGATAGACATGGAATTCTCAGATTTCCAAGTGTAATGGACACAAAATTTTTTCCTAGACACAAGTCATGAGAAGGCAGATATCTATGGTTTCCTGTGTTTTTTTATGTTTGTTTTCTAAGAGCATTTGCAAGTTACATCTCAGTTCTGATTGGTGATTGATTATCTAACTTGTAATTTAAGGAAACTAGCAGAATCAACACCATTATAATTGTTTATCAGTTGTTAACAAGATTTGGGACACTCATGTTACTAACAGGTACTTTTTGCTTTTGGAATTCAAGAAATATTTATTAATATTAAGCATCTCTTATGTGCCAGGTACTGTACTAAGTACTGGGGAATACTATTATTAAAAAGAAAGATATTTAGTAGTAGTTCTTTTCCAAATTTGGGGACACACACATCACTGCCATACTTTGCTCTTTAGATGATTATCTTATTAGAGAAAATCAGGTTACATAACAGCTAATTGGCCCCCAAATGGAGGCTTACAACAAGTTAGGGATATTCATGCTGTTTCTAACTTGCTTATTTCCACTGTATCCCTTCAAACCTATCTCTTTCCGGTATTTACCTTGATATTCTAGATCTCAAATTTGAAATTTTATTATCTTACTGAGTTCTGTATAATATCTTTGATAATTTGATTGTCATAGGATTACAACTGTAAATTAATTTTTATTGTCATTTTAATTATTATGTCATGACCCAGACAAGAGCCCTGAGCATTTCTCTAGCTTTTTAAGGTATTCTTAATTTCTTTCTAGGATGTTTAATAATTTCCAAAGATTTTCTAAATGTAACATCATATTATCAGCAAACAGAAATAGTTTTACTTTCTCTTTACCTCTTTTTACATCTTTAATGTTAATTTCTATCTTCCATCCTATTGCTAGTGTTGCTAGAAGTATGAGAAATAATGAGAAGGGTGGGCACCCTTGCTTTACTACCACATATTTTTGGGAAAGATGAAAGCATGGTTCCATTACAATAATGCTTGCTTTTGTTTTTAGACATACATCTTTATATTAATAAAAGTTCTTTCTTTGCCTATACTTTATACAGGTTTTTAGCAAGCGGATCTTTTAATCATTCCACTCATGAGAGGCAACATAGACAAAATTGAGTAAACCAAATGTGATTTAATGAAGGACAGAGAACCAACTTCTCTTGGATTTCTTTATCTGCTCTTGTCTCCCTGTATACTTGTAGAAAGAAATCTCTCTGTGGCCTTCGTGTTCTTGTTGTTGTCTTGCCCATCCCTTTCTTTCTGTAGACACGACCATGATTCTATCTCAGACTTTTCTTGCGTCTTACCTTGTCTTGGTAATTTGTGGCAACTTGTCTTCTTTTCACTCCTTCAATTTCACTCTTTCCAAAGCTGCTAGACTAATCATTGAAGTTCTTGTACAATTTGGAGCTAATCTAGTCCTCCAACCCTGTCTCATGTTATGTCCTTCTTGAGATCTTCCAATCCAAACCGGACTATTAGCCGTATCCTTAATTTCACTTTCTATTCCTTGCCTCTGAGTTTGAACAGGCTGTGCTTCATGCCTACAACACAATGATTCCCATTACTGTCTATTGACACTCTCCTCTTCCTTCACAGTACATGCAATCATTCTTTTACTAAACCTTGCCCAGTTGGTTTCCTTGTCCTCTTCTAATTACACCAAGTTTATTCATTTGTATCTATGTTGCATCTCCCCGGGAAAATGAGCTCAAGATCCTTGGAGATATGAACAGATTTGCTTTTGACTTTGTTTGCCCACTGCCTGGTACAAGGCCTTGGATGTGGTGCATTGTTAATACATGCTTTTTTTATTTCTAAACTGTAGATATGGACAATTGTGTGACGTGCCCAGAAGACCAATATCCAAACAGAGAGAGAGACCGGTGTATCCCAAAGGTGGTGACCTTCCTCAGTGTCCAAGAACCTTTGGAATGGACTCTGATGTGTATAACTCTCTCCTTCTCTCTCCTCACTGGTTTGATTCTCATTAACTTTGTGAAGCATCAAGATACTCCCATCATCAAGGCCAACAACAGGTTTCTCAGCTACACTCTTCTCATCTCTCTCGTCTTTTGCTTCTTCTGTTCTTTGCTTTTCATTGGCCATCCAACCACAGTAACCTGTCTTCTTCAGCAGACAACATTTGGAGCTGTATTTACAGTGGCAGTTTCCTCTATTTTGGCCAAAACCATCATGGTGGTTCTGGCTTTTAAGGTCACAAGACCAGGCAGCAGGATGAGGATGTGGGTGCAGCCTAAGGTGTCCAATTCTCTAGTCTTTCTCTGTTCTGTGATCCAAGTGATTTTCTGTAGGGTCTGGTTGGGGACCTCACCTCCCTTCTTAGGTGCAGACACTCACTCTGAACATGGCCACATCATCATTGAGTGTAAGGAGGGGTCTGCCATTGTCTTCTACTGTGTCCTGAGCTACATGGGCATCCTGGCCCTGGGCAGCTTCATGGTGGCTTTCCTTGTCAGGAACCTTCCTGACACCTTCAATGACACCAAGTTCATCACCTTTAGCATGCTGGTCTTCTGCAGTGTGTGGGTCTCTTTCCTCCCCATATACCAGAGCTCCAAGGGGAAGACTATGGTGGCTTTGGAGGTTTTTGCCATCTTGTCCTCCAGTGCTGGGTTACTGGGCTGCATTTTTATTCCTAAGTGCTATGTGATCCTGCTAAAACCAGAAAGGAACACTCTGGGGTGGCTCAGGAATAAATCACATTCAAGAACCAGGAACTTGGCCCTAGAGGCTCTTTAAGGGACATGAGAGATACTGGATAAAACAGCTATATTACCTGAAAATGCTTGCAATTTTGCATCTTTGTGATACCTGCCCCTTGATCATTTTTACTGGTTAAGTCCTTGTAACTTTTATGTTGCTCTTAATGGAATAGAGACTTTCAGATCCAGTTCTATTTGAAAGTATAATAAGCAAGGTCTTTTATTCCCTTCATTTCCTAGTTTCTGGACATCCTTGGTATCTCCTGGGACTTACTGCTTGGTAACTAACCACCCTGTCCACTCTCCATTGCTGGCTCATTTTCTTCATCACCTCTTGCTTGAGTTCCTACCATAGAGAAACTACCCCTCCCTTGCTTTTAATGCCACTGCAATTCCCCACTATGCCTATCCACACCCAAGACAGGTGGCAAATGTCACTCTTTATAGAACTGGAATTAGGAAAGAAATCCTGACCTGAAATTAGAAGCTTACCACATTGTGATTTGTACCATACTTACTTTCCACTTATGGTACTAACTCCTTGAAATCACGTTGTGCCATTTTTTGTCTTTGTATCTTCAGAATCAAGCATTTAGGGTTAGGGTATTTACCAAATATTTTATGAATTGATATGGATTTGATTCATCCCTCTAATAAGGTCATGGAATTTAAATGAAACATAGCAGTTATCTAGGCCAATAGTTTCATTTGACCAATGAACAAACTGAGTCCCAGAGAGGTGAGTTGTTTTTGTCTAAGTACATATACCCAAGACAAGGCAAAGCCAGGTTTTGAATCCAGGTCTCCCACAACAAAGCCATTACTCTTCTCATTGTATTATGTCACCACTCACTAACTTCTTCATATTAATCTTTTGAATGCCTAGTTCCACAACTATAATGAAAAATGAAATTGGCCTGCATTTTCTTTCTCCTTTATACTGAGATGTTTTCTTATTTCTTTAATAAGAAATTTGGAAAGTTTATATTTTCCAAAATGAGCTTTATGTTAGGACTCAGATACTCTCAATGCTAAGTCTCATGCACCTCACAAATTCTCATTATGGGGTATTTCTTACCCATTGTCTCATTCTTGGTGGATACCACTTGAGATTTAGCTCCCCTAATGAGACATGAGGCATGAGGCCCAATCTCAGCGGAGATAATTCTCCTCATATATCATTTATTCTATATTTAGCAGCAGTCAAGATCAACTGTGTAGCCTACAGGCTTTGTTCTTGAGGCCAAAACCAGGGCTTCAGGCAAATTTGGTGTCTAAGTCAATATCAGGAATTTTCCAAAATGAGGAAGAATAGTTATTATTAGGAAGAGTATAGTGGCCATTCTCTGGCAGGACACAAGTAGAACTACATTACAAGAAGGAGAAAAGGCATAGCCTGGGTTGTGCTTTCCAGGATTGGACCCTGGGGATTGCTAGAGGGCAGTTATGTCATTCAGTGGCAAACTGAGACCTGAGGATGTCAATATGCCAGAATACAAACATCTTTTCCAACTCAATTTCCCAGAGGAATCACATCCTCCATCCCATGTTGGCAAAGCATAATACATGATACTTATGGAATTCCATCAGTGTGGTCTTAGCCTTCTGAATTCTGATCCTAATAATTCCAAGTCAGAATCATAGTCAGGTGATTACTGGATAAGGTGGATAGCCCTTTGCCTAGTTTTTATCTCCATAGTGGCCATACCTGAATACCTCTCCATTAACATGTTAGTTGATAATTTTAACCTTTTACCTGCTTCATTGGAATGGCCTCATTGGTAGCTGCTTCTAAAATCAGCAAGAGAAGGCTTCAGGTATCTCCCTAAATTTCTCCAAATTTCTGGCCTGGAGGTCTTTGGAAGCATGAATCCCAACAAGAGTCAATATTTCTAAGAACCATATTCCTCCTTCACTACAGTGAAGAGGCACCAAACAGAAGGATTTAAAAGGCAGGAGGACAGATGGTGAAGGAAATGAGCTTTTGTGATGAGCTCTCCAAACAAAATCCTTTAAACAACTTTTAAAATGTGTAGTCAATTAAATTCCAAGCAGGACAACCAGGAATAATTCCTGGTGATACATCTTTCCAAGCCAGGAAAGCTTAGTAGGGCAGAAAGAGAAGTTTGCAGGTGCGAGGGTTGGGGTTGATAAGAAGCCCAGTTTGGTGGAAGCATGGTCTGCTGATGGATGTGGAAGGACAACAGTGGCAGTACCACTGGAATCATTTAGCATCCAGGGATGGTAAAGATTATGATGAATTTAGGTAAATACCTGGTCAAAAAGAAACCATAAGCACTGGACATGGGACTAAGGACATTTTGGTGGCCACTTTAGCCATAATGTAGTCCTGAATCTTAATTCCAGAATGAAGAGGAGCACTTGCAGTTTCTGGTCACATAGAAACATATATCCCTATTCAGATAAGGATCAGAGCATGGACCAGCAGGACCATGACCAGAACTCTACCAAGGACACAAAACTTTAGAAACATTGAAAGTACAGGTCCCCAAGTCAAACTGTAGAACTTCAGGTTACCTCTCTATCCCTGAAATGACTAGATGCAAGCTCTGACATGAAGTCCAGAATGAAGAAATAGCCTGGAAAATGAACACACACACACGCACACACACACACACGCACACACACACACAGACTTGAACGTAAAAATTCCTGTAACAGGGAAGTTCAAGACACTAACTTAGAAAAAGACAATGACTTTAAAGCACCTACAAATATAGCTTTTAAAATGTATCATAAGTGTTCCTAGAAAAACTAAGATTTTTCAAAGAGTAAAAAAAATATTCTTTATAGTAAAATAAAAATGTTAGAGAAAAATTGGGAAAAATGGAAACAATGTAAGAATATAATGAAATGGGTCTTTCTTCATGGAGAAGGGCAGAGCCAAGATATTGGAGAAAGGCAGGAACTTACCTGAACCTTCCTATATTCACTTCCAAACAACTATAAAATAGGAGCAAAAACTCTTTGTGTGTGTAGCAGCACCAGCATAAAAAATGGGTGAAACTATTCTGTAGTCCAAGACTATTTAAAAGGTCAGCAGGTCCCTCCCACTATGATCAAATTGGAGCAGAGTCCAGTACAAGTAGCTGCTTGACAAACAGGCAGTCATACTGAAAACCCCAACAGAGATCAGTGGTAAGGCCCCAACAAATGCTAAATACAAGGTTCTATGTCTCCAGTACAGGAAGCCAGCAGAGAAGTACCACGTATCCAGTGTAAGATGGCTGAGATATTCCTCCTTCTACCTCTTTCTACACAGCTTAATTATGACATGAAATTATAAATCATGAAATAGACTGAAAAATTATCAAAGAAACAAAAAATAATTTGATAATAGAAAGATACTGTAGTGACTGGGAAGACCGACATAACTCAGAAGAGGACAACAATGTCAAAAGGCCTACATGCAAAGTCTCAAAGAGAAATGTCAGTTGGTCTCAGGCCCAAAAGGAGTTCCTAAAAGAGCTCAAAAAGAATTTTAAAAATCAAAGAAGATAGGTAGAAATTTTAAAAGAAATGAGAGTGATGCAAGACACTCCTGAAATGATGACTCAATAGCTTGATAAATAAAGCACAAAAAATGGAACTCTATTCACTGAAGAAAACAACTCCTTAAAAAATAGAATTGGCCAAACAGAAAAGGGGTTACAAAAGCTCACTGAAAAAAAATTCTTAAAAATTAGAATTGGCCAAGTGGAAGATAATGATTCTACAAGAGAGTGAGATACAATAGAACAAAATCAAACAATGAAAATAGATGAAAATGTGAAGTATTTCATTGAAAAATAACTGACATAGGAAAATAGATATGAGAGGGATAATTAATAATTTTTGAACTACATGAAAGGCATGATGAAACAAAAAGAGCCAATATATCACATTTTTAAAATTATCAAGGAAAACTATCCTGATATCATAGAAGCAGAAGGTAAAATTGAAATTGAAAGAATCCACTACTCACTTATTAAAAGAAATCCCAAAATGAAAAATCCCAGGAATATCATACCCAAATACCAGAGATCTTAAGTTATAGAGAAAATACTGTAAGATGCCAGAAGGAAACAAATTGAAATATCACTGAGTCACAGTCAAAATTACATGGGATTTAGCAGCTTCTATATTCAAGGATCACAGGATTTGAAATACAATATTCCAGAAGGCAAAAGAACTGGTATTACAAGCAAAAATCACCTACACAGTAAAACTGAGTATAATCCTTGAGTGAGGGGAAGAATATTTATTCAAATAGAGAAGATTCAAATATTCCTGATGAAAAGATCAGAGCTGAATAGATAATTTGACATGTAAACACAATGCTAAGAGAAGCATAAAATGGTAATCAGAAAAAAGATAACATAAGAGATTCATTAAAGTTAAATTGTTCATATCCCTACAGGAAGATGCAACTTGTAGCTGCTAAGAAAAATATCAGTATAGTGGTTGTTAGAAGAAATATAAATCGGTAGATGGTGTGAGTATCAGTTGATTTTTGTGAGAAGAGATCCAAAAAATAAAAATAAGGAGTGATATTCAGGAATACACTTGTAGAAGAGGGAATGGACAGGTAGAATGGGATAAATACTGTCACATAAAGAGGCTCCGAAGACCTAATGGAAATATTGGGGTGTGGGCATCACATGACTCTTCTTCTTATCAAAATTGGCTGAAAGGGGGGATAACATACCCACTCACTTGAGTAGAGATATCTGTTTTGCCCTATAGGGAAGTAAAAGAGGAGGGACACTATATTGTTAATGTGTTTTTTTCATAATTTTCATTAATAGGCCCATGTGACCTGCTTAAATCACATGTAAACATGAGTCAAGAATTTGAATCTCAGACCCCAAGCACTAGCTGGGCGGATCCAGGCGGGGGTGGACAGGAATCTCAGAAGTCAAGTAACTGGCTGGGAAAATGCCTAGAAAAGGGAAGAAAAATAAGACTATAGAGAGCTTTTTTGAGCAGATGCAAATGATCCCAACTTTCGGATCTGATGACCACGAGGGAAATATTCTTGCCATCAGGGAAAGACGTGGAGGGTGGGGCCTCTGTATCCCAGAAATCCCAGGGGGTTGTCGGGTGGGCTCAGACCTTGGAAGAGCTCAAAAAGGATTTTGAAAAGCAAGTTAGACAGATGGAGGAAAAACTGGGAAGAGAAATGAGAGAGATGCAAGAAAAGCATGAAAAAACAGGGGTCAATACCTTGGTAAAGGAGACCCCAAAAAATGCTGAAGAAAATAACACCTTGAAAATAGGCTCACTCAATTGGCAAAAGAGGTTCAAAAAGCCAATGAGGAGAAGAATGCTTTCAAAAGCAGAATTAGCCAAATGGAAAAAGAGGTTCAAAAGCTCACTGAAGAGAATAGTTCTCTTAAAATTAGAATGGAACAGATGGAGTCTAATGACTTTCTGAGAAACCAAGAAATCACAAAACAGAACCAAAGAAGAATGAAAAAATGGAAGAGAATGTGAAATATCTCATGGGAAAAACAACTGACCTGTAAAATAGATCCAAGAGAGACAATTTAAAAATTATGGGACTACCTGAAAGTCATGACCAAAAAAAGAGCCTAGATATCATCTTCCATGAAATTATCAAGGAAAACTACCCTGACATTCTACAACCAGAGGGCAAAATAAGTATTGAAAGAATCCATCAATCACCACCTGAAAGAGATGCAAAAAGAGAAACTCCTAGGAACATTGTGGCCAAATTCCAGAACTCCCAGCTCAAGGAGAAAATCTTGCAAGCAGCTAGAAAGAAACAATTCCAATACTGTGGAAATACAATCAGGATAACTCAAGATCTAGCAGCTTCTACATTAAGGGATCGAAGGGCGTGGAATAGGATATTCCAGAAGTGTCAAAGGAACTAGGACTCAAACCAAGAATCACCTACCCAGCAAAAACTGAGTATAATACTTCAGGGGAAAATATGGTCTTTGAGATGAAACAGAGGACTTTCAAGCATTCTTGATTAAAAGACCAGAGTTGAAAAGAAAATTTGACTTTCAAACACAAGAATGAGAAGAAGCATGAAAAAGGAAACAGCAAAGAGAAGTCATAAGGGACTTACCAAAAGTGAACTGTTTACATTCCTACATGGAAAGACAATATTTGTAACTCTTAAAACTTTTCAATATCTGGGTAGTTGGTGGGTCCATACACACACATGTACACACATGCACGCACACACACATACACACATGCACGCACATAACAGAGACAGAGAGCACAGAGTGAATTGAATAGGATGGGACCATATCTTAAAAGAAATTAAGGTAAATGGTGAAAGAGAAAGGTAGGGGGAGGAAAGAGGGCGAAATGGAATGGGGTAAATTATATGTCATTTAAGAGGCAAGCAGGAGACCTTTTAGTGGAGGGAAAAAGAGGAGAGCTGAGAAAAAAAAACAAAAAACAAAAAACAAGAAGTTTACCCTCATCACATTCGACTAAAGGAAGGAATAAAATGCACACTCATTTTGGTATGAAAACCTATCTTACAGTACAGGAAAGTGGGGGAGAAGGAGATAAGCAAGGTGGGGGGGATGATTCAAGGGAGGGCAATGGGAGGAGGGAGCAATTTGAAGTCAACACTTGGGGAGGGACAGGATCAAAAGACAGAAGAGAAACAATGAGGGGCAGGATAGGATGGAGGGTAATTCAGTTAGTCTTACAGAACACGACTATTATGGAAGTCATTTGCAAAACTACACAGATAGGGCCTATATTGAATTGCCTGCCTTCCCAAAGGGAATGGATGGGGAGGGAGGGATGGGGAAAATTTGGACTGCAAGTTTTAGGAACAACTGTTTAGTATTGTTGTTGCTACTAGGAAATAAGACATACAGTTAATGAGGAATAGAAAGTCATCTGGCCCTACAGGAGAAAGGAGAAGATGGGGACAAGAGAAGGGAGGGATGACAGAAGAGAGGGCAGATTGGAGATAGGGAAAATTAGATTTCTTGGTGTATTGGGGTGGGGGGAGGGGATAAAAAGGGGAGAAAAAATTGGAACCCAAAATTTTGTGAAAATGAATGTAAAAAGTTAAATAAATAAAAATTAAAAAAAATAAAATAAAATCTCTGTAAAGACTCAGTTTTAGGAGCTCTTCATTTCCTCCTCCCTGATGTCAGCATGAAGGCCCCAGTTTTGCTGCGTGGAAAATGTTCTTCTTGCTCTTTGCAGTACCACACTCATTGAGTTTGTGCTCGCTCCTGCTTGACCACAGCACTGTTTGGTATCTCTTCTGATCAACACCGCTAGGTCTGGCTTCTGGAAAGAGTAGGTAATAGAGGGCAGAGGAGGGGAGGTCCTTCCATCTTCTCCTGTTCAGCTCTCTGCCATTCCTTAGATGAAAGTATGTGAGGTCATAGTTCCTTAGATGAAAGTTCCTGAGGATGTGAAGCGAACGTTTCTAAGATGAAATTTCTTGAGGTCTAGTTTGTTTTCCTCAGGCATATCATTTACTGATTCAGTGGAATTGGCCTACTGTTTACACTTCCCTCAGGCCAAAACTTATTCCCTGGAGGTCCTGTCTTTTCTGAGGTCTTCTCAAGTTGTCTTATAAGGACAAGTGCTTCATTCCCTGTACTTTTTGCTCCTTCCTATTCATTTCAAGGCAATTTTCTGTCTTTGTGGAGGAAATCTGGAGAGCCTGGATGTTTCTGACCTACTCCACCAGGTTCACAAAATGCATTAAATAATCCTTTCTGTCACTTAGGAACTAGGAGGGGCCACCTTATTGCCATTTGAAACTTTTCTGTGTCCATTCAAGTCCAAGAAGCAGGAAGACTCTATCCTTTACCTCATTGACTGAGAGAGGGACTATCTATCTTGACAGCTCTGACTGCCATGCTCTCAGTGCTGAAGAGGATGGAAGAAGGCCCTTGCTCATGGGAACTAAAGCAGGAGACTAGCAGTAGAAGCAGCAGCGTCACTTTCTTCAGTGCTGAACTTGGAGGAAGATTGATCTGAGTTCAAATCTAGCTAAGCCTTCCCTGTGGGGCAGGTAACCTGCTTATTATTACACATATTGCAAAGATGAGGAAACAGGCTCCAGAAGACCTTGGGCAGAGATACTGATACTGAGACCAGTGCCTTTTCAAGGATACATTGCTGCTTCACAAATACTGAATAAATGCAGCCTGGGAATAACAGGTGATGGTGAGCAACAGGGGACTTGAGTGTCATCTGTCACTTAAGAAAGTGAAAAGAAGGAGGCTTCCCTTCCAAATCATTAGGGAATGCTGTGCATAGCATCCTCCGCTAGTCAGATGGAACACCAATATGATATTCACAGCACCTATGGCAGTCATGAATATGCCAGCACAATTCTGAATCACAGCATACAACAGACCCTCCACATGGAAGACAGAACCAAAACATTTATTCAGCACCAGAAAGCCAAAAAAGAAATCAATACACAATAACAATGCAGAGGGCAACACCATCCCCAAGCCTTCCTTCTGTTAGGCTTCTCACAAACCAATCACAGACAGGCTCCCTTAAACAAAATCCCAGACAAGCTCTCCCACTCATGCTAGCCAGTTGGCTGCTTTCTCTCTCTCCCTCAGTTCTTACTACTGTGTCCAATTTTTTCTCAGCTCTGCTCCATCCTTCATGGTCCACCCCTTCCTATTCCACCTTTTCAGCATGCTCCTCCCATCACAGACTACTATGACTCAAATCTGAGACCCAGGAAGGCCACATGGGCCTAGTAATGAATGGGAAAGATCTTCCCATTTAAATTACCATTTTATCAGAGTGGGTTAATTGTCTCAATAGATTCTTCTCGATCAAATAAGGTGGGCTGGGTCCATGTGTGCTGAAGAGATATAACCAAGGTTACTGGGCAGTGCAACTTGTTTTCTTTCCATTTGTGCTATCTCGGTGAAGTCTCCAAACAGTTTTCTACCCAGGGTTCTTCTCCAAGTCACAACAAAAAGGAGCATCAGGGATGGATCTTCCAAATGTGTTCTGAAGAAATCTCTTGTGGAAGCTTACTGAGTCAAAAACCAGAGGACCTGGGTTCAAAATCTACCTCTGATCCTCATTATTTGGGTGATTTTGACCAAACATTTCACCTTACTGGGCATCATCTTCCTCATTGAGAGGAATAGGCACAGTGAGTGGACAGAAAGTTGGACTTGGATTTTGCAAGACCTGAGGTAAAATCCTGCTTTAAATGCTTACGAGTTATGTTATCCCAGACATGTCACCACGTCTTTCTCTGGTTTAGTTTCCTCAGTTGTAAAAATTTGGATAATAATAGTGCCTAACTCACACAGATGTTATGAGAATCAAAAGAGAAATTATCTGAAAAATGTTGAAAATTCTATATATATAGAAGTATTAGGATTAAGTGAAGGAGAGAGATGAGATGGTCTCTTAAGTCCTTTCTAGCTTTAGCTTTATGATCTTATTTCTAAAACATATGTTTCAACTTTTCAGAAGCACCAAGAACTTTGTGCTTTCTCCTTGTGTGAGCCTGCACCTTGGCGCAGAATCACCGCCCTTGCCTTCACCTGGGCTGGTTGTCAGGTGCCTGATTTTTTCTCTCATTCTTGTCCTTCATTATGGTGGTTTGGGCACTGGTTTCGAAAGTCTGTGTTAGAGGAGAGCATGATTGTTTTGTCCCTGATGGGACAGTGAGACTACATGAAAAGACTGATACGTGATCAGTTCAGAGACAAGTCTGACCTAGATTGATGGGGCCTTCAAGGCCATACAGAGGGTTTTGTCTTTCATTCTAGAGGCAATGGGAAGCTTCTTGAACAGAAAAGTGACATGGACACACATCTCCTTTATGAAAAATGTACCAGAGAGTATAAAGACTAGGTAGAAATACATCAATTGCTAAATTATAACAGCAATCTAGGCAAGACATTTTTTTAAAATTTTAAATGTTTATTTATTTTTCATTTTCAACATTCATTTTCACAAAATTTTGAGTTCCAAATTTTCTGCCTATCTCTCTTCTCCCCCACCCCATAATGCCATGCATTCTCATTATCCCTTTCCTCAATATGCCCTTGCTTCTATCATAGCCCTCCCTTCCTTTATTCCCATCTTCTCTCTTTTCTTGTAGAGCAAAATAGATTTCTGTACCCCATTACCTGTATTTCTCATTTCCCAGTTGTATGCAAAAACATTTCTCAAGATTTGTTCCTAAATTGAATTCCAACTTCTCTTCCTTTCTCCCTCCCCACCCAACCCCACTGAGAAGGCAAGCAATTCAATATAGGCTATATTTGTGTAGTTTTGCAAATGACTTCTATAATAGTCAAGTTGTGAAAGACTAACTATATTTCCCTCCATCTTATCCTGCTCCCTATTTATTCTATTCTCTTTTTTGTCCTTTTCTCTCACCATAAGTGTTTACTTCTAATTCTTCCCTTCTCCCATTTGTCCTCTTGGATCATCCCCCTCACCCTACTTGTCCCCTTTTCCCCTACTTTCCTGTAGTGTAATATAGATTTTTATATCAAATTGAGTTAACATGTTATTCCCTCCTTAAGCCAGATGTGAAGACAGTAAGCTTCACTTTTTCCCTCTCATCTCCTCCCTTTTCTCCTCCATTGAATAAGCTTATTCTTGCTTCTTTTATGAGTGATAGGTTGCCCCATTCCATTTCTCCCTTTCTCTTCCCAATATATTCCTCTCTCACCCCTTAATTTTATTTTTTTAGATATCACCCTTTCTTATTCAACTCACCCTGTGCTCTCTGTCTATATATGTATGTGTATATATATATATATATATATATATATATATATATATATACACACACACACACACATACATACACACGTGTGTGTGTGTAATCCCTTCAACTACCTAAGTACTGAGAAAAGTCTTAAGAGTTACAAATATGATCTTTTCATGTAGGAATGCAAACAGTTCAACTTTAAAAAGTTCTTTCTGATTTCTCTTTCCTGTTCACCTTTTCATGCTTCTCTTGATTTTTGTGTTTGAAAGTCAAATTTTCTTTTTAGGTCTGATCTTTTCATCAAGAATACTTGAAAGTCCTCTATATCATTGAATGACAATTTTTTTCTCCTAAAGTATTATGCTCAGTTTTGCTGGGTGGGTGATTCTTGGTTTTAATCCTAGTTTCTTTGATTTATGGAATATTATAATCCATGCCCTTCTATCCCTTAATGTCGAAGCTGCTAGATCTTGTGTTATCCTGACTGTATGTCTACAATACTTGAATTGTTTCTTTCTAGCTTCTTGCAATATTTTCTCCTTGACCTGGAAACTCTGGAATTTGGCTACAATATTCCTAGGAGTTTCTCTTTTTGGATCTCTTTCAGGAGGTGATCAGTGGATTCTTTCAATATTTATTTTACCCTCTGGTTCTAAAATATCAGGGCAGTTTTCCTTGATAATTTCATGAAAGATGATGTCTAGGCTCTTTTTTTAATCATGGCATTCAGGTAGTCACACAATTTTTAAATTGTCTCTCCTGGATCTAGTTTCCACATCAGGTGTCTTTCCAGTGAGATGTTTCACATTATCTTTTATTTTTTCATTCTTTTGGTTTTTTTTTGCAATTTCCTGGTTTTCATAAAATCATTAGCTTCTATCTGCTCCATTCTAAGTTTTAAAGAATTGTTTTCTTCAGTGAGCTTTTGATCCTGCCTTTCCATTTGGATGATTCTACTTTTTGAAGCATTCTTCTCCTCATTGGCTTTTTGGGCCTCTTTTGCCATTTGAGTTAGTCTATTTTTTAAGGTGTTAATTTCTTCAGCTTTTTGGGGTCTCTTTTAGCAGGCTGTTGACTTGATTTTCATGTTTTTCTTGCATCTCTCTCATTTCTCTTCCCAGTTTTTCCTACACCTCTCTTACCTGATTTTCAAAAATCCTCTTTGAGCTCTTCCATGGCTTGAGACCATTGCATATTTATTTGGGATGTTTTGCATGCAGAAGCCTTGACTTTTAGGTCTTCCTCTGAAGACCTAAATTGTTCTTCCTCATCTGAAAGGGTAGAAGAAACTACCTGTTTTCCAAGAAAGTAACCTTGTATTCTCTTATTCTTTTTCCCTTTTTGGGGCATTTTCCCAGCCAGGAACTTGACTTTTGAGTTCTTCGTCAGGGCTGCCACTCAGGATTGAGATTCAGAGCAGCTGCTCAATTCCCTCAGTGGCTATAGGTGGAGGGCTCCAAAAATGGAAGCTTCCACTGTAGTGGCTCCTGTAGAGTGTGTCCAGATCGTGCTCCCCTCTCCTGGGTTATGGAACCCTCCCACTGACCTTTGATACTGTCTGTGGTGTTTGTGGGTTGAGCAATCTGGGAACTACTGATAACATTGGCTCCCTGAAGTATGTTCAGGATCCTGTCCCTGCCACGTCAGGCTACACTGTGTATGCTCCATGCTTCCTGGGCTACCTAAGCAAGACATTATTAAATCTTACACTAGGGACATTGTAGTGTGAATGAACAGAAAAGAATGGATTCCAGGAGTGTTGAGGAAGTAGAACCAGTTGACAACTCATTCAGTGGATGAATAAGAGTGAACATCAGGAGTAGAGAGTGTGACTGTTGGTTCACAAACCTGAGTGACCAGTAGAATGGTTGTATCTTCAGCAGAAACATTAATACAATATATAGCAAGGGTTAGGGTTGGCTAGTTCTTGTACAGCCTCAGTGGTCAGGAGGGGGTTCACTTTAAGTATCTCCTTGACTCAGTTGTTTTTCAGTCATTTTGAGTCATGTCTGAACCTTCAAACTTTCCCTCTGGTAAAGATACTGGAATGATTTTCCTTTTTCTTCTCTAGAACATTTTACAAATAAGGCCACTGATGTAAACAAGGCTAAGTGACTAGCTCAGTGTCACCCAGCTAGTAAGTATCTGAGGATAGATTTGAATTCAAGGTGTATCTCCTTGACTCCAGGCCTGGCACTCTATCCACTGTGTCACCTAGCTACTACCCAGACTCACTTGATCATTCTAAGAATCCTTAGCTTTAAGGTAATTTAAAGGTATGCTGTATATTTCTTTACCTTACTAAAATTCTTGCTTTTCTCTCCTCAGTTAGTAAACAGATCTGAATCCTTATCCTGGTTTATTAAATATTATTTATGTAATTAACTAGTGAAATAATTTCTCCAAAGCAGTAGTTCATCTTTTTCTCCCTCCCTCCCTCTCTCTTTCTCTTCTCCTCATAGACATGTTTACATATATATATATATATATGTTATAGGCATGTATACATATGTATATATATACACACATATACATACATGTATACCAATATGTATAAACGTTTATTGTATTATGCATATGTACGCATACTCTCAAACTCCCTGGTCTTCTAGGCTTATAGAACTACTAACATTACTACCTATGCCATTTAATAATAGTGTAATCTAATAATATAAATTTATAAATAATTATTTATATTATATCAGCCTTGAGAACAATCTTGGTGAAAAGCACATTTGTCACATCACTGCAATTGCTGTCTTCTGTTTCTGGAAATATACCCACCATTCATTGTTCTCAAGATAGTAGCTAGAAGTTTTTCAGAAATTCTCTATAAATTGTTTCCTCAGTATATATAATTAAAACTGCTTTTCAGGATAAAAGTTCTCTCCATCCTTTTTCTCTATGTTCCTCATCCAGTATTTCTCTTGCACTATACCAGGTAACAGTCCCTCCAAACATACACTTAAACTGCCAGTCTCTCAATAGTCTGTTGTTTCTTAAAGATACAATAATAACATCTCTAGCCTCTGTGAGAAATGCTAGTTAAGCCCTGAAAAAGGTCATACTGCATCTCATTAGTAAGAAATAATCCATACTTCCCCTTTTGTCTCCCTGTTCCTGCAAGATGGTTTGTGTTTTTCTGTCATTTTCGTTATGCTCTCCATATTTATCTCTTCATTTATTGTTAAATTCTAAAATCGAATACACTTATTCCTGGTGGCCTTTATATAATTATCTTTGAGGTTTCCTTAACTGATAACAAAGTTATATGATAAATTTAATATTAAATCACAGTACAGCAATTAGAAGTATCTTTTAATGGCTTCCATTTAAAAAATGAAATTTCAGTGCTTCCCCAAAATATCAAAAGACATTCTTAGTCAGTTGCTCTAAGTCCCCTTCAGGATTCATTTCTTATTTTTCCATTCATTTTCTAATACTTTATGATTGTACTTCATGCACATTTTATTGCTGCAATTCAGGTTTTTATTTTTATAATGTTTTCTAGGCTCTTTTGATAGTTTGTCATAATTATCCATCTTTCTTTTCTCATAATATTCATACACATATATGTACATGATCATATAGAAATATATACACACATATCTATTTGTATATGTATGTGTGAACATATATGTGAGTATATTACATTTATTGTATTTAATAGTATAATTTAATAGTATAAGGCACTTCAAGTGAGAGAATTCAGCCTACCAGTATTGATAGATAACTATTCTGTTCCTTCCAGTTATGGAGAACTACCGGCATACACTGATATTATTAACCGACTTGCTCAGAAACTTTTCATAAACCCCACAATGAATTAAATGACCCCATATAGTGTTGCAACCCATTTTGGGCAGGTGATCCTCAGGAGAAAAGAATTCAGAGTCCTTGTGCATCCCAACTGCTATCTGGGCACTCTAGCTAGTCACTATCCTTCCTACATTATGGCTCCTAGAAATCACAAAACCACTTAATTTCAGAGTTGAAAGGTAACTCGGTGCTCAGTGAGTTCAACCCAATAATCATTCCATATGCCAGGCACTGGAGTATGTGCTGGGGACATAAGGGCCAAAAGGAGAATCAAAACGTACAAGCTTCCTATGTTCCAGACACTATGTCAACCAAGTCCAAGGCAAAGAAAGAAAAGCCCAACCACAATCCTTTAAAGAGCTCACATTCTAATAGTGAAAATAATAATTCCATTGACCTGGAAGAACCAGGTCAATGCCAAATCCACACAGAGCAGAGCAAGTAGATAGAAGGAACTATAAGAGGGGAAGACACTACTTGTGGGAAACTTGGGAGTGGGGAACAGAAAAGACTGTATAGAGTAGGTCACTTAATGAGCATTGATTAGGTGTATACTGTAGTCACGCTGTGGTCTAATTGCTGGACATAAAAGGGCCCACATGAAAGATTATGACCTCAATGAGCTCTTCTTCTATGAGGGAAAGTGACATTGACCCCAGAAAATTATTAGCATGGACAATCCCAAGAAAGTAATACTCAGGTCAGCATGTGGCTCAGGTGGCAGGGTAGGAGAAGTTGGACCCGGTGTGAATAACTTACTCATGTACAGGCCTTGAAGAGGGGCTTTTAAGGCCCTGAAGTCAGACGACATGTGCTGCCTAACTCTTAGAAAGTTACTTGAGGAGGCTGGCACCCCCACTGACATCAGCTCATTCCCCTTCTCAGGGCTGATAACATCTGATCCAACTCATGCTCTTCTCTGAGCTCTGGGAATTAAGCTGCCTCAACCGCACACAAGTTTCCAAGGCTCAGCAAGTGCCAGTGAGGCAGCAGGCTGTCTGATTGCCATGGGGATTTGCTGGGAAGTGGGGGGAAGATGTCCAAACATATTTTTCTTTTGGTTTTCCCTTAGATACTCAGACACAGGTGCAGAACCCCAGGCAATGAAGCTCCCTAGAGCTCCTCTACATATGTACACCAAATGGGGAACATACTCCCTCCTATCTTTACTAGAATTATAAATTGAACCTGGCTCATGCAGTTTGGTTCCTGAATAGGAGCTGGACTTCTGCTGTGTTGCTCCAGTGCCAGAAGCAGAGAAGTGTCTGGGCATCTGTCCCAAGAAGGCATCCAGCAGACAAAGAAAGATTTCCCATTTAAGTGTGACTCAAGCAGGGACCCCTTGCCTGCTCACAGGCTCAGAGTTTGGGACACTGCTCAGGACACAGGCCCCAATGTTCCTTCTGATGGCCCTTGTCCTGCTCCTGAACATACCTTCTTCTTTCGTCAGGGAAGAAAATTTCCCCTGCTTGGAGCAGATCAACCCACGTGTCCACAGAGATGGAGACCTGCTCATTGGTGGGTTTTTCCCCCTGTTCTTAATGACAGTGAAGAAGTTCACAGGAGCTGAGCATCCACACAAGACATGTAATCCTCACCAGTAAGTGGAGAGGTGGTTGGGTGCCTTAGAAAACAGAGGAGCAAGCCTGAGAACTCATTCTCCAGCTCCCAGGCACTTGCCCTATCCTCTTATCTGTGACTTTTCTAGCCTCTTTCTCATCTTTTGATCTATCCTTAAAATCTGTAGATAATGTTGACCTATGCTTTAATCTTCCTTACTGTTGTTTTCTGAATTCTGTCTGGGGGCTCAACCTCAGGAACTTCTCTTCTCCTCCTCCCTTCAACCACAGGTAGGACCTCAGTCAGACGGTACTGAAAATATTCTTTCACCTTGCAGTACCACACTCACGTCCTCCTTGCCCATGGCCACAGTTTGGGATCACTTCTGATCAGCACCACTAGGCCTGGCTTCTGGAAACTGCAGGTGTGGGGGAGGTAGAGGGGAGGTCCTTCAGTCTTCTCCCCTTCAGCTGTCTACTCTTCCTTCGATGAAAGTGTGTGAGTTAAAAGTATTTGAGGTAAAAATTCCTGAGGCTGCGAGATAAAAATTACTGAGCTGAAATTTACTGAGTTTTAATTTGCTTCCCATTAGCTAATTCAGTGGAATTGACCTGGTGTTTACACTTCTCTCAGACCAAAATTTAGCCCCTAGAGGACCTTTCTTTTCTGAGGGTCCTCTCAAGTTGTCTTAGAAGGACAACTACTTTACCCCTGTATTTTTTTTTCAGCCAAAGGAAAACAAGGTTTATTAAAAATTCACCACATTGCGTAGACTGTTAAGGAATTTGTGACACTTGTATTGACAAGTGGGCCAGAATGAATCCAAGCACCTTCATGAAGTCAAGATGTTTCTTATATACAGAAAGATTGTGGGAAGCATCTAGAGGAGGCCAAGTAGTCTGGGGTGACTAGAGGAGGGGGTGGTCTAGGGAGAGTCTTGATGGGAGTGGTCAGTAGACTGGGGTGACTAGAGGTCAGATGCCAGGAACCAAAACAGTGGGATTTTGATGGGATCAAGGGTCAGAAGTAACTAGAGACAATCCAAGGTAACAGAGATTTGGACATAGTGATAATGAAAAGCTTATAACCTCAGATGACGACCAGATCAAGTGGGAAGATTGAAGGAGAGTACAAGGAGGTTTCCAAATCCTGTATTCCATCATTCCCCCTCAAACAAATTGGACTGAAATTCTTTTGGAGTAAGGGGTAAAGATCTCAGTCTCTGAAACTGCTTCCTGCTGACCAGTGGCTTAGAGCTGTCCCTGCCTTCCCATTTAAGGGGCCAGACTTCAGGTCCAGTTACTCCTGTACTTTTGCTGCTCTATATTCATTTATGGTGATTTTCTGTCTGTAGAGGAAATATGGAGAGTCTGGAAATTTCTGACCAACTTCACCTTCTTTATAGAATTCATTAAAAAAAATCATTTCCCTAACTTAGAAACGAGGAGGAGCACTCTTATTGACATTTCAATCTTTCCTGTGGCCACTTTAATTCTAAGAAGTAGAAAGAGCTTGTCCTTTACCCCATTCTCTAGATCCCAGCCTCTGGGACAAGGTCCATCTTTATTCTGTGCTCTGATTGCCATGCTGTCAGTGTTGAAGGGTACAGAGGAAAGTCCTGACACAATGTGAACTCAAACAGGAGGCTAGCTAGCATTACAAGCATCAGTGTCCTCCTTCTTTAGTGCTGAACTTAGAGAAAGATAATCTGCGTTCAAAACTTGCCAAGCATTCCCTGTGGACAGGTAGCCTGCTCATTATTTTACAGATGAGGTAACTGAGCATTTAAGACACTTAGACCAGTGACCTTTCAAAGATACATTGCTGCTTAACAAATACTGAATGGATGCAGGCTGTCTTCTTTCACTTGAGGATAAAATGAAGGCGGCTTCCCTCCCAGTTCATTAGAGAACGCTGTGTGCAGAGTCCTCCACTAGTCAGGTGGACTGATTGTCCCGTCAGATTCTTCTTTGTCACCAATGACACTTGTGAGATGCCCTGGCTCCATGTGTACTGTGGGGACACAACCAAGGCAACTGGGCACTGCAACTAGTCTTCTTGTCATTTGTGCTCCCTACATGAGCTCCCCAAACAGTTTTCTATCCAAGGTTCTTCCCTGAGTTACAGCAAACAGGAGCATTAGAGATGGATGGTCAAAGTCTATTCTGAGGAGGCAGCTTGGAGAAGAGTACTGGCTAAAAGTCAGAGGACCTGGGTTCAAAATCTGCCTTTGGTCTTCATTACTTGGGTGATTTTGACCAAGCCCTTCATCGTGCTGGCCTCAGCTTCCTCATCAGACAGGAGGAGGGATAGTGAGTAGACAGAATGTTGGACTTGGAGTCATGGAGACCTGGGTTTAAATCCTGCTTTGGATAGTTGGGACTTGTTCAATCCTAGAAGTGTCACTAAGTCTTTCGCAGGTCTGATTTCTCATCTGAAAAATGGACATAATAATAGTGCCTAACTCCCAGAGAGGTTGTGAGGCTCAAATGAGAAATTATGTACAAAATGCTGAAAATGCCACATACATTCTGACTGTTAAGATTAAAAATGAAGAGGACAGATAAGATGGTCTCTTAGGTGCTCTCGAGCTTGGGCATCATGGTCTTGTTTTGGAATCTATATTTTAACTTTCCACAGGTGCCAAGAGATTGGTGCTTTCTCTTTGTATGAACTTGCATGTTGGCACAGAATCACTTCCCTTGCCTTCAGCTGGGCTGGTTGTTATGTGCCTGACCTTTCTCTGGATCTTGTACTTCTTTGTGCTCACTGTCTGGGCACTGCTTTGTGTTGGAGCACAGAGCTTGTCTGCTCTTTCCCTGATGGGAAAATGCAGGATGATTCAGCAGGTATGGATCTTCTATGAAGACACATTTACATGACCCATCACATGCACTCTCAGAAAGGGGAGTCTGAGTTAGGAAAGGCAAGAATACTTCCTTGGGCCTACCTCCCCAAGTTACTGTGAGGTCACTGTAGACTAGTGATACTAGGATATGAAACAAGTGTGTGTGTGTGTGTGTGTGTGTGTGTGTGTATTTAGAGTGTTGGGCTTCATTGAGAAATGTCAAATCAGGGTATGGCATGTGATTTCAATAAAATAAGGAACTCATGGTGGAAAAATCTACTGATGCCAAAGAACAACTCTTCTGTATTTAGTGAATTGCCTAGGGCTCTGGAAAGTTATATTTCCATCAACAAAGCTAAATTATGCACATATTAAGGGCAGTTAGGTGATGTAGTGGATAGATTTCTGGGCCTAGATTCAGGAAAAGCAGAGTTCAAATATGGTCTCAGGCACATATTAGCTCGTGACCTTGGGAAGTTATTTAACTTCTATTTGCCTCACTTTTCTCCCATGTAAAATAGAGATAGCAGTTATCTCTATGGTTCAGGAGGATAAAATGAGATAATATTAGCTGAGTGGGTGATAAAGACGTACTATTTAAATGTTAGATATTGCTGTTAACTATGTACCAGACATTCTGATAGGCACTGAGGATATACTGAAAACACCCAAAGTCTAGTCCTTTGAAGAAAGGACCTGGGGCTGGGTAGGTGGGAAGGACAAAATGTATCCAAAGATAAGCAAATAGAAGACACATGGAAAATAAAAAATCAATGGGAGATCAAACAACTGGAATCATCAAGGAAGGACTCTTGTGGGCGTGTAACAAAATAATACAAAAATTATTTGTAACAGTTTTGAGAACAACCATAGCAAAAGACACGTTTGTCACATCACTACAGTTCCATCTTTTCTGTTTTTGGTACATATACCCACCATTCACCATTCTGAGGAGAGAAGATGTTGCTTTTCAAAAATTCTACATACAACATTCCCTCACAGGGTATAATTAAATAGTTTTTCAGGATAAAGTTCTCTCCATCCTCTTTCTCTTTGTTCATCACCCAGCTCTCCTTCTACTATAAAAGGTAACAATTTCTCCATACATAAAGCTATATTACAAGTGTCTGAATAGTCTATAGTTTCTTAAAGGTATAGTAATAGCATCTCTAGCTTCTGTTAAGAAATACTTGTTAAGCTGGTGTTGCACATGCTAATATTTCAAAGGCAAAGCTCAAATGCTGATCTTCCTAACACCAAACCCTGACTTACTGCCTTGAAATCTTCCTGACAAAGGCCATGCTGCATCTCATTAGTAGGAAATAATCAGACCCTCCCCTTTGGTTGACCTGTTTCTACAAGATGATTTGTGCCTTATGCCCTTATGCTCTCCATATTTATCTTTTCATTCACTGAATTGATTCAAATTCCAAAATTGAATGCATCCTGATTGCCTTTATGTATTCTGTGAGATGTTTTCCTTAACTGCTGATGTTTGACAATAAATATGATATTAAATAGCAGTACAAAAATGAGCAATATTTGATAACTGCTTATATTTAAATAACAAAATTTCATTGCTTCCCCCAAATGTCAAAAGAAGTTTTCAATCAGCTGCTCTCAGTCCCTATTCATTCCTTATTTTCCATTCATTTTCTACTACTTTGAGATTGTACTTAGTATATACTTTATTGCTTCTCTTCTGTTTTTGTGTTTCACAATAGTTTTCTAAGGCTATTTTGATGCTTTTTCACAATTGTTCATTTTTATTTTCTTATAATGTTCACACCCATATATAATATATACATATATATTACAAAAACATGAAGAAACAAGCATATATACGAGTGTATTTATGCATGTATGTGAATGTATGATTGAGTATATTACATAAATGTAATAGTATAAGGAGCATCCAGTGAGAAAGTTCACTCTATCAGAACTGTTGTTTCTTATAGTTTTGGAGAATTGCCTGAGTACATGACCATGTTAGTTGACTTGATAAGAATTCATCAGGCATTATGTATCACAGGTAGGACTGAGATGAGGTTATCTTGATTTGGAAGCTGGCTTCCTGTACACTATACTAGAATGGTTAAACTCATAGGCTAAAGGCCCCATTTAGCCATACGTTGGATTGACACACAAACCAGATAAAAATGTATTTGGGAAATCTTTAAGAAGACAAACAAAACAAAATATAGATATTCTATGAGTCAATATGCGTCCTGCAGGGATCCTTCTATATCATTTGGTGGCCTGCATTTCTACTTGAGTTTGATACCACTCCACAGCACCATGGTGACTTTGTCCTATCAACGTATCTCTAATTTATGTAACTATTACTTCTTGTTGGACATTTAAGTGGCTTCTAGGTCTTTTTTATTGTTAAGTACAAATATTTTTGCTATGAACAAAGCAATCATTTTGTTTGTTTCTTTTCTTTTCTTTTGGTAACATTCTCTAAGTATATTCCAGACAGTGGAATTTTTGGTCAATGATTATAGTCATTTTTGTTAATTGGGAATATATTAATAACATTATCTTCCAAGAAGATTCTACTAGCTTGAAAAATCTTCCATCAATGAGTGGATGTAACTCTTACTCCACAAATAAACAGCATTGTTCTTCATGCTTTTTATTTATTTTCACAATTTGATGTGAATAAGGTGGTCAGTCAGAATGTGATATGGCAGTCCAAGAGGGTAATATAACTTTAAGAGAGTTATAGTGTCCAAGACTAGGAAGGTGGTTGCCTGAATGTATTATGACATGGTCATATTGCATTTAAAATATACTGTTCATTTCTGGATGTTATAATTTTAAAAGGAAGTTTTTATCCAGAGAATTTCCATAGGAGGATGACTAGGACAAAGAAGGGTCTCAAGGCTGTTCCATTAAAGTTCTAAAAGACTGGCACTTGGATGAGAAATCTAATTGTTTTATTTAGTTCCAAAGGCAAATGGGTGGAAGTAATACAAAATAAATCTTGGGATAAGGAAAACTTTAATAACAATTAGGAATGTAAAAGGTATCATGTGAGATGATGAATTCCCATAAATTGGAGGCATTAAAACAAATACTAATCACTAATTACAAATGTTGGAGAGCATATTTTTTAAAAAATATTTATATTTGGTTTTCAATATTCACTTGTTTTTCATGATTTTCTTGCATCACTCTCATTTCTTTTCCCAGTTTTTGCTCTACTTCTCTTACTTGAATTTCAACATCCTTTTGGAGCTCTTTTGTGGCCTGAGACCAATTCACATTTTTCTTGGAGGCAATGGATGCAGGAGCTTTGACTTTGTTGTCATCTTTTATTTGTATATTTTCATCTTCCTTGTCACCAAAGATTCTATAGTCTGATTCTTTTTCCAGGTTTTGCTCATTTTCCCAACCAATTACTTGACTTTTGAGCTCTTTGTCAAGGTACTTCTCTGCTTCCAGTAGGGGTAGGGGGCTGTGCTGTCAGCCACTCTAACCCCCTGCAATCTGTGGGCCTAGAGCTCTAGAAATAGCTACTGCCTCTGTCTCTGCTTCTGAGGACTCTTCTACCACCTCGGACTGGGACTGGATCACTCTTCTCTGTCACACAGAGGTTGGACAGGTTTTTACATTGACCTTCCAATTTTTCCTTGGTATTTTGGGGTTGTGAAATCTGGAAACAGTTACAGGTGCTATAGATTCATCTCACCCCCACCCCCAAACCTGTTCATGTTCAGGTCCCATCTGTGCTGATGCGACCCACACTGGACGTCACTCTGCTTCCAGGACAGTGTGATACGTGCTTCCTGTTGACCTTATAGACTGTCTAGGGCTGGAGATTTGCTTCCCTCCTTCATTCTGTGGGTTCTGTAGCTCCAGAATCTGTTTAGAGTCATTTTTTACAGATATTCAGCTAGATTTGGGGGGAGGGCTCTAGCAAGTCTCTGCTTCTACTCTGCCATCTTGGTTGCCTGGAGAGGAGATTTTTTTATAGGAGTTGTATCAAATTGACTTTGAGGTCTTTTTCAAATCAAAATTGCTCAAATTCTGAATATTATCATTCTTCAGTTCCAGATATGGCATGCATGAAGGAACCAAGATAAAGTATTTGGACTTCGTAGTCTTTCGTAGCAAGGGACTTCTCTCTTGAAGGGGTAAAGATTCAGGTTCACCTTGGGGAAAATGCCTCAGTAAAGTGGATCATGGGGTGAGGGGCTCCATCAATTGCCATAATTATATGTGTTTAGTTACAGACATGTTCTAATGTTCTGGAACTTTCTGAAAAGAGAAGTTTTCTGGGTTTGGGTTCTTAGATCTACAATGTGTCCTTAGATTAGAATGGATCATTTAGGGTTTTGTATGACAAAGGCTGGACAGGTTTGGAATTTGTGGTGCTTGAGGTACTGTGAGGCAAACAAAATAGGATCTTTTGCTATTTTTTGTTTTAGTATAGTCACATACCTCTGACTGAATCTTGCATTTATCAATCGAGAGTCTTTACAAGGAGTAAAGTATAGAAACAAGAATTTCTTTAACTGGAAACAGTATATATATATATATATATATATATATATATATATATATATATATATATATATATATATATATATATTTGTATTGTTAATTATTTTAATGTGATTAAAGATCTTTCCCATCCATTAATGGGAATTTTGATTAGGGAAGATTTGTGGGAAGGCCCATGCATTTTGTTAATGAGGTACTGGTTCTCAAAGGTTGTGATGCCCTCTGCCTCTAAAAAAGGTATAAATACTCTGAGCTAAAGTTTTACTTTGGGGCTTACCAACTGCAAGTATCTGTTTGGCCAGATGAGGACTCTGGGAAACTATTAAAGGAGCCCCTGGCTTTCTAAATCCAGATGCTGGTGCTTCCCTCTATGATAACGATGGTCAGACAGATGGATGAGTCTGTTGAATTCAGGCAGAGGAAACCATGTCTCTTGATCTTTGATGTCTCTGTATTTTCTTTGAAGTTCAGGGTGCTGAATCCCTCAACTCGGTGAATGATATATGTGCTTGGTTAAATGAATGATACATGTGCTTGATTAAAGTGATTGTTAATCCCTCAAAAGTTGTGTTTCCTTTTATGAATGCAGATGTAAGAACCTGTGGTAGCAAGTCCCCCTGTGTATGTTGGGGTGTTTACTATTACAGGCACTGACCATGGTGCTATTATGAAAGCCTAGGAGGCCCCTGGAGCATTCAGTGTGAATGAGACTGAAGGTTGGTGATGAAAGTGTGTCTACACTGAGAAATCATAGGACAGGGCAAGAAGGGCAGCATGAATGGCCTATCATTGGCTCTCTTAAATAGACTATAAAGCCGGGTGTACGTTGGGTTCAGACAACTGTGGTTTGGGATGCCTGATACAGAAAACTTTGCTATCTCTCTAGTAACACATAAAACATAGAAATGAGGGATGTGGTTATGTGCCTTCCCACATTGATGTCATCTAAGCCATTAAATGTCCTGAATGACCATTTATAATATCCTTCCTCTTCCCTCAGTAGCTTACTAGAACTCTAGATCTCACACCTGTACAAAAGTCCCTCTCTGCATTTCTCTTTCTGTCACATTTAACAATGTGACAATTTAACAATGCACAGGACATTTTTCTGGTGTCTCTCAGGGACTGAAAAAAACAGGAAGAGGGATAAGAGAAAGAGAAAGCCAAATGAGCAGAGACCAAAGTTTTCCTTTGTAAAAGTTATATAAAGTTTGACCAGGCCTGGGTAGGGTAGTGTCAACAGTAATCTCTCTATTATAAAGGGCCAGAAGTAAGAAGCACCCTTTTCAAAATAATACCCATTCTCATACCATCTAGCAGAAGTTCAGAGCAAACACTAGCCACAGAAAGGATCTATTGCAGGTATCAAGCAATAAATTGGGCATTGTGTCAGTAATGGATTCTAAGGGAAGTATACAAGAAAAGATGATTGTATGTTAGACACAAACCCCCCAAAATGAGTCTTCATATAGACTGAAAGCACGACAATTGGTACTAACCTCACTGGGCTGAGTAAGTATGCTCTTGTAATTGGGTCTTTCCTCCTTCTAGACTGAGGCCCTAATATTATTAGGGTTTGGTAGATAAAACTACCAAAATGACTTTGTGGAATGAAATCAGGTTGTCATGAACTAGTAAGACGTACATTTGCAACAGTTTATCTTCCCTGGGAGGATTTCCCTAAAGGAGTAAAAGTGCCCTCTTGAGAGAAGATCCTGAGTCAGTTGATACATCTCTCTTCCCTGAGCTGCTAACATGTATAGTACTAGGAATGTGGCATTAATCATTGTCTGAGAGTGGGGTTATTTATGTGTATATCTCCTAGGTAATAATGTGAGACTGAGGCCAGAGAACCATTTTTATTTGTACAGTGCATTTAACATAGTAACTGATCAGTACACACCTGTTGAATGAGATGACTGAGTGTCTCAGTTTAGGGGATCAGTTATCAATCATAAAGTGCTTACTACTCATCAGACTCTCCACTGAGTGTTAAGGATACAAAAAAAGGCAAAAATATGGGCCATGTCCTTTAGCAGTTAATGTTCTAATGGATGACATTACATTCAAACACCTATGTAAGTCCAAATAATATACATTATAAATGGGAGATAATCTTAAAAGAAAGGCTCTAACCATGAAGGAACTTGCACGGCCTCTTTCTTACAGGAGAGATTTTAACTGAATCAGGAAGGGAGGAAAAGAGACCAAGAGGTAGAAGTGAGCAGGAAGGGTATGCCAGCTAGTCAGCCTGGTTAAGAATTCTGGACAATTTCCTCTTCCCTCACCCACACTCCAAATTTCAGACAGGTGGACCATGCAGGGGTGTAGGTCATCTGACAATGCGGTATTGTGATCCACAAACCAAGCTGCCTGTGCCCTGTCCCTAGTGGTTTGAACTTAGCATAGCTAGGTGTGGCTTCTTCAAGCCTATGGGCTCCCTAGCATTTCTTCCTTGCTTCTGACCTTCTCCTCACCCTCTACAGGTGGCTACACAAAAATTACCAGCAGGTCCTGGCCCTGATGTTTGCTGTGGAGGAGGTCAACAGAGACCCCTGGCTGCTACCTAATACTACCCTGGGATTTCATATCTACAACACCTACCATAGTGATGCCAGGACCTTGGAGAGCTCCCTCAGGTGGCTTTCAGGTCAGGACCCCACCACTCCAAATTATAGTTGTCAGAGCCAGAAAAAGTCCATGGCTGTTATTGGAGGAGCCACATCTGCTCTTTCTGTCCAGATGGGGACCCTTCTGGAGCTCTACAGAATACCACAGGTAGATTTGAATCTGCCATCTGTAGCCCATTTCTTTTGTCATTATACAAGATGGAAGGGAATGCTAAACACTATACTAAGGGCTTTACAAATATATCTTCTGAACCTTACAAGCACCCTGGGAGGTGGGTGCTATTATTAATCTCCTTTTTACAGTTGAAGAAATTGGAGGAGAGAGAAATTAAGTGACTTGCTCAGGGTCACTCAGCTAAGTAACTGACTAAGGCAAAATTTGAACTTATTTCAATCTGTCTCCAGGTCCAGCATTCTTTTAGACTATGCCACTAAGATGCCACAAAACTATTAAGTGATCAGGCAGGATTTACACTAAGGAATTTCTTTTTCCTAGTCTAACACTTTGAGACAGAACAGTCAAAATGGATTTCATAACTCTATAGAGCCCCTAATTGGTATAACTGCTGGTATGACAATCCCTCTCTTGCTCCAGATGACAGTGGCCCTATGGCTTACGTGCTATTGTGGAAAAGAACATTCCTCACTTGGTTTCCAGCTTTCTGATGGTGTTTGTTTCATTTTAGTCAGGCTTCTTGCTTGGCATTATCTTTACACTCGAATTCTGCTGTCACATCCTTGTTAACCTCAAGGTCTCCTCCATGTCATATGTATGGAGAAGTCAAGTGACTTGCCCAGGATCATGTAGCTAATAATTTACTCAAGCTAGATTTGAATTCCCATCCTCCTGACTCCAAGTCCCACACGCTATCTCTGTGCCACATACATTGCACATATGATAAGTGTTGAGACAGTATTTGAACTGAGGGCTTTCTGAGTACACATCCGGTGCTCTATCTGAGACAGATATGGCCAGAATGGAAATGAAAACTCAATAAGGCTTGGAAAACAACATCATGAAAGGCAGTGTCCTCTTACCCTTCTAACTCCAGATCTTAGTGTCATTGAGGCTATGGAGTTATAGCCAAGAAAATTCCTCACCTGGTGACTGACTTTCTGGCATTTGTTCCAATTCAGTCAGCCTTCTTGCCGGGCCTTCTCTTTCCACCAGAAATCTGATGACATGTGCCCAGCAGTCTCTGGTTTGCTTCCATACCATAACATCATGAGACATGGGGAAAACATTACAGTCCTTTTACAGAACAGATTGTAGTTGTTTACTTTTTAGACCTGGAAAACCTTTCACAATTAATGTACCTGATTTTCTAATCCTAAAGACAACAACAACTTAAGTTCAGAGAATTGAAATGACCTATGTGAGCTCTTACTCTTAGTGTTACAGCTTGGATTATTCATTGTTCTCCATTAACTATTGAGAGGAATGCTTAAATCAACAATTCTCTATATATGACTTTACTAAATAATTATTTCTAAAATCAAATTAATTGATTAGTTGAAAAGCCTGCTAATTGATGTTAACTGATATTGCATAGAGGGGAGACTCATGCTAGTGACTAAGGAGGAAAAAACATTAGAGAGACATAACCAATTTCTCAGCTGTACTCTTGGAGCCTGAGATATCCAGTTGACCTCTGTGAAGCTGGCCTACCATTGTGAATGGGGGCTGGTGGGAGATTGAGTCTAGGGTCTGGAAAATGGAATGGCTATG
Organism: Bettongia penicillata ogilbyi; assembly: GCA_023548195.1. Taxonomy (NCBI): domain Eukaryota; kingdom Metazoa; phylum Chordata; class Mammalia; order Diprotodontia; family Potoroidae; genus Bettongia; species Bettongia penicillata. The sequence goes on along the minus strand of JAJHZJ010000317.1, from coordinate 598,418 downwards.
TGACTTTGGCTAAATCACTTAAAATCTCAATGCCCTTGTTTACTCTAAATGTAAATGGTGCAGACATGGTAGCGACCTGCATTGGTAGTAAGACCCTCCTTACCCAAAGGATTCCATTACTAACAACTATATTATTTCAAAATGAGTCATCAATGTTGAAAACACAAATGAAATAATTATTTTGATTAGTATTAAAATAATAATCAGTTGAGTAAAGCTTTGAATATTACAAAGCAATTTTGTATTATCTTGTTTGCTTCATAAAACAACACTGGGAATTGGGTGCTAAAATTATGCCCATATTTCATTTGAGGCTGACAATTGTTAAGCGACTTTCCGAGGGACCATCTGACAGTAAGTGTCTGACACTGGATTTGAACTTCAATCTTCCAGATTCTACGATTAGTCTTCTATCCACTGTGAGACCTAGTTGCTTCATAGATATGATTATATATTTATTCTACAGGCAGTTTGGTATTGGCAACACCATTGTTGTAGAATGCTGTTTTGGTTGAAGAAAGAATCACTTCTTAACCTGCACCATTGCCAATACATAGTAAAAATATATCAGTTTTACTTTGGAAATTTCTCTTAGGGTCACAAACAAGGTCAGTGAGTCAAGAGAAACGTTAGATTATTTGGAAAAGAAGTCATGAAGGGTTCAGGGCAGCTATGGATTTAAAACCAGTAGGATCAGAGTATCCTGTCTTCTAACCATGGTCCTTCACCTCACATAATCTCGGGATGACTAGAATTTTACCCATTACCATTATGTACAGCAAATAACACTATTTTTCACCTAATAAACTAGAGTCTATTGGGTAATATAGTGCTATTTGCTGCTGTGCTGCAGTAGCACTTCCATACGGCCCAGTGAGATGCCTCCTTTTTCTCCATCCAGCTAAGTTATGGCCCTTTTGATCCTGCTCTGAGGGACAAGGCCCAGTTTCCTTCCCTCTACCAGATGGCACCTCAAGACTCTTCCCTGCACTTGGGCATTGTAAAGCTACTGTTACATTTTGGCTGGACTTGGGTAGGTCTGATTGTCACAGATGACATGAGAGGTGAGGAATTCCTCTGGGACATGGGAGAAGAGCTGAGGAGGAACAAAGCCTGTGTGGCCTTCACAGAGAAGATCCCTGTCAGTGAGAGACGCCATGCAGAATCCCAGGTGGAGTTCATGCCCAGAATTATGGCATCAGCAGCCATGGTAATCATTATCCATGGTGATACTGATTCTCTGATGATCCTGAGATATTCTCAGCCACCTTTTTATGGAATTTGGAAGGTTTGGATTATCACATCACATTGGGATGTCACCATGAGACCCTTTGGTCATTATAATTATCCTTTTTATGGATCACTCATATTTTCACACCAGACAAGTGAGATTCCTGGTTTCAAAGCCTTTCTCAAGACAGTCACCCCAATCAAATACCCAGGAGACATTTTCCTGAAGAGTTTCTGGGTGTCTGCATTTGAGTGCCCAGATGTGCCAACCAAACTGGAGCAAGAAGACTGTTCCCTGAATGCTTCCTTGGAGATGCTGCCTTTGCACTATTTTGACATGACCATGTCTAGCCTCAGTTACTTGCTCTATAATGCTGTGTATGCTGTAGCCTGGGCTCTTCATGAAATGAGCTATGCCAGATCAGAAATGGGATATGTGAGAGATGAAGGGGACCTGGTGCCTCAGCCATGGCAGGTAATGTCCACTTTTTCTCAGATGACGTCCATTGGTATCCATAGACCCACAAGTGGTCGTTTTTGGTTTGCTATTTTCCTTGGCATCCACATTTCTCTTTCTTTTGCTTGTCATGCCTCAGTCTCCCAAATGCACATTCCTTGTTTCATGCAATTTTCTTCTTTAGGCTTCCTTTCTTTGCCTTAAGAGTCTGTTCACCAATGGCATTATAGATACCCCACGATAGTGAGGACTTAGTCGTAAGTGCAAAACATTGTTTCCATCCCTTTCTTCTTGAAGGGCCTGTGTCTTCTCCTCAGAAATACAGGAAAGACTTTCTCAAGCCTGGTGCCTAGGAGAGTGCTTTGAATGTAGAATACATGTCAAATTGGTTCTTAAGGAACAGTGACAAAATTGTTAGATTCAGGAACATGATGATACCTAACTGTCCTCGTTATAAAGAACTGCTTCAGTTCTCTCAAGCTTATTCTCATTTTTTCTCATTCTATGTGCCTTAGAATGGGTCCTTGTGCAGAACCCTTCTCAGTGCAAATCCCTGATGGACATAAAATACAAACTTCCAAGAAATCACTCATCTTTCTGAGAAATGATAGTAGCCTCACCTTTAAATACATGGAAAATTAACATCCTTATTTTAGCACATAAATCATTAATCTGTGGTCTACAGTTAGATACCACCCCCCAAGTGGTCCATAGATAATTCTCAGTAGGTCTGTGAATTTAGATGGTAAAATTTACATCTTTACTTTTCCTTTTAATTGAACTTTAATTTTTTCCATCATAAGTTAAAAACAAAAAAAAGTGGAAAAATGTTAAGACATCATGTTTGAGAAGAATCCCATTCATTTCCTGAGTCCTAATCTGAAGGCTCATTGGAGTTTGTTGTGACTCAATTAAAAGATAGTTCTTTATTGTAATCAATTAAAAATACTTTTAGCGATATGTTTTAAAAATAGCAATTATATTCTAATGATTTCCCCAATAGAATATTGCCAAATTAGAAAAAAATCATAGTTAATCAAAATAAAATGACATATTTGCCTCATCTGACAATGCATGTCTCATTATACTGCAGTAGTTTGCCACCACCCTAACAAGAAGAGCATGACAATTTTTACCATCAGTCCTATAAGATCAAATTGGTCATCGCATTGATAAACATTGTGATATAATTCAATGTTGTTTTCCTTTAAAATGCCATTTTCTCCCTTTCTTCACTGCTGCATCCCGTGCAGTAGAGTTTGAACAGGGGTCACCTGTAAGGGGACAAGAACACATGTAGGAATAGAAGAGGGCACACAGACACCAAACTGTACAAGGCATAGCCTGAGCAGGCTCGGAAACAAGCAACTGCCCCAAGTCGCTCCAGAAGTCAACCTTTTCTTTGAAACTCATATCATGGTTACATCCCAAGATAAGGAGCAAATATACATTTCCTGGGAGAGCACACAGATATACAGTGTATAACGTTGACGACCCTTACAATATTTAACTTTTATGACCCATTGTCCTGTCTTCATGGTATAGAATTCTGTACAATTTCCTTAGGGGCTATTCTGCCCAGCTGGGTTCTCAAGGAGGAAGGCTTGACCTCACAGTCATGTTCCTGCTGTTGCAGGAAACATATACCTCATATGCAAGTTTTGCTGCTTATGAGGCTTGTGAAATCAAGCTGCAGTAGGATGGTGTCCCGCACTTCACCCTATATTTTGGTTTGGGAACCATGAACCAGGATCATATGAATTCTGATATAATTCTTTGATATAGTGGGTCACTTTTTTCCCCACTTGGTGGCTCTGTTTTGTAACTTTGAAAATTGAAGTGTTCTAGGCACATGAGTTCAAACCCTGCCTCAAATACTTACTAGTCATGTGATCCTGGGCAAGTCGCCTAACCCTGTTTGCTTTACATCTTCATCTATAAAAATGTGATGGAGAAGTAAATGGCAAGCCAATCCAGCACCTTTGCCAAGAAAACTTCACGGGGTAACAAAGAGTTGTACGTGATTGAAATGACTGAAGAACAGTGAAGGTAGAAAGCTTTCATATGCACGAGATGTAACCAACTGTTTATCTGCTGTTCAGCCTTGATAAGCATGAAGAGTCTCATATGCAGGAGGCAAATGAACACAATGCTGATTTTGGCCATAGCAGCCTGTGAAGACTGTTCGAGGCTTGTGGTGGTGATCATTTCTGTCAGTGCAAAGAATGCCAACAGTAATGAAATAAATGGAACTCAGGAACTCCAGGTCCCTGTTATAGCAAAAGAAAACATTAGCCTTCTTGGATCACTGAATGGGCACTGCTTTTTGTGAATATCAACTTCTCCATAAGCACTTATTGATGTTTATTAAACTTCTTGTTCTCCATGCCTCATCCTCAACATAAGTTGAATGGATTCAGAGGCACACATAGGAGTGAGAACCAGGAATGCTTGACACTGATGTCAGAATGATCCCTGGAGAATAGGAGTGGTCAGGGACATTGAATGAGAAAGTTTGAACCAGATTCTCCTTTGACCATTAACCTGAACACCTTCAGTATCACAAAATGGATGATTGGTTGAATGATTCCTGCTAGGATGTAATTTAATTTAATTTTTGAAACAAAATCAAGTATTTAATATATTCAAGATAGCATGAAAGGGATAGTAGCAGACTCATTCACTAACTGTCCCTGAATTTCCTCCTAATCGAAATCCAACAAAAAGAAGGACTTTTGAAAAGTTAATTCTATCACATAAAACAACCCTCAGGCCTTGAGATTTCTACATGTGCAATGATTGCTTTCTGTAAAGGGTGTGCTTAGAAAATGTTTATTTTATAAGCAAAGGAATGATTGAGTGAGTGCATAAATGAATATGCTTGTAGGCTTCCTTCCTGGATCATCAACCTTGGTCCTGCTTTTCCTTGACTGTGGACAGGAGGGAGTGACTCAATTCTTTCCCCATATAGATCCATTCATATCTGAGGAATATTTCCTTTAACAACACTGCTGGGGACCAGGTGGTTTTGGATGAGGAACAGAATCCTGTGGCTAAATATGATATCATGAACTTTGGGGCACTGTCTAATGATGAAGAAGTTCTTGTGAAAGTGGGACATTTTGTCCCCCAGTCTCTACTTGGTCAAGATTTCACCATTTGTGAGAAGAAGCTATATAAGAACAGGGTTGATTTGAAGGTCTGTACAAAAACTAAATGCATTTGACTCCAATTTCTTTTATGCCATTTAGGTCATCATTCATTCATTCAACCCAATCTACTCCTACCATAAATATTTATCTTGGTTTTATCTTTTTTTAATACGGCAAATATTGGAAATACAGGAACAAATCATCATCATCATCATCATTTGAAATAAAAATGTACCAAGTACATTTGTAAATAAGGAGAATGTCTGGCAACTTGCATTTGTCTGAAGGGTACAATAGCAACAATTTAGGCAGAGGATAAAGAGCTGGCTTAGGTATCAGAAAGAGAAGGGGTCAATTTCTGCTTCTGACATTGACAGGCTCTGAGACTCTGGGCAAGTCATTTAACTTCTCATTGCTCCAGAGAACTCTAGAGTCTCCGGATCTGGTACCAGTCTCTATAGACTGAGGAAATTTCTTCACAGGATTTCCTATAATAATGAAATCACAGATTTGGTTCACTCATTTTCTCCCTTCCTCAATCTGTACAATAAATACCATTGGCATACAAAAGATTAGTACATTCTCACTAAAGAGGAAGAAGACGATTAATCCACTGCCTTAAGCACATGAAACTGTGGAGATAATATGCAAACAACATGCAATGATTCCCCAGTCACTCAAACAGTTTAGAATCTCCCTAGTTGTATTATGATGTAGGCTATAAATTTCCATCATGATTTATTCTTGGTGAAACCAAGAAACTTCATAATGACCTATACAATCCATTAATCACATGCTTTTGAATTTTGCAATGATCAAATTTATGCTCCCCAGCATATAGTTTACAGAGGACACCTGCCCTCCTTTATAAAAAGGGAAATGTTTCCCTGCAGAATTGAAGCACCAGCCTCATTCTCAATAATCTTTCAATGAATGACAGCAGTGACCCACTAGTCACATTGTTCACTTCCTCCAATGCTATAAGAGCTTGTTCATGTAGATCTGGTGGTTTGAACTCACTGAAGAGAACAGGGTATTCTTTCAGCATCTCCTCATTTATCTCAGGCTTCCAACTCCCACTCATCATTATTGTTATATTCTTTAGAATATTAAAATCAGTTCTCATGAAAGATAGATTCCCACATAGTTTATTCTGTCTACAATTATTTAACATGGTATTTCATTTTCTTTCTTGTGCTGCTGGACTTCAAGTGGATTTTTTATATATCCTGCAGCTTTGATAAAGTTCTTCATTATTTAAAATGCCTGTTTATTTGGATTTCTCAGATTCTGTGAAGATATCATACCATCTGCAAAAAATGATAATTTTTTTTCCTCATTATCTACTCTGATATCCTTTATTTCTTTTTCTTCTGTTACTGTTATACCTAATTTAAGAAATTTTCTAACACTTTCATTGAAAGTTTTGCATCCTAAACTCTATCCTTTCCTCCCTCCTCTTGCCTTTTCCTAAGATGATAAGCAATCAGATATAGGTTATACATATGCAATTATATAAAACATTTCCATATTAGTCATTTTATACAACAAGACTTGAATAAAAAAAAGAAAAGGAAAAGGAAAATAGCATGCTTCAGTCTGCATTTAATCAATGTGAGACCTTTTTCTGGAAGTGGATAGTATGTTTCATCATTAGTCCTTTGGACTTGTCTTAGATCATCGTATTGCTTAAAATAGTTTAGTTTCTCCATTTTTCACTGAATGATTTTGCTGTTATTGTGTACAATATTGTCTTAATTCTGTTCACTTCATTATTCTTCAGATTATGTAAGCTTTTCCAGGTTTTAATGAAATCATCCTGCTTATCATTCTTTCCAACACAATAATCTTCCATTACAATCATTATGGCTAACATTTCTAGTGTTGTACTCAATAATATTAGTGATAAGAAGTATTATTGTATCACTCTTTTTCCTTTACTTTCTCATTTTATTATTCATCTCCATCTTAATCTTTTTCAGGAATTCCTGAGGCATTACGTACAATTCAAATATTTCTTTGAGTTTTTGCTTCTAGCTATTTAGACATTTCTATCTTTTTCCAAGTTTGTGTCTTCATCTTCTCTATTACCAAACTATCTTTTAATAATCAAGTCCTTTTTGTTGTTGGCTCATATTCCAACCCTAATTTCTTCACTTAATGGTAATGTTTGTCTCTACATCTGAATTGGAGGGTGGGGAGGGCTCTCCCAAACTTTAGGGTTTTTATGTTGCTGTTTTCAGAGCTAATTCTGGAAGGTCAATAACTCTTCAATTAAACACTGTGTAAATTTCCCTATGCTAGATAACACATGTTTAATTTTTTAAAAGCATCTTTGTCATTACAGAAAGGTACCAAATGATGAATAAAAATTCTTTAAGAATCACATCAAGAACGTCTTTTAACACTCTCAACCAGTATCATTAATTAATGTAGAAGTAAAACTTCCATTCTGTAAGAACAGAACCAGGTCCTGATACATTCTCTTTCTTTGATACTTCCTAGACCCTCCAGGCTGTGTGCACTGAGAATTGTGGATTTGGATTGAGGAAAATTGCCCTGGAAGGACAGCCAGTCTGCTGCTTTGATTGTGTTCAGTGCCCAGAGGGAGAGATTTCCAACCAGATGGGTGAATGTTTATGTGTGATTCTCAAATTGCAAATCTGGGAGACTAGAAGGATAATGATCTCCATAGAAATAGGGAAGGTCATGAAGAGTAGTGGTACCTTAGGGTTGTCATGATTTACACTTCTGTCATTATTAGTGACACCTGTTAATAGTTTTGATTTCTTCCTTTGTGAATTGGCTATTCATATCTTTCAATCACTCATCCATTGGGGTAAGATCTCCTTTTTCTACCAATTCCTTCGGAATTACTAACAGACATATTATAAAGGTCCAGAACTCCCTTGGCTTAGTTACCCTGTGCCTTCCCCATAACCATAGGGCCTTCTTTTTGATATGAAAAGGAGATCCCAAAGATCACAAGAATGATTATAGGTACCAGTTTAATCAACCATCATGAATATTTAAAAAACAGGGGCAATCTTCAATCTGAGTTGGCATCCAAATAGTTCAGTGGATCCTCATACTCCTCCCAAAAATGAAAAATTCTCCAGGGTAATTATAGAAAATAGACAAAGGGAGCAGCTAGAGAGTGTATCAATATGATTGATGGATATTTTGGTTTTTCTACTTTGTAATGAGCTTGGGCATTAAGCCAATGTTATGCCCAAATATAAGTTTGTGCATTGATCATGTACAGGTAACATATGTATCAAGATATTTTGTTATGGCTTTTATAGGTCACAGTGTCTGAGTTTTGGCTCAGTACTAAGCTATGATTCAGTATCTAAGTTGTGAATTGTTAAGAGGCCAGAATGTCCAGCCTTTCACCTTTCACAGTTTTTTTTTAATGGCTTTTCACTTCATAATATTTTCTGAGTGGGGAAGGAAAGTCACTTGGGATTAAATGACTTGCCCAACGTCATACAATCAGTAAGTGTGTCAAGTGCCTAAGGCCAGCTTTGAACTCAGGTCCTTCTGATTCCAGGTCAGTGCTCCACTCATGATCACCTACCTGATCCACTTCACACTGTATTTTATGGCTTTTCCCTAATCAGGGATTCAAAGCACCCCTGTAATGCCACACATACATTCTTTCCGAAAATCTGCCACAAGGTCCCTTGGGTGGCTTTCTACTAAGTTGTTGTGATCCCTTTTGGATAGAGCTAGGATGACCCCACTTGTAATCATAAACCACATAAAGCAACACAAGCATAGAAAGGAAAAATTTTGACCAATAAGAAAACTATGACAATTATTACAATTTCCTTCTATCCCACCCCTAGGGAGGTGAAGGAAGAACTCATGGCATTTGGGTATTAATAGATAAACTGAATTTGTGAATTTAATTTAAAATAAGCCATCTGAGTTTCTGAACTAGATTCATAGACAAACTGTTTTACAATGTACTGGAGGTGACTGAGAATAGATTCAAAAACAGAATGAGATAAGAATAATTTGATTTTCTCAATTTTCTACATTTTTGACATTTTATTTGCAAATAGGGATAGTTTTATTTTCTTTTTTACAGATTTAATTTTAATTTTAGTTTCCTGTCACATTGCTATTGCTTGTGTTGCTGGAAGTATAACAAATAATAATGAGGGGACTCAACATTCTTGCTTTAACTCTGATATTTTTGTGGAATAGTATTAGCTTAGCCCATTATGTATGATGCTTCCTTTTGTTTTTAGAGATGCATATTTATAATAATAGAAGATCATTCTCTACACATACTTTGTAAGTGTTTTTAGCAAAAATGATCTTATAATAATTCTACTGTTTGGATGCAACATACGTGAAGTTGAGAAAACCATATGTGACTGAAAGAGGGCAAGTGAACTAAGTTCTAATTAATTTCATTTACCCTTGATCCCTGTGTATTTTTGAATAGAAATCTCTTCATGGCCTCTCTATTATTATTGTTTTCTTATCCATCCCTTTCTCTCCTTGGACATGGCCATGATTTTGGCTCAGGCTTCTCTCACCTCTTACCTTGTCTTCATAAATCGTAATAACTGGCCTTCCTTTTCTTCCTTTCAATGTTATCCACTAAAGCCATTAAACTAGTCAACCTGAGTTCTCACACAATTCAGAGTGAACTTACTCCTCAAGCCTTATCTTATATTAGTCTCCTTCTCGAGATCTTCTTTCTATCCAAACTGTACCATTATCAAATTGTACACCAAATTTCACTTTCTTTCCCTTACTTCTGTTACTTTGCACAGGCTTTGCTTCCTGCCCACAACACAATGCTTCCCATCACTATCTACTGACATCTTCATCTTCTCTCACAGTGCATGTAATTTGTATTACTAAACCTTGCCCAGTTGATTCTCTTCCCCTACTCTACTCACTTTCAGTTTACACATTTGTCTATATGTTGAATTTCACAAGAAAAGTGAGCACAAGGTCCTTGAGGGTAGGGATTGTTGTGTATTTTTACGTTTTACCCCCACTGTCTAGTACAAGGCTTTGGACATAGTGGATTCACAACACATGTTTTTCTGTTTGCTGCAGGTATGGACAATTGTGTGAAGTGCCCAGAAGATCAATATCCAAACAGGGAGAAGGACCAGTGTCTCCCAAAGGTAGTGACCTTCCTCAGCATCCAAGAACCTTTGGGATGGACTCTGACCTGCACGGCTCTCTCCTTCTCTGTCCTCACTGTTCTGATCCTCATTATCTTTGTGAAGCATCAAGACACTGCCATGGTCAAGGCCAACAACAGGGTCCTCAGCTACACTCTTCTCATCTCTCTCATCTTTTGTTTTCTCTGTTCTTTGCTTTTCATTGGCCGTCCTACCACAACAACCTGCTTTCTTCAGCAAACAGTATTTGGAATTGTGTTCACAGTGGCAATTTCCTCTATTTTGGCCAAAACCATCATGGTGGTTCTTGCATTTAAGGCCACAAGACCAGGCAGCAGGATGAGGATGTGGGTGCAACCTAAGGTGTCCAATTTTCTAGTCTTCCTTTGCTCTGTGATCCAAGTGATTGTCTGTGGGATCTGGCTGGGGACCTCACCTCCCTTCTTAGGTACAGATACTCACTCTGAACCTGGACACATCATCATTGAGTGTAAGGAGGGCTCTGCCATTGCCTTCTACTGTGTCCTGGGCTACATGGGCATCCTGGCCCTGGGCAGCTTCATGGTGGCTTTCCTGGGCAGAAACCTTCCTGATGCCTTCAATGAAGCCAAGTTCATCACCTTCAGCATGCTGGTCTTCTGCAGTGTGTGGATCTCTTTCCTCCCCACATACCAGAGTTCCAAGGGGAAGGTGATGGTGGCTGTGGAGGTTTTTGCCATCTTGTCCTCCAGTGCTGGGTTACTGGGATGCATCTTTGTTCCCAAGTGCTATGTCATTCTGCTAAGGCCGGAGAGAAACACTCTGGAATGGTTAAGGAATAAAGCAGATTCCAGATCCAGGAACTTAACCGTAGAGGCTCTTCCACAGGCATGAGAAATGCTGGATAAATTATCAATGCTAGCCCAAGAAATTGTAATTTAATGTCTTGGAGATACTTGCTGCTTGCTCTGTTTTATTCGTTAGTTTCTCTGTCTTACTTTTGCACTGCTTTTAGTGGAATAGCAACCTTGAGAGGTAGCCCTCATATGTGAAAATGTGATCACCAAGGATTTTGTTTCCTTCATTCCCTGTGTTCTGGACATTCTCAGTATCTTCTAGTCTTGCTGTTTGCTAGCTAACCACCTTCATCACCATCCACACCTGGATGAATTTCTTCATCATTTCTTCCCTGAGTTCCTGACCTACAAAGACTGCCCCACTTCTGCCTCCGACTTCATTTAAAGGACTCAATTCCATCCAAAGTCATTTTTTTTCCTATTCTGTTCTGCAGCTCTAAACGCCAGCAGAGTTCCCTAACTGTCCTTATCACCCTAGTAGCCCAGCTATCTCCACCTAAGACAGACATCAGATGTGACTTATTACAGAACCTTTAATAAAGACCCTGTCCAGAAACAAGAAGCTTATCATATTCTGCTGTGTATCACACTTCATTTGCTCTTGGCTTATGTTCCTTGAGAGAAGGGACTTTTTTCTTTGTCTGTATCTCTAGCACCAAGAAGCATGTCTTGCCCAGAGTGGGCATTTACCAAAAATTTTATGGGTTGGTATGAATTTGATTGATTTATCTTATAGGATCATAGTGCTGAAATGGAATAGAAAGGTCATGTAATCCCACATCTTCATTTTATCAATGAGGAAACTGAATCGCAGAGAAGTGAAGCGTTTTTTGCCTAACACCAAGTACAAGGCAGAGCCAGGATTGGAATTCAGGGTGTCCTACAAAAAAAGTCATCAAGCATCTTAGTTTACTATGTCACCACTCTAACTTATTGCTTCCTGTTAATTTCATGAATACATTGACCCCAGATTATAATGAAAATGTTAAGTTTCCTTTTCAGCCTTTGCCAGTATTCTTAATGGAATAGCAACCTCTAGACATGGCCCTTATATTTGAAAGTTTAATAATTCACTTCCAAACAGCTATAAAATAATGGCACAAAATACATTCTGAAGCAGCAGTATCAACAAAAAGAATGGTGTAAAACAATTCTTTAGTAAAAGACAAGTCAGAAAACCAACAAGTCTATCTTGCTTTGGTAAAATGGAACAGAGTCCAATGGAAGAGTCTCCTGGACAAATAAGTATCCATGCCCTAGAGGTCAGTGGCAAGGCCTAATATTCCAGCACAGGTCAACAGCAAGGCTTCATGCATCTTATGCAGCATGCAATCAGTAATTATACACATGTCCAGTGTAAGAAGCTTGGAAAATTCCTCCCTCTACCTTTAGACAATAGCCTACCTTTGAATAACATAAATTACAAGTCATGAAATGGGCTGACAAAATGAGGAAACAAAGAGAGAGAGACAGAGAGACAGAGACAGAGAGACAGAGAGAGAGACAGAGACAGAGAGAGACAGAGAGAGACAGACAGAGAGAGACAGAGAGAGAGAGAGAGAGAGAAAGAGAGAGAGAGAGAGAGAGAGAGAGAGAGAGAGAGAGAGAGAGAGAGAGAGAAACTGAACATAGAAAGTTATTATGGCAATAAGGAAGATCAAAACAAATTTAAAAGAGGATAACATTGTTGAAATGGTTACATTCAAAGTCACAAAGGTAAATGTCAATTGATCTCAGGCCCAAAAGGAACACCTAAAAGATCTCAAAAAGAAGTTCAAAAATCAAATAAGAAAAATGAAGAAAATAGGAAAAGGAAATAAGAGTGAGAAGAGACTGATGAGGGGAAAAGAGTCAATAACTTGGCAAAGAAACCACAAATAGTGAGAAAATATTTACAAAAAATTGACTGAAGAAAATAACTCTTTAAAAAGCAGAATTGGTCAGCTTCCAGGAATCAAAATGGCAGAGTAAACAGTAATTCACTGTCATTCTCCCTCATTAACCTCTAAAAACCCAGAAAAAATCGCCCTGGGAAAAATCCTGGCACAGTGAAACTATCAGAAAGATGGGGTGGGGCAATCTTTTATTCTAGGAGGCTTGAGGGATTAATGGGAAAAGTCTGTCTTGCTCTGGTGGAAGATGAGGAGTACAGAATTGGAGGTGTCCCAGCAAGGTAGTGGCAAGCCCCATCTCAGTAAACTAGCTATAAATCCTGAACCCTAGGGTGGTAGAACAGGCAAATACCAATACCAACACCAGGACTCTTCCCCAAGGCATGCCGTGGTACAATCAGGGGAACTGGTAGACCCCAGCTCAGAGAATTAGCACACCCACCAGTGGGCAGGTGTTCACCAGCAGCAGAATTTTTATATTCTTCAGCACAACTCCAGGCAGGCAGGCAACCTCGAGCAACCAAACCATTACCTCTCTTATTTTATTTTTAAATTCATTTTTGAATTCTTCCAGGCATATCAAAATTGAAAAGGGCAAATTCAGCCCACATGAAGAAAAAATTAAAGCAATAATGAGGAGCTATTTTGCACAGCTATATGCCAATAAATCTGATAACCTTAATGAAATGGATGAATGTTTATAAAAATACAAATTGCCTGGATTAAAAGAAGAAGAAATAAATACTGAAATACCTCATTTCAGAATAATAAATTGAACAAGTCATCAATGAACTCCCCAAGAAAAAAATTTCCAGGGCCAGAAGGATTCACAAGTGACTTCTACAAAACATTTAAAGAACAATTACTTCCAATACCATATAAACTATTTGAAAACTAGGCAGAGTCCTATCACATTCTTTTTATGAAACAAATACCTAAACTGGGAAGAACAAAAACAGAGAAAGAAAATTATAGACAAATTTCCCTAAAGAATATAGAAATATTTTAAACAAAGTATTAGTAAAGAAATTACAGGGGGGCAGAGCCAAGATGGCGAAGTAGAAGGACACACGTTTATGAGCTCCAACCCACAGCCCATAGAATTAATGTAAAAAGAGACCCCCATAAGTTCTGGACCACTGAAAGGGGTACAGAAACAGAGTGGAAGAGATTTCCGTGCCAGAGAGCCCTGGAGACCCGTCCCCAGGGTCTGTTGCACCCCAGAAAGAGGACCCCACTCCAGCGCTGCCCTGGCCGCGGCCCCAGAGAAGCTGACCCAAGCAGGCTTCAGGGATGGAAGCTCCGGCAGCCGGAAAAGTCCCTCCGCCCACAGAAGCTACAGGTCAGTGAGAGAGACAGCTGGCTGGCTGAGGGGAGTGGGGTGTCTCCGTGACTCGGGCCCCCTCGGGAGGAAGCAGTGGCGGCAGAGACGGGGACAGGAAGTGGTGGAGGCAGAGGTGTGGGCAGCAGCGGAGGCAGCAGCGGCAGCCTGGGACTCCCCCAGCAGCAGGCAGGATCTTCATTACTGAAAGTCTCTGCATAAACAACCTGAGGGAGCTGAGCCTGGGAGACGGCCCTGCCCCACCCTGCTCCACTACTGAAGGCCTCTGCATAAAGCCCCTGAGGGAACTGAGCTTGGGAGGCGACACCCCCCCACCCGCTCCCGTTCCTGAAAGTCTCTGCATAAAGCCCCTGAGGAGGCCGAGCCAGGGAGGCGGCCCTGCCCCCACCCCAGCACCAGAACTAAAGCTCACGTAGATTAGCAGCTGGGTGGCGCATTTGAATCTCAGAGCCCAAGCACTAGCTGGGCGGATCTAGGCGGGGGTGGACAGGAATCTCAGAAGTCAAGTAACTGGCTGGGAAAATGCTTAGAAAAGGGAAGAAAAGTAAGACTATAGAGAATTTTTTCCAACAAATGCAAATGATCCCGACATTCGGATCTGATGACGAGGACGTATTCTTGCCATCAGGGAAAGACGTGGGGGGCGGGGCCTCAGTACCCCAGACACCCAAGGGGGGTGTCAGGTGGGCTCAGGACTTGGAAGAGCTCAAAAAAGATTTTGAAAAGCAAGTTAGACAGGTGGAGGAAAAACTGGGAAGAGAAATGAGAGAGATGCAAGAAAAGTATGAAAAACGGGTCAATGCCTTGGTTAAGGAGACCCAAAAAAATGCTGAAGAAAATAACACCTTGAAGAATAGGCTCACTCAATTGGCAAAAGAGGTTCAAAAAGCCAATGAGAAGAAGAATGCTTTCAAAAGCAGAATTAGCCAAATGGAAAAAGAGGTTTAAAAGCTCACTGAATTTAATAGTTCCCTCAAAATTAGAATGGAACAGATGGAGTCTAATGACTTTCTGAGAAACCAAGAAATCACCAAACAAAACCAAAAGAATGAAAAAATGGAAGAGAATGTGAAATAGCTCATGGGAAAAACAACTGACCTGGAAAATAGATCCAGGAGAGACAATTTAAAAATTATGGGACTACCTGAAAGTTATGATCAAAAAAAGAGCCTAAACGTCATCTTCCATGAAATTATCGAGGAAAACTGCCCTGACATTCTAGCACCAGAGGGCAAAATAAGTATTGAAAGAATCCATCGATCACCACCTGAAAGAGATCCAAAAAGAGAAACTCCTAGGAACATTGTGGCCAAATTCCAGAACTCTCAGGTCAAGGAGAAAATATTGCAAGCAGCTAGAAAGAAACAATTCCAGTACTGTGGAAATACAATCAGGATAACTCAAGATCTAGCAGCTTCTACCTTAAGGGATCGAAGGGCGTGGAATAGGATATTCCAGAAGTCAAAGGAACTAGGACTCAAACCAAGAATCACCTACCCAGCTAAACTGAATATAATACTTCAGGGGAAAATATGGTCTTTCAATGAAACAGAGGACTTTCAATCATTCTTGATGAAAAGACCAGAGCTGAAAAGAAAATTTGACTTCCAAACACAAGAATGAGAAGAAGCATGAAAAAGGAAACAGCAAAGAGAAGTCTTAAGGGAATTACCAAAAGTGAACTGTTTACATTCCTACATGGAAAGACAATATTTGTAACTCTTAAAACTTTTCAGTATCTGGGTAGTTGGTGGGACCACACACACACATGTACACGCATGCACGCACACACATACACACATGCACACACACAGAGAGACAGAGAGCACAGAGTGAACTGAATAGGATGGGACCATAGCTGAAAAGAAATTAAGGTAAATGGTGAGAGAGAAATGTAGTGGGAGGAAAGAGGGTGAAATGGAATGGGGTAAATTATATGTCATTTAAGAGGTAAGCAGGAGACCTTTTAGTGGAGGGAAAAAGAGGAGAGCTGAGAAAAAAAAACCAATTAGTTTACCCTCATCACATTTGACTAAAGGAAGGAATAAAATGCACACTCATTTTGGTATGAAAACCTTACAGTATAGGAAAGTGGGGGAGAAGGAGATAAGCAAGGGGGATGATGGAAGGGAGGGCAAAGGGAGGAGGGAGGAATTTGAAATCAACACTTGGGGAGGGACAGGATCAAAAGACAGAAGAGAAACAATGAGGGGCAGGGTAGGATGGAGGGTAATTCAGTTAGTCTTACACAACACGACTATCAGGGAAGTCATTTGCAAAATTATACAGATATGGCCTATATTGAATTGCCTGCCTTCCCAAAGGGAATGGGTGGGGAGGGAGGGATGGGGAGAATTTGGAACTCAAAGTTTTAGGAACAACGGTTTAGTATTGTTCTTGCTACTATGAAGTAAGAAATACAGTTAATGGGGAATAGAAAGTCATCTGGCCCTACAGGAGAAAAGAGAAGATGGAGACAAGAGAAGGGAGGGATGACAGAAGAGAGGGCAGATTCGAGATAGGGAAAATTAGATGCTTGGGGTATTGGGGTCGGGGGAGGGGATAAAAGGGGAGAAAATTTGGAACCCAAAATTTTGTGAAAATGAATGTAAAAATTAAATAAATTAATTAATTAAAAAAAAAGGAATTACAGCAACTTGTCATGAGGACAATACATTATGATGAGGTATGATTTATACCAGGAATGCTATGCTCATTCAATATTATGAAAACTATCAGACTGTTTGACTCTATCAATAACAAAATTAATTGAAATCATGATTATCTCAATAGATGCAGAAAAAGCTTTTGACAAAAGATAAGACCCATTCTTATTAAAAATAAATGGAGAATGTAGGAATCAAGGAAGTTTCCCCTAAAATATTTTTTTTTTCACAGAGTCAGTGCAACTAAGATTAGAAGGGAAGCAGAAAGCTTGGAAACATTTTTTTACAGCAAGTGTTTCTGACAATATCCTTTCATAAAAATAGAAAGAACTGAGTAAAATTTATAAGAATACAAGTCATTCTCTAACTGGTCAAATAACAGTCAAAAGATATATGGTCAAAGGATATGAACATGCAGTTTTCAGATGAAGATATTAAAGCTATCCACAGTCATATGGGAAAAAATGCTCTAAATAACTATTGATTGGAGAAATACAAATTAAAACAACTCTGAGGTAACATCACAACTATTAGATTAGCTAACATGACAAAAAAGGAAAATGACAAATGTTGGAGAAAATTGGGAAAATTGGAAGATTAATGCATTCATTGTTGGTAGAGTTGTGAACTGATTCAAGCACTTTGGAGAGCAATTTGTAACTATGCCAAAAGGTCTATAAAACTCTATATATCCTTTGACCCAGAAATACAACTTCTAGATCTGTATTCCAAAGAGATCATAGAAATTGGGGAAAGACCCATAACTACAAAAAAAAATATTTATAGCTGCTGTTTGTACAGTGGCAAATAATTGGAAATTGAGGGGCTGCCCATCAATCAGAGAATGGCTGCACAAGTTGTGGTATCTGAATGTAATGGAATACTATGGTGCTATAAGAAATGATGAGCAGGTGGACTTCAGAAAAACCTGGAAAGACTTACATGAACTGATGCTAAGTGAAGTGAGTAGAACCAGGAGAATATTGCACACAGTAACAGCAACAATGTGCAATGACCAGCTTTCACAGACTTAGCTCTTCTCAACAATACAAGAATCTAAGACAATCCAAAATACTCATAAAATGCTACTGAGGGGGAGGAGCCAAGATGGCAGAGTAGAAAGACTCACATACGGGAGCTCTGAACCCACAGCCCATAAATTTCCTGTAAAAAGAACTCCCAATGGGGTCTGGAGCAGTGGAAGCCATGCAGCAACGGAGTGGAGGAGATTTCTGTTCCAGAGAGCCCTGAAAAACCGGTACCAAAAGTTCATCATGCACCGGACAGCAGAGCCCAGCCCTGCCTTGGCCGTGGCCCCGAGAGGAGCAGATTGGAGCAAGCTTCAGGGATGGAACCTCCAGTGCCTGCGAAGGTCCCTCCACCCACAGGCGCACAGGTCAGTGAGAGAGACTTCTGGGCTGGCCGAGAAGGGAGCGGGGTGTCTCCATAACTCAGACCTCCTTGGGAGGCAGCGGCAGAGACAGTTGTGGCCAGGGGCTCTTGGAGCATATGGGAAATCGGGTCCATTACTGAAAGTCTCCACATAAACCCCCTGAGGGAAGTGAGCCTGAGAGGCGGCCCTGCCCCCACCTGAGCAGCAGTACTTAATCTCTCAATGAATAGCAGCCCCTCCCCTGAAAGCCCTGAGGCTGGGGAGCAGCATTTGAATCTCAGACCCCAAGCACTAGTGAGGCGGGCGTGGAGAGGAATCTCAGAAGTCAAGTAACTGGCTGGGAAAATGCCCAGAAAAGGGGGGAAAAAAAAGAAGATCATGGAAGGTTACTTTCTTGGTGAACAGATGTTTCCTCCTTTCCTTTCTCATGAGGAAGAACAATGCTTACCATCAGGGAAAGACATAGAGGTCAAAGCCTCTGTATCCCAAACATCCAAAATAGATACCCAATGGGCTCAGGCCATGGAAGAGCTCAAAAAGGGTTTTGAAAATCAAGTTAGACAGGTGGAGGAAAAACTGGGAAGAGAAATGAGAGAGATGCAAGAAAAGCATGACAAACGGGTCAATACCTTGGTAAAGGAGACCCAAAAAAATGCTGAAGAAAATAACACCTTGAAAAATAGGCTAATTCAATTGGCAAAAGAGGTTCAAAAAGCCAATGAGGAGAAGAATGCTTTCAAAAGCAGAATTAGCAAATGGAAAAAGAGGTTCAAAAGCTCACTGAAGAAAATAGTCCTCTCAAAATTAGAATGGAACAGATAGAGGCTAATGACTTTCTGAGAAACCAAGAAATCACCAAACAAAACCGAAAGAATGAAGAAATGGAAGATAATGTGAAATATCTCATTGGAAAACAACTGACCTGGAAAACAGATCCAGGAGAGACAATTTAAAATTATGGGACTACCTGAAAGCCATGATCAAAAAAAGAGCCTAGACATCACTTTTCATGAAATTATCAAGGAAAACTGCCCTGAGATTCTAGAACCAGAGGGCAAAATAAGTATTCAAGGAATCCATCGATCACTGCCTGAAAGAGATCCAAAAAGAGAAACTCCTAGGAACATTGTGACCAAATTCCAGAGTTCCCAGGTCATGGAGAAAGTTTTGCAAACAGCTAGAATGAAACAGTTTCAGTATTGTGGAAATACAATCAGGATAACACAAAATCTAGCAGCTTCTACATTAAGGGATCGAAGGGCATGGAATAGGATATTCCAGAAGTCAAAGGAACTAGGACTAAAACCAAGAATCGCGTACCCAGCAAAACTGAATATAATACTTCAGGTGATAAATGGTCTTTCAATGAACAGAGGACTTTCAAGCATTCTTGATGAAAACACCAGAGCTGAAAAGAAAATTCGACTTTCAAACACAAGAATGAGAAGAAATATTAAAAAGTAGACAGCAAAGAGAAGTCATAAGGGACTTACCAAAGGTGAACTGTTTACATTCCTACATGGAAAGACAATATTTGTAACTCTTGAAACTTTTCAGTATCTGGGTAGTTGGTGGGATTACACACACACACACACACACACACACACGCATGCACGCACTCACACACATGTGCACGTGTTCATGCATACACATAAATACATGTACGCACACACAGAGACAGAGAGCACAGAGTGAATTGAATAGGATGGGATCATATCTTTAAAAAATTAAGGTAAATGTATAAGAGAAATGTATTGGGAGGAGATAGGGTGAAATGGAATGGGGCAAATTATCTCTCATAGAAGAGGCAAGCAGGAGACTTTTTAGTGGAGGGAAAAAGAGGAGAGCTGAGAAAAAAACATGAAGTTTACTCTCATCACATTCGACTAAAGGAAGGAATAAAATGCACACTCTTTTTGGTATGATAACCTATCTTACAATACAGGAAAGTGGGGGAGAAGGAGATAAGCAGGGTGGGGGGAATGATGGAAGGGAGGGCAATGGGAGGAGGGAGCAATTTGAAGTCAACCCTCTTGGGGAGGGACAGGATTAAAAGACAGAATAGAAACAATGGGGGGCCAGGATAGGATGGAGGGAAATATAGTTAGTCTTACACAACACGACAATTATCGAAGTCATTTGCAAAACTACACAGATATGGTCTATATTGAATGGCCTGCCTTCATAAAAGGGAATGGGTGGGGAGGGAGGGATGGGGAGAAGTTGGAACTCAAAGTTTTAGGAATAACTGTTCAGTATTGTTCTTGCTATTAGGAAATAAGAAATACAGGTAATGGGGAATAGAATGTTATCTGGCCCTACAGTACAGAAGAGAAGATGGGGACAAGGGAAGGGAGGGATGATAGAAGAGAGGGCAGATTGGTGATAGGGGAAATCAGAATGCTTGATGTATTGGGGTGGGGGGAGGGGACAAATGGGGAGAAAATTTGGAAGCCAAAATTTTGTGAAAATGAACGTAAAAAGTTAAATAGATAAATTTATATTTAAAAAAAAAAGAAAATGCTACTGAAATCTAGAGAAAGAATGATGGAGCCAAAATGGAGAATGAACCATAACATTTTCCTTTGTTGTTGTATTATTCTTTCTCCCGGTTTTCTCCTTTGATTGTAATTCTGCACGTCATGACTGATGTGTAGATATGTTTAAAATGATTGTACAATAATAGTTGATATCATATTTCATACTATCTTGGGGATGGGGCAGTGGAGGGAGGAGGAGAAAATTTAGAGCTCAAAATCTAATAGAAGTGAAGGTTGAAAACTAAAAAGTAACAAATAAATAAATAAAATTTTAAATAAAGCTCCACTAGGAAGACTAGAAGCTCGACTCTTCTGACCAAAGCCAAAGTATAATCAAATTTGGTCCAGAAGTTAATACTAGGAATTTTTCAACATGGGTGAAAAATGATTATTATTAGGGATAATATAGTTGCCACTATAGGCAGAACAGCCTGATCACAGGTAGGTCTACTTTAGTAGAGAGATTAAGGGCATAGCCTGGAATAGACTTCCATGGATAGAAAACTAGGGATTGCTAAGGGAAGTTATGCCACTCCGTGACTGGCAGAGGTCCACAAACTGAGACCTGAAAGTGGCAGTATGCCAGAGTAAAAACATCTTTTTCACCCCATTCTTCAGAGGAAACAAATCCTCCATTCCATGTTGTTTTGCTGGGGCAAAGCCCCATCCATCTCATGTTTGTTATGGGCTTTGCTCAGGGCAGTCTTAGCCTTCTGAATTCTGATCATAACAATTCCAATCCAGAGCCCTAATCATATGACTACTGCAGAAGGAGTGCAGCCCTCTGCCTAATTTTTGTCTCCATATCCCCACTGTGGTCATACATTAACACTCTCCACTATCACAATCTAAACCTTAGTTCATCTATTTTAACTTCTCATCAGAGTCATTACAATGCCCTAATTAGTCACATCTTCTAGAATTAGCATGGGAAGGGTCCAGGTATATGCCGTAGTGTGTCCAACTTTCTGGCCTGGAGATTTGTGGAGGCATGAATCACCATTTTTTTGAGGGTCATACATTGGCATTAATAATTTAAGATCAAGAACATGCTTTGAAGGAGGTTGTGGGGTAGGGGAGAGGGAAGAAATGAGGAGACAGGGAGCCAAGGGCCTCTCATCTGTCTCCGCTCTAGATGAGGTTGATCGTGATTTCTAAGCATTGTTTCAGGGCACACAATGAAGCACAGAATAAGATGAGGTTCCAGGGAGTATACATTTAGGAAAATATCAGGGGTGGCCCGAGTTACACCTCCAGTCAGAGGTGGGGACGGAGATTCTCCTTGGATCAGCGGTACCCTTTCCTTTTAGGAACTGAAGCATGGTGATAAGTTCCATTCTATGTATTTCAGTTCTTAAAAAACATCCTTGTAGTTAAAGTTCTTGTACTAAAGAAGTCTTTCATCACCTTTCTAATTTCTTGTACTTTGCTTCTAATTACTTTGAACATGCACCCAACTTGGAAGCTGTCTGCTCCAGAGCTGCTACTTGATCCTCAATTAAAGCGAAATGATCTAGATTAGACCAAGGTGCTGCATATTTCTGGTTTAAGTCCTTTAGGTTTCTCCTTATGTTTACTGCAATATCTTTCATTTTTAGATACTCCAAGCTAGTCAGTTTGTTCATATTTCCCACAAGTTCATAGTCTTCACTGGTGACCATCAGCTCACCTGGCAAGTACATGGTCATTTTGGAGAACATTTCTTGGCACATCCCCACGATGTCTGCCTCAGTGGGCTCTGTGTTCTCCTTGGTCATCTCCACCATGGCATCGTCTAGGCCAGGGAAGGGAGAAAGGAAAAAGAAAGGAGGGAAAGTCGGAACGGAGGAGGGAAGGGGAGGAGACAAGGAAGGGGAGAAAAGGAGAAAGATCAAGACTCAGAGAAGGAGAAGAGAGTCATCAGTTCTAAGAACCACATTCCTCCTCAGCAGTGAGAAGTCATCGAACAACAGGACATGCGAGGCAGGAGGTATGATGGTCAAGTGAAACGAGCCTTTTAGCACTCCACAGAGAATATTCTAAACAAGTTCTTAAAAGTGTATCAAATCAAATTCTGAGTAGGATATACAATAAAAATTCCTAGTGAGAGGTAAAAGAAAAATTGGTAAAAGAAATGTGAGTGACACAAAAGATACATTTTAAAAAAGAGTCAATAACTTGGTAAATGAAATACAACCAATGGGAAAAGATATGCAAAAAATTACTGAACAAAACCACTTCATAAAAAGTGGAGTTGGTCAAATGGGGAAAAAAAAAGTTACAAAAGCTCATTGAAGAAAAAAATTTCTTATAATTTAGGATTGGGCAAGTGGAAAATAATGAATCCTTGAGACATTAAGAAATAATACAAACAAAATCAAACAAATGAAAAGTAGAAATACGTGCGAAATATTTTGTCTAAAAGTAACTGACTAGGAAAATAGATATGGAAGTGTTAATTTAAGAAATTTTGGATTACCTAAAAGGTATAATTAAAAAAAGAGCCTGAATACCACATTTCAAAAATAAACCAAGAAATTCTACCCTAATATCCTACACCAGTGGGAAGAATAGAAATCGAAGGAAGCCACTTATCACCTCTTAAAAATTTGAGAATCTACATATATGTGGTCTCATGTAGGCTATTAATTGCCCCCATGATCTATTCTTTAATGAAGCAAAGATACCTTGTGATGATCAAGACAATTCATTAATAACATGTTTTGGAATTTTACAGAGAAGCAAAATCTAGCTCAGCAGCCTATAGTTTACAGATCATACCTGTTTTCCCTTATAAAAATG